>PVNU02000310.1:0-652500 GCA_003013855.2 Liriodendron chinense
ATACATCCACATAAATCAACCACGGGTAGCTCAGACTCACATCCGGGTTTGCTCCATCAATTCCAGATACACAAGCACATGAAAATGACAGAATCATCAACACCATGAATCAAGTCTAATCAAATACCTAATGACTGCTATTTTCTGAACAAATAAGTATGTATGGGGCCCACCATGGGAATCGGATTGCGTGTGGAGTAACTCTGCACGCTAGCTCTTATCTCTTATCATGTAGAGTAAACTCAGTTGGGCCCACCTAGAATGTATGTGATTTATCTATTCCAAACTGTGGTGTTTTTTCAGCTCATTTTAGTGGTTGAGCCCAAAATTTAAGCATATCCAAATCTCAAGTGGACCATGCCATGGTAAACAGTGGGAATAATGATTTCCACCATTCCCAGGCTCCCCTATGATCTTTAGTTGTCATCCAACTTGTCCATAAGATCACATGGATATGGATGAAGGGAAAACACAAATATCAGCTTGATCCAAAACTTCTGTGTCGTCCTAGAATTTTTCAATGATAGACATTCAGTTCACACTTGTGGTGTGGTCCACTTTAGGTTATGATATGCTTCATTTTTGGGCACCATACCTAAAATTACCTGCTAAGATGGATAGATGGAGTGGATAAAATACGTAAATCACTGTGGGCCCCACATAGTTTACTCCACACAAATATATGCTTCATCTAAAACAGTGGACAGCGACGTGGGCCCCACAGACAGTGGACAGCGACGGTGGGCCCACAGCCAGTGGACAGCGACGTGGGCCCCACAGGCAGTGGACAGAGACGATGCGCCCCACAGCCAGTGGACAGCGACGGTGGGCCCCACAGCCAGTGGACATCGACGTGGGCCCCACAGCCAGTGGACAGCGATGGTGGGCCCCACAATTTCATTTTTTCTTTAATTTCTAAATCACAATTTGGATTTTAAAATTTAAAATCCCTAATTAGGGATTTTAATTTCGAAATCCCTAAATCAGTGGGCCCCACCAAATAATGGACAGCTAAGGCGGACCCCACATGCAATGGACGATGGAAATCGACGGTGGGACCCACATGCAATGACGGTGGGACCCACCTGGCCACATGCATTGGACAGCGACGGTGGGACCCACATGCATTGGATTTTGGAAGTGGGCCCCACAATGAACAACGAGGAGAGAGGGAGAGAGGGGAAATGGAGGAAGAAGGAAGGGGGAGAGGGTTACCGGAGGTGGCGGCGGCGTACGGAGGCCGGCGGAGGTTCTTGGCAAGCGGCGGTGGGACGCCGGTAACAGATGGACGGCTGAGATGGGTGGTCGGCAGAGATGGTGCGACGCCGGTGATCGAACGCCGGACGCCGGTGGTCGGCGATGAGAGAGACGGCCGCGGACGGTGGGGTGGGGTGGGGTGGGGTTCGTTCCAGAGAGAGAGACAGCGAGCGAGAGAGTGAGAGAGAGAGAGAGAGAGAGAGAGAGAGAGGAAGAAATGAGGGGTCGCGCGCTGGACATTAAGTTAAAAGACTTTTACCGACGAAATTTTTCGTCGGTAAAAGTAACAACTTTCGTCGGTAAAAGTCCTTCTCACTTCTTGGAGGGAATCAGGAAATAACACTTTTACCGACGAAATTCTTCGTCGGTAAAAGTGACACCTTTACCGATGAAATATTTCGTCGGTAAAAGTGAAGTTTTCAGTTTTTTTTTTTAGTGACGGGTTACTTCGTCGGCAATAATCTTTTTACCGACGAAATTTTTATTTCGTCGGTAAAAGTGTACGGCGGGAATGAATTTGGTGGTGGCGGGAGATTTTTACCGACGATTTACCCATTTCGTCGGGAAAAATTAGTTTTTTCCAACGAAAATTATTTCGTCGGTAATACTTTCGTCGTTAAAAATCCGTTTTCTTGTAGTGCCGGTTTGGAACGCCTTAAGTCATCATAAGTGATGGAGGATCTCACTTTTGTAATCGCCCTTTTGAAACTTTAATGAAGAAATAAGGCGTAACACACAAAGTGAGCACTCCCTATCACCCACAAACTAGTGGACAAGCTGAGATATCCAATAGGGAGATTAAACATACTTTAGAGAAAACGGTGAACCCCGATCGCAAGGATTGGTCGCTTCAGCTTACCGATGCCCTTTAGGCTTACCATACTGCTTTTAAGACCCCTATTGGAATGTCTCCCTATAGACTTGTCTATGGGAAGGCTTGTCACTTGCCTGTGGAGTTGGAACATAGGGCATATTGGGCAATTAAGAAGATGAATTTTGACTCTGACAAGGCGAGCTCGTTGCACAAACTACAATTGAATGAATGTTCGCGTCCCCAAGTGTAGGGTTGCGAAGTAGTAATAAACTCGGTAAGACCGAGGTCGATCCACAGGGACTTATGTAGAATTTCACAAACTCATCCACAAGTATCTATTGAAATCTATTAACCAGAATGTTGTATGAATTTGATATGAGTAACAAAAGTTGAATTAAATCGAAAGTAACTAATTATAAGAAGGCACTAGGGGTTCAAGGATCCACTTGTAGCAATCCTTGATGTTCAATCCGCTGTGGTTTCTTATTCTCTCAACTAGAATCGACATTCCTGTCTATCTAGTCGGATGATAGAGCTGTTAAACCAAACAGTTTGTAATATGTAAGTTCTATGCATAAGATTCACTCAATGCAGGCTGATTTGAGCATGCTCAATTGCATAGGTCATTCCCCTTTCCAAAAGGTCTAGTTCACAATCATAACCATCCTCAAGTCCTGTCACAAGACAAGGCTAGATCAGGATTTGAACTGGATTCAAATCACATGCACAGTCCATACACATTACAGAAAAATCAAAAAAGTAGAACTTTGGTAGGAAGTTCCTTTATGAAGAACATAGTACTAGAGCGCACTCCGATTCCTCGGATCATACAGGTCTAGACCGTCACAAACCAATTAAGCAATTAAGTAATTCTCCCAAACATCCATGAGTCATCATAAGACTAAGAAAAACTACTCAAAAACTTGTATAAACTTCAAACCATAGTTCATAATCATGAATTCCACACTTAAAACCACTTAACTACGAATTAAAACATCTTGGATCCACTACAAGCTTCACCTCTTAGCCCTAGCTAAGAGGTTTAGCTGTTCATGATCCAAGGAAACATGAAACAACTACAAAAAGCATAAAAACAGCAAAGCAAACCAAAAGGAGTTGTGAAACTCCAATCTTCACTTCCATAGCTTCCAACCTCGCTTGAGCCCTTCTAGGATACCCTAGGAACAATCCCTAGGTGTCTTTTTATAGTATGGAGGCTCCACAACTTCGGAAGAATTGAGAAATTGCGTAATACTTACGCAGCGCAGAGAAAATCGGACTATATCTGGAAGTTTCTAACTTCTTACGCATAGCCGACCAGTCATGACCGGTCGGCCTCAATATATGATCATTCCAGCGAGCATGGTCGACCGGTCATGACCGGTCGGCCTTGTAAAACATTAGTCCAGCAAGCCTGTCCGACCGGTCAAGACCGGTCGGACGTTTTCACTTATGTTACAGCAGCCATGGCCGACCGGTCATGACCGGTCGGCCTTGTTCATTGAAGTTCCAGCCATCATGTCCGACCGGTCAAGACCGGTCGGACGTCTTCAGTAGTAGCCCAACATGTATGGCTGACCGGTCATTGACCGGTCTGGCTTCCTTGGCCGACCGGTCACGACTGGTCAGCTCTCTTTTCTTCTTGTTTTCTTCCTTTCTTTCTTCTGCTTTCTTTTCTTCTTTGGTCCTCAAATGTTCTTCATCAGAATGATCCCAAGTGAACCCTTTTTTTATCTTCAATTGAGTGGAGTTCACTCTCAGTCCTGTAGTCACAAAACATGCATTGGATTAGCCTACAAACCATACAAACCTTGCACAATGAGTGATGAATTGGGGTTAGAATATGCACAATTAAGAGCTCAATGTTGAGCTCTTAATTGTGCATATTCTAACCCCAATTCATCACTCATTATGCATGATATACATGTTTAAAGGACTAACTTAATGCATGATTTGTGATTATAGGAACAAGATGGAGAGTTCACCATTTGAAAGCTAAATAGAGCCCTTTATGAGTGTTAAAGACCATTAGATCAAGCATGAAGGAAGACCAAAGAAAGACAAGCAAGGAGAGAAGAGAAAAGAAGAAAGAAAGAAAGAATGAATGAAGAAAGAGTAGCCTAGACCGGTCAAGACCGGTCAGCCAAAGAAGCCCGACCGGTCAAGACCGGTCGGCCACCCCATTGGATGCACTCTACATGAAGGATAGCTTGGTCCGACCGGTCATGACCGGTCGGCCATAGCCGCTGGAACAAGTTCAATGTGGTCCGACCGGTCATGATCGGTCGGCCATAGCCGCTGGAACAAGTTCAATGTGGTCCGACCGGTCATGACCGTTCGGCCACGTTACTGGACCAATGTACAAGTCAGTCCGACCGGTCATGACCGGTCGGCTGTGCTCTCTGGACCATTGCAAGTGAAGACCGACCGGTCCAGACCCGTCGGTTGTGCGTAGGAAGCTGTTTCTATTCTTGGAACTCCGGATTTCATTGCGCAATAGCGTAAGATTACGCAAATTCTAGAACTTTCTTGTGTAAAGGACTCCTCCAAGCTATAAAAGGACCTCTTTCCTTCATACCAAGGGAGGCTACGACGTGGGGATTGCTCAGGAGACAGATTCTACTTCGGATCTTTAGTTTTCTTCCTGTTTTAGTAGTTTTTCATGTTTTTAGAGACTTTTAGTTCAAGGATGTTAGAGATGAACTAAAACCTCTTAGCTAGAGCTAAGAGGGGAAGCTTTTGATTTGTTTTTGATGGATTGATGCAACCTAGGTTTCCTTTTATGTTTTAATTGATGAATCTTAGTTCAATTTGAGTTTGAATGAAGTACTATTTTGGTTTTCACTTTGATCTCTTGATGACTCCGGGCTCATGTGATTCTTAGTAATTCCAGCATAGTATCTTAGCTTTTGAGCATTGTTTATGCTTGTGTAATGCATTGATCTACCATCGACTCCGGGCATGGTAGACGCTTTGATTGCCTTGTATGCAATGGCCTGATTTTCATATGGGAACTCATGCAACTGAAATTCTTATCTTTTGTGTATAATCTGGAATAGTTGTTTAGTGATTGATTTTGATTTAAATAGAGTTCAAATCATGAGTTGTAATCAGGTCTAGTGACAGGACTTGGTGAAGGCTATGGTTATGAATCTCAACTAGATTGGAAAGAGGCTTGGCCTATACAATTGAGTGTGCCCAAGGCCTGAGCTTGGAAGTGGGAATCGAATCAGTTAATAAGCACTTGTTTCAGATAACTGTGATTAACTGCTCTATATTCCGATCGGATAGAGATGGGAATCTGATTTCGATTGAGTTATATGAGACCTAGTTGTGTTGATGCATTGAAACGTATCAAGAGTGGATCCTTGGCGCTCTAGTGACTTTTTAGATTGAATTTACCTTACCTATTCACTGTTTAAACCCAATTTCCTATTTTTCAGCTTTAGTTCTTAATAGGGTCTTAATTACTAGTTGTTTTAGTTAAATTCTGAAGATACCCATACATAAATCTCTATGGGAACGATACTCGGTCTTTCCGAATTATTACTACTTCGCAACCCTACACTTGGGGAGCGAACAAGTTTTTGGCGCCGTTGCCGGGGGAATTCTATGCGGTATTCTTAGAATTTTCTGAAATAACTTTTAGTTGAGATTGTGTTAAGATAGATTTAGGATTTGTTTTGCTTTCTAGAGTAGATTTTCTTCTAATTACTAACTTAGTTTGTTTTGATTTTTGCAGGATTCTAACATAGGTCTAATCCAGGGATTTTTAGGAAGTTGAAGAAGAAGAAGGCATCTTAAGTCACAAATCAGGTTTTATCGTTCTAACCTTACTCTTCTTCTTCTCCTACTCATTCCTCTCATATTCATCTCTTGTAGAGTGGGTGGAGACTCCTTTTGGATCTCTGAAAGGTAGGCCTTGTGCCACCTGGATTCCTATTGGTCGGCTCTGCCGCCTTGGATCACCTTGTGCTCAGAGATTTCTCTTCTCAACCTATTCCTCTTTCTTCTTTTTCTGTACTTTTTCTCAAAAGACTCAAAGAGTGGGTGAGGAGTTCTTTGAACCCCTATTGACCAGGGAGAAATCGGTCTCTATCCTTGCTTCTGGCTCAGCCATTGCAAGACACCCTATGCTTAAGTTTTAGAGAGGAGTAAAGGAAGGAAGGAAGAATTCTTTTTCACTCATTCTTTTTGGTTTTGCATGCCACATTGGGCTAGGACTTATAATAACCGACTTGTAAGGGACGGAGTAATTGTTGAAGGGATTGATAGAGAGCCTCGTGCTAGGAAACATCAAAATTTTCCTGAAATTACTAGAGAGATGGCTGAAAATCAACCAAATCAAAGGGTTAATCAAAATCCATCCCCAAACCCTACTGAATTGGATGAGAATGAAGTGGGGAATGTACCTCAACCTAGAACTCTACGTGACTATTTACAACCAGCTAGGACGAGTACTCCCTCTTGCATAATTTTCCCTCACAATGTGGGGAATATTGATTTTAAACCGGGGTTGATCCAACTTCTTCCTAGATTCCATGGACTCGACTCTGAGAGCGCATATCTACATATTAAGGAGTTTGAAGAAGTTATAGCCACAATAAACTATGATAATGTGACCAAGGATACCATAAAACTTAAATTGTTCCCTTTTTCCTTGAAAGAGAAGGCCAAATCATGGCTACATTCCTTAAGGCCAAGGTCTATTGGGACATGGGCTGAGATGACTAGGGAGTTTCTTAAAAAATTCTTCCCTACTCATCGAACCAATGCATTAAGAAGGGCCATAATGAACTTCGCCCAAAAAGAAGAAGAAGCCTTTTTCCAATGTTGGGAAAGGTATAATGAGCTATTAAACGCATGCCCACATCATGGCTACGAAAGGTGGAGGTTGATTAGCTTCTTCTATGATGGATTAAACTCAACCATGAGCCAATTTGTAGAGATGATGTGCAATGGGGAGTTCATGAACAAGGAAACGGAAGAAGCTTGGGATTATTTTGACATGTTGGCTGAAAATACACAATCATGGGATACATCTAAGCCAACAAGTTCAAAACAACCCCAAACCAAGGAAAAGGGAGAAATTTATGTTTTAGATGGCCTAAGATGATCTAGGTTCTAGAGTGGCTAAACTCACACGAAAGGTCGAGGAGATGGAACTAAAGAAGGTGGATACAACCCAACAAAAGGGGGCTGTTGAAACTATTTGTGGTATTTGTGCTTCTAATGTGCATCAAACGCATGATTGTCCAACAATCTATGCGTTTCGAGAACTTTTATTTGAACAATCGAATGCCTTGAATAGTTATCAACGACCTTTCAGTACTCCAAATCAAAACACAAACAATTCTAGTTGGAGAAACAACCCAAACTTCAATTGGGCGAATGGAAACACGGCTAATCAAAGTAATCCTCAAAGGGGGCCCCCAATGCAAATGGCTCCACCTCAAATGCCTATAGAGGATACTTTGAAAGCATTCATGGAAGGTCAAGCTCAAATAAATCAATCCAACCATACGATAATGCTTGAGATTAAAACTTCGATAGAAGAAATCAAGGCTCGCTTAAACGCAAGGGAAGGGATGCTTCCAGCTCAACCCGTACCAAATCCAAAAACACAATGCTAAGTAAGCGTGCCTAGTTCTTCTAACCAACATATGGAACATGCTAAGGCCATCACCACTCTTAGAAGTGGTAAAATCATTGAAAAATCTGATCCGATGAAGGTTTCACAGCCTAATGATCCGGTATCTTCCAAAGAGGATGATGGACCTAGCATCACCATGAATGAAAAAGAGCCGTTGAAAGAATATAGGCCCGTTGCTCCATTCCCCCAACGCTTGATTCCAGCCAAACCTCAAGATAAATATCAGGAATTTTTGGAGGTTTTCAAGCAAGTCAAAATCAACATCCCATTGTTGGATGCCATTAAACAAATACCGTCATATGCAAAATTTTTAAAAGACCTTTGCACGGTTAAAAGGAAAATACATGTGCAAAAGAAGGCATTTTTGACAGAGAATGTGAGTGCCATTATCAACCACGGGATGCCCAAAAAGTACAAAGATCCTGGTTGTCCGACCATATCATGTATGATTGGAGATCACCGGGTGAAACATGCTTTACTTGATCTAGGGGCAAGTGTGAACTTAATTCCCTATTCGGTCTATGAACAATTGGGTTTAGGTGAATTAAAACCCACCAAAACCACATTACAACTTGCTGACCGATCAATTCGTATTCCAAGAGGGGTAATTGAGGACGTACTTGTCCAAGTTGACAAAGTTTACTACCCGGTCGACTTTATTGTCTTGGACACGCGACCCACGGTTAATATTGGTCCTCAAATTCCTGTCATACTTGGCCGTCCATTCCTAGCTACGTCAAATGCTATCATAAATTGTAGGAGTGGGGTCATACAAATGTCTTTTGGCAATATGACGATTGAGTTGAATGCTTTCAATATTGACAACCAACATGAGGATGAGGATGAGGAGGTCCACGACATAAACATGATCAATTCTATCGTGAAAGATGAGTCCCTCTCACCTTTTTACTCCGGTCCCTTAGACGAAGAAGTGACTCACTCCCTTGATGAGAACGATGATATGATAAGGGATATGGTCACACTTTTTGAGTCAGTATCGGCATATGACACTAGCCAAGAGAAGGATGTGAAAACAACACCTTTTTATGCTAAGAAATCAATTCATATTTCCACATCTTTGTGGATCATGCATACCGAACTCCACCAACCCTGGGATGATCCTTACTTGCAATATCATTGCCCAGGAAAATCTGATTGGAGACATATTTTTTTCTGCTAAATATGATGGTGTCTCCTCCTATACATGTGGTGAAAACACTAAGGAACCCGCTGGAATTCCTTCTTGGGATTTTGAGTGGCTTATTTCGATCATTCACACACATGTTCATTGTAAAGCAGGATATTGGATGACGTTACTGTGAAACCTTTTGATCCATCTAATGATTCTGCTTGACTTTATGCTTTTGGATGAGTTGTTGGGATTAACCTCCTAGTCTGACGGAAGATGATTTGTTAGAATGCTTTCCCATTAGGATTTGCTTTGATAGTTGATTTAGTTGTGAAATAATCCATCTCCAAAAGTTAATCTTGCCATATGCTTCAGGTGATATCTCTCTTTCTCACTCTCCTTTATTTTATGTCATTGCTCTCATGTCATACATATTGCATATCTTATTACATTGAGGACAATGCAAAGTTTTGGTTGGGGGGTGAGAGATTCCTTAATTGATGAATCTGCTAGCTTTTGTGACATGTCGAGCAAAGAAGTAGAAATTTTTCGATTTTTTCTGAAATTCGAAACTCTTTTGGAAGACTTTGATTCTATGCATTCAAGATAGCATAAGTATAAGAAGATGAGATACGACGTGAGGGATGTTGCAAGCTTTGAATTTCTCTTAATACAATGGTTTTATATGTGAATTCACCTATTTTTATGATTGATAGAAAATTTGAACACCTTTTGCACCTAGTTCACATTACACGATTTTCATGAGTTGAAAGGATCATGTGATTTGTGGATTAGCTAGATTTTGATTTAAAGGTATTGAGAAACCAAGCCTGGGTATTTTGTCCATCCTTGTCCATGGGAAAATAACGGAAGATATGGATTTCTAAAAATCCTATCTAATTTAAAAGAAAAAGGAATGAAAGGATGAAATCGGGAAGGAAAGAAAAATGGTGGAAATTCCGATTAGGGCTACCTACTACCAACCGAGGGATGGTCTACCCGTAACCAAAGCCGAAAATGAGACGTAGTGTGAAAGTCATCGGAAGGACGGTAAGGTAAATTCCTGTCATAGGCTTGTTGTTACTCTATATACCTTGAGATCAGTAGTTTAGTTGATTTATGAAGAAGATAATCCTGGAAACTCATGAGATGAACCTTCACTATGCACACTGGGTTGAAGTTGTTCAAGTTCTTCTATTTATCAAGCAATCAGCGTGGATTTCATATAAACACTTGTTATGTTCTGAGAGTTTAAGGTTTCAACCTCTTTCACTGAATTTCTCTGATTTTTACGCTTATGTGTCTTGGAATGTATAGAAGCATAGCTTCTAGAGGAGAGTTGGGTTTTGGAAAATGAAACTAGTTTCACGCATGTTTTGCTCGGGACTAGCAAAATGCTGGTTGGGGGGTGTGTTGAGCTCTTAATTGTGCATATTCTAACCCCAATTCATCACTCATTATGCATGATATACATGTTTAAAGGACTAACTTAATGCATGATTTGTGATTGTAGGAACAAGATGGAGAGTTCACCATTTGAAAGCTAAATAGAGCCCTTTATGAGTGTTAAAGACCATTAGATCAAGCATGAAGGAAGACCAAAGAAAGACAAGCAAAGAGAGAAGAGAAAAGAAGAAAGAAAGAAAGAAAGAATGAAGAAAGAGTAGCCTAGACCGGTCAAGACCGGTCAGCCAAAGAAGCCCGACCGGTCAAGACCGGTCGGCCACCCCATTGGATGCACTCTACATGAAGGATAGCTTGGTCCGACCGGTCATGACCGGTCGGCCATAGCCGCTGGAACAAGTTCAATGTGGTTCGACCGGTCATGACCGGTCGGCCACGTTACTGGACCAATGTACAAGTCAGTCCGACCAGTCATGACCGGTCGGCTGTGCTCTCTGGACCATTGCAAGTGAAGACCGACCGGTCCAGACCGGTCGGTTGTGCGTAGGAAGCTGTTTCTATTCTTGGAACTCCGGATTTCATTGCGCAATAGCGTAAGATTACGCAAATTCTAGAACTTTCTTGCGTAAAGGACTCCTCCAAGCTATAAAAGGACCTCTTTCCTTCATACCAAGGGAGGCTACGACGTGGGGATTGCTCAGGAGACGGATTCTACTTCGGATCTTTAGTTTTCTTCCTGTTTTAGTAGTTTTTCATGTTTTTAGAGGCTTTTAGTTCAAGGATGTTAGAGATGAACTAAAACCTCTTAGCTAGAGCTAAGAGGGGAAGCTTTTGATTTGTTTTTGATGGATTGATGTAACCTAGGTTTCCTTTTATGTTTTAATTGATGAATCTTAGTTCAATTTGAGTTTGAATGAAGTACTATTTTGGTTTTCACTTTGATCTCTTGATGACTCCGGGCTCATGTGATTCTTAGTAATTCCAGCATAGTATCTTAGCTTTTGAGCATTGTTTATGCTTGTGTAATGCATTGATCTACCATCGACTCCGGGCATGGTAGACGCTTTGATTGCCTTGTATGCAATGGCCTGATTTTCATATGGGAACTCATGCAACTGAAATTCTTATCTTTTATGTATAATCTGGAATAGTTGTTTAGTGATTGATTTTGATTTAAATAGAGTTCAAATCATGAGTTGTAATCAGGTCTAGTGACAGGACTTGGTGAAGGCTATGGTTATGAATCTCAACTAGATTGGAAAGAGGCTTGGCCTATACAATTGAGTGTGCCCAAGGCCTGAGCTTGGAAGTGGGAATCAAATCAGTTAATAAGCACTTGTTTCAGATAACTGTGATTAACTTCTCTATATTCCGATCGGATAGAGATGGGAATCTGATTCGATTGAGTTATATGAGACCTAGTTGTGTTGATGCATTGAAACGTATCAAGAGTGGATCTTTGGCGCTCTAGTGACTTTTTAGATTGAATTTACCTTACCTATTCACTGTTTAAACCCAATTTCCTATTTTTCAGCTTTAGTTCTTAATAGGGTACTTAATTACTAGTTGTTTTAGTTAAATTCTGAAGATACCCATACATAAATCTCTGTGGGAACGATACTCGGTCTTTCCGAATTATTACTACTTCGCAACCCTACACTTGGGGAGAGAACACTCAACACACCCCCCAACCAACATTTTGCTAGTCCCGAGCAAAACATGCGTGAAAGTAATCCCATTCTTCAAAACTCAACTCTCTTTCAGAAACCATCCTTCTATACATTCCAAGGTTCATAAGCGTAAGATTCAGAAAGATTAGACATCTAAGGTTGGAACCGTAAATCCTCAAGACATAATAGGCATTCATATGAGATTCCCGCTGATTGGTTGATAAATAGAAGGATTTTAGCAAATTCAACCTAGTGTGGGTGGTGAAGATTCATCCCACGAGTTTCTAGGATTACCTTTTTCATAGATCAACTAGACTATAGAACTCAAGGTACATAGAGCCATCAAGCCAATGACAGGAATTTGCCTTACCGTCCTTCCGACGACTTTCACACTACGTCCCATTTCCAGCTTTGGTTACGAGTAGACCATCCCCCGGTTGGTAGTAGGTAGCCCTAATCGGAATTTTCCACCATTTTTTCCATCATTCCCAATTTCATCCTTCCTTTTCCTTTTTCTTTTTAAATTAGATAGGATTTTTAAAAATCCATATCTTTCATTATTTTCCCATGGACATGGATGGACAAAGTACCTCGGCCTGATTTCTCAATACCTTAATTCAAAGTCTAGCTAATCCATAAATCACATAATCCCTTCAACTCATGAAAATCATGTAATGTGAACTAGGTGTAAAAGTGTTTAGGTTTTCTATCAATCACAAAAATAGGGGAGTTCACATATAAAAACCATTATGCTATGAGAGATTCCAGACATCCAGCCCCATACACTTCATATCTCCTCCTCTTATGCTCATATCAACTTGAAAGCATAGAACCGGTGTTTTCCAAAAGAGTTTCGAATTTTTGAAAAATCGAAAAAATTTCCACATGATTGCATGAAATGTTGCAAAACGCTGGATTCATCCAGTGATCCTACACCCCCCAACCAAATCTTGCATTGTCCTCAATGTAAAAGATGTGCAATGAGCGAAACATGAAAGCAATTTGAAAATAAAAGGGAGTGAGGAATGATAGTACCTGAGAGAGTGAAAAGTGAAAATCTTCCTCCTTCTAACAAACCTATGAAAAAGAAAACAAAAGCAGCAAAATCCTAATCCTAACTACTCTATACCTCCATCAGACTAGGAGATCAATCATCCTGATACACAGGATCATTCAGAGGTATGGACATACCTTCTGAAGGGCAATTCTCAAAGAACGGCTTTAATCGCTGCCCATTTGCTTTAAAAATGTTGCCGTTCCTTGGATTCAACAGCTCGACAGTCCCATATGGATAAACAGTTTGCACAATGTAGGGACCGGTCCATCGAGATCTCAATTTTCCCGGAAATAGATGTAAGCGAGAATTATACATGAGGACTTTTTGATTGATCGTGAATGTCTTGCGAAGAATATTCTTATCATGGAATATCTTCGTCTTGTCCTTGTAAATTCTCGCATTCTCATAAGCTTCATTTCGGATTTCTGCAAGTTCATTCAATTGTAGTTTGCGTAACGAGCTTGCCTTGTCAGAATTGAAATTCGTCTTCTTAATAGCCCAATATGCCCTATGTTCCAACTCCACAGGCAAGTGACAAGCCTTCCCATAGACAAGTCTATAGGGAGACATTCCAATAGGGGTTTTGAAAGCTGTACGGTAAGCCCAAAGCGCATCGGTAAGCCGAAGCGACCAATCCTTGCGATCGGGGTTCACCGTTTTCTCTAAAATGTGTTTAATCTCCCTATTGGATATCTCAGCTTGTCCACTAGTTTGTGGGTGATAGGGAGTGCTCACTTTGTGTGTTACGCCATATTTCTTCATTAAGGCTTCAAAAGGGCGATTGCAAAAGTGAGACCCTCCATCACTTATGATGACTCGAGGCGTTCCAAACTGGGAAAGAATATTTTCTTTTAAAAATCTAATGACCGTTTTATGGTCATTATTCCAGCAAGGGATAGCCTCGACCCATTTGGAAACATAGTCGACGGCAAGCAAGATGTATAGGTTTCCAAAAGAAGATGGGAATGGGCCCATGAAATCGATGCCCCAACAGTCAAAAATTTCGATTATTAAGATGGGATTGAGTGGCATCATATTTCTACGGGAGATTCCCCCTAATTTCTGACAAGGTTCACAAGCTTTGCAAAACTCATGTGTGTCTTTGAACATCATGGGCCACTAAAACCCACATTACAGAATTTTCGCTGTGGTCTTTTTAGCCAAAAAGTGGCCACCACATGCTTGAGAATGACAGAAGGAGATGATACTTTGTTGCTCATCATCTGGGACACATCTCCTTATGATTTGATCGGGACAATACTTGAATAAGTATGGGTCGTCCCATAGGAATTTCCGCACCTCCGAGAAGAATCTATCCTTATCTTGCTTTTTCCAATATGTAGGAATTGTACCTGTAGCAAGATAGTTAGCAATGTCCGCATACCATGGTAATTGGAAAATAGCAAAAAGTTGTTCATCAGGGAACATGTCATTGATTGCAGTCGTTTCAGGGGAATCAGTGAGGACAAGTCGAGAGAGGTGGTCAGCTACTACATTCTCTACTCCTTTCTTATCACGTATTTCTATGTCGAATTCTTGGAGTAGAAGGATCCATCTTAACAACCGTGGTTTAGCATCCTTCTTAGAAAGAAGATACTTAAGCGCGGCATGGTCAGTGAATATAATGATCTTGGATCGAATCAAGTAGGATCTAAACTTGTCCAAGGCAAAAACTACGGCTAAAAGTTCTTTTTCAGTAGTGGTGTAGTTTGCTTGGGCTGAGTTTAGGGTTCTACTTGCATAGTAGATGACACATGGCTTTTTATCTTTTCTTTGGCCTAGCACGGCCCCAATAGCATAGTCACTAGCATCGCACATAATCTCAAAAGGGAGGCTCCAATCAGGTGGTTGCATTATTGGAGCGGATGTCAACATACCTTTAAGGGTGGTAAAGGCCTTTTAACATTCTTCATTCCACTCGAATGAATTTTCCTTTTGAAGTAGGTTACATAAAGGGCGAGAGAGTGAACTGAAGTCCTTTATAAACCTTCTGTAAAATCCTGCGTGTCCTAAAAAGGACCGGATATCTCGTATGCTTTTGGGTGGTGGGAGGTTAGAGATAAGATCAATTTTCGCCTTGTCCACCTCAATTCCATTTTGTGAAACGATATGACCAAGTACAATTCCCTTTTGAACCATGAAGTGGCACTTCTCCCAATTGAGCACAAGGTTCTTCTCTTCACATCTTTTCAGCACAGATTTCAAGTGCTCAAGGCACTCATCAAAGCTACAACCGAATACGGAAAAATCATCCATGAAGACTTCGAGAATGGTCCCCACCATGTCAGAAAAGATGCTCATCATACAACGTTGAAAGGTGGCAGGGGCATTACATAGTCTAAACGGCATCCGTCGATAGGCGAAAGTGCCGAATGGACATGTGAATGTAGTCTTTTCTTGGTCTTCACGGGCAATTTCTATTTGGTTGTACCCTGAATAGCCATCAAGGAAGCAAAAGTGGGAATGACCCGCCAACCATTCTAAAATCTAATCAACAAACGGTAGGGGAAAGTGGTCTTTTCTCGTGAAAGTATTTAGCTTCTTCTAGTCAATGCACATTCTCCAACCGGTAGTGACTCTAGTTGGTACGAGTTCGTTATTAGCAATGGCTACGATGGTGATTCCAGATTTCTTAGGCACCACTTGAGTTGGGCTCACCCATTGGCTATCGGATATTGGGTAAATGATACCTACATCCAATAGTTTCACCACTTCGGCCTTAACCACATCCTTCATGTTTGGATTTAGTTGTCTTTGTGGTTGCCGGGATGTCTTTGCATTTTCCTCAAGGTGTATGCGGTGAGTACAAATTAGTGGGTCTATGCCTTTGAGATCCGCAATTAACCATCCAATGGCACTCTTGTGCTCTAATAGAGTGGTTATTAGCCGACTCTCTTATTCCTCATCCAAGTGGGAAGAAATCACCACTGGATATGTCTCATCTCGTCCTAAATAAACATATTTTAGCTCACTTGGCAATGGTTTTAGGTCGAGTGTTGGTGCCTTGATATTGGATGGGAGGGCCTTGTTCTCATTTACAGGCAAATGTTCAATTGGGGCCCTCCATCTTTTATTGTCAAGTACTGGCATCATCTCTAGCATGGCATCCATCTCTTGTATTGTATATTCATTTGTCTCATGAGAATGGGCAATACATCCCTCCAAAGGGTCTGGAATTAGTGACAAGGGGACTGTATCCTCCACGAATGATTCGATCATGTTTAATTCGTGGACATCATCATCAACTTCCTGTGGTTGTTTGCATAAATCAAATATGTTAAGCTCAAGGGTCATATTTCCAAAGGACATTTGTACAAGTCCGTTTCTACAATTGATAATGGCATTTGAGGTAGCTAGAAACGGTCGTCCAAGTATGACGGGAATTTGAGCACTGGTGCCTATCACGGGATGTGTGTCCAAGACAATAAAATCTACTGGGTAGTAGAATTTATCAACTTGGACTAGAACATCCTCTATCATTCCTCTCGGTATCCGAATGGATCTATCAGCAAGTTGGAGTGTGGTTTTAGTGGGTTTCAATTCACCTAACCCAAGTTGTTCGTAGACCGAGTATGGAATGAGATTCACACTTGCCCCCAAGTCGAGTAGGGCTTGTTTAATCTGGTAGTCTCCTATGATGCATGAGATGGTTGGACTACCTGGATCCTTGTATTTTTGGGGCACCTCTTGTTTGATGATGGCGCTCAAATTCTCAGGCAAAAGAACTTTGTTGTGAATGTTATGTTTCCTTTTGACTGTACACAATTCCTTTAGAAATTTGGCATAAGATGGTATTTGTTTTATTGCATCCAACAGCGGGATGTTGATCTTCACCTGCTTGAAAACTTCCAGAATCTCCAGATTTTTATCTAAAGGTTTAGGTGAAATCAACCTTTGTGGAAATGGGGCAACCGGATTGTATTGTCTTTCCGGTTCTTTCTTTTGTGGAATATTGTTTGGGCTATCATCCTCTTTGGGAATTTTCGGATCCTTAGGCTTTGAAGCCTTCACCGGATTAGATTTGTCAATTTCTTTCCCACTTCTCAAAGTGGTGATAGCTTGGACATGTTCCGTATGGTGGGAGGATGAGCTTGCATCTTGTATCTAATACTGGGTCCTTGGGTTAGGAAGAGGTTGAGCAGGAAGTGTGCCCTTCTCTCTAACACTAAGGTGAGCTTCAACTCTAGCCAGAGATGTTTTCAATTCATTGATGGCTTGGTTTGAATTTTGATTGAATTTCAATTACTCTTGCATGAACCCATCTATTTTTAGAGAATTTGTCTTGTTATACTCATTCTGGACCGATACGAATGCACCCAACATCTCTTCTAGTGATACTTTTGGAGTGTTGTTTGCATTTGCATTGGGTCCATTTCTCCAACTGAAGTTGGGATGGTTCTTCCAATTAGGATTAAACGTGTTTGAGTTTGGAGCACCATATTGCTGTTGATAACTGTTTATGGCATTTGTTTGTTCTTGTAAGATGCCTTGGACTGCTGAAATTGTGGGACAATCTGGTGTAACATGTTGATTTCCAGCACAAATTCCACAAACAGTTTCAACGTCAGTGGAGTTGATTGTTTCTCCTTTCCTTAATTCCATAGCTTCGACCTTTCTTGTGAGGCTAGCCAACCGTGCACTTATGCTATCTTCTTCTGATAAGACATACATTCCTCCCTTTTCCTTTTGTTGGCCAGTCTTGGAATTTGTTGGTTTAGATGTGTCCCAAGACTGTGCACTCTCAGCCAATTCTTCCAAATAATCCCATGCTTCATCAGCTTCCTTATTCATCAACTCCCCATTACACATCATCTCTACAAATTGGCGCATGGGTGAAGTCAGTCCTTCATAGAAAAATCTTATAACCCGCCAAATTTCATAGCCATGATGTGGGCATGTGTTTAATAGGTCTTTAAACCTTTCCCAACATTGGAAAAAGGTTTCATCTTCCTTTTGGGCAAAGTTCATGATAAGGCGCTTCAACATATTCGTTTTGTATGTAGGGAAGAATTTCTTTTTGAATTCTCTGTGCATATCAGTCCATGCATCGATTGATCTTGGCCTCAATGCATAAAGCCAACCCTTAGCTTTATCTTTAAGAGTGAAAGGGAAGAATTTAAGTCTCACCACATCTTCCGTTACGTTTGCAAAGTGCATGGTGATGATTACCTCGTCAAACTCTTTAAGGTGTTGATAAGCACTTTCACTATCTAATCCATGAAATTTAGGGAGAAGTTGAATCACTCCCAAATTTAAATCTACGTTCCCTGCATTTGGTGGAAATACTATGCATGAGGGAGTGCTCGTTCTTTCAGGTTGCAAGAAATCACGTAAAGTCCTAGGTCGGGGAACATTCTCAACCACATTCTCCCCTGTTTCAGTTTGATTTTGGACCGGGTTAGGTTGATTTGCAGCCAAATTTTCAGATAAAATTGGAGAGTCTAAATGTCTCCTAGCACGTGGCTCTTTATCAATTCCTTCTACTATCCCCCCTTCACTTATGAGTCGGTTATTGGAATCCCGAGCCCAATGTGGCATGCAAAACCAAAAATAAGAAACAGAAAGAAAGAAGAATTCTTCCTCCCTTTTCTTTACTCTTCTCTAAGACCGAAGCACAAGGTGTCTTGCAATGGCTAGGCCAGAAGCAAGGATAGAGACCGATTTCTCCTGGTCAATAGGGGTTCAGAGAACTCTCCACCCACTCTTTGAATCTTTTGAGAAAAAGTGCAGAAAAAGGAGAAAGAGGAGTAGAGATGAGAAAAGAAATCTCTGAGCACAAGGTGATCCAAGACGGCAGAGCCGACCAATAGGAATCCAGGTGGCAAAAAGGCCGATCTTTCAGAGATCCAAAAGGAGTCTCCACCCACTCTACAAGAGATGAATAAGATAGGAATGAATAGGAGAAGGAGAAGAGTAAGGTTTAGAAATGTAGATTCTGATTCGCACTTACAATCCTTGTATCTTCTTCAGCTTCCTAGAAATCCCTGAAAAGAAAATCAAATAAATAAACTAAATTAGTCCTAAAATCCTAAAAATCCTAAATAGATACTAATTTCAGAATTTTGTGAAAACCGTCAAAATCCCCGGCAGCGGTGCTAAAAACTTGTTCGCTTCCCCAAGTGTAGGGTTGCGAAGTAGTAATAAACTCGGTAAGACCGAGGTCGATCCACAGGGACTTATGTAGAATTTCACAAACTCATCCACAAGTATCTATTGAAATCTATTAACCAGAATGTTGTATGAATTTGATATGAGTAACAAAAGTTGAATTAAATCGAAAGTAACTAATTATAAGAAGGCACTAGGGGTTCAAGGATCCACTTGTAGCAATCCTTGATGTTCAATCCGCTGTGGTTTCTATTCTCTCAACTAGAATCGACATTCCTATCTATCTAGTCGGATGATAGAGCTGTTAAACCAAACAGTCTGTAATATGTAAGTTCTATGCATAAGATTCACTCAATGCAGGCTGATCTGAGCATGCTCAATTGCATAGGTCATTCCCCTTTCCAAAAGGTCTAGTTCACAATCATAACCATCCTCAAGTCCTGTCACAAGACAAGGCTAGATCAGGATTTGAACTGGATTCAAATCACATGCACAGTCCATACACATTACAGAAAAATCAAAAAAGTAGAACTTTGGTAGGAAGTTCCTTTATGAAGAACATAGTACTAGAGCGCACTCCGATTCCTCGGATCATACAGGTCTAGACCGTCACAAACCAATTAAGCAATTAAGTAATTCTCCCAAACATCCATGAGTCATCATAAGACTAAGAAAAACTACTCAAAAACTTGTATAAACTTCAAACCATAGTTCATAATCATGAATTCCACACTTAAAACCACTTAACTACGAATTAAAACATCTTGGATCCACTACAAGCTTCACCTCTTAGCCCTAGCTAAGAGGTTTAGCTGTTCATGATCCAAGGAAACATGAAACAACTACAAAAAGCATAAAAACAGCAAAAGCAAACCAAAAGGAGTTGTGAAACTCCAATCTTCACTTCCACAGCTTCGAACCTCGCTTGAGCCCTTCTAGGATACCCTAGGAACAATCCCTAGGTGTCTTTTTATAGTCTGGAGGCTCCACAACTTCGGAAGAATCGAGAAATTGCGTAATACTTACGCAGCGCAGAGAAAATCGGACTATATCTGGAAGTTTCTAACTTCTTACGCATAGCCGACCGGTCATGACCGGTCGGCCTCAATATATGATTCATTCCAGCGAGCATGGTCGACCGGTCATGACCGGTCGGCCTTGTAAAACATTAGTCCAGCAAGCCTGTCCGACCGGTCAAGACCGGTCGGACGTTTTCACTTATGTTACAGAAGCCATGGCCGACCGGTCATGACCGGTCGGCCTTGTTCATTGAAGTTCCAGCCATCATGTCCGACCGGTCAAGATCGGTCGGACGTCTTCAGTAGTAGCCCAACATGTATGGCTGACCGGTCATTGACCGGTCTGGCTTCCTTGGCCGACCGGTCACGACCGGTCAGCTCTCTTTTCTTCTTGTTTTCTTCCTTTCTTTCTTCTGCTTTCTTTTCTTCTTTGGTCCTCAAATGTTCTTCATCGGAATGATCCCAAGTGAACCCTTTTTTTGTCTTCAATTGAGTGGAGTTCACTCACAGTCCTGTAGTCACAAAACATGCATTGGATTAGCCTACAAACCATACAAACCTTGCACAATGAGTGATGAATTGGGGTTAGAATATGCACAATTAAGAGCTCAATAATGAACTTGCAGAAATCTGGAACGAAGCATATGAGAATGCGAGAATTTACAAGGAGAAGACGAAGATATTCTATGATAAGAACATCCTTCGTAAGACATTCACGATCAATAAAAAAGTCCTTCTGTATAATTCCCGCCTTATAACATTTCGAGCAATTATGTAGAAATTCTTCGATTTTCCTAAAATTCAAAACTCTTTTGGAAAACTTCGTTTCTATGCATTCAAGATGATATGAGTTTAAGAGGAGGAGATATGAAGTGTATGAGGTTGTAAGTTTTGAAGTTCTCATAGCATAATGGTTTTATATGTGAATTCCTCTATTTTTTGTGATTGATAGCAAAATTTGAACACTCTTACACCTAATTCATGTTGAGCTCTTAATTGTGCATATTCTAACCCCAATTCATCACTCATTATGCAAGGTTTTCATCATTTATAGACTATTATAATGCATGAATTTGTGATTGTAGGTTGAGAGAGAGGATGCATCAATTGGAGACTTAAAGAAGTTATTTACATGCGTAGAAGATCAAGAGGCTAAGCGTCAAAGGATGAAAGAAAGAAGTCTGAGGAATGAAGAAAGAAAGCAGAAGAGAACACTCATGACCGGTCGTCCGACCGGTCGTCCATGGCCCAGGACCGGTCGCCTGACCAGGTCCGCACACTCAACAGAGGGGATCCAGAGGCCACAACTCTTTGGACTGTTCACGACCGGTCGTGCGACTGGTCCTTGAATTAAAATCATGGATTCAGAATTTACCAAAACTCACTCGACGTTTTTCGCGCTTTTGAGACCGGTCGTGCGACCGGTCGTCCAGTGGCTCAGACCGGCCGTGCGACCGGTCGTCTGCGTAACGAAGTGTGTTCTACAAGTTTCGAAATTCTCTGCGGACTGCGTATGTTTACGCAAATTCTGAAAGTTTCCAAGGTTGCGGAGCCTCCCCACTATAAAAGGACACCTAGGGATCGTTCCTAGGGTATCTAAGAAGGGTTTAAGCAAGGTTGGAGGTGGCGGAAGTGGATTTCGGAGTTCCACAACTCCTTCTAGTTTGTTTCGCTGTTTTTATGCTTTTCCTAGTTGTTTCATATTTCCTTGGATCATGAACGGCTAAACCTCTTAGCTAGGGCTAAGAGGTGAAGCTTGTAGTGGATCTAAGATATTTTAATTCGTTTTTAGTTGGTTTTAAGATTGGGTTTCATGATTATGAACAATGGCTTTCCAAGTAGTTTTTCTTAGTCTTATGATGACTCATGGATGTTTGGGAGAATTGCTTAAGTTCTTAATGGTTATGTGCTAGTCTAGACCTATATGATCCGAGGAATTGGAGTACGCTCTAGTACTATGATCTTCATGTGGGAACTTTCTACCAAAGTTCTACTTTTCTGGTTTGCTGAATTATGTAAGGGACTGTGCATGTGATTTGATTCAAGTTCAAATCATGATCTAGCTTTGTCTGGTGATAGGACTTAATGATGATCATGATTATGAACTTAGTTTATTGGAATTGGGACTGACCTATACAATTGAGCATGCTCATCCTAGCTTGCATTGAGTGAATCATATACATTGGCCTTACATATGACAGATTATATGGTTTAACAGCTCTATCATCTGGCTAGATAGATCTTAATATCGATTCTAGTTGAGAAAGTGAGAAACCACAGCGGATTGAGCATCAAGGATTGCTACAAGTGGATCCTTGAACCCCTAGTGCCTTTTTATAATTATTTACCTTCAATTTATTTCGAAGTTGTTACTTACATCAATCTCATACAAAACCCGATTGTTAGCTTTTTAATAGAAACTGTTGGATGTGTTTGTGAATACCTATATAAGTCCCTGTGGATCGACCTCGGTCTTACCGAGTTTATTACTACATCGCAACCCTACACTTGGGGAAGCGAACAAGTTTTTGGCGCCGCTGCCTGGGACTTTGACGGTTTTTCACAAATTTCTGAAAATAGTATCTATTTAGGATTTTTAGGATTCTAGGACTAACTTAGTTTCTTTTGATTTGTTTTTCTTTTTTCAGGGATTTCTAGGAAGTTGAAGAAGACATGAGGATCTCAAGTGCTCGAATCAGGTTTTATCTTTCTAAACCTTACTCTTCTCCTTCTCCTACTCATTCCTATCATATTCATCTCTTGTAGAGTGGGTGGAGACTCCTTTTTGATCTCTGAAAGGTAGGCCTTGTGCCACCTTGATTCCTATTGGTCGGCTCTGCCGTCTTTGATCACCTTGTGCTCAGAGATTTCTCTTCTCACCTCTACTCCTCTTTCTTCTTTTTCTGCACTTTTCTTAAAGGATTCAAAGAGTGGGTGGGGAGTTCTTTGAACCCCTATTGACCAGGAGAAATCGGTCTCTATCCTTGCTTCTGGCCTAGCCATTGCAAGACACCTTGTGATTCGGTCCTAGAGAAGAGTAAAGAAGGGAAGGAAGAATTCATTTCTCTTTTCGTTTCATATTTTTTTTGGATTTGCATGCCACATTGGGCTTGGGATTCCAATAACTGACTCATTAGTGAAGGGGGAATAGTTGAAGGAATTGATAGAGAGCCATGTGCCAGGAGACATCTAAACTCTCCAATTTTGTCTAAAAACATGGCTGCAAATCAACCTAATTTGGGCCAAAACCAAACTGAAACGGGGGAGAATGTGGTTGAGAATGTTCCTCAACCAAGAACTTTACGTGATTTCTTGCAACCAGTAAGAGCGAGCACTCCCTCATGCATAGTTTTTCCACAAAATGCAGGGAATGTGGATTTGAAATCGGGAGTGATCCAACTTCTCCCTAAAGTCCATGGATTAGACAGTGAAAGTTCCTATCAACACCTTAAGGAGTTTGATGAGGTAATAACCACCATGCACTTTGCTAATGTGACTGATGATGTCGTGAGACTCAAATTCTTCCCTTTTACTCTTAAAGATAAAGCTAAAGGTTGGCTTCATGCATTAAGGCCAAGATCAATTGGTGCATGAACTGATATGCATAGGGAATTCATAAAAAAATTCTTCCCTACTCACAAAACAAACATGTTGAAGGGCCTTACCATGAACTTTGCCCAAAAGGAAGATGAAACCTTCATTCAATGTTGGGAGAGGTTTAAGGACTTATTAAACGCATGCCCACATCATGGCTATGAAATTTGGCGGGTTACAAGCTTCTTCTATGAAGGACTGACAACACCCATGCGCCAATTTGTAGAGATGATGTGAAATGGGGAGTTCATGAAAAAGGAAGCTGATAAAGCATGGGATTATTTGGAAGAATTGGCTGAGAATGCACAGTCTTGGGATACATCGAAACCAACAAATTCTAAGACTGGCCAACAAAAGGAAAAAGGGGGAATGTATGTCTTATCGGAAGAGGATAACATAAGTGCACGGGTGGCTAGCCTCACAAGAAAGGTCGAAGCCATGGAATTGAAGAAAGGAGAGACGATCAACTCCAATGACGTTGAAACTGTTTGTGGAATTTGTGCCAAAAATCAACATGCAATACAAGATTGTCCCACAATTTCAGCGGTTCAGGACATCTTACAAGAACAATCAAATGCCATAAACAGTTATCAACGGCAATTTGATACTCCAAACTCAAACACGTTTAATTCTAGTTGGAAGAACCATCCCAACTTCAGTTGGAGGAATGGACCCACAGCGAATGCAACCAATATCCCTCAATCTCAACCTATACTAGGTCCATCTCTAGTCATTACTCCAAAAGTTATGCTAGAGGAGATGTTGGGTGCATTTGTATCGGTTCAAGCTGAGTACAACAAGACAAATTCTCTGAAAATAGATGGGTTCATGTAAAAGCGATTGAAATTTAATCAAAATTCAACTCAAGCCATCAATGAATTGAAAACATCAATGGCTAGAGTTGAATCTCATCTCAGTGTTAGAGAGAAGGGCATACTTCCTGCCCAACCTCTTCCTAACCCAAGAACCCAATTTGAGATACAAGATGCAAGCTCATCCTCCCATCATAGGGAGCATGTTCAAGCTATCACCACTTTAAGAAGTGGGAAAGTAATTGACAAATCTAATCCGGTGAAGGCCCCAAAGCCTAAGAATTTGAAAATTCCAAAGAGGATGATAGCTCAAACAACACTCCACAAGAGAAAGAACCGGAAAGACAATACCAGCCTGGTTGCCCCATTTCCACAAAGGTTGATTTCACCTAAACCTTTAGACAAAAATCTGAAAATATTAGAAGTTTTCAAGCAGGTGAAGATCAACATCTCGTTGTTGGATGGCATAAAACAAATACCATCTTATGCCAAATTTCTAAAGGAATTATGTACGGTCAAAAGGAAACACAATGTTCACAACAAAGTACTTTTGACTGAGAATTTAAGCGCTATCATCAAACAAGAGGTGCCCCAAAAATACAAGGATCCGGGTAGTCCAACCATCTCATGCATCATAGGAGACTACCGGATTAAACAAGCCTTACTCGATTTGGGGGCAAGTGTGAATCTCATTCCATACTCGGTCTACGAACAACTTGGGTTAGGTGAATTGAAACCCACCAAAACCACACTCCAACTTGCTGATAGATCCATTCGTATACCGAGAGGAATGATTGAGGATGTTCTAGTCCAGGTTGATAAATTCTACTACCCAGTAGACTTTATTGTCTTGGATACACATCCCGTGATAGGTACCGGTGCTCAAATTCCCGTCATACTTGGCTGACCGTTTCTAGCAACTTCAAATGCAATTATCAATTGTAGAAATGGACTTGTACAAATGTCCTTTGGAAATATGACCCTTGAGCTTAACATATTTGATTTATGCAAACAACCACGGGAGGTTGATGATGATATCCATGAACTAAACATGATTGAATCATTCATAGAAGATACATTCCCCTTGTCATTATATTCCAACCCTTTGGAGGCATGTGTGGCTCATTCTCATGAGATAAATGATGACACAATATGAGATATGGATGCCATCTTAGATATGATGCCGGTACTTGATAACAAAGATGGAGGGCCCTATTTGAGCCTTTGCCCGTAAACAAGAACAAAGCCCTCCCATCTAATATCAAGGCACCAACACTCGACCTAAAACCATTACCAAGTGAGCTGAAATATGTCTATTTAGGTCGTGATGAGACATATCCGGTGGTGATTTCTTCCCACTTGGTGAGGAACAAGAGAGTAGGCTGATTGCCACTCTATTAGAGCACTAGAGTGCCATTGGGTGGTCAATTGTGGATCTCAAAGGCATAGACCCACTTATTTGTACTCATCGCATACACCTTGAGGAGAATGCGAAGACATCTAGGCAACCACAACGACGATTAAATCCAAACATGAAGGATGTGGTTAAGGCCGAAGTGGTGAAACTATTGGATGTGGGTATTATTTACCTAATATCCGATAGTCAATGGGTGAGCCCAACTCAAGTGGTGCCTAAGAAATCCGGAATAACCATCGTAGCCAATGTCAATAATGAACTCGTGCCAACCAGAGTCACTACCGGTTGGAGAATGTGCATTGACTATAGGAAGCTAAACACCGTCACGAGGAAAGACCACTTTCCCTTGCCTTTTGTTGATCAAATTTTAGAAAGGTTGGCGGGTCATTCCCATTTTTGCTTCCTTGATGGCTATTCAGAGTATAACTAAATAGAGATCGCCCTTGAAGACCAAGAAAAGACTACATTCACATGTCCATTCGGCACTTTCGCCTATCGACGGATGCCGTTTGGACTATGTAATGCCCCTGCCACCTTTCAGCGTTGTATGATGAATATATTTTCTAATGTGGTGTGGACAATTCTCGAAGTCTTCATGAATGATTTTTCAGTATTTGGTTGTAGCTTTGACTGAGTGCCTTATGCACTTGAAAGCTGTGCTGAAAAGATGTGAAGAGAAGAACCTTGTGCTGAATTGGGAGAAGTGTCACTTTATGGTTCAAAAGGAAATTGTACTTGGTCACATCGTTTCACAAAATGGAATTGAGGTGGATAAATTGAAAATTGATCTTATCTCCAACCTTCCACCACCCAAGAGCATACGAGATGTGCGGTCCTTCTTAGGACACGCAGATTTTATAGAAGGTTCATAAGGGACTTCAGTTCACTCGTCCTTTATGTAACCTACTTCAAAAGGAAACTTCGTTCGAGTGGAATGAAGAATGTCAAAATGCCTTTACCACACTTAAAGGTATGTTGACATGTGCTCCCATAATGCAATCACCTGATTGGAGCCTTCCTTTTGAAATTATGTGTGATGCTAGCGATTATGCTATTGGGGCTTGTGCTAGGCCAAATAAAAGAGAAAAAGCCATGTGTCATCTACTATGCAAGTAGAACCCTAAACTCAGCCCAAGCAAACTACACTACTACTGAAAAAGAACTTTTAGCCGTAGTTTTTGCCTTGGACAAGTTTAGATCCTACTTGATTGGATCCAAGATCATTATATTCACTGACCACGCCGCGCTTAAGTACCTTCTTTCTAAGAAGGATGCTAAACCATGGTTGTTAAGATGGATCCTTCTGCTCCAGGAATTTGACATAGAGATAAGTGATAAGAAAGGAATAGAAAATGTAGTGGCCGACCATCTTTCTCGGCTTGTCTTTCCCGATTCCCCTGAAACGACCGCGATCAATGACTTGTTCCCTGATGAACAACTTTTTGAAGTTTCCCAATTACCATGTTTTGCAGACATTGCTAACTATCTTGCTACAGGTACGATTCCTACACATTGGAAAAAACAAGATAAGGATAAGTTCTTCACTGAGGTGCGAAAATTTCTATAGGACGACCCATACTTATTCAAGTATTGTCCCGATCAAATAATAAGGAGATGTGTGTCAGATGATGAACAACAAAGTATCATCTCCTTCTGTCATGCTCAGGCATGTAGTGGCCACTTTTCGGCTAAAAAGACCACAGCACAAATTATGCAATGTGGGTTTTATTAGCCCACCATGTTCAAAGACACACATGAGTTTTGCAGAACATGTGAACCTTGTCAGAAATTAGGAGGAATTTCTCGTAGAAATATGATGCCACTCAATCTCATCTTAATAATCGAAACTTTTTATTGTTGGGGCATCGATTTCATGGGCCCATTCCCATCTTCTTTTGGAAACGTATACATCTTGCTTACCGTTGACTATGTATCCAAATGGGTCGAGGCCATCCCTTGCCGGAATAATGACCATAAAATGGTCATTCGCTTCTTAAAAGAAAATATTCATTTTCCGGTTTGGAACACCTCGAGTCATCATAAGTGATGGAGGATCACACTTTTGTAATCGCCCATTTGCAACCTTAATGAAAAAATATGGCGTAACACACAAAGTGAGCAATCCCTATCACCCACAAACGAGTGGACAAGCTGAGATATTCAATAGGGAGATTAAACACATTTTAGAGAAAACGGTTAACCCCGATCATAAGGATTGGTCGCTTTGGCTTACCGATGCGCTTTGGGCCTACCGTACTGCTTTTAAAACCCCTATTGGAATGTCTCCCTATAGACTTGTTTATGGAAAGGCTTGTCACTTGCCTATGGAGTTGGAACATAGGGTATATTGGGCCATTAAGAAGATGAATTTTGATTCTGATAGGGCAAGCTCGTTACACAAACTACAATTGAATGAACTTGCAGAAATCCGGAACGAAGCATATGAGAATGCGAGAATTTACAAGGACAAGACGAAGATATTCCATGATAAAAACATTCTTCGTAAGACATTCACGATCAATCTAAAAGTCCTTCTGTATAATTCCTGCCTACATTTACTTTCGGGAAAATTGAGATCTCGATGGACCGGTCCCTACATTGTGCAAAATGTCTATCCATATGGGACCGTCGAGTTGTTAAATCCAAGGAACGGCAACATTTTTAAGGTGAATGGGCAGCGATTATTTTCTTTAGAAGGTTTGTCCATACCTCTGACTGATCCTGTCTACTAGGATGATTGATCTCCTAGTCTGATGGAGGTATAGAGTAGTTAGGATTAGGATTTTGTTGTTTTTGTTTGATTATCATAGGTTTGTTAGAAGGAGGACGAATTCCACTTTTCACTCTCTCAGGTACTACCATTCCTCACTCCCTTTTTATGTTAGAATTGCTCTCATGTTTTGCTTATTACATATCTTTTACATTGAGGACAATGCAAGATTTGGTTGGGGGGTGTAGGATCACTTGGATGCATCTAGCGTTTTGTAACATTTTGAGCAATTATGTAGAAATTTTCAATTTTCCTAAAATTCAAAAACTCTTTCGGAAAACTTTGTTTCTATGCATTCAAGATGATATGAGCATAAGAGGAGGAGATATGAAGTGTATGAGGTTGTATGTCTGGAATTCCTCATAGCATAATGGTTTTATATGTGAAGTCCCCTAGTTATGTGATTGATAGAAAATTTGAACACTTTTACACCTAGTTCACATTACACAATTTTCATGAGTTGAAAGAATTATGTGATTTGTGGGTTAGCTAGACTTTGATTTAAGGTGCTGAGAAATCAAGCCGGGGTACTTTGTCCATCCTTGTCCATGGGAAAATAACGAAAGATATGGATTTCTAAAAATCCTATCTAATTTAAAAGAAAACAGGAAAAGGAAGGATGAAATTGGGAATGATGGGAAAATTCCAATTAGGGCTACCTACTACCAACCGACGGATGGTCTACCCGTAACCAAAGCCGAAAATGGGACGTAGTGTGAAAGTCGTCGGAAAGACAGTAAGGCAAATTCCTGTCATAGGCTTGTTGTTGCTCTATATACCTTGAGATCTATGGTCTGGTTGATCTATGAAGAAGATAATCCTAGAAACTCATGAGATGAATTTTCACTATACACACTAGGTTGAATTTGTTCAAGTTCGTCTATTATCAACCAATCAGCGGGAATTTCATATGGACACCTATATGCATTGGGAGTTTATGATTTCAACCTCTATCACCTAATCTCTCTGAATCTTACACTTGTGTGTCTTGGGATGTATAGAAGAATACTTTCTAAAAGAGAGTTGGGTTTTGGAGAATGGAATTGGTTTCACGCATGTTTTGCTCGGGACTAGCAAAATGCTGGTTGGGGGGTGTTTTGAGCTCTTAATTGTGTATATTCTAACCCCAATTCATCACTCATTATGCAAGGTTTTCATGATTTATAGACTATTATAATGCATGAATTTGTGATTGTAGGATAAGAGAGAGGATGCATCAATTGGAGACTTAAAGAAGTCATTTACAAGCATAGAAGATCAAGAGGCTAAGCGTCAGAGGATGAAAGAAAGAAGTCTGAGGAATGAAGAAAGAAAGCAGAAGAGAACACTCACGACCGGTCGTCCAAGGCCCAGGACCGGTCGCCTGACCGGTCCGCACACTCAGCAGAGGGGATCCAGTGGCCACAACTCTCTGGACTGTTCACGACCGGTCGTGCGACTGGTCGTCCATTGCTACGACCGGTCCTTGAATTAAAATCTTGGATTCAGAATTTCCCAAAACTCACTGGACGTTTTCGCGCTTTTGATACCGGTCGTCCAGTGGCTCAGACCAGTCGTGCGACTGGTCGTCTGCATAATGAAGAGGGTTCTACAAGCGACAAAATTCTCTACGCACTGCGTATGTTTACGCCAATTCTGGAAGTTTCCAAGGTTGTGGAGCCTCCCCACTATAAAAGGACACCTAAGGATCGTTCCTAGGGTATCTAAGAAGAGTTTAAGCAAGGTTGGAGGCGGCGGAACTGGATTTCGGAGTTCCACAACTCCTAGTATGTTTTACTGTTTTTATGCTTTTCCTAGTTGTTTCATGTTTCCTTGGATCATGAACGGCTAAACCTCTTAACTAGGGCTAAGAGGTGAAGCTTGTAGTGGATCTAATATGTTTCAATTCGTTTTTAGTTGGTTTTAAGATTGGTTTTCATGATTATGAACAATGGTTTGAAGTTAATACAAGTTCTAAGTAGTTTTTCTTAGTCTTACGATGACTCATGGATGTTTGGGAGAATTGCTTGAGTTCTTAATGGTTGTGTGCTAGTCTAGACCTGTATGATCCGAGGAATTGGAGTACGCTCTAGTACTATGATCTTCATGTGGGAACTTCCTACCAAAGTTCTACTTTTCTTGTTTGCTGAATTATGTAAGGGATTGTGCATGTGATTTGATTTAAGTTCAAATCATGATCTAGCTTTGTCTGGTGACAGGACTTAATGATGATCATGATTATGAACTTAGTTTATTGGAATTGGGACTGACCTATGCAATTGAGCATGCTCATCCTAGCTTGCATTGAGTGAATCATATACATTGGCCTTACATATGACAGATTATATGGTTTAACAGCTCTATCATCCGGCTAGATAGATCTTAATATCTATTCTAGTTGAGAAAGTGAGAAACCACAGCGGATTGAGCATCAAGGATTGCTACAAGTGGATCCTTGAACCCCTAGTGCCTTTTTATAATTGTTTACCTTCAATTTAGTTCAAAGTTGTTACTTACATCAATCTCATACAAAACCCGATTGTTAGCTTTTTAATAGAAACTGTTGAATGTGTTTGTGAATACCTATATAAGTCCCTGTGGATCGACCTCAGTCTTACCGAGTTTATTACTACATCGCAACCCTACACTTGGGGAAGCGAACAGTTCACAATACACGATTTTCACGGGTTGAAGGGATTATGTGATTTGTGGATTAGTTAGATTTTGATTCAAGGTGTTGGGAAACCAAGCCGGGGTACTTTGTCCATCCTTGTCCATGGGAAAATAACGAAAGATATGGATTTCTAAAAATCCTATCTAATTCAAAAGAAAAAGGAAATGAATGGATGAAATTGGGAATGATGGAAAAATGGTGGAAAATTCCGATTAGGGCTACCTATTACCAACCAGGGGATGGTCTACCCGTAACCAAAGCCGGAAATGGGACGTAGTGTGAAAGCCGTCGGAAGGACAGTAAGGCAAATTCCCGTCATGGACTTGTGTTGCTCTATATACCTTGTGATCTATAGTCTAGTGGATCTATGAAGAAGATAATCATGGAAACTCAGGAGATGAATTTTCACAATGCACACTAGGTTGAATTTGTTCAAACTCTTCTATTTATCAACCAATCAGCGGGAATTTCATATGGATACTTATTATACTTTGAGAGTTTACGGTTTCAACCTTTATCACCTAATCTTTCTAAATCTTACACTTGTGTGTTTTGGGATGTATAGAAAAATGGTTTCTAAAAGAGAGTTGGGTTTTGGAGAATGGAATTGGTTTCACGCATGTTTTGCTCAGGACTAGCAAAATGCTGGTTGGGGAGGTGTGTTGAGCTCTCAATTGTGTATATTCTAACCCCAATTCATCACTCACTATGCAAGGTTTTCATGAATTAACGACTAATTTAATACATAATTCTATGATTGCAGGAATGAGAGGGACTTCATCCCATTGGAGACCCAAAAGGTTACATTAGGACCCTTTGAATGAATGCCCAAGGTGGACCAAAGACCAAAGAAGAAAGAGGGAGAAAAGAAAAGAAAGAAAAGAAGAAAAAGAAGGAATTGTTCAAGGGCCGACCGGTCCAGACCGGTCGGCCAACCTGCCGGCCCCTGCGGAATTCACTGGGCAAAAGGACCAGTTGGTTCGACCGGTCGTGACCGGTCGGCCAACGGGTCGGCGACCCAGCTGAGCTCGCTGGACTATTATTGAAGATGGTCTGACCGGTCGTGACCGGTCGGCCAACAGGCCCTGTGCACGCTGGACTGATAGGATTGCCAGTCCGACCGATCGTACGACCAGTCGGCCATGTATTTAAAACATAAATTTTCATTTTTGGCGCCGGATTTCTCTTCGCACTGCGTAACCTTATGCAAATTCAAGAATATTCTGATATTGCGGAGCCTCCCCACTATAAAAGGACACCTAGGGATCGTTCCTAAGGTATCTTAGAAGGGTTTGAGCAAGGTGGGAGGCGGTGAAAGTGGATTTCGGAGTTTCACAACTCCTTCTAGTTTGTTTCTCATTTTTTTATGCTTTTCTTAGTTGTTTCATGTTTTCTTAGATCATGAATGGCTAAACCTCTTAGCTAGGGCTAAGAGGTGAAGCTTGTAGTGAATTTAAGATGTTTTCAATTCGTTTAAGTTGGTTTTAAAGTTGGATTTCATATTTATGAACAATGGTTTGAAGTTAATACAAGTTCCAAGTAGTTTTTCTTAGTTTTATGATGACTCATGGATGTTTGGGAGAATTGCTTGAGTTCTTAATGGTTGTGTGCTAGTCTAGACCTGTATGATCTGAGGAATTGGAGTACGCTTTAGTACTACGATCTTCATGTGGGAACTTCCTACCAGAGTTCTACTTTTCTGAAAATCTGTAGTATGTGGGACTATGCATGTGATTTGAATCAAGTTCAAATCATGATCTAGCTTTGTCTTGTGACAGGACTTAATGATGGTTATGATTGTGAACTTAGTCTATTGGAATTGGGACTGACCTATGCAATTGAGTATGCTCGTCTTAGCTTGCATTGAGTGAATCATGTACATTGGTTTTACATATGGCAGATTGTTGGTTTAACTGCTCTATCATCCGACTAGATAGATCTTAATTTCGATTCTAGTTGAGAAAGTGAGAAACCACAGCGAATTGAGCATCATGGATTGCTAAAAGTGGATCCTTGAACCCCTAGTACCTTTTTATAATTGTTTACTTCAGTTTAAGTTCAAAGTTGTTACTTACATCAATCTCCTACAAATCTGGTTGTTAGCCTCTTAATAGAAACTATTGGATGTGTTTGTGCATTCCTACATAAGTCCCTGTGGATCGACCTCGGTCTTACCGAGTTTATTACTACATCGCAACCCTACACTTGGGGAAGCGAACAATAAGGAAGCGAAGGAAGCATGGGATTATTTAGATGAACTGGCCGATAAATCACAGTCTTGGGATACATCTAGACCAACGAATTCCAAGACTAGCCAACAAAAGGAAAAATGAGGAATTTATGTCCTCTCAGAAGAAGATAACATAAGTGCACGTGTGGCTAGCCTCACAAGAAAAGTCGAGGCCATGGAATTAAAGAAAGGAGAGACGATCAACTCAAAAGATTTTGAAACTGTTTGTGGAATTTGTGCCGAAAATCAACATGCAACACAAGATTGTCCCAAAATTTCAGCAGTCCAAGATATCTTACAAGAACAATCAAATGCCATAAACAGTTATCAATGGCAATTTGGTGCTCCAAATTCTAACACGTATAATTTTAGTTGGAAGAACCATCCCAAATTCAGTTGGAGGAATGGACCCACTGCGAATGCAAACAATGCTCCTCAAGTTCAACTTGTACTAGGTCCATCTCTAGTCATTACACCAAAAGTTACGCTAGAGGAGATGTTGGGTGCATTCGTATCAGTTCAAGCTGAATATAACAAGACTAATTCTCTGAAAATAGATAGGTTCATGCAAGAGCAATTAAAATTCAATCAAAATTCAACTCAAGCCATCAATGACTTGAAAACCTCAATGGCTAGGGTTGAATCTCACCGTAGTATTAGGGAGAAAGGCACACTTCATGCCCAACCTCTTCCTAACCCAAGGACCCAATTTGAGATACAAGACGCAAGCTCATCCTCCCAACATACAGAGCATGTTCAAGCTATCACCACTTTGAGAAGTGGAAAAATAATCGATAAAACTAATCCGGTGAAAACCCCAAAGCCTAATGATCCGAAAATTTCAAAAGAGGATGATAGCCCGAACAACACTCGACAAGAGAAAGAACCGGAAAAATAATACAAGCCGGTTGCCCCGTTTCCCCAAAGGTTGATTTCACCCAAACCTTTAGACAAAACCTGAAAATTTTAGAGGTTTTTAAGCAGGTGAAGATCAACATTCCGTTGTTGGATGCCATAAAGCAAATACCATCCTATGCCAAATTTCTAAAGGAATTGTGCACAGTCAAAAGGAAATACAATGTTCACAACAAAGTACTTTTGACTAAGAATTTGAGTGCTATTATCAAACAAGAGGTGCCCCAAAAATACAAGGATCCGGGTAGTCCAATCTCATGCATCATAGGAGACTACCAGATTAAACAAGCCCTACTTGATTTAGGGGCAAGTGTTAACCTCAGTCCATACTCGGTTTATGAACAACTTGGGTTAGGTGAATTGAAACCCACCAAAACCACACTCCAACTTACTGATAGATCTATTCGTATACCGAGAGGAGAGATTGAGGATGTTTTCGTCCAAGTTGATAAATTCTACTACCCAGTAGACTTTATTGTCTTGGATACACATCCCGTGATAGGTACCGGTGCTCAAATTCCCGTCATACTTGGCCACCCTTTTCTAGCTACTTCTAATGCAATTATCAATTGTAGAAATGGGCTTGTACAAATGTCCTTTGGAAATATGACTCTCGAACTGAATATATTTAATTTATGCAAACAACCACGGGAAGTTGATGATGAGATCCACAAGATAAATGTGATTGAATCATTCGTGGAAGATACATTTCCCTTGACATTATATTCCGACCCTTTGGAGGCATGTGTGGCCCACTCTCATGAGATAAAAGGATGACAAAATACGAGAAATGAATGCCATTTTAGATGTGATGCCGGTACATGATAACAAAAGATGGAGGGCACTATTTGAGCCTTTACCCTTAAACGAGAACAAGCCCCTCCCATCCAATATCAAGGCACCAACACTCGACCTCAAACCATTACCAAGTGAGCTACAATATGTATACTTAGGTCGAGATGAGACATATCCGGTGGTGATTTCTTCCCACTTGGATGAGGAACAAGAGAGTAGGCTGATAGCCACTCTAATAGAGCATAAGAGTGTCATTGGATGGTCGATTGTGGATCTCAAAGGCATAGACCCACTGATTTGTACTCATCGCATACACCTTGAGGAGAATGCGAAGACAACTAGGCAACCACAAAGACAACTCAATCCAAACATGAAGGATGTGGTTATGGCCAAAGTGGTGAAATTATTGGATGTGGGTATCATTTACCCAATATCTGATAGTCAATGGGTGAGCCCAACTCAAGTGGTGCCTAAGAAATCCGGAATAACCATCATAGCTAATGCCAATAATGAACTCGTACCAACTAGACTCACTATCGGTTGGAGAATGTGCATTGACTACAGGAAGCTAAACACAGTTACGAGGAAAGACCACTTCCCCCTACCGTTTGTTGATCAAATTTTAGAAAGGTTAGCGGGTCATTCTCATTTTTGCTTCCTTGATGGCTATTTAGGGTACAACCAAATAGAGATCGCCCTAGAAGACCAAGAAAAGACTACATTCACATGTCCATTCGGCACTTTCGCCTATCGACGGATGCCATTTGGACTATGCAATGCCCCAGCCACTTTTCAGCGTTATATGATGAGTATCTTTTCTGATATGGTGGGGACAATTCTCGAAGTCTTTATGGATGATTTCTCTGTATTTGGTTGTAGCTTTGATGAGTGCTTTGTGCACTTGAAATCTGTGTTGAAAAGATGTGAAGACAAGAACCTTGTCTTAAATTAGGAGAAATGTCACTTCATGGTTCAAAAGGAAATTGTACTTGGTCACATCGTCTCACAAAACGGAATCGACGTGGACAAAGCGAAAATCGATATTATCTCTAACCTTCCACCCCTCAAGAGCATACGAGATGTGCGGTCCTTTTTGGGACACGCCGAATTTTATAAATGGTTTATAAAGGACTTCAGTTCACTCTCTCGTCCTTTATGTAACCTACTTCAAAAGGAGAACTCATTCGAGTGGAATGAAGATTGTCAAATTGCCTTTACCAAACTTAAAGGTATGTTGACATGTGCTCCCATAATGCAACCACCTGATTGGAGCCTTCCTTTTGAAATTATGTGCGATGCAAGCGACTATGCTGTTGGGGTTGTGCTAGGCCAAAGAAAAGAGAAGAAGCCATGTGTTATCTACTATGCAAGTAAAACCTTAAACTCAGCCCAAGCAAACTACACTACTACAGAAAAGAACTTTTAGCCATAGTTTTTTCCTTGGACAAGTTTAGGTCCTACTTGATTGGATCCAAGATCATCATATTCATTGACCATGCTGCGCTTAAGTACCTTCTCTCTAAGAAGGATGTTAAACCATGGTTTTTAAGATGGGTCCTTCTACTCCAAGAATTTGATATAGAGATACGTGATAAGAAAGGAGTAGAAAATGTAGTGGCTGACCATATCTCTCGACTTGTTTTACCGATTCCCCTGAGACGACAGCGATCAATGACATGTTCCCTGATGAACAACTTTTTAAAGTCTCCCAATTGCCATGGTATGCGGACATTGCTAACTATCTTGCTACAGGTACGATTCCTACAAATTGGAAAAAGCAAGATAAGGATAAGTTCTTCAATGAGGTGCGATAATTCCTATGGGACGACCCATACTTATTCAAGTATTGTCCCAATCAAATCATAAGGAGATGTGTACCAGATGATGACCAATAAAGTATCATCTCCTTTTGTCATTCTCAAGCATGTGGTGGCCATTTTTCGGCTAAGAAGACCATAGCAAAAATTATGTAATGTGGGTTTTATTAGCCCACTACGTTCAAGGACACCCATGAGTTTTGTAAAACATGTGAGCCTGTCAGAAATTGGGAGGAATCTCCCGTAGAAATATGATGCCACTCAATCCCATCTTAATCATTGAATCTTTTTTTATTGTTGAGGCATCGATTTCATGTGTCCATTCCCATCTTCTTTTGAAAACGTATATATCTTGCTTGCCATTGACTATGTGTCCAAATGGGTCGAGGCGATCCCATGCCGGAATAATGACCATAAAACAGTCATTCGTTTCTTGAAAGAGAATATTCTTTCCCGATTTGGAACACCTTGAGTCATCATAAGTGATGGAGGGTCTCACTTTTGTAATCGCCCATTTGAAGCCTTAATGAAGAAATATGGCGTTAATCACAAAGTGAGCACTCCCTATCACCCACAAACAAGTCGACAAGCTGAGATATACAATAGGGAGATTAAACATATTTTGGAGAAAACGGTGAACCCCGATCGCAAGGATTGGTCGCTTGGACTTACCAATGCGCTTTGGGCTTACCGTACCGCTTTTAAGACCCCTATTGGAATGTCTCCCCATAGACTTGTCTATGGGAAGGCTTGTCACTTGCCTGTGGAGTTGGAACATAGGGCGTATTGAGCAATAAATATGATGAATTTTGATTCTAACAAGGCAAGCTCGTTGCGCAAACTTCAATTAAATGAACTTGTGGAACTCCGAAACGAAGCTTATGAAAATACGAGAATTTACAAGGACAAGACGAAGGTGTTCCATGATAAGAACATTCTTCGTAAGACATTCACGATTAATCAAAAGGTCCTTATGTATAATTCTCGCCTACATTTATTTCTGGGGAAATTAAGATCTCGATGGACCAGTCCCTACATAGTACAAACTGTTTATCCATATGGGACCGTCGAGTTGTTGAATCCTAGGAACAACAACATCTTTAAGGCGAATGGTCAACGATTAAAGCCGTTCTTTGGGAAGTTTCCTTCAGAAGGAATGTCCATGCGTCTGACTGATCCTATGTATCAGGATGTTTGATCTCCTAGTCTGATGGAGGTATAGAGTAGTTAGGATTAGGATTTTGTTGCTTTTGTGTACGTTTTCATAGGTTTGTTAGAAGGAGGTAGAATTTCACTTTTCATTCTCTCAGGTACTATCATTGCTCAATCCCCTTTTTTTTCGACTTGCTCTCATGTTTTGTTCATTGCATATCTTTTACATTGAGGACAATGCAAGAGTTGGTTGGGGGGTGAGATGAGATTCCTTATCTAGCATGCTGCAACATTTCGAGCATCATATGTGCGAATTTTTTTTCAAATTTTCTAAAATTTCAAAACTCCTTTAGAAAACCTTATTTCTATGCATTCGAAATGATACGAGCATAAGAGGAGGAGATAAGAAGTGTGAGCTGTTGCAAGTCTTGAACTTTTATTAACATGATGTTTTTTTTATGTGAATTCCCCTATTTATATAATTAATAGAAAATTTGAACACTCTTACACCTAGTTCACATTACACAATTTTCACGGGTTGAAAGGATTATGTGATTTATGAATGAGCTAGACTTTGATTTAAGGTGTCGAGAACCAAGCCGGGGTACTTTGTCCATCCTTGTCCATGGGAAAATAATGAAAGATATGGATTTCTAAAAATCCTATATAATTTAGAAGAAAAAGGAAAAGGAAGGATGAAATTGGGAATGATGGAAAAATGGTGGAAATTCCGAAAAGGGCTACCTATTACCAACCGGGGGATGGCCTACCCATAACCAAAGCTAAAAATGGGACGTAGTGTGAAAGCTGTCGGAAGGACGGTAAGGCAAATTCCTGTCATAGGCCTGTTGTTGCTTTGTGCACCTCGAAATCCATGGTTTACTTAATCTATGAAGAAGATAATTCCCGAAACCCATGAAATGAACTTTCACTATGCACACTAGGTTAAATTTGTTCGAGTTCTTCTATTTTTCAATCAATCAGAGGGAATCTCATATGAAAGGTTATCATGTTCTGAGAGTTTAAGGTTTCAACTTCTATCACTTAATTTCTCCAAATTTTATACTTATATGTCTTGGAATGGATGGAAAAATAGTTTCTGAAGGAGAGTTGGTTTTGGAGGTTTGGACTTGTTTCATGCATGTTTTGCTCGGGACTAGCAAAAAGCTGGTTGGGGGGTGTGTTGAACCTCCAATTTATACATGACATTGCCCATTACATCATATTATATGCATGGTTTTCATGTTTAAAAGGCACATCTAATGCATGTTTTGTGATTGTAGGAATGAGAGTGGACTTCATCCAATTGGAGACCAAAAGGATTCATTTAGAACAATTGGATGAAGGTTGAAGGAGGACCAAAGAAAAAAGAAATCAAGTAGAAGTGAAAGAAGAGGAAAGAAAGGAAGAAAAGATGAAATGAAGAAGGTCCGACCGGTCGTGACCGGTCAGCCATGGGAGCCTTGATCGGTCAAGACCGGTCGGCCACAGCTCTGGAGCTCCCTAGACTCAAGTTTAATTGGTTCGACCAGTCAAGACTTGTCGGCCAACAAGTCGCCCCCCTCTCTGAGCACGCTGGACAAATTGACAAGCTAGTCCGACCGGTCACGATCGGTCTGCTCTGAGTAAGACAGCAACCTTTTTATTTCTGTTCTGAAAATTCCTGCGCAGTGTGTATCCTTACGCAATTTCTAGATGATTCCGACGCAGCAGAGCTTCCCCACTATAAAAGGACACCTAGGGATCATTCCTTAGGCATCCTAGAAGTAATTGAGCATGGTGGGAGACGGCGGAATTCGATTTCGGAGTTCTACAATAGTTTGCTTTCTAATTTTATGCTTTGTTTAGTTTGTTTCATGTTTCCTTGGATCATGAACGGCTAAACCTCTTAGCTAGGGCTAAGAGGTGAAGCTTGTAGTGAATCTAAGATGTTTCAATTAGTTTAATTTGGTTTTAAGTTGGATTATTAGTGAAGAACAATGGTTTGAAGTTTAAATAAAGTTTTGAGTAGTTTTTGTTATTCTTATGATGACTCATGGATGTTTGGAAGAATTGCTTGAGTTCTTAATTGTTTTGAGCTAGTCTAGACCTGTATGATCCGAGGAATTGGATTCGATATGCTCTAAATCTATGATCTTCATGTGGGAGCTTCTTACCAAAGTTCTATTTTTCTGGAAATTCTGAAGTATGTGAGACTGTGTATGTGATTTGGATCAAGTTCAAATCATGATCTAGTTTTATCTTGTGACAGGATTTAATGATGGTTATGATTGTGATCTTAACCTATTGGAATTGGGACTGACCTATGCAATTGAGTATGCTCATGTTCTAGCTTGAATTGAGTGAATCATGTACATAATTCATACGTACGACAGATTGACTGTTTTAACTGCTCTATCATCCGGCTAGATAGAACTTAATTTCGATTCTAGTTGAGAAAGTGAGAAACCACAGCGAATTGAGCATCAAGGATTGCTACAAGTGGATCCTTGAACCCCTAGTGCCTTCTATTAATTGTTTACCTTCAGTTTAATTCAAAGTTACTATCTACATCAATCTTCTACAAATTTGTTAGTTAGCTCTTCAGTAGAACTATTGGAAGTGTTTTGTGAATTCCTACATAAGTCCTTGTGGATCGACCTCGGTATTACCGAGATTATTACTACATCGTAGCCTTGCACTTGAGTTGAGTGAACACAAATCCAGAAAATTACCAACCTGAGCACATGGTTCTGCCTGAAACAACCCTGAGAAAAAATATACTGCCTCGACCTTTATCTGATCTGGATTTTTTATCTTCCTACCATTGCCCATCTGAATTTTGCGAATTGCCACTCTCTTGGCCCTTTCATTCACTGAGTTGAAGAAGAAAGATGTGTTTCTATCACCCTCCTTAATCCACGGATTTCTGTTTTTTTTCTTTAAGAAAATATCTTCCAAGAGCTTCAAATTTGCCAACTTCCCTTTAGCCTTAACAAGAAGGTTAATACTTAAGGAATTTGGTTCATTCTGCAGGTCCTACTCCAAGTTGTTAACCTCCTTGTTGGCCTGGTTGATCTTCTGGATTATATCCCCCAAAACTTCTCTATTCCTGACTTGAATAGCTCTCTTCACCCGTTTCAATTTTCCCAACAAAGTATGTATTGGGTTACCAGTTGGAGCATCCTCATCCGCTGCCCAGACTTCCTTCAACAACAGGAGGAACTCGTCGTGCCTTAGCCACATTCTTTGAAAGCGAAATGGCTTCAGACTGGATAAAATGAGATCTGGGAAGGAAAGAAGGAGGGGGGTGTGGTCTAAGTCAACCCTTGGCAGATGCATAACTTTGAAGGAAGGAAATGTCCTCACCCACTCGCTATTGCACAGGATTCTATCCAGCTTGGCCCACACCCTCGATAAACCTGACTGATTGTTGCACCAAGTGAAGGCACTTCCATGAAATTCCACATCAAGGAGGGCAGCCTGATTTGCTGCATCGATGAAATCGAGGTAAGAAGAGTTAACTCTACCTTGGCCACCTCTTCTCTCTTGAGGAGACATGACCTCATTGAAATCTCCGCAAATAGCCCAAGCTCCCGAGGAAGATGAAGCCCAACAATCGTCTTTGAGAAGCCCACCATTTGGTATAAACAATAGAGACAAGGAATTTATCAGCCCCTCCCCGCAAAGAAACCTCCACCATTAACATTTGGCTGGAGGCTGAGTGACAGGTTACCTGAAGAGTGCCCTTGATGATGATCCATATCTTCCCTCCCTCCCTTGCATTTGAAAAGGAGGAACAAAAGCCCAACTTCAAACCAAATTTGATACGCTTCTCGTCCCCGAGCATCAGCTCCAGGATCGCAACAAAGCTGGGCTTAAAGGAGCAGACATAACGTTTTACTGATGTAATCGTCGCTGTGTTCCTTACTCCCTGAGCATTCCAATCCTTCTATCCATCTATCACACATACTGAGTTTACGGCCCTCATGTTTGTGTCTCTAAGCCTTTCGGTCTATTTAATCAAGTCCTGATGCAGTGAAGCCTTCTTAGCTTTGGATTTTCTATTAACGATTGTATCCTTGGGCTGTTCAGACCCCACCTGCTCCTTTCCTGACTTACCTTGATTTTCCATCTCTTTATCCATACCTTTCAGTTCTTGGATATCTTTCGGAGTTTCTTGGCTTTTCTTTGCTTTCTCTGCTTGTAAAACCTGATCAGAGGAGGGCTGATTGTTGAACCTCCCAGCTACTATTGTGAGTTCTTCTTCCAGGGGGACCCTGTTGAGGTCGAAGCTTTCTTTTCTCTGCAGAACCTGCTTGCTGAGGAGAAAGGGGGATAAATCCACAGCTACTTAGATCTCCCTAGTTCCTGCCCTGTCTAACTCCCTTGCATCCTATGATTTGGACTTTTGATTAAGGATTGTATCTGGGAGGGCCATCCACGGCCATCCCCAAAATTTTCTGCGTTCCCTATGATCGGCCATGGTTTCCTGGGGTTCCAACCTTTAGAAAAAGATCTAACTCTCGTCCATTCATCTCTGATTGGGGACATATTCCTTACCATCCTTGGTAGTTGGTGTTCATTCGGGGAATTTAGCACCTGAGTCTCATCTAATTCAGTTTCCATTCCTCCCTGCTGAATGGTTCCCAAAGAGGCTTTTATAACGCCCTGAAATTTCGGCTCTCGTGGACAACACGATGGGCTGAGTTTCTGGGTGTTAACGTGAATATATTAGGGATACATTCCCCCACATTTCTCTCCATTTTACATACTCATGGCATTCATAGCATAATGACGAAAATTAAAGTTCTCAATCCATATTTTTCTATTCTGTGTTCTCAACGTAATGTCTGATAAACATGCCAAATATAGTGTTCCACTTTCTTGTCTCTCTACGAGAGACTTATTACAAGTTACATGTAAATAATCATATTCTATAAAAATGAAAACAATAGACACAATTCATCTTTAAGCTGGTATGGCTTCATCGTCCGTCATTGATCGCCATGAAACTTCATTTTCTTCACCCTGAATGTCGAGTTCGTCTAATGGATTGTCACCTGTAACAATCTGGTAGTGTTTTATAACATCGTCCCAGGAGGGAGTGAGTTTCTTGCAATCAACTCAATGAGGGTTACCCCCTAAGATTAGTAAAATAATATCCAAGCATGATAATCTACCCAAACAAAACATACATGAGAAAATCTTATTTAATGCGATGCATTATATGCATGCTCTGGCTAAGGCACCCTGACCAAATGAGATGGGACTTACTCCGACTCTTCTCACCAGCCACTAGTCACCAGAGTCCATGATGAATAAGGTAATTCATAACTTCATGTCAACAAACCCAGCCAATGGAGGTGGTATAGCAACCCACCACACTACGACAAGCTAGCGTCGTAGCGCCTGCAGGGCTGACCCACCAGGTCGGATTCAGCGAATGCATGATTAGTTTCATCTTTAATTAACTAGTTTAACATCCAGCCAATTAAATGATGTTCATAGCTAATGACCACTCCTTACCCCAATCAGTTCAAAGAAGCTCAAGGTCACTATTGGGGGGCTCGTCACCTAGCATAGGCCGACAGCTCAGGCTTAGTGTCCAATACCACCAAGCCTGGCTCACGAAACTTCTAATATTCATCAATTTTATCTTCAATGGATCCATCATAGGTAACATATCAAATAAGGATCCCCTTGGCACTTATCAACAAAGCACACACGGTAATGTCAAAACTTAACAACATGACGTATACAACCAATAATACATACGTGGTGATGCCAACACATAATACTCAATGTCGAAGCATATTCATTTAATAATACACATGGTAATGCCAACTCCTACTATAAAACAGTAAGGTGTATTCATCTAAAAATATTCACATGGTAATGCCAACATAACAATACCTTATACGGGCTTCATCTCTTTACATCAAACGGTTACATCAGTATGAGGTTAAGGGGTGTTCATTAACATAACATCGATATACAAAATCCTAAATTATACAACACATCAATCATCATGTTCATCATGAGCATATAACAAATGTAAATTAAGCATAGTCTCCACCTAAGCATATACATCATCATGGTTCCTTTTCCAAGCACCTAAGCATAAATCATAGTTCACATACATCAAAATTCAGAGTACACATCAAAGAATACCATACAAATCATAATCACATGAAGAGATTTCAACAAGCATGATTTCAAGAAATCACACCACAAAACCCTAGTTTCTAAGCATGGAATCGACAAGAAATCTGATATTATTGTAATTAGGCTTAAAGGAAATCCTCACCTCTGGAAGTAGAAGGGTTGAGACATTAATAGGGCTGAGTCGACTCAGTTCAACGCAAAGGAACTCTCTCTCTCTTTCTCTCTCTACTTTCTTCTCTCTTTCATTCCTTTCTCTTTCTCCTTCTTTTCTTTCTTCCTCTTCTTTACATTCTTCTTCTTCTTCTTCTTCTTCTTCTTCTTCTTCTGGGCTGGAGCAAGGCAATGGCATCAAGGGGTTATGGATTCCCTCCCCTCCCAACGTCTCTCTCTCTCTCTCTCTCTCTCTCTCTCTCTCTCTCTCTCTCTCTCTCTCTCTCAATAGAATGCCTGTGAAGAGGGGAATGCATCTAAGGAGGTCTTATGAAGATTGTTGGGTCGATGGGTGCGAATAGAGCTTGTGTGGTTTGAGTTAGAGTCAGAGGAGGATTCGAATCTAAATTCTTTCTTGGAACTGAAAGCGCAAGAGACCGTTGGGATGCTAGGTGGGATCTATAAGAAGCTTTCAAAGGAGCTTGAATTGTCCATGCAGAGCAAGGGTCTTGATCAGCAGGATCTTAACATTCTCGGTCTTGGAGGGGCGGTTTGGTGCGGGCTGATGGATTAACAAACAGCTGAACAGTTGGGATGGATTGACTTCAGGTGGTGCACGGACCAGGTGAATAGTCTAGATCATTAATGTGAGGCCCACTTAGAGGATGGTGTGGATCGTGCATGGCGGCAGTGGCAGTACTATCGCTGTAGTGTCCGTGAAGAAGAAGGATTCCGTCTTGGCTAGGGCGAGCGCGATCAATACGCGGGCTTGACCGGCGTGACTCGTGCACCAGGTGCACTTGGGCCCCATGTTAGTGCACTTCTCTGTGGCATACTAATGCACCTTATTTGTCAATTACTTAGGTCAATGAGTCTAGTGTCGATTGATCTTAATGAAGACGAAGATCGAAGACTCAAGATGGACCGGCTGCATCAAGAAAGAAGAAATAGGTAAAAGTGATGCCTTGGTGAGCCTCATCCTTGTACCTATCCAAAACCATAAACCTCTAAATGACCATGACCAATAGGCCTACCCTTAGTCATCTCATATTGGCCCTAGGTGTCCCAAAAGACCACAAAAAATATGGCTAAAAGGTTGTATGTTTTGTTGCAAAACATAAAAAAAAAAAGCAGAAAAACATGCCTAGCCGAGCGCTCGACCCAATGTCCACCGAGTGCTCGACCTATAGGGGAATTCATCTAGAGAGTTGGTTTAAAAGTCCAATGGTCATCGGGCACCAAACTACAACTCTTCCGGGCGCCCGACCAGTGCTAAAAACGTCCTAGCAAGCAAAGACCATACCTGGACTGAATATCAGGAGCTCGACCATCTGACCATTGGGCGCCCGACCAGGTCAAAAACTGTCCAACGACCAAATCTCATTTCTTTTAGTACACTTTATTTTGTCAATTGCCGTGTTGGTTGGTCGCGTCTTGTCGTGTGAGCCCCGGTAGAAGATTTGAAGCTCAAGACTTGAAGACTATGCTTCCTCCATTGCTCAAGCTAAAGCCGAAACAAGATCTCAGGTAAGTTGCATATAGATCGACCTTAGGAAACCCAAAACATCAATGAATGTTGTAATTACCGACCTAACTTTCCCATTCCTTCCCGACCCTTGCTCAAGTTGATCAGACTTGTATGACCATGGCAAGTGCTAATCGTGATTGAAAACATGTCCAAACTTTGGACACCATGCACCTAATCACTTCATACTTCATCATTGAAGTGATCCGCTGATGTGTTGAAAGGCTTAGTCCAGCAAGCTTGCTGTGACAAGATCATCTAGACAGCTGACCGGTCTTGACCGGTCGGCCAGGCTCATCAACACAGACAGCAGACTTGCTGTGATAACTTCAGCTGGATAGCCGACTGGTCTTGACCGGTCGACCAGAAGATCAAGACCTGTCCAGCAATAGTGCTGCATGTGGGCTGCCAACACAGCCAACCGGTCTTGACCGGTCAGCCTAAAGTGCATTAGATGTCCAAAGCCTTGCTGGGATAATTTGGGCTGGATTGCCGACCGGTCTTGACCGGTAGGCCAGCAATTCTGAAATGTGTCCAGCAGCTATGCTCCATTAATCCAGGAAGGCAGCCGACCGGTCTTGACCGGTCGGTCTGCATATTACAAGTAGTCCAGCAAGCGCAGCCGACCGGTCTTGACCGGTCGGACTGGTTTCCAAATGTTGTCCATTAAGATTAGCCGACCGGTCTTGACCGGTCGGACCCACCCATATGATGTGCTTCTTTCTGAAATACGACCGGTCTGTCTGACCGGTTGAGACCTCTCTCTGACAGGTCGGACGTGACCGTTTTTTATCTGTTGGGGCCATCATTAGGGGTTTTTAAAGCCATATCTTGTGGTCTTTCTTAGCATGCATTCAACACCCATCAAGAGCTAAGATAGAGAGTCTTTACTCATATCCTCCTACCCTCCTTGCTCTTAACTCCCTTGAGTTCATCATTCAAACCTAGCCATTAATAGCTTGTCATTGAGTATTCAAAGCTCGGTTTGAAGTATGAAATATCTCTATGAGGTCGTTTATAGCCATTGAATGCTGAAGTTTGGTAGTTCCCTCATAACCATTGCATTGAATAGGCAAGAGGAACTTGACCATCTCTCTCCCAACTACCCGGCATAATCATAATCACATCATTTGCATCAATAGCTGATCTTGGGAGCGCAAAGAGAAGCTGAAGCACGTGGAGCTGAAGCTACTCATCAAAGGCATTGAATCGTGGCTCAATCATCTAGGTATGTCTAGTATTTGAGAGTCCATTTATTGAATCACTATTCTCTGGATTGGGAAACTCCGGCGGGAGTGTACGTGACCGTTCTTGGATTAGGATTGGTGAGAGTTTAAGATCCAAACTCGTCAAGTCCCTGAATTGGGCTATCGGCGGATGGTAAACGCAGTCCTAGATCAAAGGATGTTAAGGTTGATGGTTAACCTGATTTAAAACCACGACTATAGTGAAATCCGGTGGTCTTATAGGTTGAGATCGTGAACCGGGAGTGGAGTAGGGAAATCGAACCACTATAAATCGTTGTGCATTGTGAGAATGAATGATTGCTATGTGTTGAATGGTGTCCTCAATCATGAATGTTAACTGTTTGATGAAATGCCTATGATAGTCTTTACTTACAAATTCATCATATAATTGCCTTGAATGTTATTGTGATAATCTTGGTTGATAAGATTGACTTGATTAGTTTTAAATTGTAATTGAAAATTCAAAAAGTCCTATTCACCCATGTTCGCTTCCCCAAGTGTAGGGTTGCGATGTAGTAATAATCTCGGTAAGACCGAGGTCAATCCACAGAGACTTATGTTGGAATTCACAAACACATCCAATAGTTTCTATTGAGAAGCTAATAACCAGATCTGTAGTAGATTGATGTAATTAGCAATGTTAAACTAAACTGAAGTAATCAATTAATAAAAGGCACTAGGGGTTCAAGGATCCACTTGTAGCAATCCTCGATGCTCAATCCGCTGTGGTTTTTCACTTTCTTAACTAGAATTGAAATTAAGATCTATCTAGTCGGATGATAGAGCTGTTGAAGCCAACAATTTGCCATATGTAAGACCAATGTACATGATTCACTCAATGCATGCTAGGACGAGCATACTCAATTGCATAGGTCAGTCCTAATTCAAATAATCTAAGTTCACAATCATAACCATCATTAAGTCCTGTCACAAGACAAAGTTAGATCATGAATTGAACTTGATTCAAATCACATACACGTCCTACATACAATAAAATTCCAGAAAAAGTAGAACTTTGGTAAGAAGTTCTCACATGAAGATCATAGTACTAGAACGTACTCCAATTCCTCGGATCATATAGGTCTAGACTAACACATAACAATTAAGAACTCAAGTACTTCCTCTAAACATCCATGAGTCATCATAAGACTAAGAAGAACTACTTGGAACTTGAATTAAACTTCAAATCATTGTTCATAAATATGAAATCCAATCTTAAAACCAACTTAAACGAATTAAAACATCTTAGATTCACTATAAGCTTCACCTCTTAGCCCTAGCTAAGAGGCTTAGCCGTTCATGATCCAAGGAAACATGAAACAACTAAGAAAAACATAAAAACAGTAAACAAACTAGAAGGAGTTGTGGAACTCCAAAATCCACTTCCGCCGCCTCCCGCCTTGCTCAAACCTTCTAAGATACCCTAGGAATGATCCCTAGGTGTCCTTTTATAGTGGGGAGGCTCCGCAGCATCAGAATCTTCCAGAAATTGCGTAAGCTTACGCAGTACGCAGAGAAAATTGTAGCTTGTAGAACACACTTCATTACGCAGACGACCGGTGGCATGACCGGTCTGAGCTACTGGACGATCGGTTGCACGACCGATCGCACGACCGGTCTCAAAAGTGAAAAATCTATCCAGAGAGTTTTGGGATTTTTCCACCCAGAAAATAAATTCAAGGACCGGTCGCACGACCGGTCGCAGCAGTGGACCACCGGTCGCACGACCGGTCTTAGACAGTCCAGTGAGATGTGGCCTCAGGACCCCTCTGTTGAGTGATCGGACCGGTCGGACGACCGGTCCTGGGCCTTGGACGATCGGTCGGACGACTGGTCTTGGGTGTCTTTTCTTTCTTCTTTTCTTCTCTTCTTTGCTTCTCTCTTCCACCCTTTCACACTTGGTCCTTTGATCTTCTTTAAATAACATCTTTAAGTCTTCAATTGATGCTTCCTCTCTCTCATCCCTACAATCACAAATCCATGCATTAGATTGGTCTATAACTCATGAAAACCTTACATAATGAGTGATGAATTGGGGTTAGAATATGCACAACTAAGAGCTCAACAACCCCCCTCTAAGACATTAGGCATATCTCTAAGTATCTCTACAAGCGGTAAAACTGCAATTTCAATTGGTATCAGAGCGGGTTCCTCCGCTCAGGTTTAAAAACCGGGAGTAAGATCCTAAGAGAACTTGAAAATATGTCTAGAGAGGACTCTACATCCATTATTAAACCTCCCTTCTTTGATGGGTCAAACTATCCATATTGGAAAGCCCGAATGCGCATCTTTTTAGAATCTATTGATTCGAACGTTAGGGACATGGTTGATATGGGATATAAACCCCCAATGGACATTATATGTAAGGAAGGTGAACCGGATGTCCTCAGGCCAAGAGAGAAGGCGATGTGGACCGATTATGATAAAGCTCAATATGTTCATAATGCCAAAGGCCTAAATGCCATTTTTTGTTCAGTGTCTAAAGATGAATTTGGTCGGATTCAAAATTGCAAAACCAGTAAGTAGGCATGAGATATTCTTGAAGTTACTCATGAAGGAACAAGCGTTGTCAAATGCTCAAAACTTCAACGCCTCACTACACAATTTGAAAACATAACTATGGAGGAGCATTAAACATTTACAGACTTCTATACCAAACTGAACAAGATCACAAATGAATGTGGGGCTTTGGGGAACCTGTTCCGGAGAATAGACTATGTAGGAAAATTCTGAGATCCCTACCGGAACGGTTCTCTACCAAAGTTATTACCTTAGAAGAATGTCGAGACCTAGATACCATGAAAGTTGAAGAATTACTAGGGTCCCTTCAAACCCATGAGTTACATTTCAAAACTCCCTCAAAATCCAAAAGTACAGCCCTGAAATCTTCTCATAAAAAATAAGATTTTGAATATGGAAGTGAGAAAGATCCAGACATAGAAGAAATGGCACTTATGGCCAAGAAATTTCAAAAATTCTTCAAAAATAGGGGAAATACTTCTAGAAGGAAACCCTACTAAAAGGGTAAACCTTTTGACTCTAAGAACAACAAAGGAAAATTTCTTAAGTCAAAAGATCCTCAATGTTACAAGTGCAGAGGATTTGGTCACATTACATTCGAGTGCACCGATAAAAAGACCAAGAAAAAGGCAATAGCGGCTACATGGGATGATACTGAAGAATCTGAATCAGAATCATACATATACCAAAGTGATGAGGAACAAGGTTCAATCAAAATTTTAATGGCTTCCATCACTGATATTGTGCCTCAAATTGAGCCCATTGCAAAGATCACCGGAGACATTGATGATCATGAATCCTCTAACACTGAAAATGATTCCTTGAGTGATGATGAGGATGAGGATGAAGGCCTTCAGGAGGTATATAACCAACTATACATTGAAAATATGAATACCATTAAAAAGTTGGGCCAAATGAAGGCTGAAACTAATAAATTGACAACAAGTCTTGGCGGATTGAAAATTGAGAATCAAAAGATGGGTCAAGATCTAGAAGAGCTGAAAAGGAAGAATAATGACCTTGAACAAGAAAAGAAAAAGTTCATAAGTGGTGAATCTCTAGACAAGCATGTTAGACTTGAGAAAGAACTCAAAGAGGCGAACACTGAAATTGATCGTCTTAAGTGTCAAGTCGTTGACTCTAGAAGACGTTTCGCCCAAGGAGAAGAAAACCTTGAAAAACTCATAGGTGTTGTAAGATCACCAATGGATAGAAGAGGTTTGGGCTATGACAGTCACACTTCAAAAATTACCTCAGTCCATCCGATGGTAAGAAAATATCATAGTGCATCGGGGAGTAAAACCAAAACATCTCCTATTTACCATGCTTGTGGTGACATTGGCCACCTAAAGTTTGAATGCATGGTATTCAAAAATCCGGTCAGAAACTTAAAAGGTAAATTTGTACCGACTGGGAAAAATGTGCAAGCTAATTGGAATCCTCTTATACATACTTCACCAAAAAGAGGAAACATTCGAAAGAATTATCCTACACTTCCTAGGAAGGACAAGAGGATGGATGAACTGTTGGAGCAAGTTAAAATGCTGAATTTGAAAATTGCTCTTTTCTTGCGTGAAAAAGGAAAATCTGATTCTCCCAAGAAAACTAGAGAATCTTACCATAAGAATACCCCTCATAAAAGGACAACAACTAAATGGATAGTTAAGAACAAGTGTTTGGTCATTCATACTGCCCTAAAAGCTGGGAATACCCCTAGATGGTACTTGGATAGTGGTTGCTCTAGACACATGACAGGTGATAGATCTCAATTCTGTTCATATGACGAATTTGATGGTGGGTCTGTCACATTTGGTGATGGGAGCATGGCTAAAATCATTGGTAAAGGAACCATCACGGGGCCAGGTTTGCCCGAAATCGAAAATGTGCTTTATGTTGATGGTCTTAAACATAACCTTCTGAGTATCTCACAAATTTGTTATGAAGAGCACTCAGTAAGCTTCTCCAAAGATATGTGCAAGATCCTAAACTCCACAGGAAAATTAGTCATGAAAGGTCTACACATAGGAGACAACTGTTATGTCATTGAAAATCACAACATTCCAAGCTCCTCCACCATGTGTTACGTGGCCATTCAGGATGAAACAGAACTATGACACCATCGACTCGGTCATGTTCATTATAGAAATTTATTTAAACTGAGTCAGAAAAATTTGGTGAGAGGTCTACCAAAGATGGGTAAAAGACCTAATGCTGTGTGCATCGCTTGCCAAAAAGGTAAACAAATCAAGGTTGCACACAAGAGAACCTCTATCCTGGTCACATCAAAACCATTTGAACTGATACACATGGACCTAGTTGGTCCTACTAGGGTACTTACCCAAGGTGGAAAACGATACTTCTTTGTGGTTGTTGATGATTACTCTAGATTCACATGGGTTGCCTTCCTAAGAGAAAAATCTGACACTTTTGAAGAATTCCAAAAACTAGTGAAGCGACTTCACAATGAGAAATGATACATGGTAGCAAGAATCAGGAGTGATCACGGTAGTGAATTTGAAGATCATCGTTTGAAGGCATTATACGATGAATTGGGTATTCGCCATGAGTTCTCAGCACCCAAAACACCTCAACAAAATGAGGTTGCTGAAAGGAAAAATCGAGTATTGTTGGATATGGCCATAGCTATGCTTAATAATAAGGATCTTGAGCAAAATTTGTGGGCCGAAGCAGTAAACACTGCCTGCTATATTATAAATCGAGTTTATTTAACGGCAGGTCTAAACAAAACTGCTTATGAACTGTGATGTGAAAAGACACCAAATGTGAAATACTTTAAGGTCTTTGGTAGTACATGTTATATTCTGAGAGACTGTGAAAATTTGGGAAAGTTTGACTCCAAGAGTGATGAGGGTATCTTCTTAGGGTACTCATTATATAGTAGAGCCTTTCGTGTCTACAATATTCGAACCTCATCAGTTCAAGAGTTAATCAATGTGACTGTAGATGATAGCTTGGATAAATCAGTATCTCCAGGTGATGAAGAAGAAGATGAGGGTATATGCGGGATAGGCAAATCTAATAAACAACCCTCATCTCTGAATGCCCTCACTGCTCCTGGTGATGTACAAATTGTCAAGGATCACCCTCTCAATCAAATCATTGGGGATCCTAGCGTTGGTGTCAAAACCAGGAGACAGTTAGAGGCAGTCAACAGTCACCTGTGTTTTACTTCTAAAATAGAACAAAAAAATGCTGATGAAGCTCTAAACGATGAATTCTAGATCCTTGCAATGCAGGAAGAGCTTCAACAATTCATTAGAAATGAGGATTGGTATCTGGTCGACAGGCCTGAAAGGAAAAATGTTATTGGAACCAAATGGATTTTCAAGAATAAATCCGATGAATCTGGAAATGTAATACGAAATAAGGCTCGGTTAGTTGCTCAGGGATATTCACAAATTGAAGGTATTGATTTTGATGAAACATTTGCCCTTGTAGCTAGACTTGAGTCTATTAGAATTCTTATGGCTGTTGTTTGTGCTTTAAAGTTCAAACTATTTCAAATGGATGTAAAAAGCGCCTTCTTGAATGGTATTCTTGATGAAGAAGTGTATGTTGAACAACTAAAAGGATTCATTGATCCTAAATATCTTCACAAAGTGTACCGATTGAAAAAGGCTCTTTACGGACTCAAGCAAGCTCCCCGTGCATGGTATGAACGCCTAACTCACTTTCTTATAGACCATGATTTTGCTAAGGGGAGCGTTGACAAAACTCTCTTTATAAGAGAAGCCGAGAATTCGGTGTTGATTGCCCAGATTTATGTGAATGACATTGTTTTTGGATCCACATGTGAGAAAATGTCCATCTCCTTTGCTAAATTAATGATGTCAGAATTTGAGATGAGTATGGTGTTCGCTTCCCCAAGTGTAGGGTTGCGATGTAGTAATAATCTCGGTAAGACCGAGGTCAATCCACAGGGAAGGAAGTAAAACAATTCAAACTATCCTAATAACTAGAATCAAAGAGGTTTGTGAAATTGATTTTTAACATAAAATAGTAAATCTGATAATGGAAAGATAACTAGAGCATCAAGGATCCACTTACAGCTCTCCTTAGATGCATAATTCGCTATGTTTTCTTACTTTCTCAACTAGAATCGATATTAAGATCTATCTAGTCGGATGATAGAGCTGTTAAACCAAACAATCTGTCATATGTAAGTTTAATGCATAGGATTCACTCAATGTAGGCTGAGCTGAGCATGCTCAATTGCATAGGTCATTCCCCATTCCAAAAGGTTCAGTTCACAATCATAACCATCCTCAAGTCCTGTCACAAGACAAGGCTAGATCATGATTTGAACTTGATTCAAATCACATGCACAATCCATACATATTACAGAAATTCAGAAAAGTAGAACTTTGGTAGGAAGTCCCCACATGAAGATCATAGTACTAGAGCGCACTCCAATTCCTCGGATCATACAGGTCTAGACTGATGCAAACCAATTAAGAATTTAAATAATTCTCCCAAACATCCATGAGTCATCATAAGACTAAGAAAAACTACTTAAAGCTTGTATAAACTTCAAACCATAGTTCATAATCATGAATTCCAACTTTAAAACCAATAAAACGAATTAAACAATCTAAGAAAACTATAAGGTTCACCTCTTAGCTCTAGCTAAGAGATTAGCTAATGAAAAGCATATTAAAAATAAAACTAGAACTAAGAAAAGGAAGAAAAATTAGCTGGAGGAGGCTAGGAAGCCTCCTATGACTTGAACTCCTTGCTCCCCACGTCCTTGGTTACCTTGGAATAGAAGAGAGCACCTCCTTTTATAGTGCAACAATAGTACAGCAACATAGCAGAATTTGTTTCGCTTGGTACGGCTTAACCAATGGTCCGATTGCCTTCAAATTTGATTTGTAGCTTCCTTGTAATGTGATATTCCTCATAGATGATTTAGATTTCCAATATTATCCTCTGAATGGGCCCACCAATCACATCACCGACCGCCTCTCAAAATCGCGCACTTCGGGTACCTTCAGAACCAGTCATCTTGCTTTCAACGCTCCGGAGTGTACAGAGGTCGGATTGATCTCAAATTTTGAAAATTAGTAGAAAACATCCTCCTCTACATGATAGATGGATTAGATTGTCCAAAACAATCCCAGAATGTGGTCCGAAAGTTAAAACACTTAGGGCTTTTATAAACTCTGCGCAGTTGGATCTTTCTGGATGGTCCATCTTTCTTCAACCGGTACGATCAAACCACACATTCTTTTGATCTGAAACTTTGTGGTTATTCATATATGGATGTGGTCTAAAAGATGGTCAAAGTAGATTCTTTATATCATCAATTATGGGCCACCTGGACCGGCCCAGAGTGGAATAGGCAGAATCTAGAACTTTCTGGACAGTTCGTATTGTTTTGGCCACCACGATCAAGCCGTAGCTCCGATCGACACGAAACCACTTGGGTTAGTTCGGCATCGAGCTCCTCTTCGACATGGATGTGTTGGATTTCCAAATATCATTAATATGGGCCCAAAAAATGGGTCCGAAAAGTCAGAAACGGGAATGGCCTGCTGTCAGCAATCTGCAACTCAGAATTTTCATGGCCGACCGGTCAAGACCGGTCGGACAGGGCTGGCCGACCGGCCAAGACCGGTCGGACAAGGCTGGCCTTGCTCCAGCAGCTTCTGTAGAAAGCAGTAGTGTTGGCCGACCGGTCAAGACCGGTCGGGGACTGTTTGGCCGACCGGTCTTGACTGGTCGGACCACCTTTTGGGCATTATTTCTTCTTTCTTTTCTTTCCTTCTTTCTTCCTCATCCTCCTCTCTTTCTTCATCATTCTTTGGTCCACCTTGGGCCTTCATCAAAGGCTCCTAAATGTGCCCTTTTGGTCACCAATTGAACCAAGTCACTCTCATTCCTACAATCGCAAAACATGTATTTGATTAGTTTTTAAATCATGAAAATCTTGCATAATGAGTGATGAATTGGGGTTAGAATATGCACAATTAAGAGCTCAACACACCCCCCAACCAGCATTTTGCTAGTCCCGAGCAAAACATGCGTGAAACAAGTTTCATTCTCCAAAATTCAACTCTCCTCTAGAAACTATTCTTCTATACATTCCAAGACACACAAGCATAAAAATCAAAGAAATTAGGTGATAGAGGTTGAAACCTTAAACTCTTAGAACATAATAAGTGTTTATATGAAATTCCCGCTGATTGATTGATAAATAGAAGAACTTGAACAAATTCAACCTAGTGTGCATAGTGAAAGTTCATCTCAAGAGTTTTCGGGATTATCTTCTTCATAGATCAACTAAACTATAGATCTCAAGGTGTATAGAGCAACAACAAGCCTATGACAGGAATTTGTCTTACCGTCCTTCCGACGGCTTTCACACTACGTCCCATTTTCGGCTTTGGTTACGGGTAGACCATCCCCCGGTTGGTAGTAGGTAGCCCTAATCGGAATTTTCCACCATTTTTCCATCATTCCCAATTTCATCCTTCCTTTCCTTTTTCTTTTACATTAGATAGGATTTTTAGAAATCCATATCTTTTGTTATTTTCCCATGGACAAGGATGGACAAAGTACCCCGGCTTGGTTTCTCAACACCTTAAATCAAAGTCTAGCTAATTCACAAATCACATAATCCTTTCAACCTATGAAAATCGTGTAATGTGAACTAGGTGTAAAAGTGTTCAAATTTTCTATCACTCACATAAATAGGGGAATTCACATATAAAACCATTATATTAAGACAAATTCAAAGCTTGCAACATCACTCACTTTGTATCTCCTCTCCTTATACTCGTGTCATCTTGAATGCATAGAAACAACGTTTTCCAAAAGAGTTTTGAATTTTAGAAAAAATAAAAAAATTTCTACATAATTGCTCGAAATGTCACAAAAGCTAGTAGATTCATCTAAGGAATCTCACCCCCCCAACCAAAATCTTACATTGTCCTCAATGTAATAAGATATGCACTATGCATGACATGAGAGCAATGACATAAAACAAAGGAGAGTGAGAACGAGAGTACCTGCGGTAGCAAGTTGATCAATTCTAGCATCTTCCATTGTCTCAATGAGACTTATTCAATCCTAAATGCAGAAAGAAATCCTAACCTACCTACTTACCTTTGATTAGTCTGATTGACTACATGATCAAATTTGAGCAAGATCTTCATGAATTTCAATAGGTTTCTCATGAGGACCATCCAAAGTCCTGCTCGAATGTATACATGGGTGCGTTTCTTCATGAAGGTCCAATCATAGTGTGCACCACACACATGTAAGGAGGAGATAAGAGCAGCAAAAAGATATCTCCTCAAGTTCTGAATTGGGTTGTAATTGATTAAAAACGGGTCCTCCTAATAAGAATTTTCAATGGGTTGAAGAACCCATGATGGTGGAGAGACATTCATTAAGTATTTTTCAGTTTGGGGTGTCTCCTCCACAAATTCAGAATTGCACAGTGTTTCCACAAATAATGGTAAAGAGTGTAAATCAGTGGAATGGTGTTCTTCAGGCACCGACACCGTGTCTAACAAACTATCCAACTCCTTAATCATTTTATCATCCAGATCATAGGGGTGGGTCATGCATTTCTCTAGGAAATCGAGAGAGTCGGATGAAGGGTCCTCGTTCTCCCTAAGTAATTGAGGAAATTCTGTTTCAAGGGTAAGGAATTCCTCCTCTATAGAGGGGAGGTCTTCCAAAGAAAATTTTTCAGATTCATTGGTAAGCACATCATGTAGCATTGGTTGATCTAAAATTTCAGATTGTGCCACCACATCATCCAAAGAAACAGAATTTTCAACCCAAGGGAGTTCTTCCACAATAGAATCCGACATGTGTTGTTGGTGGAAGGACTCAAAAATATCCACTTCGGCCATCTCTCTAGCAAGAATATCTTCCGATGACTCAAAAACATTCGGCCCTTTGGAAGAAGAAATCATGGACTCACAATCATCCTTCAAACCCTCATTGTAGGCAATCAAACTATCACTTTCAGATTTTGTAGATTCATCGGGTTCGTCAACCGTCCTTGAAATCCCTTCATCATTTAAATCGGAATAGCTAAAAGAGATAGTTGATTCACCATAATCAATGGTAATGGTGGGATCACTGAGATCAATATCCTCTAGAAGTTTAGTCATTAAATCTAGAGAAGGTTGGGTTTGGATAGCCTCATCCTCCTCATTGTTGGGGATTGATTCGGTGTTCCCAATGTTGGGTTCAATATTTTGAGATGGCGAGAGGTTTTGTATGCATTGCTCAGTTATTTCCATAAACTCTCGCAGTGTATCCTCAAGAGTTCGTGTCAGTTGTGGCTCATGAGAAAGAAACTCTTGAGGATAATTGTTGGCATCCATGGTTGGCTCGTCTCCCAAATTGAAATTTTGATGCTCCCACCTATTAGGATTATGCATGCCATATGTTGTGCTATTAGATAGTTGTTGATATTTGTAGCCAAACAAGTGATCATACATTATCCTAATTGGTGGAACATTACTCATCTCTTTCTGATACTCTCCCATTGTCTTACCTGGCGAAAAGTTATTGTAGACACCCCACCTTCGGCTACACTGTTGGTGGAGATAGCTGGTTGAATGGAGGACTATACCCCCAAATCCCAAGTCCAAACTCAGCCAAACTCACCCTTGTAAGCCCCATTCCATAGCCCAGTTCAAGCCTGAACCCAGTCAACCCAGTCCTAAATATCAGCTTGAAAAACCCCCCATAAGAAAAGCCAGTCAAAAAATCCTAAAAAAGTCAAACTTACTGAGCCTACCCACTGAGTCAACCCGCTGAGTTAACCCGCTGAGTCAACGCGCTGAGTCAACCCGTCGAGTCAAAACACCGAGTCAACCCGTCGAGTCAACCCGTCGAGTCAAATCACCGAGTCGACCCGCTGAGTCAACTCACTGAGTCGACCCAGCGAGTCAAACAGCAGCCCCGAGGGTGTGACCGTACCTCGCTGGAAATCGAGGAACGGCCGTACGGGCGGCCCATAGCAGGCCGCCCAAAAATAATTACGAGCTCTGCCACTGCTCGCTGCTATAAATACCCCCCTCCCCTTCTCATTTCAAGACACCAATCTGCCAGTCCAGCGATCGTCCGTCTGAGCCCTTCTCCACCCCTTAGCCCATTTTTCCACCAAGGAGAGCCCGAGTGAGGAGAGTCTAGCCCTGGTCCAGCCCAGCCTGACCACTGGTCCAAGCCCCCAAGCCATCCAAGTCTTGATCCAGCCACTCGAAGCTAATCCTTGCGACACCTCCGTTCACCCAGCTACTCTTTTCCAGCATCATCTCATTTGCATCTAGCATAAGTGCAACATTTACTTTTCTTCCAACCCCCCTGCTTCACTGCAAGCACCTTGATTCTTCAAGCACACTGCATATGTCTTAAATTAAGCACCTGTCAGTTCGAGCGTATGCTCTGGGCTTGCCCGTTGTTGGAACCTGCCCATCAGAAACTCTTACTGTTCAGACCTGCATTCATGCTTCACCATAAAACACCTTGATCATTCAAGCACACTGCATACGTTTTACATTAAGCACCTGTCAGTTCGAGCGTACGCTCTGGGCTTGCCCGTTGTTGGAACCTGCCCACCAGAAACTCTTACTGTTCAGACCCGCATTCATGCATCATGTCATCCATGAGAATATACGAGGATTAAACTAGACTTTCAAGTATTCGATCGATTCTGTGAAGTAGAGACCGTACTTCGGTACGGGCAGTGTGTGGGGTGCTTAACCTCTTCCCACCCTGTAACCGTGATCCCTTACCTTGAATCTCTGACCGCAGATCAGCAGGAGTCATTTTAGAGGAAGGAATCTTCGGATTCCCTTCTCTAACGTTTCTACGGGGTCTAGCCTACTGTAGATTCGAAGTAACTGGCTAGTGGCGACTCTGGTCTTATATAAACTCACTTAAACATATCCAACTTAACACGACAACCAAACGAAGCCCTCGAGAACGAGGCAAGCCAGCGGCACAAACGGCGATTTCGCACTCACGCATCCTCATCTCCTTCTTTTCCGAAAGGAAAGGGGAAGGGAGAAGAACGTCGTGCGGGGACCGCGGAAACGGCGAGGGTCCACAGAATGGCAACTCCGCTGGGGATGAGCTAATCCCACTAGTCGTGATCCGACTTGAAAAACAGAATCCTTCTCGTACTTAAAAGTCACTAATCCTCATACGATCTCATCTGCATAGCATTCTACCCAAAACAAACAAAAAAAAAAAACAGAAAATCCCAAAACCAAAAAAATATAGAAAATTCCAAAACCCAAAAAGAGTATAGTCCTCACCATTGCGCCTCCTCGGGCTCAACGTGTTCGGAGACAACTTCCCTTCCGCAGCATAATCCGCACTCGGGCACAGCAAGCCATGTCCGACCACGAAGAAGAAACGCATCTCTTCCCTGCTCTTGAGATGACCGAAGCGCAACCTCCAGCGCAACAGCCCATTGATAATATGCCAATCATACAGGAATTGGCACAAGGAATGAGAGCAATGCAAGAAATGCTCTTGCAATTCATGCAAGCTCAAGCCACCGCAGCAGCCAACAATCAGGTTGGCCCAGTTCAGCAATCTCAGCAGCCATGCCGGGTCCTTCCAGCCTCCAGTTCAAATCAAGCGCAACCATCGGAGTCTGCCCAAGACTACCGACAGCAGCCATCTCAGCCCTTCGCTATAGGGCATCCTTCTCAATATCTTCCTGCGACAACAAGGCCATCTCAGAGCACTTCCATCGCAGGAACATTCAGTTAGCTTCCAGTCAATCTTGCAAACAACAATCTCAGTAGATCTCAGCATGTCCCCGCCGATGGGACACCTTTTCAATTTCAGCACATCCCCGCCGATGGGATTTCAATTCAATTTCCAGCAACAGGGACAGCACTGGCGAATGCCCACAATGGGGGTCAGTGTCAAGCCCACATCAATCAGCGGACAGTGGCGAATACCCAACAAGGGGGTCACTTCCCAACATCTCAGCCTCCTGCAAACAGGAGCACTTTTCAATTCCAGCACATCCCCGCCGATGGGATTCCAGTTAATTTCCAGCAATATTCAATTCAGCAAAATCCAGTTAATTTCCAGCAATCTTCAATTCAGCAAGCTCCAGTTAATTTCCAGCAATCTTCAAATAAGCAATCTCCAGTTAATTTCCAGCAAGTTCCAGTTCAACCTTCAGTACAATCTCCAATTTAATTGCAATCCTTTCAAGCACCAGTTCATCAGAATCCAGTTCAGTCATCAAATCAATTTCAGCAACCCGCGGTTGCTTTTCAGCAAGCCCATAGGGTCGAGGACATCGACCACTATGCCGAAGAAGAACGTGCCTTACTCCAGGAGGCACCAGTCGCTCGAACAGATCACTCAGGACTGGACAAGTTGCGGGAGCAGTTCCAGATCTTGCAAAATCAGCTTCAGCAACAACAAGGAATTGATCTACCTTCGACCAAGTTCAGAGACTTGTGTCCTTTCCCAGATGCTCAAGTACCTCAAAACTTTGAGGTTCCAAAATTCAAAAGATACGATGGCAGCGGGTGTCCCACAGCACATCTCAAGGCCTTCTGTGGAGAGCTGAGTGCAATCTCAGGAAATGAAGGGGCCCTCATTCGCTTGTTCCAAAAATTCCTGAAGGGCGATGCCCTAGATTGGTACACTTCATTGGACTGCCATCGCATCAGGACGTGGGAACAGCTTTCCCAGGCTTTCGTCGACAGATTCGCATACAATCTCAACATGGCACCCAGAAGAGCCGACCTCGCAGCTCTCAGGCAAAAGAGTGATGAGACACTATCAGCTTATGTGGGACGTTGGCGAGCTATGGCAGCCAGAATGCGAACACCTATCGACGACGAAGAATAAATCTCCATGATTGTTCATTCAACATATCCAGGCATATCCGGGTATCTCATCTCGCATCCATATGCGAATTTCTCACAATTGATCCGTGCTGGAGAGCAAGTCGAAGCAGGAATCCGTGCCGGGACAATCTCCCCATGGCCTCATCAAGCCACTCCAATCAAAAGGAACAGAGTGGAAAGAAGACCTATCGGGCACGGGAATGGAAACCGCAAGTGGTTATCCTCCCCGCCCAACAGAGGTAAACAACATCAACACCACTGCTCAGTGTAATCAAAATGCTCCCCCACAGGGACATCAACAGCGTCAGTAGAATCAGGTTCAGTACCAACCCCAGAGGTATCAACCACGACCGAATCCTCAACCACAGCCACAACCACCTCGACAACAGCAGCAGTTCAGAGGAAACAGTCAATACTCATATCAAAATAGGCAAAACTACAGGGAGTTCAGGAAATTTACTCCCCTCTCTCAACCACTCAGTCAAGTCATGGCTACGCTGGTGCAGAAGCAGTTACTTAATCTAATGGCACCTCGGTCTCCGCCTCATCCTCTACCACCAAACTACCGAGAAAATGAGTATTGCGCCTACCATCAAGGACGTGGCCACACCACTGATCGATGCTATACTTTGAAGAATGCTATACAAGACCTAATTGATGACCGCAAGATCGTCATCTTGGTCCCTAGAACTTCTCCAGCAGCTTCCACCAACATCCTTCAGAATCCTCTGCCTCAACATCCGACGGACCCCAGTTCGTCTCGTGGCCCTGCAGTCAATAGTATAGAAGAAGGGGACCATCTCGATCGCTTCTTCTCCCCTATCCAGTCCATTCATGCTTACACTTATGGGCCGACAAGTCCTCCTCCGATCATGCAAGGGGCAAGTCCCTTTCCTCCTCCAGTCCTCGAGCCAGTAGTACTCGAAGGAGCACTTCCATACGATGTGCCAGTTGTGCAAGGGGCATCTTACGACCCCTCATGTTGGGAACCAGTCGTCCTAGAAGGAGCACAGTCATACATCGAGCCCACATACGAACCTGTCATCTTGCAAGGGGCAATCTTAGCACAGGGACAATACAATTCACAATGGAGGAACCATACTCATCAGCAGCAAGAACCCATTGTATTGGAAGGAGCTCCTCCAATTGAGCCAGTCGTATTGCAAGGGGTAAATCCCGGAGGCGTGTCAATCACACTACGACAGCTGGGACGAACAGAGAAACCTCCTGCCATATCAAGAGGACCAGTATTCATTCCATGGGAGCCTCTTGCTCCAAGATTAGTCAAGCCAGGACCACGACCTTATGTGATCTATGAAGACAAGCCTCAATATTACTCCTTCAGCACAGGCAACAATCTAGTTCTCAAGGTAAAAGCTCCATACGAGGAAGATCTGGTACCCACACCAGCACCGTTGCAAGAACCGGTGGTCCTAGAAGGCAAAAGGGAGGAAAACTACAAAGAGGTTCCATGGCACTATCCAGAATGTGCGAAAGTGGGGAACATGAATCCCAATGGGCGTTGCATCCGAAGAGATAATCAGAACAGAGGAGATCCCAAAGGCGCTCTCTCAGGCCTTGGCAACAAAAATGAAGCCACATACGATGTGGCAACTCAGCTCAAGTCAATCCCTGCTCAAATCTCAGTATGGGAGCTACTCTGCACATCTCGCATACACCGAGAAATGTTTGCCAAAACCTTGAACGATGCTCATGTCTCCTTCGATACGGCACCAGAGATGATAACATTGATGATTGGACAGCTCCTGGCTCCACGCGCCATCACCTTCACCGATAATGAGTTACCACCAGAAGGGCGCGATCATGGGCGATCCCTCAACATAGCCTTACGATATAAGGACCTCTGCGTCCCATTGGTCCTTATCGATAATGGCTCAAGCTTAAACGTCTATTCACTCAAGACTACGGAACATCTGGGAATCAGTCCTTCTTCATTCCGACCCAGCACTATATGCGTCAGAGCATTCGACAACACCCGCCGATCAGTAGAAGGGAAAGTCAACATAGAGGTACAGATAGGTCCGGAAGTCTCTACCATCACATTCCAAATCCTGGATATATCAGCCTCTTTCAACATGTTGCTCGGACGACCGTGGTTGCACAAGGTTGGAGCTGTGCCATCAACCCTGCATCAACGAGTGAAGTATATCTGTGGAAATCAAGTGATCTCTATCCATGCAGAGAAGGAGCTCATCATTCCTTCCAATGCTGCTACCACTGAACCAGATATCCCGGTCATCGATATCCAGCACTCTGAGGAAGACATCCCGTTTCACAGTTTCGAATTCGAGACTGTGAACTCTATCGCTAATTCAGAACCGATAAGGGTGGACCGTGTCTTTTCACCAGGAAAAGCGTCTGAGCCTCAAATACCGAATGAAGAATCACTTCAAGTCCAGAAAGGTACCGCTGATATATAACCAACGCAAATGGGGACTCGGATACAAGGCAACCTTCATGGACAAAAGAAGGAAGAAATTTCGGTGCTCACCCATCCAATTCGTCAAGCCAGGAGAACCTTGCAAAGATTCAAGAGGGAATCAACCGACTGCACTACACAAAGGTCTCTCGATGAGCCTAGTTAAGGCCACGTGGACCCCCATTCGATGGGATTAAATTCTCGAACCATCTAAGCCTCCAGAAGAAGAAGAAAAGGATGAAGATGAAGAAGGAAGTCAAATACAGCAGCTTCAGGACCAGGTTACTCTGACACCTGCTCCCAACCAGGGGCACAACCTGCCCACTTCTCTCAACCAGGGGCACAACCTGCCCACTTCAATCAACCAGGGGCACAACTTGCCCATCTCAACATCAATCAGCAAGGGGCACGACTTGCCCATCTCTACAAAACCAACATCATCAATCATCAGCAAGGGGCATGACTTGCCCATCTCTGCAGAATCAACATCATCAATCATCAGCCAGGGGCAGAAGCAGCCCATCCATTGGACCAAGAAAGGGAAGTGGCCAGCCCTACATTGGTCTGATGTCCAGATTCCAAACTTGTGGCTAGCCGTAGAACCAGACGAGCCACAATGCGAGGTAAGTGATCCGGGAGGGACTGAGTATGATTCAGATCTCGAACCCGACCAGCGAGAAATCATGGTCATTGGGCCAAATCATGATTTTTCGCCCAAATCATCAACCCCCACCTCTCCAGGGGAGGAAGTGTGGGGTCCTGAATGGTCATCTGTTCCCCTAACTTTTGAATCAGCCAAAGAGCCATTTGAGGGCTTTGGCTTCCAAAAAAAAAAACGCATGTTTAAGCAGTGACCGGAACTTTGGAACAAGTTGGGCTCAATCATGGTCTGCAATGCCCACTTGTTCAAGGTCCCGTGAATTTCAAAAACCCAAAAAAATAAAAAAACTTTCAAAAGCCAAAAAAACATCTAGCATTTCAATTTCAGAAAATTCTCAAAAACCAAAAAATATTTCTTTTCCTACATTCAGTAGTGTGCCAAGTTCGTCTAAAGAATCACGTGAGTTTGAAGTCGAATCATATGATTTTGACATCGAATTAGACTTCGAGCTCATGGGTCTGGACGAAGTTCGGGATGAGGAAGATGATGATCCAGCTCCCGAACTAGAGGATCTCCTCAAAAAGTTCGAATCCAAAGCCAATGTTGCATCCAATGATTTCGAGATAGTAAACTTGGGGACGCCTGAGATCCCTAGGGAAGTACGCATTGGAAAATCGTTGCCACTTGAGATGAGACAGAAAATGATAGAGTTCCTAGCTCCAAGATTGTCCAACTTCGCGTTCTCATATGAAGACATGCCGGGGCTCGATGAAGAGCTCGTTGTACACCACCTGCCAACCAAGGCAGATATGAAGCCAGTAAAGCAGAAACTTCGAAGAATGAAGCCAGAATGGGCTCTGAAAGTCCGAGATGAAGTCATCAAGCAATACAATGCGGGATTCTTGGTAGTCTCCAACTACCCTGAATGGCTCGCCAACATCGTACCAGTACCAAAGAAGGACGGCAAGGTTCGAATGTGCATCGACTTCCGAGATCTCAACAAAGCCAGTCCAAAAGATGACTTCCCGTTGCCACATATCGACACTCTGGTCGACAACACTGCTGGATACAAGATCTTCTCATTCATGGACGGGTTCTCAGGTTACAATCAGATCAAGATGGCAGTCGAAGATCGCGAGAAGACATCGTTCATCACTCCCTGGGGAACCTTCTGTTACAGGGTAATGCCGTTCGGTCTGAAGAACGCAGGAGCAACATATCAGCGAGCAATGACAGCATTATTCCATGACATGATGAACAAAGAGCTTGAAGTATACGTGGACGACATGATCGTCAAATCTCGCACAATTGAAGGACACTTTGAAGATCTGAAGAAATTATTCAACAGATTAGAAAAGTACAAGCTCCGTCTCAACCCTCAGAAATGTGTCTTCGGTGCAATGGGAGGTAAGCTCCTCGGCTTTATGGTGAGCGAGGATGGCATCAGGGTCGACGAGACCAAAACCAGAGCAATCATCGAGATGCCCCCTCCTAGAACAGAGAAAGAAATTCGTGGCTTCCTCGGCAGAATTCAATACATCAGTCGCTTCATCGCACATCTCACACCTATTTGTGAGCCCATTTTCAAGCTCCTTCGGAAGAATGTTCCAAAAGAATAGAATGATGATTGCCAAGTCACTTTCGACCTGCATCAAGAAGTATCTCATGAATCCTCTAGTTCTAGTGCCGCCCACTCCTGGGCGACCACTATTGTTATACATCTCGGTAGCAGCAGAAGCCATTGGCTGTGTCCTCGGCCAGCATGACGAGACAGGGAAGAAGGAACAAGCAATATACTATTTGAGCCGAAAGTTCACCGACTACGAGACCAGGTATTCTCCGATCGAGAAGACTTGCCTCGCCCTAGTCTGGGCGACTCAGCGACTCCGTCAATACATGATTGCATTCTCTGTTCTCCTCCTCGCTCACATGGATCCGCTCAAGTACCTGTTCGAGAAACCGGCACTCACTGGAAGGATAGCTAAATGGCAGCTACTCCTGTCTGAGTTCGACATCACCTACGTCACTCAGAAGGCAATCAAGGGGCACGGCCCTCGCCGATCATCTCGCGGCTCACTCTCGCCTGGACTATCAGCCGCTCAAGACGTTCTTCCCTGATGAAGATCTCTTGCTTATCGAAGGCGAAGAAAGGAAGAAGAAAGATGAGTGGACGTTATTCTTCGACGGCGCAGCAAATTCTAAAGGGAGCGGTATTGGAGCAATCCTCTACTCTCCAGACGACGTCCCTATTCCTATCTCAAGGCGCATAGCATTCAAGTGCACCAACAACATGGCAGAGTACTAAGCATGCATCGCTGGCTTAAGGGAAGCCATAATCTTGGGCGTCAAGAAGCTATGAGTATTTGGAGACTCATAGCTTATCATCAATCAGACCAATGGCGAATGGAAAACCAAAGATGAGAAGTTGATACCATATCATGTGTATCCTGAAAATTTGATCGAGGAATTCAAAGAAATCACCTTCTCATACATGCCCAGAGCTAAGAACCAGTTTGCAGATGCTCTCGCCACACTTGCATCAATGCTCGAGATCCCGAAAGGAGCTTCAGAATGGGAGCTCACAGTCGAAGTTCAAGATGAACCTGCTTTTTGCCTGCAAATAGAAGAAGCCGAAGCTGTCCCTGACAAACCCTGGTATGCCGACATCAAGCGATATCTCGAAACCCAAGAGTATCCAGAGTTAGCAACAGCAACAGATCGCCGAACCATTCAGCGTTTGGCCGGCCAGTTCACCATCAGTGGCGAAGTTCTTTATAAGCGATCCTATAATCACATCCTCCTTCGATGCGTCGATGAAACAGAAGCTGCAAAGATCATGGAAGAAATACACGAAGGAATCTGTGGCCCACACATGAATGGGCACATAATGGCAAAGAAGATTTTATGACTCGGCTACTATTGGCTCACCATGGAGACAGACTGTTGCCAGCACGTCAGAAAATGCTTTAAGTGTCAGGAGCATGCGAATTAGATCCATGCCCCATCATCAGAGTTATGCAACCTGACCACTCCCTGGCCCTTCTCCATGTGGGGACTCGACATCATCGGCAAGATCAATCCCAAAGCATCAAATGGTCATGAGTACATACTTGTGGCAGTCGACTACTTCACCAAGTGGGTAGAGGCAGCCTCCTACACCACAATTGCAGCATCTCAGGTGATCAAATTCATGAAGAACAACATCATATGCCGGTATGGAATCCCCAATGTTATCATCACAGATAATGGGACCCCGTTCGTCAACAAGAAGATGGATGACTTTCTCAGCAAATTCAAGATCCAACGTCATCGATCAAGCCCCTACCGTCCCCAGATGAATGGTGGGGTAGAAGCCGCAAACAAGACAATCGTCAGGATACTCGAGAAGATGGTCGTGAGCCATCGAGATTGGTCAGATATGCTCCCATATGCACTTTGGGCCTATCGAACGTCTGTACGGTCTGCTACGGGCGTTACTCCTTTCGAACTTACTTATGGAATGGAAGCAGTCCTACCGGTCGAGGTGGAAATACCATCGCTACGGGTGTTACTAGAAAGTGGAGTTGAAGAAGGAGAATGGCAACGGGCCAGATTCGATCAGTTGCAGCTAGTAGATGAAAAGCGCATGCGTGCACTAAGTCATTCACAATGCTATCAGAAAAGGATCACTCGGGCTTACAACAAGAGAGTCCGAAAAACAAGTTTCAAGGTAGGCGACATGGTCATGAAGAAGATTCTACCGTCGCACCTTCCGGATCCCAGAGGAAAGTTCAAACCCTCGTGGGATGGGCCGCTGATTGTCAGAGAAGTACTTCTCGGAGGATCCCTCAGACTCACCAGCATGAGAGGGGTGGATCTTTCTGAGCCAACCAACGCCGACAACGTGAAGATCTTTCACGAGTAAGTCATTCTGACTTTATCAAGAGTTACTTTAATAGAGCTGAAGTCAAGAAGTCAAAGCTGAGACCTCTGAGAAATCATTTCCGTCCACCAACAAGTGTTTCAAATAAGGGGGATTCAAAAAGAGAAAAATACAAAAAAAAGGGGGATTCAAAAGGAAAAGACAAAAAAAAAGAGAGAAAAAGAATGTAAAAGAAAAAGAAAAAAAAGGAGAAGAAAAGAGAAAGAAAAAGGGAAGCCAAAGCAAGGCACCCAGGAAAAAAAATCAGTCCAAGAAGAAACACAGACATCCATCCATTCATCTAAGAAGGGTCTTTAGCAAAGACCGACAGCTCTATCATCGTAACCTAGGATAAGGGCTGAAAGACTGCCATCGGCCAGCAACGACGGATTCTCGACCTCTAGCCGCCACAGATATCCAAAGATCCAAAAAAAAAAAAGCAAAAAAGAAAAAGAAGAAAAAGAAAAATGTGTAGCCTAAACAAAGAGGGCGGAGTGAAAACCCGAAAGGGGGCTCCGAGTAAAAACAGTGGGCATACAGCGGACTTGGTGAAAACCCGAAAGGGCACTGAGGGTAAAAACAGCATAGCTGCCAAGGGGCAGGCAAGATCAAATACTCGGGACATGGTGAAAACCCGAAAGGGCGCCAAGGGCAAAAATGACGGGAAAAGGCCGGCTGTAGTGAAAACTCGAAAGAGCGCTGCAGGCAAAAATGGCTCAAAAAGAAAAAGAAAAAAAATTTAAAGTGCAGGTACCAAGAAGTCAGACGATCCAGATCGGTTCAAGCAGTGAAAGTGCAAGAACAAGGGGAAGTACAGTCAGGAACAAAGAGCTCTACAGATTCTGACAATCTCAAGAAGCAACAATTTCCATTGCCTACACCTCTAGGGAACCAAAGGATCAAGCAAGTTAATCTCGAGACATCGGTTAAAAGCATTGGCCGAGCCCCAGTTCTGATTCCTATATCCCGACACAAAATCCAGCCACACTCACAAGACAACTCATGGCACAGTAGATTTTCAAACAGTTTTCTCTTTTCAATTAAATGCATCATATTTCTTTTACATATATTATCTTTTTCAAAAAATACAAAAAATTTCATCATCATCAATCATATATGCAAAAAAGGAATGTGCAGGTGGCCAACACAATCAATCTCTACCCTCCTCCTCGGCCACATCAAGTAAGTCCTCTGACTCATAAAAGGATAGCCTCGCTCTTAACCTACTCACCTCCATACGCAGGTAATGCGCCTCATCACGCTCAAGGGTACGGATCGCTGTCTCCTCATCAGACAATCTCTGATCGGCAGCCAATCTCCTTGACATCATCTCACAATGATACCGAAGTGTAGAGATCTCAGTCAGCAGATGGCCATGAGTGGCCAAAAGGAAGCAAGGATCAATGAAAGGGCGCTCCTCAAAAGGTTCATATGAACCAGATGAAGAGCCAGCATCTCCAAGGATATCCTGCTCATCCTCATCAGCATTCTGGTGCCAGCAAGGGATACGTCGATACAAAGACTGCTCAGCAACCCAGTACTGATATGGGGCGGTCGCCATCGAAAAAGTCCGCAGCTCAAAACCCAGCAAATCAGCAGTCAAGTAACTCGCCCAAGAACAATCAATCCGGGTCCTAAAGTCAGAGGACCTAGAGGGAAGTGCTCGACGCCCGATACCCGTGAAAGCGAAAAGAGGAACATCCTGCTCATATCCAAACTGCCGCAGGAACCGAATGGGATGATAAGAAAAGTAGGATCGAAAGCCTACCAACATCAGAGGAAGGCGGTGTGCATCGCAAAGCACTGGAGGAAGTGAAAGCCAAGATGACTCCCAACGAACGTTCCAGTCACGAAGTTCAGCAAACATCCTGCGATGCAAGGGCTCGCTCATCCTAGCTGTATGCGGAAGGAACTCCATGATATAACGCATGATGTCAGAGCTAGGAATGCTAGGAAGGGGTATAGGAACAATCAAAGAAAGACGCTCCCATAGCCAGACCTGATCACAAAAAGAAAAAGAAGTTCAGCTGGAGCCAAGCAATTCCTAACAAAGTAAGAAGAAAAAGGTGGAAAAGATACCTGAAGAAAGGCACAGCAGCCGCGAAGGACACGAGTGCGGCCTAGGGCGCAGTCAGTCAGGCCATTAAACAGCTCGGCCAAGATGAGAGAAATGATCCCCTGCCGTCGGATAGCTCGGCTCACCACCTCAAAGAGCAAAGGAGTTTGGGACCTGCGCCATCCCGAGAATAGCACCTCAGCTATCAAACAGAACATCAGTGTGTTCCGAGCAAAGGTAGAATCGGCCACACTCCGAAGACCCGAGAAAAGATCATACAATAAATCCAAGAAGAACACTACAGCATCCTGGCCAGTGGCTGCAGGCCGAACAAGATAGGGGATCCCGAACCAGTTCTGCGGTGTAGCAGTCTTCGGCGAGAAATACTAAGTATAATCCCAAGGTAGGCCTGTCAAGCGGGCAAGCTCCTCCAAAGAGGGTCCCATCTCCATATCGTTGAACGCGAACAAGTTCAACGAAGGGACCCAGTCAATCAAGGAAGCTCCAAGCATCCTCCAATCAATATCAACTCTAGCCATATGGATCAGACTGCCGAAGCCATAAGACTCCAAATCTCGAATCTCATAAGCTGACAAGCTGTCAAGCCAAGCAAGCAGTCGTGGCGAACAAGAAGGACGAGGGAGCAGCTGACAAGTCCTCACTGGTACCCCCTCCAGAACAAAAGGCCCAGAAGTCAATGATGGCTCATCAAGGATCGGAAGGTCAACGGGCGAAGGAGAAGGAAAAGCTGGAACCTCTGTAGACTCGACAGCCCCTGACCTGCCCTCTGAAACGGCTATGTCTGACACAGTCGCATCACTGTCTGTAGCTGTCATAATCTCAGCCGCATGGGAAGACTCTCCCACCTCATGAACAGAGTGCGCAAAAGACTGACGATCAAAAGAAGGGCGATGCTCTCCATCAAAAAGGCAGCCAGCAAAGATCACACCACACATTGTGGTATCTTGGCTAATCTGACCATCAAAGAATGCATCTGAACCATCAAAAAGGGTCCCGGCAACCCCGATCGAAGAATCAACAGTCAGATCTGGACCTGCGGCCCTCTCCAACGGGAAATCATGAATCCAATCATCATTCGGGCCGATCAAAGGGATCATCGAGGCATCCACACCGTCCATCATCAGGGGGACATCGTCAATGATCACATCAAGTCCACCCAAACAAGTATGCCACACATCTCGGCCCTCATCAAGAGCATCCAAACTGTCAAAGGTAACATCTGAACCATCCATCCCATCCAAGCATGAGATCAGCCCACCTATGTCCATCATACCCCCATCACCACCATCCATCACATCATTCATGTGGCCCACACTCAAGGGATGCATAGCCTCACCTATGTCCCATCTCTCCATCCCATCCATACCACCCATTTCTCCCATAATGAGGGGCCCATTCAAATCTAAAATTCTAGCCATCCCACCATTAATGGAGCTATTCAAAGCTCCACCAACCACCATCCCTAACCCCTCATCAATACCCCCACTTAATGCTCCATCTCCACCATTAATCAAAGGTACCTCACCATCCTTAAAGCCCCCACCAATTGTTGGAGTGTGGGGCCCACTGACCTCTCCCACAATGGCCCCCAAGCCATCATCAATGGCTGCCCAAGAGAGGATCAATAAAGAAAAAGACAAAAAGAGAAGGAAAGAAGGGACAAAAGGAATATTCATGGCTGCAATCGAACCCGGACGTGCAGGGAATGAGGGGACAAAGACAATGGACAGCAGAGAATGTCTGAACCCGAGCCAGCCCAGGCCGCTCAAGAGGCGAGCCTTGGGCGGCCTGCTCTGGGCCGCCCGTACGGACGCGCTCCCTCTCTCTCCGCGGGATTGGCTCCAGGGTTCTTGGTAGGTGAGGCTGACAGTCCACGTCAGCAGATGGCACTCCGTGGGCCGCCCAAGGCTCCGGTCCACTCCAGATTTTGATTGAGGCTGATCAAGATCATATAAAAGGTACCCCACCGGTCCAATCACGAAGCAATGCAGCCAGAACATGGTTGATCAAGTCAAAGAGAAGGAAAGGTGGTCAAGTGGGGGCCACAAGCAATCCAAGTCATTCAAAGATTAGATCATCATGATCTAAACCATTGAAGAACCTGCATGAGCCATCAAACAACAAGATCAAAGGGCTGATCATCAAAAGAAGGGCTAGAATCCAAGATCTAATCATCAAGTGGGCCCACAAAGCCAAGTCAAGCGATCTGAGACGTTCAAGCCATCATCTGCACCATGAGAAGCCTTCTTAGCCCCACAAATCATCAAAAGAGGTGCCCCAAAGTAAAGCCAAGGTCTCAAGTGGGCCCATAGGGCCGAATCTATCAATCTAAACCATTCAAGGGCTAAATCATCAAGATCCAAACCATTGGAAAGCTTACACAAGTCATGGAGCAGCAAGATCAAAGGTTCGATCATCAAAAGAAGGGCCAGAATCCAAGATCTAATCATCAAGTGGGCCCACAAGGCCTAATCAAGCAATTTGAACCGTTCAAGTCATCATCCATGCAGTTAAGAAGTCTCATCTTCCACAAATCATTAAGGAACAAGTCAAAGGTCAAAACATCCAGACATCATCAAAGAATTTGAGACAAGTCAAAGATTGTATATTCATTCAAAAGAGCTTGATACAAAAGAAGACAAAAGTAAAAGTACAAGGCCATACAAAGCAGAATACCCAAGCAAGCTACAAGTCGCCAACATAGTCATCATCATCCCTCCTCTCGTCCCGCTCTCGACGATAAAGATCCATCAAAGGAGCAGTCACCGATCCTCCAGCGTACCTGCGACGACCCCCTGGAACATAAAGCGAAGGAAGCAGAGGCCCCTGGTCGTACAGCAAATACCACTCATCATAGTCACGATCCGGGATCGTGAAGCGAAATCTGGGCTGGCCCACGAGAGCCTCAGCTCTCTCATCAGCCGGGATTCGAGCAGCTAGAGGAGGTGCAAAACAAGGGACTCGAGCCACCCCAGTGACTTGCCGAAGCAACCTCTCACCCAGATACCACTGAAAAGATTCAGCGTCGGAAAGCATGATACGGAGACATGAAGCATCATATGCCTCCACACGCTAGGGGGTGTAATAGAGAGGGAAGCTGGCATATGGCATCTGAGCTAGCTGCAGCAAATGAGGTCACCACAATCAGTTATAGAGCAGCATAAGGGATAAGGAAAGCAAGACACTTACATCTTCGATGGTCAGCCCGTCTATGTCAGCACGCCAATTGTCCCCAGAAACTCAGGAGTTCGGCTGACGGTTTTGCTGGTGCCAGTACATGTGGCGATACAGAGAGGGCTTAATATCATCCCGCATCCTCGGCGCGAGATGGGGAAAATGGTCATAAAAGCAGGTCTGGGAAAAAGCACACCTAATGATCAGAGAGAGAAAGAAGGCGAAAGCCTACAGGAAAGGTGAAAGAAGAGATACCTCAACGACAGGCTAAAATCCTGTGAAGGACCGGCTATGCCGACAGGTCTTGTCCAGACCTTGGAAGATACGGGTCAAGATAACCCCGTTCCAGTTATAGAGATGATGAAGATCCTCGACTAAACGAAGAAACTTAGGATCAACCCTCTCATTCGCATGGCAAAAAAGGAAGGACCCGAAGGCATAAGTGATCATGGCCCGGGCTTTATGGAGGGCCTCTTGCTCGGTGGTGGGGATGACGGAGGCAAAAGTGTTGTAGAACCATCGCATCTTTACTTGATGGCCTTGGAATTCACCCTCGGGTGGGACATCACTGACGAGCCGTAGCCAGTCAGTGGAAGTGAGGGGAGCTAGAGAGCTGACTTGAGGAACAACTGTTCCATGAAACGGAAAGCCTACTTGCATATAAATGTCTAGGGGAGTTATTCCCCATTCACCACAAGGGAGCTGGAAGGTGTGGGTCTCGTCCCGCCACCTCTCGCAAAGGGCCGCGAGCATCATGCGGTTAGCATCATTGTTACGAAAACGTAAGGTGAGGAGGCCAGCAAAAGGAGTACCATCCAGTACTCGTTCAAGCAAGGGCTGTGGATCCTTCACCTAGTTGTCTCAGTGATCCCTGGTACCTCGACCCTTGATAGCAGGAAGAGGTTGATGCTCCATAGCTAAGGAACACATGTGGTCCCCTCGGCGGACGATGAAGGCAAGATCATCCTCATCAATCACTCGGTGACCTCTGGTACCATCCGCCATTGAATCCTACAAGCTTGGCAAGGTAAGTCCCTATCCCTTTACCCGTTAAAATCCAAATTACCATCCAGGAAACCCATGGGATTGGGCTCACATTCAAATGCAAGATCTAAAGTCCAACTCCATGTGTCACCTAGGATATGTGTTGGGCCCATTGGAGAAAGTAAGGCCCACCTTAAAGAGGGTTGCATGGCATGTCTTAGGTAAGAAAAGTCCATCATCCAAGGACACATTTTGGACAACAAATGCACTCAAGTGTCACGAGATCAACAAGGGACAAGAATCCTACTTCACATGAGAAATTCCTTTTCAAAGTCTATATGTGGCCAAGGATTGGTCCACTTTTATGCCAAGGCCATGATTCTCATTTAAGGTGTTTCCACCTTTTTACACATGTACATGGACAAGTGGAGAATAGGAGGGAAGTGGGCCCCCAAGAGCAACCCAAATGACTCATCTCAATTGATTGGAGAGAGCACATAGCCCACTTTGAAGAACATGAGGACCCATTCATGGGTTAACCATGGGCAACCTTATGTGCCTCATCTTGATGAAAGTTTTGACCATGAGAATACAACATGGCGATCTACCCACAAACACATGAATCAAAGAAGCTAATGGTAGAAAGTCGATGCACATAGCCCACATGAAGAATCAAAGTTGGAAATGCCCATGTAAGGGCAAGTTTGGGCAACTTATGTGCACCAATTTCTTTACAAAACAAGGAGACCATTTGAGCACACAAGGGCATGGCTTGATGAGTCACCCAACCATCATGAAAATGGATAAGAATGGTACACATAGCCCACTTGAAGATCAAAATCCAAAATATCCCAAAGCATGGGACAAAAATGGGCAACTTATGGGTATCATTCTTTCTCACAAATTAAAGAAGAAATCAGTCATACTTGAGAATGATGGTGGATGACCCACCAAGCCCCCAAAGAAAAGATCAAGGACCCATGGTTGTATGGATGGCTCACTTGAGGATCATCCATTTGAGGTTGATAACATTAAGGGGAAACTCTTGAGAACCACATCCCTACCACAAGGAAAAACCATTTGAACTTAGTGAGTTTGTTGGAACAACTCACTCATGGGACTTGTAGATGATCAAGTAACTCAAGTCCTCCACCCATCAAGAGAAAAAGCATGAAAGGAAAAAAGCCTACAATGGACAAAGTGTAGTGGTGCACACATGGTCCAAAGAAATCCAAGCTTCAATGAAGGCCCAAAAGCCCATCCACATGGAAAAACTCCAAGGGTCCCACCACACTTTGTACAAGGATGCATATCATAATCAAGATATGGTGGAAGGCTTGGGCCATTTGTCAATAAAGGCCCAACTAGGAAATCTAGCCCACTTGAGATCCAAAATGAAGAATGGGCTAGTCATCTTGGTCCATACATATGTGAAGAAAGATGGGGTCACCTGAAGTGAGCCCCATGAGCCCAAAATTTGAGATGGGCCCTACCATGCCCATGGGCCCAAACCTTGAAAAGAAGATGGAAAAGAAAGGAAGAGCATTAAGGAAAAATGACAAGGGCAAGAAAGCATGAGAGAGCCCAAAATGAAGCATTGGGCCCATCAAATACACCAAGGGCCATGACTTCACTTTGAGCCCATTTGATACATATGAAAAGAGGCCCAACTCCCATGAAAAAGATAGAGTATTTTGCCATGCACACTTGATGACATGGCAAAATCACCCTTTACATACACATGAAGGGAGTGTGAAAAGAAGAAAGAAAAAATGAAGTGGAGAGCTTGCAATGTCCTTCTCCATGCACCACCTTTGAAAAAGACTTGAGATTTAGAAAATGGCCAAAAACACTTGGGCCCACCCTCACTCTTTTTGGAATAACTACATGGAAAAAGAAAAGAGTCATGAGAAGAGATAATGAAGAAGGAAAAGGACAAGAAAAGGGAAAGGAAGTAGTCCATACCTTTACCACTCACCAAAGAGGGACCACCTTGCTGTCCCAAAACTTCTCTAAGGCCCACCACTTGAAAAGAGCAAAGGACCACCAAAGAAGAGAAAGAAAACTTGAAAAAAGAGAGAGTATGAGAGAGAAAAGAGAAAGATTGCACGTTGAAGGGGGCAAGGTTGCCCCATGTTATATAGAAAAGGGGAGGGCACCCTTTTACCCAACCCACCGAAGAGACCAGGGGTCAGAGACCGTCCGGGCGGCCCATAGGAGGCCATCCTACCCCCTACCTAGGTGAATCGACTTCTCCTCCCCTCTCCTTGGGAAGAACTCCTCCTTGGGAAGGGTGGTTGCAAGTGAATCTTGTACCTCCATGTAAGAATGAAGTGATGGAAGAGAATGGTAAGAAAAAAGAAGAGATCTCACCAAAATTTCATCTTGTGAGAAATTGGGGAGAAATTGGCTTGATGATGTGGAAAAGTTCCATGGAATTTTCAAGAAAAAAGAAAGAAAAAGATTGACTTGGTCAAACAGTGATCTCAACCATCCAATGGTATGACCTGATGATCCGAACCATTCCAAGAAGAATTCCCGAAGTCTCCAACCTGGATTGCTGCTCTCTTGTACATAGTTTCGGGTCCGAAGACCTTACACTACGTCGGGATCAAGATCCCGAGAGACTTTTAATAAAAACCGGCATCAGTCTGGATCGAATCAAGATCCGCTGACACCGGACATTTTACAAAAAAGAAGAACAAAAAAACAGGTTTTCCCTGTCTTGTATATAGTTTTGGGTCCGAAGACCTTAAACTACGTCGGGATCAACATCCCGAGAGATTTTTAATAAAAACCAGCATCGACCCTAGCCTTTCAGGTCAAGATTTGATGATCTGGATCATTTCGAAAAAAAAAAAAAATATATTGCCAGCCCCTCTTTTGTACAGTTTCATGGTCCGAAGACCTTAAACTACGTCGGGATCAACATCCCGAGAGATTTTTAATAAAAACCAGCATCGATCCCAGCCTTTCAGGCCAAGATCTGATGACTTGGATCATTTTCAAAATACCAAAAGGATTTTTTGAGTTTTTCATAAAAACCAGTATCAATCTCAACCACTTGATTTGAACTCTGGAACCTTTTCAAAAAAAACAAAAAAACAAAAAAAAAATAAAAATTTTGCCATCAATTTCAACTGCACAAATTCATCTTCAGCGGTCTGAAGACCTAAAACTACACTGGGATTAATTTCTCGGGGGCTTTCTTTCCTAAAGCTGCTCCGGACATGGCTGACACTTGATCGTACGGGTGTCAGGAATCTTTTAAACAGGTGAAGGCTGAGGTGGGTGTTGAGCTCTTAATTGTGCATATTCTAACCCCAATTCATCACTCATTGTGCAAGGTTTATATGGTTTGTAAGCTAATTCAATGCATGTTTTGTGACTACAGGATTGAGGGTGGACTCTACTCAATTGAAGACATAAAGAGCTCACTTGGGATCATTCTAATGGAGATTACTTGAGGACCAAAGAAGAAAAGAAGAGAGAAAGCGAAAGAAAGAAGCAAGGAAAGAAAGAAAAAGAAGAGAAAAAGGTGTTGACCGGTCGTGACCGATAGGCCAAGGAAGCCAGACCGGTCAGTGACCGGTCTGCCATGTATGAAGGATACTCTGAAGACGTCCGACCGGTCATGACCGGTTGGACAGTGTTGCTGGGAATTCAATGAATAGGACCGACCGGTCAAGACCGGTCAGTCAGTGTTGCTGCAATGTGAAGAAAAACATCCGACCGGTCTTGACCGGTTGGAGTTGCTTGCTGGATTGAGGTTCTACAAGGCCTGACCGGTCTTGACTGGTCGGGCATACCTGCTGGAGTGTTTTCACTTCAGGCCGACCGGTCATGACCGGTCGGCCACCGGTCGGCCATGCGTACTGAGTTAGAACTTTCTAATTTCTTCCCGAAATTCTCTGCGCTGCGTAAGTGTTACGCAAATTTCCGATTCTTCCGACGTTGGGGAACCTCCAAACTATAAAAAGCCACCTAGGGATTGTTCCTAGGGTGTCCGAGAAGGGCTCAAGCGAGGTTGGAGACTGTGGAAGTGAAGATTGGAGTTTCACAACTCCTTTTGGTTTGCTTTGCTGTTTTCATGTTTTTAAGAGTTGTTTCATGTTTCCTTGGATCATGAGCAGCTAAACCTCTTAGCTAGGGCTAAGAGGTGAAGCTTGTAGTGTATCCAAGATGTTTTAATTCGTAGTTAAGTGGTTTTCAGTTTGGAATTCATGATTATGAACTAAGGTTTGAAGTTTATACAAGTTTTTAAGTAATTTTTCTTAGTCTTGTGATGACTCATGGATGTTTGGATGAATTACTTATCTTCTTAATTTGTTTGCAACGGTCTAGACCTGTATGATCCAAGGAATTGGAGTGCGCTCTAGTACCAAGCTCTTCATAAAGGGGCTTCATGCCAAAGTTCTAGTTTTGGTTGATTATCTGGAATATGTATGGACTGTGCATATAATTTGAATCCCGTTCAAATCATGATCTAGCCCTGTCTTGTGAGAAGACTTGAGGATGGTTATGATTGGGAATTGGACCTATAGAAAAGGTGAATGACCTATGCAATGAGCATGCTCAGATCAGCCTAGAGTTGAGTGAACTTTATGCACAGAACTTACGTGTTACAGACTTCTGGTTTAACAGTTCTATCATCCGACTAGATAGACCTGACTGGTGATTCTAGTTGAGAGAATGGGAAACCACAGCGGATTGAACATCGAGGATTGCTACAAGTGGATCCTCGAACCCCTAGTGCCTTCTTATAATTGTTTACATTCAATTTAGCTTAAACTGTTAATCACACACATTCTATTCAAACTTTGATTGTTAGCTTCAATAGAAACTTGTGGATGAGTTTGTGACATCCTACATAAGTCCCTGTGGATCGACCTCGGTATTACCGAGTTTATTACTACATCGCAACCCTACACTTGGGGAAGCGAACAAGTTTTTGGCGCCGTTGCCGGGGACCTTGACGGTTTTCATAAATTTCTGAAATTAGTATCTATTTAGGACTCTTTTAGATTTTTAGAACTAACTTAATTTGTTTATTTGATTTTTTTTCAGGGATTTCTAGGAAGCTGAAGAAGATTCAAGGATTTCAAGTGCGAATCAGGTTCTATCCTTCTAAAACCTTACTCTTCTTCTTCTCCTATTCATTCCTATTTTGTTCATCTCTTGTAGAGTGGGTGGAGACTCCTTTTGGATCTCTAAAAGGTCGGGCTTTTTGCCACCTGGATTCCTATTGGTCGGCTCTGCCGCCTTGGATCACCTTGTGCTCAGGAATTTCTTTTTCTCATCTCTACTCCTCTTTCTCCTTTTTCTGCACTTTTTTCTCAAAAGATTCAAAGAGTGGGTGGGGAGTTCTCTGAACCTCTATTGACCAGGAGAAATCGGTCTCTATCCTTGCTTCTGGCCTAGCCATTGCAAGACACCTTGTGCTTCGATCTTAGAGAAGAGTAAAGAAAAGGGAGGAAGAATTCTTCTTTCTTTTTGTTTCTTATTTTTGGTTTTGCATGCCACATTGGGCTCGGGATTCCAATAACCGACTCATTAGTGCAGGGGGGATAGTAGAAGGGATTGATAGAGAGCCACGTGCTAGGAGACAGCTAGATTCTCCAATTTTATCTGAAAGTATGGCTGCAAATCAACCTAACTCGGTTCAAAATCAAACTGAAACAGGGGAGAATGTGGTTGAGAATGTTCCCCGACCTAGGACTTTACGTGATTTCTTGCAACCTGCAAGAACGAGCACTCCCTCATGCATAGTTTTCCCACCAAATGCAGGGAATGTGGATTTGAAACCGGGAGTGATCAATCTTCTCCCTAAATTCCATGGTTTAGACAGTGAAAGTGCCTATCAACACCTTAAGGAGTTTGATGAGGTAATCACCACCATGCACTTTGCAAATGTGACTGAAGATGTAGTAAGACTTAAATTCTTCCCTTTCACTCTTAAGGATAAAGCCAAGGGTTGGCTTTATGCATTGAGGCCAAGATCAATTGGGTCATGGAACGATATGCACAGAGAATTTATAAAAAAATTCTTCCCTACTCACAAAACGAACATGCTTAAGCACCTTATCATAAACTTTGCCCAAAAGGAGGATGAAACCTTTTCCCAATGTTGGGAGAGATTCAAGGACCTATTAAACGCATGCCCACATCATGGCTATGAAAATTGGCGGATTATAAGTTTTTTCTATGAAGGACTGATTCCATCCATGCGCCAATTTATAGAGATGATGTGTAATGGGGAGTTCATGAATAAGGAAGCTGATGAAGCATGGGATTATCTGGAAGAATTGGCTGAAAGTGCACAATCTTGGGACACACCTAAACCAACAAATTCCAAGATTGGCCAACAAAAGGAAAAGGGAGGAATGTATGTCCTATCAGAAGAAGATAGCATAAGTGCACGGTTGGCTAGCCTTACAAGAAAGGTCGAAGCCATGGAATTAAGGAAAGGAGAAACAATCAACTCCACTGAGGTTGAAACTGTTTGTGGAATTTGTGCTGGAAATCAACATGCTACACCAGATTGTCCCACAATTTCAGCAGTCCAAGGCATCCTACAAGAACAAACAAATGCCATAAACAGTTATCAGCAGCAATATGGTGCTCCAAACTCAAACACGTATAATCCTAATTGGAAGAACCATCCCAACTTCAGTTGGAAGAATGGGCCCAATGCAAATGCAAACAACACTCCAAAAGTATCACTAGAAGAGATGTTGGGTGCATTCGTATCGGTCCAGAATGAGTATAACAAGACAAACTCTCTAAAAATAGATGGGTTCATGCAAGAGCAATTGAAATTCAATCAAAACTCAAACCAAGCCATTAATGAATTGAAAACATCTTTGGCTAGAGTTGAAGCTCACCTTAGTGTTAGAGAGAAGGGCACACTTCCTGCTCAACCTCTTCCTAACCCAAGGACCCAATATGAGATACAAGATGCAAGCTCATCCTCCCACCATACGGAACATGTTCAAGCTATCACCACTTTGAGAAGTGGGAAAGAAATTGACAAATCTAATCCGGTGAAGGTTCCAAAGTCTAAGGATCCGGAAATTTCCAAAGAGGATGATAGCCCAAACAATATTCCACAAGAGAAAGAACCGGAAAGACAATACAAGCCGGTCGCCCCATTTCCACAAAGGTTGATTTCACCTAAACCTTTAGATAAAAATCTGGAGATTCTGGAAGTTTTCAAGCAGGTGAAGATCAACATTCCGCTGTTGGATGCAATAAAACAAATACCATCTTATGCCAAATTTTTAAAGGAATTGTGTACAATCAAAAGGAAACATAACGTTCACAACAAAGTGCTTTTGGCTGAGAATTTGAGTGCCATCATCAAACAAGAGGTGCCCCAAAAATACAAAGATCCGGGTAGTCCAACCATATCATGCATCATAGGAGACTACCAGATTAAACAAGCCCTACTCGACTTGGGGGCAAGTGTGAATCTCATTCCATACTCGGTCTATGAACAACTTGGGTTAGTTGAATTGAAACCCACCAAAACCACACTCCAACTTGCTGATAGATCCATCCGGATACCGAGAGGAATGGTAGAGGATGTTCTAGTCCAAGTTGATAAATTCTACTACCCAGTAGATTTTATTGTCTTGGACACACATCCCGTGATAGGCACCAGTACTCAAATTCCCGTCATACTTGGACGACCGTTTCTAGCTACCTCAAACGCCATTATCAATTGTAGAAACGGACTTGTACAAATGTCCTTTGGAAATATGACCCTTGAGCTTAACATATTTGAGTTATGCAAACAACCGCGGGAAGTTGATGATGATATCCACGAATCAAACATGATCGAATCATTCGTGGAGGATACAATCCCTTGTCACTATTTTCCGACCCTTTGGAGGCATGTGTGGCCCATCTCCATGATATGAATGATGATACAACACAAGAGATGGATGCCATTCTAGATGTGATGCCGGTGCGTGAAAATAAAAGATGGAGGGCCCCAATTGAACCTTTGCCTATAAATGAGAACGAGACCCTCCCATCCAACATTAAGGCACCAAAACTCGACCTAAAACCATTGCCAAGTGAGCTAAAATATGTTTATTTAGGTCGAGATGAGACATATCCAGTGGTGATTTCTTCCCACTTGGATGAGGAACAAGAGAGTAGGCTAATAGCCACTCTATTAGAGCACAAGAGTGCCATCGGATGGACAATTGCGGATCTCAAAGGCATAGACCCACTGATTTGCACTCACCGCATACACCTTGAGGAAAATGCAAAGACATCCCGGCAACCACAAAGACGACTAAATCCAAATATGAAGGATGTGGTTAAGGCCGAAGTGGTGAAACTATTGGATGTAGGTATCATTTACCCAATATCTGATAGCCAATGGGTGAGCCCAACTCAAGTGGTGCCTAAGAAATCCGGAATAACCATCGTAGCCAATGCTAATAACGAACTCGTGCCAACTAGAGTCACTACCGGTTGGAGAATGTGCATTGACTATAGGAAGCTAAACACTGTCACGAGGAAAGACCACTTTCCCCTACCGTTTGTTGATCAGATTTTAGAACGGTTGGCGGGCCATTCCCACTTTTGCTTCCTTGATGGCTATTCAGGGTACAACCAAATAGAAATTGCCCGTGAAGATCAAGAAAAGACTACATTCACATGTCCATTCGGTACTTTCACCTATCGACGAATGCCGTTTGGACTATATAATGCCCCTGCCACCTTTCAGCGTTGTATGATGAGCATCTTTTCTGACATGGTGGGGACCATTCTCGAAGTCTTCATGGATGATTTTTCTGTATTTGGTTGTAACTTTGATGAGTGCCTTAAGCACTTGAAATCTGTGCTAAAAAGATGTGAAGAGAAGAACCTTGTGCTCAATTGGGAAAAGTGTCACTTCATGGTTCAAAAGGGAATTGTACTTGGTCACATCGTTTCACAAAATGGAATTGAGGTGGACAAGGCGAAAATTGATCTTATCTCTAACCTACCACCACCCAAAAGCATACGAGATATACGGTCCTTTTTAGGACACGCAGGATTTTACAGAAGGTTTATAAAGGATTTCAGTTCACTATCTCGCCCTTTATGTAACCTACTTCAAAAGGAAAATTCATTCGAGTGGAATGAAGAATGTCAACAGGCATTTACCACCCTTAAAGGTATGTTGACATGCGCCCCAATAATGCAACCACCTGATTGGAGCCTTCCTTTTGAAATTATGTGCGATGCTAGCGACTATGCTATTGGGGCTGTGTTAGGCCAAAGAAAAGATAAAAAGCCGTGTGTCATCTACTATGCAAGTAGAACCCTAAACTCAGCCCAGGCAAACTACACCACTACTGAAAAGGAACTTTTAGCAGTAGTTTTTGCCTTGGAGAAGTTTAGATCCTACTTGATTGGATCCAAGATCATCGTATTCACCGACCATGCCGCGCTTAAGTATCTTCTCTCTAAGAAGGATGCTAAACCACGGTTATTAAGATGGATCCTCCTACTCCAAGAATTCGACTTAGAAATACGTGATAAGAAAGGAGTAGAGAATGTAGTAGCTGACCACCTCTCTCGACTTGTCCTCACTGATTCCCCTGAAACGACTGCAATCAATGACATGTTCCCTGATGAACAACTTTTTGCTGTTTCCCAATTACCATGGTATGCGGACATTGCTAATTATCTTGCTACAGGTACAATTCCTACATATTGGAAAAAGCAAGATAAGGATAGATTCTTCTCAGAGGTACGGAAATTTCTATGGGACGACCCATACTTGTTCAAGTATTGTCTCGATCAAATCATAAGGAGATGTGTCCCAGATGATGAGCAACAAAGTATCATCTCCTTCTGTCATTCTCAAGCATGTGGTGGCCATTTTTCGGCTAAAAAGACCACAGCGAAAATTCTGCAATGTGGGTTTTATTGGCCCACCATGTTCAAAGACACACATGAGTTTTGCAAAGCATGCGAACCTTGTCAGAAATTAGGAGGAATCTCCCGTAGAAATATGATGCCACTCAATCCCATCTTAATTATCGAAATTTTTTATTGTTGGGGCATCGATTTTATGGGCCCATTCCCATCTTCTTTTGGAAACTTATACATCTTGCTTGCCGTTGATTATGTTTCCAAATGGGTCGAGGCCATCCCTTGCCGGAACAATGACCATAAAACGGTCATTCGATTTTTAAAAGAAAATATTCTTTCCCGGTTTGGAACGCCTCGAGTCATCATAAGTGATGGAGGGTCTCACTTTTGCAATCACCCTTTTGAAGCCTTAATGAAGAAATATGGTGTAACGCACAAAGTGAGCACTCCCTATCACCCACAAACTAGTGGACAAGCTGAGATATCCAATAGGGAGATTAAACACATTTTAGAGAAAACGGTGAATCCCGATTGCAAGGATTGGTCACTTCGACTTACCGATGCGCTTTGGGCTTACCGTACTGCCTTTAAAACCCCTATTGGAATGTCTCCCTATAGACTTGTCTATGGGAAGTCTTGTCACTTGCCTGTGGAGTTGGAACATAAGGCGTATTGGGCTATTAAGAAGATGAATTTCAATTCTGACAAGGCAAGCTCGTTACGCAAACTACAATTGAATGAACTTGCAGAAATTCAGAATGAAGCTTATGAGAATGCGAGAATTTACAAGGACAAGACGAAGATATTCCATGATAAGAATATTCTTCGCAAGACATTCACGATCAACCAAAAAGTCCTCATGTATAATTCTCGCTTACATTTATTTTCGGGAAAACTGAGATCTCGATGGACCGGTCCCTACATTGTGCAAACGGTTTATCCATATGGGACTGTCGAGCTGTTGAATCCGAGGAACGGCAACATTTTTAAAGCAAATGGGCAGCGATTAAAGTCGTTCTTTGACAATTTTCCTTCAGAAGGTATGTCCATACCCCTGAATGATCCTGTGTATCAGGATGATTGATCTCCTAGTCTGATGGAGGTATAGAGTAGTTAGGATTAGGATTTTGCTGCTTTTGTTTTCGTTTTGATAGGTTTGTTAGAAGGAGGAAGATTTCCAATGTTCACTCTCTCAGGTAATATCATTCCTCACTCCCTGTTATTTTCAAATTGCTCTCATGTTCTGCTCATTGCGCATCTTTTACATTGAGGACAATGCAAGATTTGGTTGGGGGGTGTAGGACCGCTTGGATGAATCCAGCACTTTGCAACATCTCAAGCAATTATGTGGAAATTTTTCGATTTTTTTTTCAAAAATTCGAAACCTTTTTTTGGAAAACATTGGTTCTATGCATTCCAAATTATATGAGCATAAGAGGAAGAGATATGAAGCGAATAGGGCTGGATGTTTGGAATCTCTCATTGCATAATGGTTTTATATGTGAACTCCCCTATTTTGTGATTGATAGAAAATCTGAACACTTTTACACCTAGCTCACATTACACGATTTTCATGAGTTGAAGGGATTATGTGATTTATGGATTAGCTAGACTTTGAATTAAGGTATTGAGAAATCAGGCCGGGGTACTTTGTCCATCCTTGTCCATGGGAAAATAATGAAAGATATGGATTTTTAAAAACCCTATCTAATTTAAAAAGAAAAAGGAAAAGGAAGGATGAAATTGGGAATGTGGAAAAACGGTGGAAAAATTCCGATTAGGGCTACCTACTACCAACCGGGGGATGGTGTACCTGTAACCAAAGCCGGAAATGGGACGTAGTGTGAAAGTCGTCGGAAGGACGGTAAGGCAAATTCCTGTCATTGGCTTGATGTGGCTCTATGTACCTTGAGTTCAATAGTCTAGTTGATCTATGAAGAAGATAATCCTAGAAACTCGTGGAATGAATTTTCACTACCCACACTAGGATGAATTTGTTCATGTCCCTCTATTTATCAACCAATCAGTGGGAATCTCATATGAATGCCTATTATGCCTTGAGGATTTACGGTTCCAACCTTTGACGCCTAATCTTTCTGAATCTTACACTTATGAACCTTGGAATGTGTAGAAGGATGGTTTCTGAAAGAGAGTTGAGTTTTGAAGAATGAGATTAGCTTCACGCATGTTTTGCTCGGGACAAGCAAAATGCTGGTTGGGGGGTGTGTTGAGCTCTTAATTGTGCATATTCTAACCCCAATTCATCACTCATTGTGCAAGGTTTATATGGTTTGTAAGCTAATTCAATGCATGTTTTGTGACTACAGGATTGAGGGTGGACTCTACTCAATTGAAGACATAAAGAGCTCACTTGGGATCATTCTAATGGAGATTACTTGAGGACCAAAGAAGAAAAGAAGAGAGAAAGCGAAAGAAAGAAGCAAGGAAAGAAAGAAAAAGAAGAGAAAAAGGTGCTGACCGGTCGTGACCGGTCGGCCAAGGAAGCCAGACCGGTCAGTGACCGGTCTGCCATGTATGAAGGATGCTGCTGAAGACGTCCGACCGGTCATGACCGGTCGGACAGTGTTGCTGGGAATTCAATGAATAGGACCGACTGGTCAAGACCGGTCGGTCAGTGTTGCTGCAATGTGAAGAAAAACATCCGACCGGTCTTGACCGGTCGGAGTTGCTTGCTGGATTGAGGTTCTACAAGGCCCGACCGGTCTTGACCGGTCGGGCATACCTGCTGGAGTGTTTTCACTTGAGGCCGACCGGTCATGACCGGTTGGCCATGCGTACTGAGTTAGAACTTTCTAATTTCTTCCCGAAATTCTCTGCGCTGTGTAAGTGTTACGCAAATTTCCGATTCTTCCGACGTTGGGGAACCTCCAAACTATAAAAAGCCACCTAGGGATTGTTCCTAGGGTGTTCGAGAAGGGCTCAAGCGAGGTTGGAGACTGTGGAAGTGAAGATTGGAGTTTCACAACTCCTTTTGGTTTGCTTTGCTGTTTTCATGTTTTTAAGAGTTGTTTCATGTTTCCTTGGATCATGAGCAGCTAAACCTCTTAGCTAGGGCTAAGAGGTGAAGCTTGTAGTGTATCCAAGATGTTTTAATTCGTAGTTAAGTGGTTTTCAGTTTGGAATTCATGATTATGAACTAAGGTTTAAAGTTTATACAAGTTTTTAAGTAATTTTTCTTAGTCTTGTGATGACTCATGGATGTTTGGATGAATTACTTATCTTCTTAATTTGTTTGCAACGGTCTAGACCTGTATGATCCAAGGAATTGGAGTGCGCTCTAGTACCAAGCTCTTCATAAAGGGGCTTCATGCCAAAGTTCTAGTTTTGGTTGATTATCTGGAATATGTATGGACTGTGCATATAATTTGAATCCCGTTCAAATCATGATCTAGCCCTGTCTTGTGAGAAGACTTGAGGATGGTTATGATTGGGAATTGGACCTATAGAAAAGGTGAATGACCTATGCAATGAGCATGCTCAGATCAGCCTAGAGTTGAGTGAACTTTATGCACAGAACTTACGTGTTACAGACTTCTGGTTTAACAGTTCTATCATCCGACTAGATAGACCTGACTGGTGATTCTAGTTGAGAGAATGGGAAACCACAGCGGATTGAACATCGAGGATTGCTACAAGTGGATCCTCGAACCCCTAGTGCCTTCTTATAATTGTTTACATTCAATTTAGCTTAAACTGTTAATCACACACATTCTATTCAAACTTTGATTGTTAGCTTCAATAGAAACTTGTGGATGAGTTTGTGACATCCTACATAAGTCCCTGTGGATCGACCTCGGTATTACCGAGTTTATTACTACATTGCAACCCTACATTGGGGAAGCGAACAGTGGGCAGAGCTCCGCAACCCTGTTCGTGTTGAATGCACCGTGATAGACAACCTTGATTTGGAAGTCGCTGTTGAATCTGACGGATGTTCCCTGTTCCTAAAACTCATGAAGGGGATTAAGGCTGTTGGGAAGTGGAGCGCACCCTCACAGAATTGTGAGCAACGTAAGGCCCCAAACTGGATTGACTAAGGGAAATGTGAGGATGTGGCTCATTTTGTGGCCGAAGGAGTCCGTCGGACGATATGTGGTCTATGTGCATTGCACATGAGAAACAGGCAACTTTGTGGGTGTGTTGACTGAAAACCCTCAAAATCCCCTCATCCGAAGATGTAAAACTATGGCACTTAACTGTGTGAGACTCGTCTTGCTCGCTGACGTAAAATGGATCGGGTGCCTTACCAGCAGTAGAAGCTGGAAGTGGATGAAAATTCCATACTTTTCCCTGCATTTCAGAAAAATCACAAAATACAAAAACATTGCAAAATCACCTTTTCAAAAATCACAAAAAAATATGTCCCTTGCTTTTAAATCAAATACTTGCAAAAATCACATAAAATATTTCCCTTGCTTTCAAATCAAATATTTTCAAAAAAAAAAATATTTCCTTTGTTTTCAATAACCGATCTCTATCCTGACCACTCAGATAAAGATTCGGATCACATATTCACAAAAATCACAAAAATTATCAGTATCCCCAACACTACAATTCAGGAGTCTTGAACTCCGCTCACTTCACAGTATGGGATGACGGATCCAATCGCCCGCAAATTAGAATCTTGACCAAAACGGGCAACCAAACACCATCTCAATCACATGTATGCCCAGAAGAACATCTTGAAGTCGGATAACATCCTCGTACATTCTCATTCGTAAAGAAACAGCATCTTGGGAAGATGGACCTGATCGACCACGGGTCGGGATCTTGACCAACCCGCTGACCAAACATCCGCATTAAAAAGAAAAATCCCCAGGGAAGCACAACCCTGCAAGCAATAAGCTCAAAATTCTCTGCATCTCCAGCAAAAGCAAAATCATCAAACTAAAAGAGAATGAGCCAAGCCATGCATTCATCATGCATCTCCATGCATCAGCATCCATTGCATCAATCATTATGTTTGCCTGCTTTCAAAATAAAGTCGGTTAGCCAAAGACCCCACAGGCATCCCTAGTGGAGGCGCATGCAAACCAGATTTTCATTTCAAAAAGACAAAAAAATATTACTTTTTGCAAATAAAAACCCCACTGAGTATCACTCCCCAGAGTGGGTATCTTTTCAAAAATCCAAAAATATTTTTCCAGTAGAGTGTTCTGCCTCCAAAACACCAGGAGATCTTCCATATCTCTGGGTAGGAGCCGACGCAAAAATCAAATAAGATCCTATGTCTCGCGGTTTCCCCGGAGACCATCGGATCCAATTCACTCAAAGTACGGTCGAACTGAACTCCAGTGTCAGTGCGGTCGTACCACATGCCAAGATACGAAAAGATGAAAGCCAAAAGGCTCGGTCAAAGAAACCATTTGAACAGGTGGAAACGATGAATTGTAACCCAAGTATCAAAATCAGTAGATTGGGTGGAAAGAGTTCATCCGCACATACCTAGGCGTGGATTCCTGAAGTACCTTGATTGAGTCCAAGTCGGCGTAGTAGAATCCCGTAAGACTATCTGACGCAGGGCGTCTAACCACTTTGACAATCAAGCGAAACAAGTACTCCTGGAGTGATCTGGGAAAACATCAAACATCACACAATCAGTCTCAGGGTTAGCATCCTCGTAAGACTGGCGACGCAGAGGCTCTGCTGTACCTTTCCGATGTTAGTACCGATCGGGAATGGAAGGGTTGCGATTGGGTACCCAGGTTGCAGCAAACTGCAGGGACAATCGCAACGTTTTCTCCAAACTCCCGCGGTATGTGCGAGTTATCAATTTCCAGACAATCAACTGACTCAGATACAAAGGATAACAAAGATTCTAGACCATAATCAAGGAAAGAATGAATTGCAAACCAAGCATCGAAACCAGCAGATCGGGTGGAAAGAGTCCACCCGCACATACCTAGGCGTGGATGCCTGAAGTACCTTGACTGAGTCCAAGTCGGCGTAGTAGAATCCCGTAAGACTATCGGACGCAGGGCGTCTAACCACTTTGACAGTCAAGCGAAACAAGTACTCCTGGATTGATCTGGGAAAACATCAAATATCACATAATCAATCACAGGGTCAGTAACCTCGTAAGACTAGCGACGCAGAGGCTCTGCTGTACCTTTCTGATGTTAGTACCGATCGGGAATGGAAGGGTTGCGATTGGGTACCCAGGTTGCAGCAAACTGCAGGGAAAATCGCAACGTTTTCTCCAAACTCCCGCGGTATGTGCGAGTGATCGATCTCCAGACAATCAACTGGCACAGATGCAAAGGCAAGCAAAGATTTCAGACCATGATCCATGAATGACCGGGTCAGAAGTGGGGTGTCCACTCGCTTTGGCATTCGGTTGCACGCAACCTCTGCCAAAGAGGGGCATCTGTAGACACCCCACCTTCGGTTACACTGTTGGTGGAGATAGCTGGTTGAATGGAGGACCATACCCCCAAATCCCAAGTCCAAACTCAGCCAAACTCACCCTTGTAAGCCCCATTCCATAGCCCAGTTCAAGCCTGAACCCAGTCAACCCAGTCCTAAATATCAGCCTGAAAAACCCCCCATAAGAAAAGCCAGTCAAAAAATCCTAAAAAAGTCAAACTCACTGAGTCAACCCATTGAGTCAACCCGCTGAGTTAACCCGCTGAGTCAACCCGTCGAGTCAAAACACCGAGTCAACCCGTCGAGTCAAATCACCGAGTCGACCCGCTGAGTCAACTCACTAAGTCGACCCAGCGAGTCAAGCAGCAGCCCCGAGGGTGCAACCGTACCTCGCCGGAAATCGAGGAACGGCCGTACGGGCGGCCCATAGCAGGCCGCCCAAAAATAATTACGAGCTCTGCCACTGCTCGCTGCTATAAATACCCCCCTCCCCTTCTCATTTCAAGACACCAATCTGCCAGTCCAGCGATTGTCCGTCTGAGCCCTTCTCCACCCCTTAGCCCATTTTTCCACCAAGGAGAGCCCGAGTGAGGAGAGTCTAGCCCTGGTCCAGCCCAGCCTGACCACTGGTCCAAGCCTCCCAAGCCATCCAAGTCTTGATCCATCCACTCGAAGCTAATCCTTGCGACACCTCCGTCCACCCAGCTACTCTTTTCCAGCATCATCTCATTTGCATCTAGCATAAGTGCAACATTTACTTTTCTTCCAACCCCCCTGCTTCACTGCAAGCACCTTGATTCTTCAAGCACACTGCATATGTCTTAAATTAAGCACTTGTCAGTTCGAGCGTATGCTCTGGGCTTGCCCGTTGTTGGAACCTGCCCATCAGAAACTCTTACTGTTCAGACCTGCATTCATGCTTCACCATAAAACACCTTGATCATTCAAGCACACTGCATACGTTTTACATTAAGCACCTGTCAGTTCGAGCGTATGCTCTGGGCTTGCCCGTTGTTGGAACCTGCCCACCAGAAACTCTTACTGTTCAGACCCGCATTCATGCATCATGTCATCCATGAGAATATACGAGGATTAAACTAGACTTTCAAGTATTCGATCGATTCTGTGAAGTAGAGACCGTACTTCGGTACGGGCAGTGTGTGGGGTGCTTAACCTCTTCCCACCCTGTAACCGTGATCCCTTACCTTGAATCTCTGACCGCAGATCAACAGGAATCATTTTAGAGGAAGGAATCTTCAGATTCCCTTCTCTAACGTTTCTACGGGGTCTAGCCGACTGTAGATTCGAAGTAACTGGCTAGTGGCGACTCTGGTCTTATATAAACTCACTTAAACATATCCAGCTTAACACGACAACCAAACGAAGCCCTCGAGAACGAGGCAAGCCAGCGGCACAAACGGCGATTTCGCACTCACGCATCCTCATCTCCTTCTTTTCCGAAAGGAAAGGGGAAGGGAGAAGAACGTTGTGCGGGAGCGCGGAAACGGCGAGGGTCCACAGTTATGCACATTGTTGTCATTCCGGTAATCTCGCAAGGTCTTATGTGGGGGAGTATTCGAAGTAGATTGAGTCATAGAAAAATATTCATGCTTGTAATGGTTCCAATCATAATGATTTTTTATTTGGTTCGACCTCTCATCTTCCAAAAGGTATTTAGACAATCCACCCGTCCAATCATTCATAATAAATTATAAGAAGTTGAAACAGTCCCAATCTAGAAAAAAAAAAAAACAAAAAGAAGAAGGGGAGATGGGGAGATGTTACCTGTGGAAGTGAGAACTATGTCAGCAACTAAGTTCCTACAAAATATAAAAATAGAAAATTGTTAGTAATATAAAAAAAAATCAGAAAACTACTTCTACAAAAACTGAAAATCCTACCTAACTAAGACTACTCTATAGCAACTAGAACAATTAGAACCGTTTAACCTCTTCCCCGGCAACGGCGCCAAAAACTTGTTCGCTTCCCCAAGTGTAAGGTTGCGATGTAGTAATAATCTCGGTAAGACCGAGGTCAATCCACAGGGAAGGAAGTAAAACAATTCAAACTATCCTAATAACTAGAATCAAAGAGGTTTGTGAAATTGATTTTTAACATAAAATAGAAAATCTGATAATGGAAAGATAACTAGAGCATCAAGGATCCACTTACAGCTCTCCTTAGATGCATAATTCGCTATGGTTTCTTACTTTCTCAACTAGAATCGATATTAAGATCTATCTAGTCGGATGATTGAGCTGTTAAACCAAACAATCTGTCATATGTAAGTTTAATGCATAGGATTCACTCAATGTAGGCTGAGCTGAGCATGCTCAATTGCATAGGTCATTCCCCATTCCAAAAGGTTCAGTTCACAATCATAACCATCCTCAAGTCCTATCACAAGACAAGGCTAGATCATGATTTGAACTTGATTCAAATCACATGCACAATCCATACATATTACAAAAATTCAGAAAAGTAGAACTTTGGTAGGAAGTCCCCACATGAAGATCATAGTACTAGAGCGCACTCCAATTCCTCGGATCATACAGGTCTAGACTGATGCAAACCAATTAAGAATTTAAATAATTCTCCCAAACATCCATGAGTCATCATAAGACTAAGAAAAACTACTTAAAGCTTGTATAAACTTCAAACCATAGTTCATAATCATGAATTCCAACTTTAAAACCAATAAAACGAATTAAACAATCTAAGAAAACTATAAGGTTCACCTCTTAGCTCTAGCTAAGAGATTAGCTAATGAAAAGCATATTAAAAATAAAACTAGAACTAAGAAAAGGAAGAAAAACTAGCTGGAGGAGGCTAGGAAGCCTCCTATGACTTGAACTCCTTGCTCCCCACGTCCTTGGTTACCTTGGAATAGAAGAGAGCACCTCCTTTTATAGTGCAACAATAGTACAGCAACATAGCAGAATTTATTTCGCTTGGTACGGCTTAACCAATGGTCCGATTGCCTTCAAATTTGATTTGTAGCTTCCTTGTAATGTGATCTTCCTCATAGATGATTTAGATTTCCAATATTATCCTCTGAATGGGCCCACCAATCACATCACCGACCGCCTCTCAAAATCGCGCACTTCGGGTACCTTCAGAACCAGTCATCTTGCTTTCAACGCTCCGGAGTGTACAGAGGTCGGATTGATCTCAAATTTTGAAAATTAGTAGAAAACATCCTCCTCTACATGATAGATGGATTAGATTGTCCAAAACAATCCCAAAATGTGGTCCGAAAATTAAAACACTTAGGGCTTTTATAAACTCTGCGCAGTTGGATCTTTCTGGATGGTTCATCTTTCTTCAACCGGTACGATCAAACCACACATTCTTTTGATCTGAAACTTTGTGGTTATTTATATATGGATATGGTATAAAAGATGGTCAAAGTAGATTCTTCATATCATCAATGATGGGCCACCTGGACCGGCCCAGAGTGGAATAGGCAGAATCTGGAACTTTCTGGATAGTTCGTATTGTTTTGGCCACCACGATCAAGCCATAGCTCCGATCGACACGAAACCACTTGGGTTAGTTCGGCGTCGAGCTCCTCTTTGACATGGATGTGTTGGATTTCCAAATATCATTACGATGGGCCCACAAAACTGGTACGAAAAGTCAAAAACGGGAATGGCCTGCTGTCTGCAATCTGCAACTCAAAATTTTCATGGCCGACCGGTCAAGACCGGTCGGACAAGGCTGGCCTTGCTCCAGCAGCTTCTGTAGAAAGCAGTAGTGTTGGCCGACCGGTCAAGACCGGTCGGGGATTGTTTGGCCGACCGGTCTTGACCGGTCGGACCACCTTTTGGGCATTATTTCTTCTTTCTTTTCTTTCCTTCTTTCTTCCTCATCCTCGTCTCTTTCTTCATCATTCTTTGGTCCACCTTGGGCCTTCATCAAAGGCTCCTAAATGTGCCCTTTTGGTCACCAATTGAACCAAGTCACTCTCATTCCTACAATCGCAAAACATGTGTTTGATTAGTCTTTAAATCATGAAAATCTTGCATAATGAGTGATGAATTGGGGTTAGAATATGCACAATTAAGAGCTCGACATATGGTAGGATATCTTAACATGTTTCTAGGGCTACAAGTAAAATAACTTACATCAGGTATATTCATTACCCAAGCCAAATATGCTAAAGAACTTGTTAAGAGATTTGGCTTAGACTCTGGTCAATCTTACACTACACCTATGAGCACCACTGTTAAACTATCGAAAGACCTTGTAGGGAAAAGTGTAGATCAACATCTTTATAAAAGCATGATTGGTAGTCTTCTTTATCTCACTGCTAGTAGACCAGATATTGCATTTAGTGTAGGTGCTTGTGCTCGGTTTTAGGCTGATCCCAAAGAATCTCACCTCACCGCTGTTAAGCGAATCATCCGGTTTGTAGGATGCACTACCGAATATGGTCTTTGGTACCCATTTGATTCATCTACAGATATTGCAGGGTATTCAGATGCCGACTGGGTTGGTAACATGGATGCTCGTAAATCAACCAGCGGTGGGTGCTTTTATGTTGAAAATTGCCTTGTGGCGTGGCATAGTAAGAAACAAAACTCCATTTCTTTATCCACAGCTGAAGCAGAGTATATTGCTGCTGGAAGTTGTTGTGCTCAATTATTATGGATGAAACAAACCTTGACCGACTATGGGATTAACCAAGGCACAATGACTCTATTTTGTGACAATACTAGTGCCATAAATATTTCAAAAAATCCAGTACAGCACTCGTGCACTAAGCATATCGATATTAGGCACCACTTTATTCGAGAATTGGTTAAAGATCACATAATATCTCTCGAACATGTGCCTACCGAGAATCATCTAGCCGACATCTTAACGAAACCCTTGGACTTAGTTCGCTTTGCGAACCTCTAGAAGTCCATTGGTGTTGGGTGTGTCTAGTTTATCTAACAAGTGTATGTTTTGCAGGTAATATCTGAGGATTAAGCCTCTCTATCTGATCTTTATAGGTATATCTGAGGACCTTTGCCTCTTTTCTCATTGCTCTCTAAGAATATCTGGGAACATAGTCCCATTTTCTATCTTGTATCGATAAATCTGGACTTTTAAGGGTCCCTCATTTTGTGTTGCGTAGTCATTTTGATACACCATGACCATGGGTGTTGTATCCTTACTAAGGGTATTCGGTTTGAAAAGTTACTGGTCTGCCCAAAGGACAGACCTTCTACCCTGTCGAAATCATCTGTTCCGGCCAAAATTGCTGGCCGACCGGTCAAGACCGGTCAGGCTTCCACAAGACCTGTCTGGACTCATTGTTTTCACGCCATCCGACCGGTTAAGACCGGTCGGGCTAGCATCAAACACTCCGGACGCCCCTCTTCACTCCATACGACCGGTCATGACCGGTTAGCCTGTGCGACCGTCCGTCCGAGGGGGGGGGGGGGGGTCTTTATAAGCGTATGGGGCTCATTTGAGTCCCCCATTTCACAGTTTCTCACCTCTATTTGCTGCTCCTGGTCCTCTTGCATTCCAAGGTGATTCCAAGGTGATTTTTGGCAAGATTAGAGTTTCTAACCTCCTCTACATTGCTCCTCTCCATTCTCATTCCATAGGTAAGGGATTCACTCCTATCCTTCTTTGTTAAATCCCTTCCTTTCATATCTAGGAGTGATTTAGGGTGCTTTGCTATGTCTTCAATGTCTTCCCAATAGAGTGAAGATGAGCTCCCCTTGAGGCGGAGTGGTCGGTCCAAGGCAAAAGCTAAACCTCCTCCTCACCCTTTAAAATTAAAGAAAACCATTTCAAAAGGGCAAGCGGCTGCCTCATCTTCCGTTCCCCCTCTTCAATCTCATTCCTTGGGTAAAAGTGTCTCATCCCAAGCCATACAGAGTCGTCTTTTACAGGATCAGTAGCATGATCCGGCAGAGCCATCCCAGCTTGAGGCTCCACTTATCTCCACTGGCCTTTCCCAGACTTCACCTTCAGCTCCTTCCTTTGATCCTTCCCTCGATCCTCGGGCTGCTCCGGGTCAATTCAGTACGCCTCCTAGAGCTTTTTCTCAACGTCGATCCCCTTCCGTGGATCCTCCATCATATCTTGCTGAGCTTCGCCAGCTTCAGGAGCGTCTATTTCAGTGCCTTGACGGGATCGAACAGAGTGAGCAGCAGCTTTTGCAGGGACAGGCCACTATTCTTGTACAGCAGGAGGCCCTTGTGACTTGCCTCGCACAGTTGGAGAGGCGGATAGAGATGTGGGAGCGCACGGCGCCTGGGGACGTTCCACCCCCCGATTTGGGAGATCGAACCGATTACTAGTCTCATGTCTTGGTCACAGTTCCTTTTTGTATGACCAATGACATCGTCTGGATTTCATGTACTATTTTTCTATGGGTTTCACTGTATATTTTACTCGGATTGACGCATATCTACATTGGGCTGCTTGCCCATTTTGTTATATGTATGGATGCTATTTCAGTTCAGGCTAGTCATATCTTTTTATCTTCATGAGCTCTTGATCCTTATTGCATATTTGTGGGAGGTTGGATGGTTCGGGCATATTTGCCCTTTTTAGCTCATGATTTGTGTTCTTTATGTGTCTGGATATACATCTGGAGGGGTGGTTGGTTGATTGGGCTATAAGCCCTCTATGCTTTCATGATTACTTGTATATCTGGCATGTTTCATTCTTTAAATCTCCTCAGGGCTTCAATTTCTATATCTCTTCCCTGTTTTATGTGATTGACATATTTTCGGTGCTAGCCTTGCAGCTTTCTTAGGCATATATTTTTGCTGGCTAACCCTTGTCAATTACTAACAAAAAGGGGGAGAATCATCCTACCTAGAAGGTCCAATTATATTTTTTGCAGGACTTTGTAGGTGCTAGCATTGAGGGGGAGATTTTGAAGAAAATCGATTCTGTACATGTCCTTTTGTAAAGATCATTTTGTATATCTGTATAGACATGTAATTAGGTGTTGTTTTTTTCTGTTTAAGGGTCAATCATGATAAGGAAGTCATGATTTGTCTAAGTTAGAGGTTTTGTCACGCAATTGACAAAGGGGGAGATTGTTAGTACACTTTATTTTGTCAATTGCCGTGTTGGTTGGTCGCGTCTTGTCGTGTGAGCCCCAGTCGAAGATTTGAAGCTCAAGACTTGAAGACTATGCTTCTTCCATTGCTCAAGCTCAAGCCGAAACAAGATCCCAGGTAAGTTGCATATAGATCGACCTTAGGAAACCCAAAACATCAATGAATGGTGTAATTACCGATCTAACTTTCCCATTCCTTCCCGACCCTTGCTCAAGTTGATCAGACTTGTATGACCATGGCAGGTGCTAATCGTGATTGAAAATATGTCCAAACTTTGGTCTTCATGCACCTAATCACTTCATACTTCATCATTGAAGCGATCTGCTAATGTGTTGAAAGGCTTAGTCCAACAAGCTTGCTGTGACAAGATCATCTAGACAGCCGACCGGTCTTGACCGGTCAGCTAGGCTCATCAACATAGATAGTAGACTTGCTGTGATAACTTCAGCTGGACAGGTCGACCGGTCTTGACCGGTCGACCAGAAGATCAAGTCCTATCCAGCAGCAGTGTTGCATGTGGGCTGCCAAGACAGCCGACCGGTCTTGACCGGTCGGCCTAAAGTGCATCAGATCCAAAGCCTTGCTGGGATAATTTGGACTGGACTCTGAAATGTGTCCAGCAGCTATGCTGCATTAATCCAGGAAGGCAGCCGACCGGTCTTGACCGGTCGGTCTACATATTACAAGTAGTCCAGCAAGCACGGCCGATCGGTCTTGACCGGTCGGACTGCTTTCCAAATGTTGTCCAGCAAGGTTAGCCGACCGGTCTTGACCGGTCGGACAGACCCATATGATGTGCTTCTTTTTTAAATACGATCGGTCTGTCCGACTGGTTGAGACCTCTCTCTGACAGGTCGGACGTGACTATTTTTTATCCGTTGGGGGCATCATTAGGGGTTCTTTAAAGCCATATCTTATGGTTTTTCTTGGCATGCATTCAACACCCATCAAGAGCTAAGAGAGAGAGTCTTTACTCACATCCTCCTACCCTCCTTGCTCTTAACTCCCTTGAGTTCATCATTCAAACCTAGCCATTAATGGCTTGTCATTGAGTATTCAAAGCTCAGTTTGAAGTATAAACTCAAGATCTACATTCATGGTTGACCTACCTTCGAAATATCTTTATGAGGTCGTTTATAGCCATTGAGTGCTGAAGTTTGGTAGTTCCCTCATAACCATTGCATTGAATAGGCAAGAGGAACTTGACCATCTCTCTCCCAACTACCCGGCATAATCATAATCACATCATTTGCATCGGTAGCTGATCTTAGGAGCACAAAGAGAAGCTGAAGCACGTGGAGTTGAAACTACTCATCAAAGGCATTGAATCGGGGCTCAATCGTCTAGGTATGTCTAGTATTTGAGAGTCCATTTATTGAATTACTATTCCCTGGATTGGGAAACTCTGGCGGGAGTGTATGTGATCGTCCTTGGATTAGGATTGGTGAGGCTTTGAGATCCAAACTCGTCAAGTCCCTGGATTTGAGCCATTGGTGGATGGTAAACGCGGTCCTAGATCAAAGGATGTTAAGGTTGATGGTTAACCTGATTTAAAACCACGACTATAGTGAAATTCGGTGGTCTCATAGGTTGAGATCATGAACTAGGAGTGGAGTATGGAAACCGAACCACTATAAATCGTTGTGCATTGTGAGATTGAATGATTGCTATGTGTTGAATGGTGTAGTCAATCATGAATGCTAACTGCTTGATGAAATGCCTATGATAGTCTTTACTTACAAATTCATCATATAATTGCCTTGAATGTTATTGTGATAATCTTGGTTGATAAGATTGACTTGATTAGTTTTAAATTGTAATTGGAAATTCAAAAATTCCTATTCACCCCTCTCTAGGACATTAGGCATATCTCCGAGTATCTCTACAAGCGGTAAAACCGCAATTTCAATTTCTAGAGTGGATTTCGGGTGCCCGACCCAGTGTCCACTGGGCGCCCGACCTTGCGTGAATCTGCCCGTTATTTAACCATTGGGAGAAACTTTATAAAAGCGGGGGGTTCATTTTTAGGACCAACAGAGGGGATTTTGAGGAGATAGAAGCCACCATGCTAAAAACGATTAGAGGCTTGTTCGCTTCCCCAAGTGTAGGGTTGCGATGTAGTAATAATCTCGGTAAGACCGAGGTCAATCCACAGGGACTTGTGTAGGAATTCACAAACACATCCAATAGTGTCTATTGAGAGCTAACAACCAGATTTTGTATGAGACTGATGTAAGTAACAACTTTAAACTAAATTGAAGGTAAACAATTATAAAAAAAGCACTAGGGGTTCAAGGATCCACTTGTAGCAATCCTTGATGTTCAATCCGCTATGGTTTCTCACTTTCTCAACTAGAATCAATATTAAGATCTATCTAGCCAGATGGTAGAGCTGTTAAACCAAACAATCTGTCATATGTAAGGCCAATGTATATGATTCACTCAATGCAAGCTAGGATGAGCATGCTCAATTGCATAGGTCAATCCCAATTCCAATAAACTAAGTTTATAATCATGATCATCATTAAGTCCTGTCACCAGACAAAGCTAGATCATGATTTGAACTTGAATCAAATCACATGCATAGTCCCATACATAATTCAGAAAATCAGAAAAGTAGAACTTTGGTAGGAAGTTCCCACATGAAGATCATAGTACTAGAGCGTACTCCAATTCCTCGGATCATACAGGTCTAGACTAGCACACAACCATTAAGAACTCAAGCAATTCTCCCAAACATCCATGAGTCATCATAAGACTAAGAAAAACTACTTGGAACTTATATTAACTTCAAACCATTGTTCATAATCATGAAAACCAATCTTAAAACCAACTAAAAATGAATTGAAACATCTTAGATCCACTACGAGCTTCACCTCTTAGCCTAGCTAAGAGGTTTAGCCGTTCATGATCCAAGGAAACATGAAACAACTAAGAAAAACATAAAACAGTAAAACAAACTAGAAGGAGTTGTGGAACTCTGAAATCCACTTCCGTTGCCTCCCACCTTGCTCAAACTCTTCTAAGATGCCCTAGGAACGATCCCTAGGTGTCCTTTTATAGTGGGGAGGCTCCGCAACCTTGGAAACTTCCAGAATTTGCGTAAACATACGCAGTGCGCAGAGAATTTCGGAACTTGTAGAACACACTTCGTTAGGCAAACGACCGGTCGCACGACCGGTCTCAAAAGCGCGAAAAACGTCCAGTGAGTTTTGGGAAATTTCGAATCCAGGATTTTAATTCAAGAACCGGTCGCAGCAGTGGACGACCGATTGTGAACAGTCCAGAGAGTTGTGGCCTCTGGATCCCCTCTGTTGAGTGTGCGGACCGGTCAGGCTACCGGTCCTGGGCCTTGGGCGACCGGTCCTGGGCCTTGGACGACCAGTCAAACGACCGGTCGTGAGTGTTCTCTTCTGCTTTCTTTCTTCATTCCTCAGACTTCTTTCTTTCATCCTTTGACGTTTAGCCTCTTGATTTTCTACGCTTGTAAATGACTTCTTTAAGTCTCCAATTGATGCATCCTCTCTCTCATCCTACAATCACAAATTCATGCATTAGAATAGTCTATAAATCATGAAAACCTTGCATAATGAGTGATGAATTGGGGTTAGAATATGCACAATTAAGAGCTCGACAAGGCTCTATACCAAACCTATAACAAGTCATTCTCCTTGTGTTTCATCACAAGCTTCGGGCATTCAATGCCAATATGAGAATGAACATGTTCCCTCTTGATTCTTATAAGTTTAGACACCTTGATCATAGTTAAATCCCTTGTCTAAACACCACCTAGGAGTCTAAATAGGTGTATCCCTCTAGGAAACCCATTTTTTTTTATCATTTGTAGAAGTTTCACCATTCCCTAGCACCTTGGGCATCTCCAATGGAGCATCACATGCAAGGGAGCTGATCTTGGAGCTGAAGCCTTGGCAAAGCAGCGGCATCAAAGATTGGGGGAGCACAAGGGTAGCTGATTGAAGCACGGGAGAGCGGACATCAAGTAACCCGAAGCGGCGCATCAAAGGGGCGCAATCTGATAAGTAAGGTTGTCTTTGTTTAGAGTCCATCCACTCAATTCCCTGTTGGAGTTAAGTATAGAGTTTGTTTGTCAAACTCGAACTAGGGTCATTTGCCGGTCCTTAGCTTGATTGTTGAGCCTAAAACTCTAGGGACATTAGTCTTTCATTGGCCTATTTGTCGGCCTAAAGACTAGGGATTGTTTGGCACTCCTTGACTCATTTGTCGGGCCTAAATTCAGGGACGTTTGCCGTTCCTTGGCATGTCTGGCGGGTCTAAAGAAGTCTCCAATGGAAGCCACCGACACGGGTGTGAACATGTAGGTTGGGAGGAACTTGTAAACTCTCCGGTTGGGTGGATTCGAGTTAAAACAACTTAGTTGGGAAGAACCAAATTTAAAATCCCCAGTGAATGCCGGTGTGCTCAAAGGGGTTGAGTACTTGAACAGGGAGTGGAGGGACAAGTAGTCGAACTACTATACATCGTTGTGTTTGTGATTGTATTGGAGCACATTTCTCATTATGTATTGTGTTTAAGTGTTTAAGTGTTTAATTATGAATGCGCAATTAGGAATGTATGCTAGGCACTTGATAGGCACATCCACATGTTGAGCTCTTAATTGTGCATATTCTAACCCCAATTCATCACTCATTATGCATCGATTTTATGTTTAAAAACTATTCTAATGCATGGCTTTGTGATTGTAGGAATGAGAGTCGCTTTGCCCAATTGGTGACCAAAAGGGCACATTTAGGAGCCTTGGATGAAGACACAAGATGGGCCAAAGAAAGAAGAAAGCAAAGAGAGAGGAAGGAGAGAAGAAAAGAAAGAAAAGAAAGAAGGAAAGAATGAAAAAGGAGCCCCAAAAGGTCGTCCGACCGGTCAAGACCGGTCGGCCAAACAGGCCCCGACCTGTCTAGACCAGTCGGCCAACAATTCTGCTTTCTATAGAGGCTGCTGGACCAAACCAGACAGGTCTAGACCGGTCTTGACCAGTCGGCCAGCCCTGTCCGACCAGTCTTGACCGGTCGGCCATGCAAATTCCAGATTTCAGAATGCAGACAGCAGGCCATTCCCGTTTTTGGTTTTTTGGACCAGTTTTCTGGGCCCATATTAATGATATTTAGAAATTTAACAAGTCCATGTCGAAGAAGAGCTCGACACCGAACTAACCCAAGTGGTTTCGTGTCGATCGGAGCTACGGATTGATCGTGGTGGCCAAAACAATATGAACTGTCCAGAAAATTCCAGATTCTGCCTACTCCACTCTGGGCCAGTCCAAGTGACTCAACATTGATGATATGAAGAATCTACTTGGACCATCTTCTAGAACACATCCATATATGAATAACCACAAAGTTTCAGATCAAAAGGATGTGTGGTTTGATCGTACCGGTTGAAGAAAGATGGACCATCCAGAAAGATCCAACTGCACAGAGTTTATAAAAGCCCTAAGTGTTCTAAATTTCGAACCACATTATGAGATTGTTTTGGACAATCTAATCCATCTATCATGTGGAGGAGGAAGTTTTCTACCAATGTTCAAAATTTGGGATCAATCCGACATCTGTACACTCCGGAGCGTTGAAAGCAAGATGACTGGTTCTGAAGGTACCCGAAGTGCGCGATTTTGAGAGGCGGTCGATGATATGATTGGTGTGCCCATTCAGAGGATAATCTTAGAAATCTAAATCATCTATGAGGAATATCACATTACAAGGAAGCTATAAATCAATTTTGAAGGCAATCCGATCATTGGTTAAGCCGTACGAAGTGAAACAAAATCTGTTACGTTGCGGTACTCTTGCTGCACTATAAAAGGGGGTGCTCTCTTCTATTCCAGGGCAACCAAGGTCGTGGGGAGCAAGGAGTTCAAGTCATAGGAGGCTTCGTAGCCTCCTCCAGCTAGTTTTTCTTACTTTTCTTAGTTCTAGTTTTATTTTTAATATGCTTTTCATTAGCTAATCTCTTAGCTAGAGCTAAGAGGTGAACCTTATAGTTTTCTTAGATTGTTTAATTCGTTTTATTGGTTTTAAAGTTGGATTTCATGTTTATGAACAATGGTTTGAAGTTAATACAAGTTCCAAGTAGTTTTTCTTAGTCTTATGATGACTCATGGATGTTTGGGAGAATTGCTTGAGTTCTTAATGGTTGTGTGCTAGTTTAGACCTGTATGATCCGAGGAATTGGAGTATGCTCTAGTACTATGATCTTCATGTGGGAACTTCCTACCAAAGTTCTACTTTTCTGGAATTCTGAACTATGTGAGACTGTGTATGTGATTTGAATCAAGTTCAAATCATAATCTAGTTTTGTCTTGTGACAGGATTTAATGATGGTTATGATTGTGATCTTAGCCTATTGGAATTGGGATTGACCTATGCAATTGAGTATGCTCGTCCTAGCTTGCATTGAGTGAATCATATACATGGATCATACATATGTCAGGTTGATTGTTTTAATCGCTCTATCATCCGACTAGATAGAACTTCATTTCGATTCTAGCTGAGAAAGTGAGAAACCATAGTGAATTATGCATCTAAGGAGAGCTATAAGTGGATCCTTAATGCTCTAGTTATCTTTTCATTATCAGATTTTCTATTTTATATTCAAAACCAATTTCACAAACCTTTTTTATTCTAGTTATTAAGATAGTTGGAATTGTTTACTTCCTTCCCTGTGGATCGACCTCGGTCTTACCGAGATTATTACTGCATCGCAACCCTACACTTGGGGAAGCGAACACCACACACCCACATAATGTACTTTCACTCGTAGAGTACACTTAAGCTTAATTGATCCAATCCTCTATAGTCTACTTAGGTTGCATAAATTAGGTACTTGATTAGTTTTATCATAAGTTAATCTATGCATGCTTAGACTAGGATGTTAATTATTTTTATCATATGCTAGTCTATTGATTGGACCCACTTAGGCTTGGAAGCCGAAGTGTTAATCACTTACTTAGTTTAATTTGCTAAAACTGTTAAGTAGGCGAAAAGATTTTAAAAGGTCTTAATCACCCCCCCCCCCCCCCCCCCCCTATAGGACTTAGCCATAATTCTAGTTGCTCCTTAAGCTTCCGCACGCGTATGCGTAGGGTGTCGTGTTAGACTACCTGACGTAATTTCAATTGGTATCCGAGCGGGTTGCTCTTCAAGGACCTAATCAACTAGAGTGAGATCCGATACCAGAGTACTAGCATTATATCTACCCGAGATGGGAATACTGTCAATTGTCCACCATACTTTAACAGATCCAACTACGCCTATTGGAAGGCTAGAATGAGGATTTTTCTCCAATCCATTGACCGATCTGTATGGGCATCAACATTAAATGGATATTCCTTGCCCACAGAACAAGTGGAGGTTGATGGTAAGATCATTGTCATTCCCAAAGATGATGAGAAATGGAATGACAATGTGAGAGCTCAATATGTGGCAAATGCCAAAGCTCTCAATGCGACTTATTGTGCGGTTTTCCCGAAAGAATTTCAGCGCATTCTCACATGTGCAACTGTAAAAGAAGCGTGTGATATATTTGAGGTAACCCATGAGGGAACTAGCACAGTAAGACGCTCGAGGCTTCAGCTCTTAACCACTAAGCTTGAAAATATTAGGATGTAAGAGACTAAAACCTTCATGGAGTTTTATACAAAACTTTTTGATATTTGCAACTCCATGTTTGCCTTGGGGGAAAGGGTCCCTAGAAGGAAGGATATGTAAAAAAGTACTTAGGTCCCTCCTGGAAAGATTGGGTACCAAGGTAGTAGCCTTAAAGGAGTGTAGGGACATAGATAACATGAAATGAGAAGAACTTATAGGTTACCTACAAACTCATGAGCTACACTTTAGGGCTCCCTCTAAGAAGAAAGACGTCGCTTTGAAATCTTTACATAGACACTCACATAGGAAAAAGACAATTAAGAGTGAGTCGTCCAAAGATAGCAATGATAAGGATGATGATCTTAATAAAAGATTCAAGAGATTCCTCAAATTTGATAGAGGGAGTAGGCTGTGACAAGAAGGACAAGAAGGGTGATAAACATAAAGAGAAATCATCCAAAAATTCATCCGTCTAATGTTACGGATGCGGTCAACATGGCCATATTGCCCCGGATTGTCTGGAAACGCCTAAACCGAAAGGTAAAAATGCCATGGTAGCCACGTGGGATGATACAGAGGAGTCAAAATTTGAATCTAGTGACTCCAATAGTAATGAGAGCCAAAATATAGTGAGAGCTCTCATGGCTTCCACCACTACCTCTCTTCCCTCTAATCTAAGAGAGGATCTCGACCGCTTTCCCTTCTAGGAGAAGGAGTTCCCAACCCCTCATCACATGCTGTATTTTATGAGGATGTTGTGGAAATTTGTTACCCTTAGGCTAATCAAACTAAACATAGTTAGTAAGGGTAGTGATAAGCTCTTAAATGTGTATATTCTAACCCCATTTCATCACTAACTATGCTTGAAATACATGATTAAATACCCAACTAATGCATGGTTTTGTGGTTGTAGGAATGAAAGAGAGAATTCATCAATTTAAGGCTTAGAGACGCTGCTTACAAGCATTGAAGATCAAAGGACCAAGCGCCAAAGGGTGGAAGAAAGAAGCAAAGGAGAAAAGGAAGAAGTGTAGAAAATTGCACTGAAGACCGGTCGTACGACCGGTCCGAACACTCAATAGGAGGACCCTGCTGCCAAACCTTGCTGGACCAATCACGACCGGTCGTCCAACCGGTCATCCACTGCTCAGATCGGTTGTCAGACCGGTCGTTGAATTAAAATCTGGGTTCGAATTTCCAGAAACCTCTTTAGACTGTTTTTGGCCTTTTGTGACCGGTCATCCACGAGCTCAGATCGGTTGTTCGACCGGTCGGCTGCGTAACAAAGCTTCTTCTACAAGCTCTGAATTCTGCTGTGCAAAGTGCTATTTTTGCAGACTTTCTCGAAGTTTCTTCGCACCCAAGTTTTCAAACCTAAAAAGGACTCCTCTAGCTCATTCTTAAAATTACGTCGGGTGGTCTAACACGACACCCTAAGCATACGTGCGGAAGCTTAAAGAGCAACTAGAATTATGGCTAAACCTATAGGAGGGGGTGATTATGACCTTTTTGAAATTCTTTTCACCTACTTACACAATTCAACAAATCAAACTAAGTAAGCAAGAACACTTCGGCTTTCAAGCCTAAGTGGGTCCAATCACATGACTAGCAAATGGTTTAAGCAATAAACATCCTAGTCTAAAGCATGCATAGGTAATCAAATGATTTAACTAATCAAGCTCCTAACCTATGCAACCTATGTAGACTTATGAGAATGGATCAATGAGCTCAAGTCTACACAACTAGTGAAAGTACATCTTGTGTGTGGATGTGCCTAATTAGTGCCTAGCATACATTCCTATCAAGCATTCATAATTAAACAATTAAACAACCAATGCTAAGATATTAATGTGCTCAATACAATCACAAACACAAGCATGTATAGTGGTTCGACTTTGCGTCTACTCCGCTCCCGGTTCAAGTACTCAACTCCTTTGAGCACACCGGCATTCACTATCGGAGGTTTTAAATGAGGTTCACCTCTCAACCTTTACACGGAGGTTTTACCGGTTCACCTCTCAACCATAACCGGAGTTTTGGACCAAGGGCTAACTCTCAACCCAAACGGAGTTTTGAACATAGGCTAACTCTCAACCCAACGCACGTTCTCTCCCGTGTCGGAGGCTCCTCCTTGGAGACTTAGTTTAGGCCCGGCAAACGGGCCAAGGAACGGCTAACATCCCTAGATCGAGTTTAACAAACAAACTCTAAATGGACTCTCAAAAAGGACAACCTTACTTGTCGGATGAGCCCCTTGTTTAGCATCGGTTTGGGTTGCTTGATCTCCGCTCTCCCGTGCTTTAATCAACTTCCCTTGCTCCCACGATCATGTTGCCGTTACGTCGCCAATGCCTCAGCCACACATGATCAAATACCTTGCATGTGATGCCTTTGAGATGCCCAAGGTGATAGGAGGGTAGGTTTGAGAACTCTACAACTAATGGGAATGGGTTGCCTAGAGGTTCTCTCCTACAACGATCTCATCTTAGAGTTTTGGACAAGGATTTGCTAATAAAGAAGGTTCCACACTCCAGAGATCAAGAGGGGATGAAGGTCATCTTCTTCATAAGCTTGGAATGCTCCAATCTTGTGTTAAAGCACAAGGAAGATGCCTTGTATAGGTTGGGAATGAGCCTCAAATGGTCTCCAACAATGGTGGCTCCACTCCTCTCGAAATCCCTCTCATTGCCCCTCAAAATGAGCCAAGCCCCTTTATAAAAGAATGAGCAACGGATACAAAACGGGCAAATAACGGCTAGTGCCGATCGGTCTCGACCGGTCGGCTAGGGGTCCACGGCCGGTCTAGACCGGTCGGCCATAGGCCAACACAAGACAAGGAGTACATTGTCTCAGTGGGGAGTCTGCCCGACCGGTCGTGACCGGTCGGACCAGCCCTGCCGACCAGTCTTGACCAGTCGGCCCAATGGCCATCCACTCCTAGCAGCCTTCTGTCCAAATTGGACTATCTATCCGACCGGTCTTGACCGGTCAGCCAGGGGTCCACGACCGGTCGTGACCAGTCGGACAGGCCTGGGTTCAGCCTGTTTGCTAGCTGACCCACTTATACTCCAACCCACTCACTATGGCCATGATTTGGGTGATGTTTTGGGACACTTAGGGCCAATCTATGATGACTAATGGTTTCCTAATATGGTCAAGGTCATCAAAGAGGATAAGGGGTTGGGTTTTGGTCGAGGTTAAGGCACATCAAGGCATCGCTTTTACCTGTATCTTCTTCCTTGATGCAGCGGGGCCACTTGAGTCTTCGGTCTTCGTCTTCATTAAGCTCAACCGACACTAGACTCACTGACGTAAGTGATTGACAAACAAGGTACACTAGTATGCCACAGAAAAGTGCATTAACAGTTCTTAAGGCATCCTAGAAGAGAATCACCACGGTGGGAGGCAGCGGAAGTCGGATCCGGAGTTCTACAACTCCTCCTAGTTTGTTCTTCTAGTTTTTATGTTTTTCTTAGTTGTTTTCATGTTTCCTTGGATCAAGAAGGGCTAAACCTCTTAGCTAGGGCTAAGAGGTGAAGCTTGTAGTGAATCTAAGATGTTTCAATTCGTTTATTTTGGTTTCAAGTTGGATTATTAGTGAAGAACAATGGTTTGAAGTTTGAATAAAGTTCTAAGTAGTTTTTCTTCATCTTATGATGGCTCATGGATGTTTAGAAGAATTGCTTGAGTTCTTAATTATTTGAATGATTCTAGACCTGTACACTCCGAGGAATCGGATTCAATACGCTCTAGACCTTTAATTCTCATGTGGGAACTTCATGCCAAGAGTTCTACTTTTCTAAATTTCTGAATTATGTGTAATTGTGTATGTGATTTGAATGAAGTTCAAATCATGATCTAGTTATGCTTTGTGACAAAGTTTAATGATGATTATGATTGTGATCTTAATCTCTTGGAACTAAGGTTGACCAATGCAATTGAGTGTACTTAAGTCCTAACTTGAATTGAGGGAATCATGTACTCAAATCACACATATGACAGATTGTTTGTTTTAACTGCTCTATCATCCAGTTAGATAGGATTTAATTTCAATTCTAGCTGAGTACGTGAGAAACCACAGCGAATTAAGCATCATCCTAACGATGTTCACCTAGGAACTTGGGGATATCAAGAAAATGTAACAAATGTAAGAGAAAATCAAACTTTAATGATAAATGTAAGTTAAGATTTTTAGGACAAATCAATCAAGAGTTAATCTTTGGTAACCTTCACAAAACACTCAACACAAGCGAGCGGAGTTCACATTCCGACGCTACATCATTATTTAGAGCCATTCTGGCTCCAGCTAGGTGTCCCTTTCTCCATTTGTTAAGGTTCATGAGATTATTGATCTTAGATTCTTCAAATTCTTTCATCAAAAAGTGTACTTTATCCTTTTAGACTTTTATTCTTCTTGATCTCGTAGTTCCTAGGTGAACATCACCAGATTACGGTTAGGTAAGTAGGTTCATGTTGTGTTAATCTTAGTTTCAGGATAGAGAGTAGATTAACCTTCTATATTGTAAGTTCGTGTTTGTTAGGGTGAATTTAGACCTTTAATCTAAAGATCAAGATTACTTCGTGTATCTTGAACTTGTTGTAGCCTTCGGAGTAACAGCCATGCCTATGGACTATGGCATGCTCAAGGGTTACTACAATTCTAATTCAAACAACCCAATCATGGTAATCTTAGAGAATTGCAAGGAACTCATGTCCGGAGCACACAAACTCTCACAAAACTTCTAAAAAACCAAACTTTATTCAAACTAGAACTTCAAAATCCAAAATTAAGAAAAGGGTACTTGAAATAAAAGAATTAAAGCATTGGAACCAACTACAAATTTCACCTCTAGCTCTAGCTAAGAGGTTAGCTAAGGAAAAACATATTAAAACTAGAACTAGAACTAAGAAAAGGAAGAAAAACTAGCTGGAAGAGGCTAGGTAGCCTCCTGGGACTTGAACTCCTTGCTTCCCACGTCCTTGGTTGATTTGGAATAGAAGAGAGCACCTCCTTTTATAGTGCAGCAATAGTACAGCAACATAGCAGAATTTGTTTCGCTTGGTACGGCTTAACCAATGGTCGGATTGCCTTCAAATTTGGTTTGTGGCTTCCTTGTAATGTGATCTTCCAAATAGATGATTTAGATTTCCAAGATTATCCTCTGAATGGGCCCACCAATCACATCACTGACCGCCTCTCAAAATCGCGCACTTTGGGTACCTTCAGAACCAGTCATCTTGCTTTCAATGCTCCGGAGTGTACAGAGGTCGGATTGATCTCAAATTTTAAACATTAGTAGAAAACTTCATCCTCTACATGATAGACGGATTAGATTATCCAAAACAATCCCAAAATGTAGTCCGAAAATTAGAACACTTAGGGCTTTTATAAACTCTGCGCAGTTGGATCTTTCTGGATGGTCCATCTTTCTTCAACCGGTACGATCAAACCACACATCCTTTTGATCTGAAACTTTTGTGGTTATTCATATATGGATGTGTTCTAAAAGATGATCAAAGTAGATTCTTCATATCATCAATGATGAGTCCTCTGGACCGGCCCAGAGTTGAACAGCGAAATCTGGAACTTTCTGGACAGTTCGTATTGTTTTGGCCACCACGGTCAATCCGTAGCTCCGATCGACACGAAACCACTTGGGTTAGTTCGGCGTCGAGCTCCTCTTCGACATAGATGTGTTGGATTTCCAAATATCATCAAGATGGCTTCAGAAAACTGGTCCGAAAAATCAGGTGCGGGAGTACATTGCTGTTTTAGAATCTGGAATCTGAAACTTGCATGGCCGACCGGTCACGACCGGTCGGACAGGGCTGGCCGACCGGTCATGACCGGTCAGGCCCTCTTTGGCATTACTCCAGCAAGCATGGCCGACCGGTCAAGACCGGTCGGGCTTCCTTGGCCGACCGGTCAAGACCGGTCGGTCTCTTTTTCTTCTTGTTTTCTTCCTTTCTTTCTTCTATTTTCTTCTTTCTTTGCTTCCTTCTTTCTTTGGTCCACCTTGGGCCTTCATCAAAGGCTCCAAATGGCCCCTTTTTGGTCTCTAATTGAGTGAAGTCCGCTCTCATTCCTTAGTGCTACACAAGTCCCTGTGGGTCGACCTCGGTCTTACCGAGATTATTACTACATCACAACCCTACACTTGGGGAAGTAACAAGTTTTTGGTGCCGTTGCCGGGGACTTTGATGGTTTTTCCCAAAATTTCTGAAAACATTTTCGATTTGAGATTTTTAGGAGTCCTTTACTAATTTAGTATGTTTGCTTTGTTTTGATTTTGCAGGAATTCTCAAAGTCAAAGTAGTCACTTCAAATCAGGTTTTTTTAACCCTTTTTCTTTTATTGTTCTGAGATTTGCATGCCACATTAGGTTCGGGATTCTAATAACCGACTCATTAGTGAAGGGGGAATTGTTGAAGGGATTGATAGGGAGCCACGTGCTAAGAAACGTTTAGATTCTCCAATTTTGTTCGAAAGTATGGGTGGAAATCAACCCAACCCTATGGCCAATCAAAATCTGGGCCAAACCGAAACGGGAGAGAATGAGGTTGATAATGTTCCCTGACTTGGAACACTATGTGATTACTTGCAACCTGCAAGAGCGAGCACTCCTTCATGCATAGTTTTTCCACAAAATGCAGGAATAATCCAACTCCTTACCAAATTCCATGGACTAAACATTGAAAGTGCCTATCAACATCTTAAGGAATTTGATGAGGAGATAGCCACAATGCACTTTGCAAATGTAATGGTTGATGTAGTGAGGCTCAAATTATTTCCTTTTTCCCTTAAAGAGAAAGCTAAGGCTTGGCTTCATGCATTAAGGCCAAGATCAATTGGTACATGGACTGAGATGACTAGGAAGTTCATTAAAAAGTTCTTCCCTACTCACAAAACGATCATGTTGAGGCGCCTTATCATGAATTTTACTAAAAAAGAAGATGAGACCTTCTTCCAATGTTGGGAGAGGTTCAAGGACTTGTCAAATGCATGCCCACATCATGGCTACGAAATTTGGCGTGTAATAAGCTTTTTCTATGAAGGACTGACTTTACTCATGCGTCAATTCGTAGAGATGATGTGTAATGGAAAATTGATGAATAAGGAAGCCGAGAAAGCATGGGATTATTTTGATGAATTGGCTGAGAATGCACAGTCATGGGATACATCTAGACCAAAAAATTCCAAGACAAACCAACAAAAGGAAAAAGGAGGCATTTATGTCCTCTTAGAAAAAGATAACATAAGTGCACGTGTAGCTAGCCTCACAAGAAAAGTCGAGGCCATGGAATTGAAGAAAGGAGAGACGATTAACTTAAAGGACATTGAAATTTTTATGGAATTTGTGCTGGAAATCAACATGCAACATAGGATTGTCCCACAATTTCCGCATTCCAAGATATCTTACAAGAACAATCAAATGCCATAAACAGTTATCAATGGCCATTTAGTGCTCCAAACTCAAACACGTATAACTCTAGTTGGAAGAACCATCCCAACTTGAGCTGGACACAAACTGAGTTTAATCATTTGGATCAACTCGATAAAACCCTGTTCGAACAAAAAGTCTTATTGTTCGAACTTTGTTCGAACACACATACTATGTTAAAAAAAAAATTCATTTCAATTTCAAACACAGTCCTGTTCTACTCGACTCGAACTTGAACTCTACTCGAATATTGATCGACTCGACTCGACTCATTCGTTCAACTCGATTATATATATATATATATATATATATATATATATATATATATATATATATATATATAGCTATAAATGATGACGAAGTGGATAAAACAAATACATCATGGTGGGACACACAGAACGAAAAAATCGGTATTTACTATTCAGTAGTAGAAAAATATTTTAAGTGAAAAAAGCAAAATTGTTCGAACTCGTAAAAATTGTTCGAAATTCATATGTTAGAACATGTTTGAACATGATTGGGCTTGACCAAATTGAGTTCGAATAGAGCCATCCTGTTTGAATGTTTCTTCAAACATTATTCAAACACACCCACTCAAGCAGTCGAACAATCCGATCTGGTCCATGTTCAACTCGGATCGAATCGTTGTCCACCTCTAATCCCAACTTCAGTTGGAGGAATCGACGAACTGCGAATGCAAACAACACCCCCCAAGCTCAATGTTGAACCTCCAATTTATACATTGCATAGCCCACTACATCACATTATATGCATGGTTTTCATGATTAAAAGGCCCATCTAACGCATGTTTTGTGATTGTAGGGATGAGAGCAGACTTCACTCAATTAGAGACCAAAAAGGGTCCATTTAGAACCTTTGAATGAAGCTCTAAGGTGGACCAAAGAAGGAAGAAGAAAGAGGAAGAAAAGAGAATAGAGAAAAGAAGAAAAAGAAGAAGAATAGTTAGTCCGACCGGTCGTCCGAACGGTTGGCCACACCTTTGGAAACCACTGGAAGAAGGACCAGTTGGTCTGGCCGGTCTTGACCGGTCGGCCAACCGGTCGGTGCCCTCTGCTGAGCTCGGTGGACGCATGACCAGTTTGGTCGGACCGGTCGTGACCGGTCGGCCATCAAGGTGGTAAGTCCACTGCACTCCCTGGAATGTTAAACAGATTGGTCCGACCAGTCGGCCAGCCCAGTCCGACCAGTCATCCGACCGGTCGGCCATGCAGAAAATCAGGAAATTTCTATTTCTGGTTCTGAAAATTGCTGCGCACTGCGTAACCTTACGCGGTTTCTGAAAGATTCCGACGCAACCGAGCGTCCTCACTATAAAAGGACACCTAGGGGCTCTTCCTAGGGCATCATAGAAGCCAAGGGACGTCGTGGGAGAGGAAGGAAGTCGTCGCGGAGCGTCTGCAACCCTCCAAGCTTCGATTTTTCTAGTTTTTATGTTTTCTTTCATGAGTTTTAGTTGTAGCATGACAATGCTCGGCTAGAATCTCTCACCTATGGCTGAGAGGTGAAGCTTGTAGCTAATTTCATGTTTGATTCAGTTGATTCAAGTAATTTCAATTCAAGTTGGGATTTTTAATTATTGTAGTTCTTCAAGTTGATAGTTTGAGATGTTTTATGAGAGTTCATGTGCTCCGGACATGGATTCCTTACAATTCTCTGAGATTATCATGCTGTGTTGTTTAGATTTGAGTTATAGTAATCCTTGAGTAGGCCATCGTCCATAGGCATGGCTGTTACTCCGAAGGCTATGGTTTCGAATTCTACATGGTTAAATGGAACTAGAACTTGGAAGTTCAACTTGAGTGGGATTGAATGTGTTTAATGCTTTATTTTCCAACTAGATGAGAGATGGGACTTCAAATCTAGTTGAGTATCTTGCTTGGATTGATTGGATTGATATAGGATTGCTACAAGTGGATCCTTGAATGCCTTAGTACCTTAAACTACTGATTTTCATTAAGTTACTGTTTTAGCATAATTATTCTAATTAAATCTCTTATCTATTGCAAACTGAGTTGCTGGAATAGTTTGAAATTTGCTATCCAATTCCCTGAGGATCGACCTCGGTCTTACCGAGTTTTATTACTACATCGCAGCCTTACACTTGAGGCGAGCGAACAAATTTTTGGCGCCGTTGGCGGGGAATTTCGATAACGGTTTTCAAATTGTTTTAGTGGCTGTAGAAGTAGGATTAGATAGGTTTTTTTTTTTTTTCTGATTTCTTAGAACTAATCAAAATTGTTTGTTTTGTAGGATTTCTTCTCTAGTTCAAGCACATCGGGTAATATCCTTCTAACTTAGCTTTTTGCAGATTTTTTTTTCAATTTCCAGATTAATTTCAGATTTCTAGGATTTAGGAATAGCTTAATTTTAGTTGAGTGGTTTATGTCCCGTTGGGAACGTGACCACTCCAATCGTCTCCAATCCGAAGGTGGCTTAGTTGGACCATTGTCAGTCCATAGACGAGTCCGGAATTACCCTCTTGCGTGAAGGTTTGGGGAGTATGGATCAAACACCTTTAAGGAATCTTCCCCCTCCCACTCAAACTACAAACGCAAATCAAGAGGGAGTAGGAGAGAATGAGGTACATAACGTTCCTCCAATGAGATCACTACGGGATTACCTCCAACCAGCCCGTGCAATTACACCCTCTTGCGTGGTTCTACCACCAAATGGGGGAAACATTGACATAAAGCCGGGTGTGATTCAACTTATACCAAAGTTCCATGGGCTAGACTCTGACAGGCCATATCTGCACTTAAAAGAATTCAAAGAAGTGGTGGCTACCTTGCAATACACCAATGTTTCTGAAGATACCATTAAGCTTAAAGTCATTCCTTTTTCATTGAAAGAAAGAGCCAAAGACTGGCTTCACTCTCTTAGACCACATTCGATTGGGTCATGGAATGAGATGACTCGGGAATTCTTGAAAAAGTTCTTCCCGGCTCATAAAACGAACACCCTTCGAAGAGCCATAATGAATTTCTCGACTAAAGAGGGTGAATCTTTCTTCCAATGTTGGGAGAGATTTAAGGACCTCCTACTTGCTTGCCCACATCATGGCTATGAGAGTTGGCGAATTATAAATTTTTTCAATGATGGATTAAGTTCTAATATGCAGTCAATTTGTGGAGATGATGTGCAATAACGGGTTTATGAGCAAAAATCCAGATGAGGCTTGGAGTTATTTGGACATGTTGGCCGAAAATGCCCAATCTTGGGATACCACAGATAAACCCAACAATCCCAAGCCTACTCAAGAGAAAGAGAAAGGAGGGATGTATATCCTTAAGGAGGAAGACGACGTGAATGCAAGGATAGCCAACCTCACAAGGAAGATCGAGGCCATGGAACATAGTAAAAGTGGAGTTCTAAAGTCCAATGAAGCTATTGAGACCATATGTGGGATTTGTCACACCGATTTACACGCTACGCAAGATTGTCCCACAATTCCTACATTTCAAGAGGTATTACATGAACATGTAAATGCCACATATGGGTATCAACGGACTTTCAATAGACTGGTGGGTAATACGTACAATAACAGTTGGAAGAACCACCCAAATTTTAGTTGGAAGAATGTGAAATTACGGTCTTACCGCTTGAGGAGATACTCGAAGATATGCCTAATGTCCTAGAGGGGGGGTGAATAGGACTTTTTGAATTTCCAATTACAATTAAAACTAATCAAGTTGTCCTTAGCAACCAAGATTATCACAATAACATTCAAGGCAATTATATGATGAATTTGTAAGCAAGGACTATCATAAGCATTTCATCAAACAGTTAGCATTCATGATTGACTTAAGCCATTCAACACATAGCAATCATTCAAACTCACAATGCACAACGATTTATAGTGGTTCGGTTTCCTTACTCCACTCCCGGTTCATGATCTCAACCTATGAGACCACCGGATTTCACTATAGTCTTGGTTTTAAATCAGGTTAACCATCAACATTGACATCCTTTGATCTAGGACCGCGTTTACCATCCTGTCGATGGCCCAATCCAGGGACTTGACGAGTTTGGATCTCAAACTCTCACCAATCCTAATCCAAGGACGGTCACGTACACTCCCGTCGGAGTTTCCCAATCCAGGGAATAGTGATTTAATAAATGGACTCTCAAATACTAGACATACCTAGACGATTGAGCCCCGATTCGATGCCTTTGATGAGTAGCTTCAGCTCCACGTGCTTCAGCTTCTCTTTGTGCTCCCAAGATTAGCTACTGATGCAAATGATGAGGTTATGTTGATGCCGGGTAGTTGGGAGAGAGTTGGTCAAGTTCCTCTTGCCTATTCAATGCAATGGTAATGAGGGAACTGCCAAACTACAAGCATTCAATGGCTATAAACAACCTCATAAAGATATTCCGAAGGTAGGTCAGCCATGAATGAAGGTCTTGAGTTCATACTTCAAACCGAGCTTTGAATACTCATTGATAGGCCATTAATGGCTAGGTTTGAATGATGAACTCAAGGGAGTTAAGAGCAAAGAGGGTAGGAGGATGTGAGTAAAAGCTCTCTCTCTTAGCACTTGAAGGGTGTTGAATGCATGCCATGAAAGACCACAAGTCATGGCTATATAGAGCCCCAAATGATGGCCCCACGGATAAAAAACTGTCAAGACCGACCTGTCAGAGAGGGGTCTCAACCGGTCGGACGGACCGGTCGGAATTCAAATCACTAGGCCATTTATGAGTCTGCCCGACCGGTCAAGACTGGTCGGATCCCCTTGCTGGAGTGAATGGAGAATGCAGGCCGACCGGTCAAGACCGGTCGGCTGCGCTTGCTGGACAACCTGATGAATCCAGGCCGACCGGTCAAGACCGATCGGCTGTGCTTGCTGGAATAACTTAGTATAACTGGCCGACCGGTCAAGACCGATCGGCTGTCAATCTGAACATATTACAGCAAGTTCTCTGTCTTGATAATGTCTCTGGCCGACCGGTCAAGACCGGTCGACTGACCAGCTGATTTCATCACAGCAAGCCTCTGACTTCTTTTGATGCACCTGGCCGATCGGTCAAGACCGGTCGGCTGTCCAGCTGAATATACTAGAGCAAGGTGCTGTTGAGTTGAGGAGCCTGGCTGACTGGTCAAGACCGGTCGGCTGTCTAGACACTTTAATTACAGCAAGGTTGCTGTCCATTTCTTATAGTTCTGGCCGACCGGTCAAGACCGGTCGGTTGTCTAGATGATCTTGTCATAGCGGGTTTGCTGGACCAAGTCTTTCAACGCAACGCAACAGCGTATCACTTCAATGCTGAGGCATGAAGTGATTTGGTGCATGGGGTCCAATGTATGGACATATCTTCAATTATGTTTCGCACCAGCCATGGACCACAAGTCTGATCAACTTGTGCAAGGGTCAAGAGGGAATGGGATAAGATATGTGAGTCATTACGCCATTCTTTGATGTTTTGGGTTTCCTATGGTCGATCTACATGCAACTTACCTGAGATCTTGTTTCAGCATGAGCTTGAGCAATGGAAGAAGCATAATCTTCAAGTCTTGATCTTCAATTCTTCGATTGGGGCTCACACGACAAGACGCGACCAACCAACACGCCAATTGACAACAAAAGATGTACTAACAATCTCCCCCTTTGTCAATTGCGTGACAAAACATCTAACCTAGACAAATCATGACTCCTTATCATGATTGACCCTTAAACAGAAAGAAATATACACTCACTTACATGTCTATACAGATATACAAAATAATCTTTACAAAAGGACATGTACAGACTCGATTTTCTTCAAAATCTCCCCCTTAATGCTTGCACCTACAAAGTCCTGCAAAAAGATATAATCAGACCTTCTAGGTGGGATGATTCTCCCCCTTTTTGTTAGTAATTGACAAGGGTTAGCCAGCAAAAAGATATGCCTAAGAAAGCTGCAAGGCTAGCGCCAAAAATATGTCAATCACATAAAACAGGGAAGAGATATAGAAATTTAAGCCCTGAGGAGATTTAAAGAACAGATCATGCCAGATATACAAGTAATCATGAAAGCATAGAGGGCTTATAGCCCAATCAACCAACCACCCCTCCAGATATATATCTAGACAAACACAGAACACAAAGCATGAGCTAAAAAGGGCAAATGTGCTCAAACCATCCAAACTCCACAGATATTCAATAAAAGATCAAAAGCTCGTATAAAAAGATATAACTATAGCATCCACATATATACCAAAATGGGCAAGTAGCCCAATGTAAAGATGTATCAATCCATGCAAAATATACAGACAACCCATAGAAAGATAGTGCATGAAATCCAGACAATGTCGTTGGTCATACAAAAAGTAACTGTGACCAAGACATAAGACTAGTAATCTATTCCATCTCCCAGATCAGGGGGTGGAACGTCCCCACGCGCCGCGTGCTCCCATATCTCTATCCGCCTCTCCAACTGTGCATGGCGAGTGACAAGGGCCTCCTGTTGTACAAGTATGGTGGCCTGACCCTGTAAAATCTGGTCCCCAGTCTGCTCGAGCCTGTCTAGCCGCTGAAATAGACTCTCCTTAAGCTGACGAAGCTCAGCAATGTATGAAGGTGGATCCACGGAAGGGGATCGTTGTCGAGAAAAGGCTCTAGGAGGCGTACTGAATTGACCCAGAGCTGCTCGCGGATCGAGGGATGGATCAGAGGAAGGAGCTGATGGTGAAGTGTGGGAAGGGCCAGTGGAGGCAGGTGGAGCCTCAGGCTGGGATGGCTCGGCCGGATCCTACTGCTACTCCTGCAGAAGACGACTCTGGATGACTTCTTTGGTACGCTCCATACGAGCAATGAGGGTATGGTTGATAATGACAGGCTTGTGAACTTTATCAGTACCGACAATGTCAATCTCATTAGCTAATTTGCATATGAGATGCCCAAAAGGAAGACTGGAGGAGTTTCCATCATCTTGCAAGATAACCTGGTGGATGATGGACATGATCCGGGTTAGGAGGCAAAGCGGATGACCCTGACCTACACGATAGAGCAACTGAAACATGGATTCGGTGACATCCGCCTTTTTACTCATCCGCGAGTATACATTGCGGAAGAAAAGGTTGTGCAGAATGCGGAAATCCCATGTCATAGAGGACGCTCGAAGCGCACCTCCTACCCATTTGGGTGTCCCATCACCACATAGGAATTGAGCAATAACAAGGTTAGGTTTGGGACCCAAGGATGCAAAATCGAAAGTAGACTCCTGAACAATAGGAACGCCAACAAATTTCGAGATGGATCTCAAAGTAAACAGGCATAGCCGATCACCAACCTCGACGTTAAAAGAGGGGGGAGAGGCAGTGACATGGACACAAGAGGCATAAAATTTCCAAACCACGTCAAACTGGACCGGGCCCCCCCATGTGGAGTACGGGACCCCAATTTATGGCGTTCAATATGGAAAGAACATTATAGTCGGCCAAGTCAACCAATTTGACTAATTTTTCACAAACCACCTCCTTGTCCTTGAAATCATCCCAATGGGTGGAATGGGATGACACATTTTTACCCAAGGATTGAGATTGAACAGGGGGAACAGAAGATGAGGTATCCCCTTTCCCTTTTGAAGCGGTTTTCTTAGTTTTCAAAGGGCGAGGAGGAGGCTTAGGTTTTGCCTTGGGTCAGTCACTCCACCTCAAGGGGAGCTCATCTTCACTCTCTTGGGAAGACATAGAAGAAGCAAAAAGATAATCTAAATCACTCCTAGATATAAAGGGAAGGGATGAAACAAAGAAGAGTGAGAGTGAATCCCTTACCACATAAATGAGAATGAAGAGGAACGAAGTAGAGGAGGTTAGAACCTCTAATCTTGCAAAGAATCACCTTGGAATCACCTTGGAGAGTAAGAGGGGGAGCTGGAGCAGCAAGTGGAGGTGAGAAAACTTGAAATGGGTGACCTAAAAGAGCTCCAACTATATTTAAAGACCCCCCTACGGACGGCTAACGCACGGGCAGGCCGGTCTGGTGTTGCACGACCGGTCTTGACCGGTCGTGGGAAGAGAAATGGGGAGTCCAGTGGCTTCTGACGCACAGCCTGACCGGTCGTGACCGGTCGGATGACGCAGGTGACTTAAGTCCAGACAGGTCATGCTGAAGGCCGACCGGTCCTGACCGGTCGGCTGGCAAAATTTTCGCATAGCAGAGGAATTCTGCACTGGATTTGCTGGAGTAGAAAGTCTGTCCTTTGGACAGACCATTCTCTTGTAAAAACAAGTACCCTTACTAAGGATACAACACTCATGGTCCTGGTGTACCAAGGGACAACCCAACACAAAATGAGGGACCCTCAAAGGTCCAGATTTATCAATAGAAGACAAGAAATGGGGCTATGCTCCCGAATATTCGTAGAAAGCAATGAAGAGAGGCAAAGGTCCTCAAATATACCTATAACGATCAGATAGAGAGGCTTAATCCTCAGATTTTACCTGCAAAACATACACTTGTTAGATAAACTAGACACATCCAACACCAATGGACTTCTGGAGGTTCGCAAAACGAACCGAGTCCAAAGGTTTCGTTAGGATGTCAGCTAGCTGATTCTCGGTAGGCACATGTTCGAGAGATATTATGTGATCTTCAACTAATCTCGAATAAAATGGTGCCAAATATCTATGTGCTTAGTGCGCGAGTGCTGATCTGGATTTTTCGATATATTTATTGCACTAGTATTGTCGCAAAATAGAGTCATTGTGCCTTGGTTAATCCCATAATCGGTCAAGGTTTGTTTCATCCATAATAATTGGGCACAACAACTTCCAGCAGCAATGTATTCTGCTTCGGCGGTGGATAAAGAGATGGAGTTTTGTTTCTTACTATGCCACGCCACAAGGCAATTTCCAACATAAAAACACCCACCGCTGGTTGATTTACGATCATCCATGTTACCAGCCCAGTCAGCATCTGAATACTCTGCAATATCTGTAGATGAATCAAAAGGGTACCAAAGACCGTATTCAGTAGTGCATCCAACAAACCGGATGATCCGTTTAACAGCGGTAAGGTGAGATTCTTTAGGATCAGCCTGAAACCGAGCACAAGCACCTACACTAAAAGCAATATCTGCTCTACTAGCAGTGAGATAAAAAAGACTACCAATCATGCTTCTATAAAGATGTTGATCTACACTTTTCCCTGCAAGGTCTTTTGATAGTTTAACAGTGGTGCTCATAGGTGTAGTGTAGGAACGACCAGAGTCTAAGCCAAATCTCTTAACAAGATCTTTAGCATATTTGGCTTGGGTAATGAATATACCTGATGCAAGTTGTTTTACTTGAAGCCCTAGAAACATGTTAAGTTCTCCTACCATACTCATCTCAAATTCAGATGTCATTAATTTAGCAAAGGAGATGGACATTTTCTCACATGTGGATCCAAAAACAATGTCATCCACATAAATCTGGGCAATCAACGCAGAATTCTCGGCTTCTCTAATAAATAGAGTTTTGTCAACGCTCCCCCTAGCAAAATCATGTTCTACAAGAAAATGAGTTAAGCGTTCATACCATGCACGGGGTGCTTGCTTGAGTCCGTAAAGCACCTTTTGCAACCGGTATACTTTGTGAGGATACTTAGGATCAATGAATCCTTTTGGTTGTTCAACATACACTTCCTCATCAAGAATATCATTCAAGAAGGCGCTCTTCACATCCATTTGAAATAGTTTGAACTTTAATGCACAAGCAACAGCCATAAGAATTCTAATAGACTCGAGTCTAGCTACTGGGGCAAATGTTTCATCAAAATCAATACCTTCAATTTGTGAATATCCCTGAGCAACTAACCGAGCCTTATTTCGTATTACATTCCCAGATTCATCGGATTTATTCTTGAAAATCCATTTGGTTCCGATAACATTTTTCCTATCCGGCCTGTCGACCAGATACCAAACTTCATTTCTAATGAATTGTTGAAGTTCTTCCTGCATTGTAAGGATCCAGAATTCATCATTTAGAGCTTCATCAGCATTTTTTTGTTCTATTTTTTATGTGAAACACAGGTGACTGTTGAATGCCTCCAACTGTCTCCTGGTTTTGACACCAATGCTAGGATCCCCAATGATTTGATTGAGGGGGTGATCCTTGATAATTTGTACATTACCAGGAGCAGTTGGGGCATTTGGAGATGAGGGTTGTTTATCAGATTTTCCTATCTCGCATATACCCTCATCTTCTTCTTCATTACCTGGAGACACAGATTTATCCAAGCTATCATCCACAGTCACATTGATTGACTCTTGAACTGATGAGGTTCGAAGGTTGTAGACACGAAAGGCTTTACTATTTAATGAGTATCCTAAGAAGATACCCTCATCACTTTTGGAGTCAAACTTTCCCAAATTTTCTCTGTCTCTCAGAATATAGCATGTACTACCAAAGACCTTAAAGTATTTTACATTCGTTGTCTTTCCACACCACAGTTCATAAGCTGTTTTGTTTAGACCTGCCCTTAAATAAACTCGATTAATAATATAGTAGGCAGTGTTAACTGCTTCGGCCCACAGATTTTGAGCAAGACTCTTATTATTAAGCATAGCTGTAGCCATATCCAACAACACTCTATTTTTTCTTTCAGCAACCACATTTTGTTGAGGTGTTTTAGGGTGGTGAGAACTCATGACGAATACCCAATTCATCACATAATGCCTTCAAACGATGATCTTCAAATTCACCGCCTGTGATCACTCCTGATTCTTGCCACCATGTATCCTTTCTCATTGTGAAGTCGCTTCACTAGTTTTTTGAATTCCTCAAAAGTGTTAGATTTTTCTCTTAGGAAGGCGACCCATGTGAATCTGGAGTAATCATCAACGACTACAAAGAAGTATCGTTTTCAACCTTGGCTAAGTACCCTGGTTGGACCAACTAGGTCCATGTGTAGCATTTCAAATGGTTTTGATGTGACCAGGATAGAGGTTCTCTTGTGTGCAACCTTGATTTGTTTACCTTTTTGGCATGCAATGCACACAGCATTTGGTCTTTTACCCATCTTTGGTAGACCTCTCACCAAATTTTTCTGACCAGTTTAAACAGATTTCTATAATGTACATGACCGAGTCGATGGTGCCATAGTTCTGTTTCATCCTGAACAGCCACGTGACACATGGTGGAGGAGTTTGAATTGTTGTGATTTTCAATGACATAGCAGTTGTCTCCTGTGCGTAGACCTTTCATGACTAATTTTCCTGTGGAGTTCAGGATCTTGCACATATCTTTAGAGAAGCTTACTGAGTGCTCTTCATCACAAATCTGTGAGATACTCAGTAAGTTGTGTTTAAGGCCATCAACGTACAGCACATTTTCAACTTCAGGCAAACCTGGCCCCGTGATGGTTCCTTTACCAATAATTTTAGCTATGCTCCCATCACCAAATGTGACAGACCCACCATCAAATTCGTCATATGCACAAAATTGAGATCTATCACCTGTCATGTGTCTAGAGCAACCACTATCCAAGTACCATCTAGGGGTGTTCCCAGCTTTTAGGATAGTATGAATGTTGAGCTCTTAATTGTGCATATTCTAACCCCAATTCATCACTCATTATGAAGGGTTTCATGATTTAAAGACTAATTTAGTGCATGGATTTTTTATTGTAGGAATAAGAATGACTTCACCCAAATAATGACCAAAAGGGGCTATTTCGAAGCCTTGGATGAAGATACAAAGTGGACCAAAGAGAGAAGAAAGCAAGGGGAGAAAAGCCAAAGAAAGACAAAGCAAGGAGAGAAGAGAGAAGAAGAAACAAAGAAAGAAATCAAGAAGAAAAAGGGCCCAGAACGGTCGTATGACCGGTCGGTCAAAGGAGCCAGACTGGTCAAGACCGGTCGGCCTTATCATTGGAAGTTGCTGGAGGAAAAACTAAACTGTTCGATCGGTCAAGACTGGTCGGCCAGCAGGCTGTCTCTCCACTGCACACGCTGGACTGTTTCTTAGTAGGGCACGACCGGTCTTGACCGGTCGGCCAGGCCAGTCCGACCGGTCGGCCATGCGTAAATGGGCAGTTTCTAAATCGGGCGCCGAAATTCTCTGCCCAAGTGCGTATTTTTACGCGCAATCTGGAAGTTTCTTACATAATGGACACCTCCAAGCTATAAAAGGACTTCTTCCCTTCATACCAAAGCAGGCTAGGACGTGGGGATTGCTTGGGAGACGGATTCTACTTCAAGTTTTCTTAATTTTCTTCTTCTTTTAGTAGTTTTTATGTTTTTGAGGCTTTTTAGTTCAAGGATGTTAGAGATGAACTAAAACCTCTTAGCTAGGGCTAAGAGGTGAAGCTTTTGATTTGTTTTTGATGGATTGATGCAACCTAGGTTTCCTTTTATGTTTTAATTGAAGAATTTTTAGTTAATGTGAGTTTGAATCAAGTACTAGTTTGGTTTTACTTTGATCTCTTGATGACTCCGGGCTCATGTGATTCTTAGTGATTCTAAGCTTAGTTGCTTACTTTCTGAGCATTGTTTATGTTTGTGTATTTCATTGATCTATCATCGACTCCGGGCATGGTAGATTCTTTGATTGCCTTGTATGCAATGGCCTGATTTTCATGTGGGAACTCATTCAACTAAAGTTCGTATCTTTTGTTATAATCTGAAATAGCTGTTTGCTGATTGATTTTGATTTAATTAGAGTTCTAATCATGAGTTGTAATCAGGTCTAGTGACAGGATTTGATGAAAGCTATGGTTATGAATCTCAACTAGATTGGAAAGAGGCTTGGCCTCCACAATTGAGTGTGCCCAAGGCCCGAGCATGGTTGTGGGAATCAAATCAATGAATGAGCAACTGTTTTAGATAATTGTTGATTTAACCGCTCTATATTCCGATCGGATAGAGATATGAATTCGATTCCGATTGAGTTATGAGAGACCTAGTTGTGTTGATGCATTGAAACTTATCAAAAGTGGATCCTTGGCGCTCTAGTGCCTTTTTAGATTGAAATTACCTCACACATTCACTGTTTAAACCCAACTCATTATTTTCCAACGTTAGTTCTTAATAGGATCTTAATTATTAGTTATTTTATACAAATTCTGAGAAAACCCATTCATAAATCTCTATGGGAACGATACTCGGTCTTTCCGAATTATTACTACTTCGCAACCCTACACTTGGGGAGTGAACAAGTTTTTGGCGCCGTTGTCGGGGATTTCTATGCGGTATTTTTAGAATTTTCTGAAATAACTTTTAGTTGAGATTGTGTTAAGATAGGTTTAGGATTTGTTTTGCTTTCTAGGGTAGGTTTTCTTCTAAATACTAACTTACTTTGTTTTGATTTTTGCAGGATTTTAACATCGGTCTAATTCAGGGATTTTTAGGAAGTTGAAGAAGAAGTAGGCATCTTAAGTCACAAATCAGGTTTTATCATTCTAACATTACTCTTCTTCTTCTCCTACTCATTCCTACCATATTCATCTCTTGTAGAGTGGGTGGAGACTCCTTTTGGATCTCTAATAGGTTGGCCTTGTGCCGCCTGGATACCTATTGGTCGGCTCTGCCGTCTTGGATCACCTTGTGCTCAGAGATTTCTCTTCTCAATCTTATTCCTCTTTCTTCTTTTTCTGCACTTTTCTCAAAAGACTAAAAGATTGGGTGGGGAGTTCTCTGAATCCCTATTGACCAGGAGAAATCGGTCTCTATCCTTGCTTCTGGCTTAGCCATTGCAAGACACCTTGTGCTTCGGTCTTAGAGAAGAGTAAAGAAAGGAAGGAAGAATTCTTTTTCCTTTTTGTTTCATTCTTTTTGGATTTGTATGCCACATTGGGCTCGGGATTCTAATAACCGACTTGTAAGGGATGGAGTAATTGTTGAAGAGATTGATAGAGAGCCTCGTGCTTAGAAAACGTCAGAATTTTCCTGAAATTACTAGAGAGATGGCTGAAAATCAACCGAATCAAGGGGCTAATCAACCTCAAAATCAAGCCCAAAACCTTACTGAATTGGATGAGAATGAAGTAGGGGATGTACCTCAACCTAGAACTTTACGTGACTATTTACAACCAGCTAGGACGAGTACTCCCTCTTGCATAATTTTCCCTCACAATGTGGGAAATATTGATTTTAAACTGGGGTTGATCCAACTTCTTCCTAGATTCCATGGACTCGACTCTGAGAGCGCGTATCTACATATTAAGGAATTTGAAGAGGTTATTGCCACAATTAACTATGACAATGTGACCAAGGATATTATAAAACTTAAATTGTTCCCTTTTTCCTTGAAACAGAAGGCCAAATCATGGCTACATTCCTTAAGGCCAAGGTCTATTGGGACATGGGCTGAGATGAATAGGGAATTTCTAAAAAAATTCTTCCCTACTCATCAAACCAATGCACTAAGAAGGGCCATAATGAACTTTGCCCAAAGAGAAGAAGAAACCTTTTTCCAATGTTGGGAAAGATATAATGAGCTATTAAACGCATGCCCACATCATGGCTATGAACGGTGGAGGTTGATTAGTTTCTTCTATGATGGATTAAACTCAACCATGCGCCAATTTGTGGAGATGATATGCAATGGGGAGTTCATGAACAAGGAAACGGAGGAAGCTTGGGATTATTTTGACATGTTGGCTGAAAATACACAAGCATGGGATACACTAAGCCAACAAGTTCAAAACAACCCCAAGCCAAGGAAAAGGGAGAAATTTATGTTTTAGATGAGCAAGATGATCTAGGTTCTAGAGTGGCTAAACTCACACGAAAGGTCGAGGAGATGGAACTAAAGAAAGTGGACACAACCCAACAAAGGGGGGCTGTTGAAACTATTTGTGGTATTTGTGCTTCCAATGTGCATCAAACGCCGGATTGTCCAACAATCTATGCGTTTCGAGAACTTTTATTTGAACAATCGAATGCCTTGAATAGTTATCAATGACCTTTTAGTACTCCAAATTCAAACACGAATAATTCTAGTTGGAGAAACAACCCTAACTTCAATTGGGCGAATGGAAACACAGCTAATCAAAATAATCCTCAAAGGGGGCCCCCAATGCAAATTCCTATGGCCCCACCTCAAATGCCTATAGAGGACACTTTGAAAGCATTCATGGAAAGTCAAGCTCAAATAAATCAATCCAACCATACGATAATGCTTGAGCTTAAAAATTCGATGGAGGAAATCAAGGCTAGCTTAAACGCAAGGGAAGGGATTCTTCCAGCCCAACCCATACCAAATCTAAAACCACAATACGAAATAAGTGTGCCGAGTTCTTCTAACCAACAAATGGAACATGCTAAGGCCATCACCACTTTTAGAAGTGGTAAAATTATTGAAAAATCTGATCCGGTCAAGGTTTCAACGCCTAATGATCCGGTATCTTCCAAAGAGGATGATGGGCCTAGCACCGCCATAAATGAAAAAGAGCCATTGAAAGAATATAGGCCCGTTGCTCCATTCCCCCAACGCTTGATTTCAGCCAAACCTCAAGATAAATATCAGAAATTTTTGGAGGTTTTCAAGCAAGTCAAAATCAACATCCCATTGTTGGATGCAATTAAACTAATACCGTCATATGCTAAATTTTTAAAAGACCTTTGCACGGTTAAATGAAAAATACATGTGCAAAAGAAGACATTTTTGACAGAGAATGTAAGTGCCATTATCAACCACGAGATGCCCAAGAAATACAAAGATCCCGGTTGTCCGACAATATCATGTGTAATTGGAGACTACCGGGTGAAACATGCTTTACTTGATCTAGGGGCAAGTGTGAACTTAATTCCCTTTTCGGTCTATAAACAATTGGGTTTAGGTGAATTAAAACCCACCAAAACCACATTACAACTTGCTGACCTGATCGATTCGTATTCCGAGAGGGGTGATTAAGGACGTTCTTGTCCAAGTTGACAAAGTTTACTACCCGGTGGACTTTATTGTCTTGGACACAAGTACCCATGGTTAATATTGGCCCCCAAATTCCTGTCATACTTGGCCGCCCATTCCTAGCCACATCAAACGCTATCATAAATTGTAGGAGTGGGGTCATACAAATGTCTTTTGGCAATATGACGATTGAGTTAAATGCTTTCAATATTGACAACCAACAAGAGGATGAGGATGAGGAGGTCCATGAAATAAACATGATCAATTCTATCGTGGAAGACGAGTCCCTCTCACCTTTTTACTCCGGCCACTTAGACGAAGAAGTGACTTACTCCCTTAATAAGAACGATGATATGATAAGGGATATGGTCACACTTCTCGAGTCGGTATCGGCATATGACGCTAGCCGAGAGAAGGATGTGGAAACAACACCTTGTTGTGCTGAGAAATCAATTCTATCTCCACACCTTTGTGGATCATGCATACCGAACTCCACCAACCCTTGGATGATCCTTACTTGCAATATCAATGCCCAAGAAAATCTGAATGGAGACATATTTTTTCTGATAAATATGATGATGTCTCCTCTTATACATGTGGTGAAAACATTAAGAAACCCGCTGAAATTCCTTTTTGCGATTTTGAGTGGCTTATCTCGATTACTCACACACATGTTTATTGTAAAGCAAGATATTGGATGACGTTACTGCGAAACCTTTTGATCCATCTAATGATTCTGCTTGACTTTATGCTTTTGGATGAGTTGTTGGGATTAACCTCCTAGTCTGACGGAGGATGATTTTAGATAGTTTTGCTATAATAATATCCCATTAGGATTTGTTGTGATCAGCTGATTTAGTTGTGAAGTAACCCATCTCCAAAAGCTAATCTTGCCATGAAATATATGCTTCAGGTGATATCTCTCTTTCTCACTCTCTTTTTGTTTTAACATTGCTCTCATGTGTTGCATTCATTGTATACATTCTTATATTGGGGACAATGTAAAGTTTTGGTTGGGGGGTGAGAGAGATTCCTTAGATGAATCTACTAGTTTTTGTGACATTTCGAGCAATGATGTAGAAATTTTTCGATTTTTCTAAAATTCAAAACTCTTTTGGAAAACTTTGATTCTATGCATTCGAGATAGTAAGAGTATAAGAAGAAGAGATGCGAAGTGAGGGATGTTGCAAGCTTTAAATTTCTCTTAATATAAAGGTTTTATATGTGAATTCACCTATTTTTATGATTGATAGAAAATTTGAACACCTTTTGCACCTAGTTCACATTACACGATTTTCATGATTTGAAAGGATTATGTGATTTATTGATTTAAGGTATTGAGAAACCAAGCCGGGGTACTTTGTCCATCCTTGTCCATGGGAAAATAACGAAAGATATGGATTTCTAAAAATCCTATCTAATGTAAAAGAAAAAGGAAAAGGAAGGATGAAATTGGGAATGATGGAAAATGGTGGAAAATTCCGATTAGGGCTACCTACTACCAACCGGGGGATGGTCTACCTGTAACCAAAGCCGGAAATGGGACGTAGTGTGAAAGTCATCGGAAGGATGTTGAGCCTCCAATTTATACATTGCATTGCCCATTACATGACATGGTTTGCATGATTTTCATGATTTAAAGGCCTATCTAACACATGTGTTGTGATTATAGGGGATGAGAGCGGACTTCATTCAATTAGGGATTGAAAGGATACATTTAGAGCCATTTGGATGAAGGACGAAAGAGGACCAAGGAAAGAAGAAAGCAAGGAGAAGAGAGAGAAGAAGAAAAAGGAGAAAAAGAAAGGAAAAAGAATTAAATGGAAGAAGGCCGACCGGTCTTGACCGGTCGGCCATGCATACTGGAAGATGGACAACTTGGTCCGACCGGTCATGACCGGTCGGCTACACTTGCTGGATCAATGGACAAATCAGTCCGACCGGTCATGACCGGTCGGCAGCACTCCCTGGACTGTTTAAAAGGCCAGTCCGACCGGTCTAGACCGGTTGGCCCTGCGTAACCAGAGTCCTTTCTAAATCTGGACTCCGAAAAACGCTGCGCACTGCGTAACCTTTCGCAGATTCCGACGCAAGGGAGGTTTCTTGCTATAAAAGGACACCTAGGGGCTCTTCCTAGGTCATCAGAGAAGCTAAGGAACGTGGTTCTAAGGAGGGGAAGCTGTCGTGGAGCGTCTGCAACTCCTCTATTTCCGGTTTTTCTAGTTTTATGCTTTTATTCAGAGATTTTAGTTGTAGCATGAGTATGCTCGGCTAGAACCCCTCAGCTAAGGCTGAGAGGTGAAGCTTGTAGCTAATTCTATGTTGGATTCAGTTTAATTCACGTAATTTAAATTCAAGTTGGATTTTTTCTTTCATGTTTCAGTTTTAAAAGTGGTAGTTTGAGATGTTTTGTGAGAGTTCATGTACCCCGGACATGAATTCCTTGCAGTTCTCTGAGATTATCATGTAATGCTGGTTTAGATTCGAATTATAGTAATCCTTGAGCAGGCCATAGTCCATAGGCATGGCTGTTACTCCGCAGGCTATGGTTTTGAATTCTACATTGATTGAATGAACTAGAACTTGAAAGTTCAACTTGATTTGGATTGAATGTGTGTGAATGCTCTATTTTCCAACTAGATGAGAGATAGGACTTCAAATCTAGTCGTGTTCTCTACTTGGATTGACTGAATTGACATAGGATTGCTACAAGTTGATCCTTGAATGCCTTAGTACTTTATATCACTGATTTTTCATTAAGTTGCTGTTTTAGTTGAATACTCAATTGAATCTGATTTTCTTCCATAAACTGAGTTGCTAGAGTGGTTTGGAAGTTGTTCCTATTTCCCTGTGGATCGACCTCGGTCTTACCGAGTTTTATTACTACATCGCAGCCTTACACTTGAGGCGGGCGAACAAGTTTTTGGCGCCGTTGCCGGGGAACTTAGAGAACGGTTTTCAAATAATTTCAATGGCTGTAGAAATAGAAGTAGATAGTTTTTTTCTAATTTTCTTAGAACTAACAAACTTTTCTGTTTTGTAGGAATTCCTCTCTAGTTCAAGCGCATCAGGTGATACCTTTCTAACTTAGCTTTTTGCAGAATTTTTTAGATTAATTCCAGATTTCAGTTTTCTAGGATTTAGGATTAGTTTTAGTTTTTGGTTGAGTGGTTTATGTCCCGTTGGGAACGTAACCATTCGAATCATCTCCAATCTGAAGGTGGTTTAGTTGGACCATTGTCAGTCCATAGACGAATCCGAAATTACCAAGAGCATTGTGAAAGTTTGGGGAATATGGAACAAACACCTGTAAGGAATCCTCCCCCCCCCCTACTCCAACGACAAACGCAAATCAGGAAGGAGTAGGAGAGAATGAGGTACATAATGTTCCTCCAATGAGATCACTACGGGACTACCTACAACCTGCCCGAACAAGTACACCCTCTTGCGTGGTTCTACCAGCAAACAGTGGAAATTTTGACATAAAACCGGGTATAATTCAACTCTTACCAAAGTTCCATGGGCTAGATTCTGACCGCCCATACTTACACTTAAAAGAATTTGAAGAAGTGTTGGCCACCTTGCATTACACCAATGTTTCAGAGGATACTATCAGACTTAAACTTTTTCCCTTCACTTTGAAAGAAAGAGCCAAAGATTGGCTTCACTCTCTTAGACCACACTCGATTGGGTCATGGGTGGAGATGAATCGGGAATTCTTGAAAAAGTTCTTCCCGGCTCATAAAACGAACACCCTTCGAAGGGCCATAATGAATTTCTCGGCTAAAGAAGGTGAATCTTTTTTTCAATGTTGGGAAAGATTTAAGGAACTCCTGCTTGCTTGCCCACATCATGGCTATGAGAGTTGGCGAATTATAAACTTTTTCAATGATGGATTAAGTTCCAATATGCGCCAATTTGTGGAGATGATGTGCAATGGTGAGTTTATGAGTAAAAATCCAGATGAGGCTTGGAATTACTTGGACATGTTGGCTGAAAATGCCCAATCTTGGGATACATCGGATAAACCAAATAACTCCAAGCCCACTCAAGAGAAAGGAGGGATCTATGTCCTTAAGGAGGAAGACGATGTGAATGCAAGGGTAGCCAACCTCACAAGGAAGGTTGAGGCCATGGAACTTAGTAAAAGTGGAGTTCCCAAGTCCAAAGAAGCTGTTGAAACCATATGTGGGATCTGCCTCTCCGATTTACATGCTACGCAAGAATGTCCCACAATTCCTGCGTTTCAGGAAGTGCTACATGAGACTGCCAATGCTACATATGGTTACCAACGGCCTTTCAATGGACCGGTAGGTAATACGTATAATGAGAGTTGGAAGAACCACCCAAATTTCAGTTGGAAGAATGCTCCTACGAGCAATCCTACCAATTCTCGAAGAGGGCCACCCATGCAAAATATGGCCTCACCTCAATGCTCAATGGAGGATACCTTGAAGGCGTTTATACAAGGGCAAACGAAAATCAATCAATCGAATCAGTAAATGTTCCAAGAGCTTAAAGCCTCGGTTGATGAGATTAAGGGACGCTTGAATGCTAGGGAAGGGACCTTTCTGGCCCAACCTCAGCCCAATCCAAAGCAAGTACATGAAGTAAGCACCCCTAATCCTTCCAACCAAAACGTGGAGCAAGCCAAATCCATCACCACCCTTAGAAGTGGTAAACAAATTGACAAAACTATTCCGTTGAAGGCCGATGAGCCTAATGATCCGGTAAATTCTGAGGATGAAGATGGATCTAACTTAGCCCCACAACAATCGGAACGCATTTACAAGCCCGTGGCACCATTCCCTTTAAGATTGGTTGCCCCAAAATCTCTCCCAAATTCTCATGATATTCTAGAGATTTTCAGACAAGTCAAGATTAATATCCCTTTGCTTGATGCCATCAAACAAATTCCCTCTTATGCCAAGTTTCTAAAAGACCTATGCACAACAAAATGTAAATATAATGTGCAGCAAAAGGCCTTCTTAACTGAGCAAGTGAGTGCCATTCTCACTCAAAAGACCCCCCCAAAATTCAAAGATCCCGGTAGTCCCACCGTTTCATGTATCATGGAGACTACCGGATTGAACATGCCTTGTTAGATTTGGGGGCGAGTGTGAACTTGATCCCATACTCGGTATATGAGCAATTGGGTCTTGGTGAATTGAAACCCAGCAAAACCACGTTGCAACTCGCTGATAGATCTATCCGTGTACCGAGGGGGATAGTTGAGGATGTTCTAGTCCAAGTTGACAAGTTCTACTACCCGGTAGATTTTATCGTCTTGGACACACAACCGGTTTTGGATGCTAGCACCCTGTAGACACCCCACCTTCGGCTACACTGTTGGTAGAGATAGCTGGTTGAACGGAGGACCATACCCCCAAATTCAAGTCCAAACTCAGCCAAACTCACCCTTGTAAGCCCCATTCCATAGCCCAGTTCAAGCCTGAACCCAGTCAACCCAGTCCTAAAAACCACCCTGAAAAACCCCCCATAAAAAAGGCCAGTCAAAAAATCCCAAAAAAGTCAAACTCACTGAGTCAACTCGCTGAGTTAACCCGCTGAGTCAACCCGTCGAGTCAACCCGTCGAGTCAAAACACCGAGTCAACCCGTCGAGTCAACCCGTCGAGTCAAACCATCGAGTCGACCAGCTGAGTCAACTCACTGAGTCGACCAGCGAGTCCAACAGCAGCCCCGAGGGAACGGCCGTACTCGCTGGAAACCGAGGAGCGGCCGTACGGGCGGCCCATGGCAGGCCGCCCGGACAAAATTACGGGTTCTGCCACTCCTCGCTGCTATAAATACCCCCCTCCCCTTCTCATTTCAACAAGCCTTCAAGTCCAGCCAGTCCGGGTGTGGTCCGAGCCCTCATCCACCCCTTAGCCCATTTTTTCCACCAAGGAGAGTCCGAGTGAGGAGAGTCTAACCCTGGTCCAGCCCAGCCTGACCACTGGTCCAAGCCTCCCAAGCCACCCAAGTCTTGATCCAGCCACTCGAAGCCAACCCTTGCGACACCTCCGTCCATCCAGCTACTCTTTTTCCAGCATCATCTCATTTGCATCTAGCATAAGTGCAACATTTACTTTTCTTCCAACCCCCCTGCTTCACTACAAGCACCTTGATTACTCAAACACACATGCATATGTCTTTATATTAAGCACCTGTCAGTTCGAGCGTATGCTCTGGGCTTGCCCGTTGTTGGAACCTGCCCATCAGAAACTCTTACTGTTCAGACCTGCATTCACGCTTCACCATAAAACACCTTGATCATTCAAGCACACTGCATACGTCTTACATTAAGCACCTGTCAGTTCGAGCGTACGCTCTGGGCTTGCCCGTTGTTGGAACCTGCCCATCAGAAACTCTTACTGTTCAGACCCGCATTCATGCATCATGTCATCCATGAGAATATACGAGGATTAAACTAGACTTTCAAGTATTCGATCGATTCTGTGAAGTAGAGACCGTACTTCGGTACGGGCAGTGTGTGGGGTGCTTAACCTCTTCCCACCCTGTAACCGTGATCCCTTACCTTGAATCTCTGACCGCAGATCAACAGGAGTCATTTTAGAGGAAGGAATCTTCGGATTCCCTTCTCTAACGTTTCTACGGGGTCTAGCCGACTGTAGATTCGAAGTAACTGGCTAGTGGCGACTCTGGTCTTATATAAACTCACTTAAACATATTCAGCTCAACACGACAACCAAACAAAGCCCTCGAGAACGAGGCAAGCCAGTGGCACAAACGGCGATTTCGCACTCACGCACCTCTTCCTCTTCTTCTTCCGAAAGGGAAAGGGAGAACGACGTCGTGTGGGAGCGCGGAGAAATCGGCGAGGGTCCACAGAATGGCGACTCCACTGGGGATTAGCTAGTCCCACTAGTCGTGATCCAACTTGAAAACAGAATCCTTCCTGTACTTGAAAGTCATTAATCCTCATACAATCTCATCTGCATAGCATTCTACCCAAACCCAAACACAAAAAAAAAAAGAAAATTCCAAAACCAAAAAAAAAAAAGAAAATCCCAAAACCCAAAAAGAGTAGAGTATAGTCCTCACCATTGCGCCTCCTCGGGCTCAACGTACGCGGAGACAACTTCCCTTCCGCAGCATAATCCGCACTCAGGCTCAGCAAGCCATGTCCGACCACGAAGAAGAAACCCATCACTTCCCTGCTCTCGAAATAGCCGAAGCGCAACCTCCAGCGCAACAGCCCGTTGACAATACGCCAATCATACAAGAATTGGCACAAGGAATGAGAGCAATGCAAGAAATGCTCTTACAATTCATGCAAGCACAAACCACCACAGCAGCCAACAATCAGGTTGGCCCAGTTCAGCAAGCTCAGCAGCCATGCCGGGTCCTCCCGCCCTCCAGTTCAAATCAAGCACAACCAGCGGAGTCTACCCAGGACTACCGACAGCAGCCATCTCAGCCCTTCGCTATGGGGCATCCTTCTCAATATCTTCCTGCGACGACAAGGCCATCTCAAAGCACCTCCGTTGCCGGAACATCCAGTCAGCTTCCAGTCAATCTTGCAAACAACAATCTCAGTAGATCTCAGCATGTCCCCGCCGATGGGACACCTTTTCAATTTCAGCACATCCCCGCCGATGAGATTTCAATTCAATTTCCAGCAACAGGGACAGCACTGGCGAATGCCCACAACGGGGGTCAGTGTCAAGCCCACATCAATCAGCGGACAGTGGCGAATACCCAACAAGGGGGTCACTTCCCAGCATCTCAGCCTCCTGCAAACAGGAGCACTTTTCAATTCCAGCACATCCCTGCCGATGGGATTCCAGTTAATTTCCAGCAATCTTCAATTCAGCAAAATCCAGTTAATTTCCAGCAATCTTCAATTCAGCAAAATCCAGTTAATTTCCAGCAATCTTCAATTCAGCAAAATCCAGTCAATTTCCAGCAAGTTCCAGTTCAACCTTCAGTACAGTCTCCAGTTCAGTTACCATCATTTCAAGCACAAGTTCATCAGAATCCAGTTCAGTCATCAAATCAATTTCAGCAACCCGCGGTTGCTTTTCAGCAAGCCCATAGGGTCGAAGACATCGACCACTATGCCGAAGAAGAACGTGCCTTACTCCAGGAGGCACCAGTCGCTCGAACAGATCACTCAGGACTGGACGAGTTGCGGGAGCAGTTCCAGATCTTGCAAAGTCAGCTTCAGCGACAACAAGGAATCGACTTACCTTCGACCAAGTTCAGAGACTTGTGTCCTTTCCCAGATGCTCAAGTACCTCAAAACTTTGAGGTTCCAAAGTTCAAAAGATACGACGGCAGCGGTTGTCCCACGGCACATCTCAAAGCTTTCTGCGAGGAGCTGAGTGCAATCGCAGGAAACGAAGGGGCCCTCATTCGATTGTTCCAAAAATCTCTGAAGGGCGATGCCCTAGATTGGTACACTTCATTGGATTGCCACCGCATCAGAACATGGGAACAGCTCTCCCAGGCTTTCGTCGACAGATTCGCATATAATCTCAATATGGCACCCAGAAGAGCCGACCTTGCAGCACTCAGGCAAAGGAGTGATGAAACACTATCAGCTTATGTGGGACGTTGGCGAGCTATGGCAGCCAGAATGCGGACACCCATCGACGATGAAGAACAAATCTCCATGATTGTTCATTCAACATACCCAGGCATATCTGGGTATCTCATCTCGCATCCATATGCGAATTTCTTACAATTGATCCGTGCTGGAGAGCAAGTTGAAGCAGGAATCCGGGCCGGGACGATCTCCCCATGGCCTCATCAAGCCACTCCAGTCAAGAGGAACAGAGTGGAAGGAAGACCTATCGGGCACGGGAATGGAAACCGCAATGGTTCTCCTCCCCGCCCAACAGAGGTAAACAACATCAACACCGCTGCTCAAGGAAATCAACGTGCTCCTCCACAGGGACGTCAACAGTATCAGCAGAATCAAGTTCAGCATCAGCCTCAGCGGTATCAGCCACAACCAAATCCTCAGCCACAGCCACCTCGACAACAGCAGCAGTTCAGGGGAAATGGCCAATACTCATACCAGAACAGGCAGAATTACAGGGAGTTCAGGAAGTTCACTCCACTCAGTCAACCACTTAGTCAAATCATGACTACGCTGGTACAAAAGCAGTTACTCACTCTGATGACACCTAGGCCTCCGCCTCATCCTCTGCCTCCAAATTACCGAGAAAATGAGTACTGTGCCTACCATCAAGGGCGTGGCCACGCCACTGATCGATGCTATACTTTGAAAAATGCCATACAAGACCTGATTGATGACCGCAAGATCGTCATCTCGGTCCCTGGAACTTCTCCAGCAGCTTCCACCAACATCCTTCAGAATCCTCTACCTCAGCATCCAACGGACCCCAGTTCGTCTCGTGGCCCTGCCGTCAATAGTATAGAAGAAGGGGACCATATCGATCGCTTCTTCTCCCCTATTCAGTCCATTCATACCTACACCTATGAGCCAACAAATCCTCCTCCAGTCTTGCAAGGGACAAGTCCCTTTCTTCCTTCAGTCTCCGAGCCAGTAGTGCTTGAAGGAGCACCTCCATATGATATACCAGTTGTTCAAGGGGCACCTTACAACCATTCAAGCTGGGAACCAGTCGTCCTGGAAGGAGCACAATCATACATTGAGCCCACATACGAACCTGTCATCTTGCAAGGGGCAACTCCAGAACAATCCAATCCGCAATGGAAGGATTACACTCATCAGCAGCAAGAGCCCGTTGTCTTGGAAGGATCTCTTCCAGTCAAGCCTGTCATATTACAAGGGGCAAGTCCCGGAGGCATATCAATCACGCTACGGCAGCTCGGACGAACAGAGAAACCTCCTGCCATATCAAGAGGACCAGTATTCATTCCATGGGAGCCTCCTGCCCCAGGAACAGTCAAGCCAGGACCACGACCCTATGTGGTCTATGAAGACAAGCCTCGATACTACCCCTTCAGCACAGGCAACAATGTAGTTCTCAAGGCAAAAGCTCTATACGAGGAGGATCTGGTACCCACACCAGCACCGTTGCAAGAACCAGTGGTCCTAGAAGGCAAAAGGGAGGAAAACTACAAAGAGGTTCCATGGCACTATCCAGAATGTGCGGAAGTGGGAAACATGAATCCCAACGGGCGTTGCATCCGAAGAGATAATCAAAACAGAGGAGATCCCAAAGGCGTCCTCTCAGGCCTCGGCAGCAAAAATGAAGCCGCATACGATGTAGCAACTCAGCTCAAGTCAATCCCTGCACAAATCTCAGTATGGGAGCTACTCTGCACATCTCGCATACACCGAGAAATGTTTGCCAAGACCTTGAATGATGCTCATGTCTCCTCCGATACGGCACCAGAGATGATTGCATTGATGATTGGACAGCTACTGGCTCCGCGCGCCATCACCTTCACCGATAATGAGTTGCCACCAGAGGGACGAGATCATGGGCGATCCCTCAACATAGCCTTACGATACAAAGACCTCTGTGTTCCGCTGGTCCTTATCGATAATGGCTCAAGCTTAAATGTCTGCCCACTCAAGACTGCGGAACGCCTGGGAATCAGTCCTTCTTCATTCCGACCCAGCACCATATGCGTCAGAGCATTTGACAACACCCGCCGATCAGTGGAAGGGGAGGTCGACATAGAGGTACAGATAGGTCCAGAAGTTTCTACCATCACATTCCAAATCTTGGATATATCAGCCTCTTTCAACATGTTGCTCGGACGGCCGTGGCTGCACAAGGTTGGAGCTGTGCCATCAACCTTACATCAACGGGTGAAGTACATATGTGGAAATCAAGTGATCTCTATCCACGCAGAGAAGGAGCTCATCATTCCTTCCAATGCTGCTGCCACTGAACCAGACATCCCGGTCATCGATATCCAGCACTCTGAAGAAGATATCCCGTTTCATAGTTTCGAATTCGAGACTGTGAACTCTATCGCCAATCCAGAACCGATAAGGGTGGAACGTGTCTTTTCACCGGCAGAGCGTCTGAGCCTCAAATACCGAATGAAGAATCACTTCAAGTCCAGAAAGGTATCGCTAGTATATAACCAACGCAAGTGGGGACTCGGATACAGGTCAACCTTCATAGACAAGAGAAGGAAGAAATTTCGGTGCTCACCCATCCAATTCGTCAAGCCAGGAGAACCTTGCAAAGATCTAGGAGGGAATCAACCGACTGCACTACACAAAGGCCTCCCGATGAGCCTAGTTTGGGCTACGTGGCCCCCCATTCGATGGGATCAGATTCTCGAACCCTCTAAGCCTCCAGAAGAAGGAAGAAATGATGAAGACGAAGAAGGAAGACAAATACAGCAGCTTCAGGACCAGGTTACTCTGACACCTGCTCCCAACCAGGGGCACAACTTGCCCAACCAGGGGCACAACTTGCCCACTTCTCTCAACCAGGGGCACAACCTGCCCACTTCAATCAGCAAGGGGCACGACTCGCCCATCTCATCACCAATTAGCAAGGGGCACGACTCGCCCATCTCATCACCAATTAGCAAAGGGCACGACTTGCCCATCTCTGCAAAGGCAACATCATCAATCATCAGCCAGGGGCAGAAGCAGCCCATCCATTGGACCAAGAAAGGGAAATGGCCAGCCCTAGATTGGTCTGATGTCCAGGTTCCAAACTTGTGTCTAGCTGTGGAACCAGACGAACTGCAATGTGAGGTAAGTGATCCGGGAGGGACTGAGTGCGACTCAGATCTCGAACCCGACCAGCAAGAAGTCATGGTCATTGGGCCAGACCATGATTCTTCACCCAAATCATCAACCCCCACCTCTTCAGGGGAGGAAGTGTGGGGTCCTGAATGGTCATCTGTTCCCCTCACTTTTGAATCAGCCAAAGAGCCATCTGAGGGCTCTGGCTTCCAAAAAAAAACGCCTGTTTAAGCAGCGACCGGAACTTTGGAACAAGTTGGGCTCAATCATGGTCTGCAATGCCCGCTTGTTCAAAGTCCCGTGAATTTCGAAAAGCCAAAAAAATCAAAAACTTTCAAAAACCAAAAACATCTAGCATTTTCATTTCAGAAAAATCTCAAAAATAAAAAAATATTTCTTTTCCTGCATTCAATAGTGTGCCAAGTTCGTCTAAAGAGTCGCATGAGTTTGAAGTCGAATCATATGATTTCGACATCGAATTAGACTTTGAGCTCATGGGTCTGGACGAAGCTCGGGACGAGGAAGATGATGATCCTGCTCCCGAACTTGAGGATCTCCTCAAAAAGTTCGAATCTAAAGCCAATGTTGTAGCCGATGATTTCGAGATAGTAAACTTGGGGACGCCTGAGATCCCTAGGGAAGTACGCATTGGAAAATCGTTGCCACCTGAGATGAAACAGAAAATGATAGAATTCCTAGCTCCAAGATTGTCCAACTTCGCGTTCTCATATGAAGACATGCCGGGGCTCGATGAAGAGCTCGTTGTACACCATCTGCCAACCAAGGCAGATATGAAGCCAGGTAAAGCAGAAACTCCGAAGAATGAAGCCAGAATGGGCTCTGAAAGTCCGAGATGAAGTCATCAAGCAATACAATGCGGGATTCTTGGTAGTCTCCAACTACCCTGAATGGCTCGCCAACATCGTACCAGTACCGAAGAAGGATGGCAAGGTTCGAATGTGCATCGACTTCCGAGATCTCAACAAAGCCAGTCCAAAAGATGACTTCCCTTTGCCACATATCGACACTCTGGTCGACAACACCGCTGGATACAAGATCTTCTCATTCATGGACGGGTTCTCAGGTTACAATCAGATCAAGATGGCCGTCGAAGATCGTGAGAAGACAGCATTTATCACTCCCTGGGGAACCTTCTGTTACAGGGTGATGCCGTTCGGTCTGAAGAACGCAGGAGCAACATATCAGCGAGCAATGACAGCACTATTCCACGACATGATGAACAAAGAACTCGAAGTATATGTGGACGACATGATCGTCAAATCTCGCACAATGGAAGGACACTTTGAAGATCTGAAGAAGTTATTCAACAGATTAGAAAAGTACAAGCTCCGCCTCAACCCTCAGAAATGTGTCTTCGGTGCAATGGGAGGTAAGCTCCTCGGCTTTATGGTGAGCGAAGATGGCATCAGGGTCGACGAGACCAAAACCAGAGCAATCATCGAGATGCCCCCTCCTAGAACAGAGAAAGAAATTCGTGGCTTCCTCGGCAGAATTCAATACATCAGTCGCTTCATCGCACAGCTCACACCTATCTGTGAGCCCATATTCAAGCTCCTTCGGAAGAACGTCCCAAAAGAATGGAATGATGATTGCCAAGTCGCCTTCGACCGCATCAAGAAGTATCTCATGAATCCTCCAGTCCTAGTGCCGCCCACTCCTGGACGACCACTATTGTTATACATCTCGGTAGCAGCAGAAGCCATCGGCTGTGTCCTCGGCCAGCACGACGAGACCGGGAAGAAAGAACAAGCAATATACTATTTGAGTCGAAAGTTCACCGACTACGAGACCAGGTATTCCCCGATCGAGAAGACTTGCCTCGCCCTAGTCTGGGCAACTCAGCGACTCCGTCAATACATGATTGCATTCCCTATTCTCCTTCTCGCTCACATGGATCCGCTCAAGTACCTGTTCGAGAAACCGGCACTCACTGGAAGGATAGCTAAATGGCAGCTACTCTTGTCTGAGTTCGACATCACCTATGTCACTCAAAAGGCAATCAAGGGACAGGCCCTCGCCGATCATCTTGCGGCTCACTCTCTCCTAGATTATCAACCACTCAAGACGTTCTTCCCTGATGAAGATCTCTTGCTCATTGAAGAGGATGAAAAGAATAAGAAAGATGAATGGACATTATTCTTCGACGGCGCAGCAAATTCTAAAGGGAGTGGTATTGGAGCAATCCTCTACTCTCCAGATGATGTCCCTATTCCTATCTCGAGGCGCATCGCATTCGAATGCACCAACAACATGGCAGAGTATGAAGCATGCATCGCTGGCTTAAGGGAAGCCATAATCTTGGGCGTCAAGAAGCTACGAGTATTTGGAGACTCACAGCTTATCATCAATCAGACCAATGGCGAATGGAAGACCAAAGACGAGAAGTTGATACCATATCATGTGTATCTTGACAATCTAATCGAAGAATTCAAGGAAATCACTTTCTCATACATGCCCAGAGCCAAGAACCAGTTTGCAGATGCTCTCGCCACGCTCGCATCAATGCTCGAGATCCCAAAAGGAGCTTCAGAATGAGAGCTCACGGTCGAAATTCAAGAAGAACCTGCTTTTTGCCTACAAATAGAAGAAGCCGAAGATGTCCCTGACAAACCCTGGTATGCCGACATCAAGCAATATCTCGAAACCCAGGAGTATCCAGAATCAGCAACAGCAACAGATCGCCGAACCATCCAGCGTTTGGCCGGCCAGTTCACCATCAGTGGCGAAGTTCTCTACAAGCGATCCTATAATCACATCCTCCTCCGATGCGTCGATGAAACGGAAGCTGCAAAGATCATGAAAGAAATACACGAAGGAATCTGCGGCCCACACATGAATGGGCACATGATGGCAAAGAAGATTCTACGACTCGGCTACTACTGGCTTACCATGGAGACAGACTGTTGCAAGCACGTCAGAAAATGCTTCAAGTGTCAAGAGCATGCGAATCAAATCCATGCCCCATCATCAGAGTTATACAACCTGACCACCCCCTGGCCCTTCTCCATGTGGGGACTCGACATCATCGGCAAGATCAGTCCCAAAGCATCAAATGGTCACGAGTACATACTTGTGGCAGTCGACTACTTCACCAAGTGGGTAGAGGCAGCCTCCTACACCACGATTGCAGCATCTCAAGTGATCAAATTCATGAAGAACAACATCATATGCCGATATGGAATCCCTAATGCCATCATCACAGATAATGGGACCCCGTTCGTCAACAAGAAGATGGATGACTTCCTCAGCAAGTTCAAGATCCAACGTCATCGATCAAGCCCCTACCGTCCCCAGATGAATGGTGGGGTAGAAGCCGCAAACAAGACAATCGTCAGGATACTCGAGAAGATGGTCGTGACATATCGAGATTGGTCAGATATGCTCCCATATGCACTTTGGGCCTATCGAACGTCTGTACGGTCTGCTACGGGCGTTACTCCTTTCGAGCTTACTTATGGAATGGAAGCAGTTCTACCAGTCGAGGTGGAAATACCATCGTTACGGGTATTACTAGAAAGCGGAATTGAAGAAGGAGAATGGCAACGGGCCAGATTTGATCAGTTGCAGCTAGCAGATGAAAAACGCATGCGTGCACTAAGTCATTCACAGTGCTATCAGAAAAGGATCGCTCGGGCTTACAACAAGAGAGTCCGAAAAAGGAGCTTCAAGGTAGGCGACATGGTCATGAAGAAGATTCTACCGTCGCACCTTCCAGATCCCAGAGGAAAGTTCAAACCCTCGTGGGACGGGCCACTGATCATCAGAGAAGTACTTCCTGGAGGCGCCCTCAGACTCACCAGCATGAGAGGGGTGGATCTTCCTGAGCCAACCAACGCCGACAACGTGAAAATCTTTCACGGGTAAGTCATTCTGACCTTATCAAAGGTTACTTTAATAGAGCTGAAGTCAAGGGGTCAAAGCTAAGATCTCTGAGAAATCATTCCCGTCCACCAACAAGTGTTTCAAATAAGGGGACTCCAAAAGAGAAAAATACAAAAAAAAGGGGGGGATTCAAAAAGAGACAAAAAAAAAAGAGAAAAAGAATACAGAAGAAAAAGAATACAAAAAAAAAAAGAAGAAAAAAAAAAAGAGAAAGAAAAAAGGAAGCCAAAGAAAGGCACTCAAGAAAAAAAATCAATCCAAGAAACACAGTCATCCATCCATCCATCTCAGAGGGGTCTTTAGCAAAGACCGACAGCTCCATTATCGTAACTCAGGATAAGGGCTGAAGGACTGCCATCGGCCGGCAACGACGGATTCCCGACCTCTAGCCGCCGCAGTTATCCAGAGATCCAGAAAAGAAAAAAAAAAAAAAAAGAAGAAAAAAGAAAATGTGTGCCTAAACAAAGAGGGCGGAGTGAAAACCCGAAAGGGCGCTCCGAGTAAAAACAGTGGGCATACAGCGGACTTGGTGAAAACCTGAAAGGGCGCCAAGGGTAAAAACAGCACAGCTGCCAAGGGGCAGGCAAGACCAAATACCCGGGACGTGGTGAAAACCCGAAAGGGCGCCACGGGCAAAAATGACGGGAAAAAGCCGGCTGTGGTGAAAACTCGAAAGAGCACTACAGGCAAAAATGGCTCAAAATGAAAAAAAAAAGAAAAAAAAAATAAAAGTGCAGGTACCAAGAAGCAGACGATCCAGATCAGTTCAAGCGGTTACAGTTCAAGAACAAGAAGAAGCGCAGTCAGGAGCGAAGAACTCTACAAACTCTGACAATCTCAGGAAGCAAGAGTTTCCATTGCCTACATCTCTAGGGAACCAAAGGAACACACAAGTCAAATCTCGAGACATCGGTCAAATCATTGACCGAGCCCCAGTTCTGATTCCTATATCCCGACACAAAATCCAGACACACTCACAAGACAACTCATGGCACAGTAGATTTTCAAACAGTTTTTTCTCTTTTCAATTAAATGCATTATATTTCTCTTACACATATCATCTTTTTCAAAAATACAAAAAAAATGCATCATCATCAATCATATATGCAAAAATCAGTGTGCAGGTGGCCAACACAATCAATCTCTACCCTCCTCCTCGGCCACATCAGGTGAGTCCTCTGACTCATAAAAAGATAGTCTCGCTCTCAACCTGCTCACTTCCATACGCAGGTAATGCACCTCATCGCGCTCAAGGGTACGGATCGCTATCTCCTCATCAGACAATCTCTGATCGGCAGCCAATCTCCTCGACATCATCTCGCAATGATACCGAAGTGCAGAGATCTCAGACAGCAGATGGCCATGAGTGGCCAAAAGGAAGCCAGGATCGACAAAAGGGCGCTCCTCAAAAGGTTCATATGAACTAGATGAAGAGCCAGCATCTCCAAGAATATCCTTCTCATCCTCATCAGCGGTCTGGTGCCAACAAGGGATACGTCGATACAAAGACTGCTCAGCAACCCAGTACTGATATGGGGCGGTCGCCATCGGAAAAGTCCGCAGCTCAAATCCCAACAAATCAGCTGTCAAATAACTCGCCCAGGAACAATCAATCCGGGTCCTGAAGTCAGAAGATTTAGAGGGGAGTACTCGACGTCCGATACCCGTGAAAGCAAAATGAGGAACATCCTGCTCATACCCAAACTGCCGCAGGAACCGGATGGGATGGTAAGAAAAGTAGGATCGAAAGCCTACCAACATCAGAGGATGGCGATGTGCATCGCAAAGCACTGGAGGAAGTGAAAACCAAGACGACTCCCAACGAACGTTCCAGTCACGAAGTTCAGCAAACATCCTGCGATACAAGGGCTCGCTCATCCTAGCCGTATGCGGAAGGAACTCGATGATATAACGCATAATGTCAGAGCCCGGGATGCCAGGAAGAGGTACAGGAACGGTCAGAGAAAGACGCTCCCATAGCCATACCTGATCACAGAAAGTAAAAGAAGTTCAGCTAAAGCAAAACAATTCCTAGCAAAGCAAGAAGAAAAAAGGTGCAGAAAAGATACCTGGAGGAAAGCACAACAGCCGCGAAGGACACGAGTGCGGCCTAGGGCACAGTCGGTCAGCCCATCAAATAGCTCGGCCAAGACGAGAGAAATGATCCCCTGCCGACGGACAGCTCGGCTCATCACCTCAAAAAGCAAAGGAGTCTGGGACCTGCGCCATCCCGAGAACAGCACCTCAGCGATCAAACAGAACATCAGTGCGTTCCGAGCAAAGGTGGAACCAGCCGTACTCTGAGGACCCGAAAAAAGATCATACAGCAAGTCCAAAGAGAACACTACAGCATCCTGACCACTAGCTGCAGGTCGAACAAGATAAGGGATCCCAAACCAGTTCTGCGGTGTAGCAGTCTTCGGCGATGTCTTCGGCGAAAAGTACTGAGTATAATCCAAGGGTAAGCCTGTCAAGCATGCAAGCTCCTCCAAAGAAGGCCCCATCTCCATATCATTGAACGCAAACAAGTTCAACGAAGGGACCCAGTCAATCAAGGCAGCTCCAAGCATCCTCCAGTCAATGTCAACTCTAGCCATATGAATCAGACTGCCAAAGCCATAAGACTCCAAATCTCGAATCTCATAAGCTGACAAGCTATCAAGCCAAGCAAGCAGTCGTGGCGAGCAAGAAGAACGAGGAAGCAGCTGACAAGTCCTCACCGGTATCCCCTCCAGCACAAAAGGCCCAGAAATCGAGGACAACTCATCGAAGATCGGAAGGTCAACAGGCGAAGGAGAAGGAAAAGCTGGAACCTCTGCAGACTCGACAGCCCCTGACCTGCCCTCAGTGATGGCTATGTCTGATATAGTCGCATCGCTGTCTGAAACTGTCATAATCTTAGCCGCACGAGAAGACTCGCCCACCTCATGAACAGAGTGCGCAAAAGACCGACGATCAGGGGAAGGACAATGCTCTCCATCAAAAGGACTATCAGTGAAGATCACACCGCACATCGTGGCATCCTGGCTAATCTGACCGTCAAAGAATACATCTGAACCATCCAAAAGGGTCTCGGTTACCCCGATCGAAGAATCAACTGCCAGATCCGGACCTGCGGCCCTCTCCAGTAGGAGATCATGAATCCAATCATCATCCTGACCGATCAAAGGGATCATCGAGGCATCCACACCGTCCATCATCAGGGGGACATCATCAATGATCACATCAAGTCCACCCAAGCAAGTACACCGCACATCTCGGCCCTCATCCAGAGCATCCAAACCGTCAAAGGTACCATCTGAGCCATCCATACCATCCAGACATGAGATCAGCCCATCTATGTCCCTCATAGTCCCATCATCACCGTCCATCACATCATCCATGGGACCCACACTCAAGGGATGCATAGCCCCACCTATGTCCCATCCCATCATCTCATCCATACCATCCATTCCTCCCATAATGAGGGCCCCATTCAAATCAGAAAATCCAGCCATCCCACCATTAATGGAGCTATTCAAAGCTCCACCAACTCCATTCCCTAACCCCTCATCAATGCTTCCATTCAATGCCCCATCTCCACCATCCATTAAAGAAATCCCTCCATCATTAAAGCCTTCAATACTTTCTGAAGTATGGGACCCACCATGGACAGCCCCCACAGCCCATAAATCTCCACCATCCATGGCCCAAGAAGGGACAAAGCAAGATAAAGACAAGATGATGAGGAAAGAGGAGACAAGAAGAATATTCATGGCTGCAATCGAACCCGGACGTGCACGGAATGAGGGGACAAAGACAGTGGACAGTGAAGAATGTCCGAACCGGGGCCAGCCCAGGCCGCTCAAGAGACGAGCCTTGGGCGGCCTGCCCTGGGCCGCCCGTACGGACGCAGATCCCCTCTCTCCGCGGGATTGGCTTCAGGGCTTTTGGTAGGTGAGGCTGACAGTCCACGTCAGCAGATGGCGCTCCGTGGGCCGCCCAAGGCTCCGGTCCACTCCAGATTTCGACTGAAGATGATCAAGATCATACAAAAGGTGCCCCACTGGTCCAATCATGAAGCAATGTGACCGGAATAGGGCTGAGCAAGCCAAAGAGAAGGAAAGGTGATCAAGTGGGGGCCACAAGCAATCCAAGCCATTCAAAAACTAGATCATCACGATCTAAACCATTAAAGAACCTACATGAGCCATGAAACAGCAAGATCAAAGGTTCGATCATCAAAAGAAGGGCCAAAATCCAAGATCTAATCATCAAGTGGGCCCACAAAGCCAAATCAAGCGATCAGAGACGTTCAAGCCATCATCCACGCCATGAGAAGCATTCCTAACCTCACAAATCATCAAAAGAAGTGCCCCAAAGTAAAGCTAAGGTCTCAAGTGGGCCCACAGGGCCAAATCCATCGATCTGAACCATTCAAGGGCCAAATCATCAAGATCCAAACCATTGGGAAGCTTACACAAGTCATGGAGTGGCGAGATCAAAAGACCAATCATCAAAAGAAGGGCTAAAATCCAAGATCCAATCATCAAGTGGGCCCCGCAGGGCTTAAACAAGCAATCTGAACCGTTCAAGTCATTGTCCATGCAGTTGAGAAATCACAAATCATGAAGGAATGAGTCAAGAATCAAAGCATCCAGACATCACCAAGGAATTTGGGAGAAATCAAAGCCTGTATATTCATCCAAAAGAGCTTGGTACAAAAGGGGACAAAAACAAAAATACAAGGCCATATAAAGCAGAGCCAGCTACAAGTCGCCAACATAATCATCATCGCCCCTCCTCGCGTCCCGCTCCCGACGATAAAGATCCATCAAAGGAGCAGTCACTGAACCTCCAGCATACCTGCGACGGCCACCTGGAACGTAAAGCGAAGGAAGCAAAGGCCCCTGGCCAAATAGCAGATACCACTCGTCATAATCACGATCCGGGATCGTGAAACGGAAGCCAGGCTGGCCCACCAGAGCCTCAACTCTCTCATCAGCTGGCATCCGAGCAGCTGGAGGAGGTGCAGAACAGGGGACCCGAGCTACCCCAGTGACTTGCCGAAGCAATCTCTCTCCCAAGTACCATTGGAAGGACTCAGCGTCAGAAAGCATAATACGGAGACATGAAGCATCATATGCCTCCACGCGCTGGGGTGTGTAGTAGAGAGGGAAACTGGCGTACGGCATCCGGGCAAACTGTAGCAGAAGAGGTTACCACGATCAGTTGCAAGTATAGTACAAGGACAAAGACAAGCAAGATACTTACGTCCTCAACGGTCAGCCCGTCTATATCAGCACGCCAATTGTCCCCGGGAACTCGGGAGTTCCGCTGACGATTCTGCTGATGCCAGTACATGTGGCGATACTGAGCGGGTTCAATGTCGTCTCGCATCCTCGGCGCAAGATGCGGAAAATGGTCATAAAAGCAGGTCTGGATGAAAGTACATTTAATGATCAGAGAGAGAAAGGAGGCAAACGGCCCCAAAGGGGATGAAAGAAGAGGTACCTCAACAACAGGCCAGAAGCCTGTGAAGGACCGGCTATGCCGACAGGTCTTGTCCAGACCTTGAAAGAGACGGGTCAGGATGGCCCCATTCCAGTTATAGGGGTGATGAAGATCCTCGACTAAACGAAGAAATTTAGGATCAACTCTCTCATTCGCATGGCAAAAAAGAAAGGATCCAAAAGCATAAGTGATCATGGCCCGCGCCTTGTGGAGGGCCTCTCGCTCGGTGGTAGGGATGACGGAAGCAAAATTGTTGTAAAACCATCGCATCTTCACTTGATGGCCTTGGAATTCACCCTCAGGAGGGACGTCACCGACAAGCCGCAGCCAATCAGTGGAAGAGAGGGGAGCTAAAGAGCTAACTTGAGGGACAATTGCCCCATGAAATGGGAAACCTATCTGCATATAAATGTCCAAAGGGGTTATTCCCCATTCTCCACAAGGGAGCTGGAAGGTGTGGGTCTCATCCCGCCACCTCTCACAAAGGGCCGCAAGCATCATACGGTTGGCGTCATTGTTATGGAAGCGTAGGGTGAGAAGGCCAGCAAAAGGAGTACCATCTAGTACTCGCTCAAGCAAGGGCTGTGGCTCCTTCATCCAATTGTCCCAGCGATCCCTGGTACCTCGACCCTTGATAGCAGGAAGAGGTTGATGCTCCATAGCTAGGGAACACATGTGGTCCCCTCGGCGGACAATGAAAGCAGGATCATCCTCGTCAACCACTTGATGGCCCCTAGTACCATCCGCCATGGAATCCTACAAGCTTGGCAAGGTAAGTCCCTATCCTTTACCCATTAAAATCCAAATTCTCATCCAAGAAACCCATGGGATTGGACTCACATTCAAATGCAAAATCTAAAGTCCAACTCCATGTGTCACTTAGGATATGTGTTGGGCCCATTGGAAAAAGTAAGGCCCACCTTAAAGAAGGTGGCATGACATGCCTTAGGTAAGAAAAGTCTATCATCCAAGGACACATTTTGGACAACAAATGCACTCAAGTGCCATGAGATCAACTAAGGATGAGAGTCCTACTTCACATGAGAAGTTCCTCTTCAAAGTCCACATGTGGCCAAGGATTGACTCACTTTTATGCCAAGGTCATGATTCTCACTTAGGATGTCTCCATCTTTTTACACATATGCATGGACAAGTGGGGAATAGAAAGGAAACAGGTCCCCAAGAGCAACCCAAATGCCTCATCTCAATGGATTAAAGAGAACACATAGCCCACTTTGGAGAATATGAGAACCCATTCATGGGTTAACCATGGGCAACCTTATGTGCCTCATCTTGATGAAAGTTTTGACCATGAGAATACAACAAGGAGGTCTACCCACAAACATATGAATCAAAGAAGCTAAGAGTAGAAAGTTGATGCACATAGCCCACATGAAGAATCAAAGTTGAAAATGCCCATGAAAAGGCAAGTTTGGGCAACTTATGTGCACCAACTTGTTCACCAAAAAGGGAGACCATTTGAGCACAAAAGAGCATGGCTTGATGAGTCACCCAACCACCATGAAAATGGATAAGAATGTTACACATAGCCCACTTGAATATCAAAATCCAAAATGTCCCAAGGCATGGGACAAAAATGGGCAACTTATGGGTATCATTCTTTCCTACAAATGGAAGAAGAAATCACTCATATTTGAATGATGATGGGTGATCCACCAAGCCCCCATAGAAAAGATCAAGGAGCCATGGTTGTATGGATAGCTCACTTGAGGATCATCCAGTTGAGGTTGATAACATTAAAGGGAAACTCTTGAGAACCACAAACCTACCACAAGGAAAACCATTTGAACCTAGTGAGATTGTGGGAACAACTCACTCATGAGACTTGTAGATGGTCAAGTAACTCAAGTCCTCCATCCATCAAGAGAGAAAGCATGAAAAGAAAAATCCTACATGAACAAAGTGTAGTGGGGCACACATGGTTCAAAGAAGTGCCCAAGTTTCAATGAAGGCCCAAAAGCCCATCCATATGAAAAAATTCTAAAGAACCCACCACACTTTGTACAAGGATGTACATCATAATCAAGAAATGATGGAAGAGTTGGGCCACTTGTCCATAAAGGCCCAACTAGGAAAACTAGCCCACTTGAGATCCAAAATGAAAAATGGGCTAGCCACCTTGATCCATACACATGTGAAGAAAGATGGGGTCACCCAAAGTGAGCCCCACGAGCCCAAAACTTGAGATGGGCCCTACCATGCCCATGGGCCCAAATCTTGAAAAGAAGAGGGAAAAGAAAGGATAGTTCCAAAGGAAAAATGACAAAGGCAAGAAAGCATGAGGGAGCCCAAAATGAAGCATTGGGCCCATCAAATACACCAAGGGCCATGACTTCACTTTGAGCCCATTTGATACACATGAAAAGAGGCCCAACTCCCATGAAAAAGATAGAGTATTTTGCCATGCACACTTGATGACATGGCAAAATTACTCCTTACATGCACATGGAGGGAGTGTGAAAAAGGAAAAAATGATGAAGTGGAGAGCTTGCAATGTCCTTCTCCATGCACCACCTTTGAAAGACTTGAGATCTAAGAAAAGATCAAGAATGCTTGGGCCCACCTTCACACCCCTTTGAATAGCTACATGAAAAAGGAAAAGGATCATGAGAAGAGACAATGAAGATGGAAAAGGACAAGAAAGAGAAAGGAAGTGGTCCATACCTTTACCACTCACCAAAGAAGGACCACCTTGCTGTCCCAAGATTTCTCTAAGGCCCACCACTTGAAAAGAGCAAAGGATCACCAAAGAAGAGAGAGGAAACTTGAAGAAAGAAAGAGTATGAGAGAGAGAAGAGAGAGATTGCACGTTTAAGGGGGGGAGGGTGCCCCATGTTATATAGAAAAGGGGAAGGCACCCTTTTACCCAGCCCCCTGAAGAGACCAGGAGGCAGAGACCGGGCGGGCGGCCCATGGGAGGCCGTCCTAGCCTCCACCTACTTGAAACGACCTCCCTCTCCCTCTCCTTGGGAAGAACTCCCCCTTGGGAAGGGTGGTTGCAAGTGAATCTTGTACCTTCATGTAAGAATGAAGTGATGGAAGAGAATGGTGAGAAAAAGGAAGAAATCTCACCAAAATCTCATCTCATGAGAAATGGGTGAGAAATTGGGTGGATGATGTGGAAAAGTTCCATGGAATTTCCAAGAAAAAGAAAGGAAAATTTGACTTGGTCAAACAATGATCTCAACCATCCAAAGGCATGACCAGATGATCCAAACCATTCCAAGAGGAATCCCAAGAATCTCCGCCCTTGATTACTGTTCACATGTACAGTTTCTGGTCCGAAGACCTTAAACTACGTCGGGACCAAGGTCCCGAGGGATTGTCAATAAAACCGGCATCAGTCTTCTTCAAGATCTGGTGGCTCCGGACATTTTCAGAAAATCAAAAAAATATGCATCACTTGTACAGTTTCTGGTCCGAAGACTTTAAACTACGTCGGGATCAAGATCCCGAGGGATTGTCAATAAAACCGGCATCAGTCTTCTTCAAGATCTGGTGGCTCCGGACATTTTCAGAAAACCAAAAAATATATACATCACTTGTACAGTTTCTGGTCCGAAGACCTTAAACTACGTCGGGATCAAGATCCCGAGGGATTTTTAATAAAAATGGGTATCGATCTCGACCATCAAAATCAGAGTCGATGACCCAGAATATTTTTCAAAAAAGAAAACAAAAAAAAATGTCTTTCCTCTTTTAAAATTTTGGGTCCGAAGACCTTAAACTACGTCGGGATTCACATCCCGAGAGATTTTCAATAAAAGCCGGTATTGGTCTTGATTGCTCGAATCAAGATCCGACGACACCGGGTACTTTCGAAAACCACAAAAAATATATTTATGCATTTCCAACACTTACTTGTACATGTTTTGGGTCCGAAGACCTTAAACTACGTCGGGATCAACGTCCCGAGAGATTTTTAATAAAAACCAGCATCGATCCCAGCCTTTCGGGCCAAGATCTGATGATCTGGATCATTTCGAAAAACAAAAAAATATGTTTGCCCCCTCTTGTACATGTTTGGGTCCGAAGACCTTAAACTACGTCGGGATCAACATCCCGAGAGATTTTCAATAAAAGCCGGCGTCGGTCTTGTTTGCTCACATCAAGATCAATGACTCCGGACATTTTCAAAAAATCATAAAAATATATTACCAGCCCCGTTTTTAAAGTTTTGGTCCGAAGACCTTAAACTACGTCGGGATTGACATCCCGAGAGATTTTCAATAAAAACCGGCATCAGTCTGGATTGTCCATCCGCTGACACCGGACTTTTTCCAAAAAAAAAAAAAAAAAAAAAAAACATGTTTGCCCCTCTTTTGTACAGTTTCATGGTCCGAAGACCTTAAACTACACTGGGATTAATTTCTCGGGGGACCTTTCTCGCTTTCAACTAAAAACCGGCATCGGCCTCGACCGTTGGGATCGTGGTTCGATGACCCGGATCATCTCAAAAATACCAAAAATATTTTAAAGCTTTCCATAAAAACCAGTGTCAATCTCGATTACTCGAGTTGAAGTCTGGAGCTTTTTCAAAACAAAAAAAAATATATACAATATAAAACAAAAAAAAAATTTCATCACCAGTTTTGATCCACCAATTTATCCCCAGTGGTCCGAAGACCTAAAACTACACTGGGATTAACTTCTCGGGGGCTTTCTTTCCTAACCTGTTCCAGACATGGCTGACACTTGATCGTACGGGTGTCTGGAATCTTTTAAACAGGTAAAGGCTGAGGCGGGCAGAACTCCGCAATCCTGTTCGTGTTGAACGCACCGTGATAGACAACCTTGAGTTGGAAGTCGCTGTTGAAGCTGACGGATGTTCCCTGTTCCTAGAACTCATGAAGGGGATTAAGGCTGTTGGGAGGTGAAGCTCACCCTCACGGAATTGTGAGCAACGTAAGACCCCAAACTGGATTGACTAAGGGAAATGTGAGGATGTGGCTCATTTTGTGGCCGAAGGAGTCCGTCGGACGATACGTGGTCTATGTGCATTGCACATGAGGAACAGGCAACTTTGTGGGTGTGTTGACTGAAAACCCCCAAAATCCCCTCATCCAAAGATGTAAAACTACGGCACTTAACTGTGTGAGACCCGTCTTGCTCGCTGACGTAAAATGGATCGGGTGCCTTACCAGCAGTAGAAGCTGGAAGTGGATGGAAATTCCACATCTTTTCCCTGCATTTCAGAAAAATCACAAAATACAAAAACATTGCAAAATCATCTCTTCAAAAATCACAAAAATATTTCCATCAAATATCTGCAAAAATCACAAAAATATTTCCCTTGCTTTCAATCAAAATATTTCAAAAATCACAAAAATATTTCCTGTGTTTTCAATAACCAATCTCTATCCTGATCGCTCAGGTAAAGATTCGGACCACATATTTACAAAAAAATCACAAAAATTAGCATCCCCAGCACTACAATTCAGGAGTCTTGAACTCCGCTCACTTCACAGTATGGGATGACGGATCCAATCGCCCGCAAATTGGAATCTTGACCAAAACGGGCAACCAAACACCATCTCAATCACATGTATGCCCAGAAGAACATCTTGAAGTCAGATGATATCCTCGTACATTCTCATTAGCAAAGAAACAGCATCTTGGGACGATGGACCTGATCGACCACGGGTCGGGATCTTGACCAATCCGCTGTCCAAATCTCCGTATCAAAAAGAAAAATCCCCAAGGGAAGCACAACCCTACAAGCAATAAGCTCAAAGTTCACTACACCCATAGCAAAAGCAAAATTATCAAACTGAAAGAGAATGAGCCAAAGCCATGCATTCATCATGCATCTCCATGCATCAGCATCCATCGCATCAATCATCATGTTTACCTGCTTTCAAAATAAAAGTCGGTTAGCTAAAGACCCCACAGGCATCCCTAGTGGAGGCACATGCGAACCAGATTTTCATTTCAAAAAGACAAAAAAATATATTTCTATTTGCAAATAAAAACCCCACGGAGTATCACTCCCCAGAGTGGGTATCTTTTCAAAAACCCAAAAATACTTTCTCAGTAGAGCGTTCTGCCTCCAACACACTAGGAGATCTTCCATATCTCTGGGTAGGAGCCAACGCAAAAATCAAATAAGATCCGATGTCTCGCGGTTTCCCCGGAGACCATCGGATCCAATGCACTCAGAGTACGGTCGAACTGAACTCCAGTGTCAGTGCGGTCGTACCACATGCCAAGATACAAAAAGATGAAAGCCAAAAGGCTCGGTCACAGAAACCATTTGAACAGGTGGAAACGATGAATTGTAACCCAAGTATCAAAATCAGCAGATTGGGTGGAAAGAGTTCACCCGCACATACCTAGGCGTGGATGCCTGAAGTACCTTGACTGAGTCCAAGTCGGCGTAGTAGAATCCCGTAAGACTATCGGACGCAGGGCGTCTAACCACTTTGACAGTCAAGCGAAACAAGTACTCCTGGAGTGATCTGGGAAAACATCAAACATCACACAATCAGTCTCAGGGTCAGCAACCTCGTAAGACTAACGGACGCAGAGGCTCTGCTGTACCTTTCCGATGTTAGTACCGATCGGGAATGGAAGGGTTGCGATTGGGTACCCAGGTTGCAGCAAACTGCAGGGACAATCGCAACGTTTTCTCCGAACTCTCGCGATATGTGCGAGTTATCAATTTCCAGACAATCAACTGACTCAGATACAAAGAACAACAAAGATTCCAGACCACAATCAAGGAAAGAATGAATTGCAAACCAAGCATCAAAACCAGCAGATCGGGTGGAAAAGCCCACCCGCACATACCTAGGCGTGGATGCCTGAAGTACCTTGACTGAGTCCAAGTCGGCGTAGTAGAATCCCGTAAGACTATCGGACGCAGGGCGTCTAACCACTTTGACAGTCAAGCGAAACAAGTATTCCTGGAGTGATCTGGGAAAACATCAAACATACAATCAATCACAGGGTCAGTAACCTCGTAAGACTGTCGACGCAGAGGCTCTGCTGTACCTTTCCGATGTTAGTACCGATCGGGAATGGAAGGGTTGCGATTGGGTACCCAGGTTGCAGCAAACTGCAGGGACAATCGCAACGTTTTCTCCAAACTCTCGCGGTATGTGCAAGTGAGCGATCTCCAAACGATCAACTGGCACAGATGCAAAGGCAAGCAAAGATTTCAGAACAAGATCTATGAATGACCGGGTCAGAAGTGGGGTGTCCACTCGCTTTGGCATTCGGTTGCATGCAACCTCTGCCAAAGAGGGGCATCTGTAGACACCCCACCTTCGGCTACACTGTTGGTAGAGATAGCTGGTTGAACGGAGGACCATACCCCCAAATTCAAGTCCAAACTCAGCCAAACTCACCCTTGTAAGCCCCATTCCATAGCCCAGTTCAAGCCTGAACCCAGTCAACCCAGTCCTAAAAACCACCCTGAAAAACCCCCCATAAAAAAGGCCAGTCAAAAAATCCCAAAAAAGTCAAACTCACTGAGTCAACTCGCTGAGTTAACCCGCTGAGTCAACCCGTCGAGTCAACCCGTCGAGTCAAAACACCGAGTCAACCCGTCGAGTCAACCCGTCGAGTCAAACCATCGAGTCGACCCGCTGAGTCAACTCACTGAGTCGACCAGCGAGTCCAACAGCAGCCCCGAGGGAACGGTCGTACTCGCTGGAAACCGAGGAGCGGCCGTACGGGCGGCCCATGGCAGGCCGCCCGGACAAAATTACGGGTTCTGCCACTCCTCGCTGCTATAAATACCCCCCTCCCCTTCTCATTTCAACAAGCCTTCAAGTCCAGCCAGTCCGGGTGTGGTCCGAGCCCTCATCCACCCCTTAGCCCATTTTTTCCACCAAGGAGAGTCCGAGTGAGGAGAGTCTAACCCTGGTCCAGCCCAGCCTGACCACTGGTCCAAGCCTCCCAAGCCACCCAAGTCTTGATCCAGCCACTCGAAGCCAACCCTTGCGACACCTCCGTCCATCCAGCTACTCTTTTTCCAGCATCATCTCATTTGCATCTAGCATAAGTGCAACATTTACTTTTCTTCCAACCCCCCTGCTTCACTACAAGCACCTTGATTACTCAAACACACATGCATATGTCTTTATATTAAGCACCTGTCAGTTCGAGCGTATGCTCTGGGCTTGCCCGTTGTTGGAACCTGCCCATCAGAAACTCTTACTGTTCAGACCTGCATTCACGCTTCACCATAAAACACCTTGATCATTCAAGCACACTGCATACGTCTTACATTAAGCACCTGTCAGTTCGAGCGTACGCTCTGGGCTTGCCCGTTGTTGGAACCTGCCCATCAGAAACTCTTACTGTTCAGACCCGCATTCATGCATCATGTCATCCATGAGAATATACAAGGATTAAACTAGACTTTTAAGTATTCGATCGATTCTGTGAAGTAGAGACCGTACTTCGGTACGGGCAGTGTGTGGGGTGCTTAACCTCTTCCCACCCTGTAACCGTGATCCCTTACCTTGAATCTCTGACCGCAGATCAACAGGAGTCATTTTAGAGGAAGGAATCTTCGGATTCCCTTCTCTAACGTTTCTACGGGGTCTAGCCGACTGTAGATTCGAAGTAACTGGCTAGTGGCGACTCTGGTCTTATATAAACTCACTTAAACATATTCAGCTCAACACGACAACCAAACAAAGCCCTCGAGAACGAGGCAAGCCAGTGGCACAAACGGCGATTTCGCACTCACGCACCTCTTCCTCTTCTTCTTCCGAAAGGGAAAGGGAGAACGACGTCGTGTGGGAGCGCGGAGAAATCGGCGAGGGTCCACACACCCAAATACCGGTAATATTAGGCCGCCCATTCCTTGCCACATCAAACGCAATCATCAATTGTCGGAATGGGGTGACGCAACTATCTTTTGGAAACATGACACTAGAGGTGAATGTGTTTCACTTGGGCAAAAGACATAGGGATGTAGATGATGATGAGTTCTTCGAAGTAAACATGCTTGAAACTTTTGAAGAAGAAGAACTCCTCCAACTTGAACCACTAGAAAGCTTGGAGACATGCTTAGCACATTTCATGGATTCTGAAGACCCCATCATTGGTGAGATTGTGCAAGCATTAAATATAGAAAGATCGGTAGTTGACATTAGCCAGTGGAGGCCCCATTTTGAAAAATTACCACTAAGCACATCAAGGCCTCTACCGTCTAACATCAAACCACCGAAGCTTGACCTTAAACCATTGCCATCCGAGCTTAAATACGTATATTTGGGTCAAGAGGAAACGTTCCCGGTTGTCATTGCCTCCCACCTTGAGAAGGACCAAGAGCTCAAGTTGATTGAGTTACTCAAAGAACATAGGGAAGCCATAGGTTGGACAATAGCGGATCTCAAAGGGATAGATCATTCGGTTTGCACTCACCGAATACACCTTGAAGAAAATGTAAAAACGACTAGACAACCTCAAAGACGGCTAAATCCAAACATGATAGAGGTTGTCAAAGCCGAGGTGTTAAAGCTATTGGAGGTGGGTATTATCTACCCTATCTCAGATAGCCAATGGGTGAGTCCTACCCAAGTTGTCCCCAAGAAATCTGGTATTACCATCATTGAAAACGCCAACAACGAGCTTATACAACTAGAGTGACCACCGGTTGGCGTATATGCATTGATTATAGGAAGCTCAACACGGTTACTAGGAAAGACCACTTCCCTCTCCCATTTATGGATCAAATTTTGGAGAGGTTGGCAGGCCACTCCTATTATTGCTTCCTAGATGGTTATTCCGGATACAACCAAATTGAGATAGCTCTAGAAGACCAAGAGAAAACCACATTTACATGCCCATTTGGCACCTTCGCTTACCGAAGGATGCCATTCGGGTTATGTAATGCACCCGCCACATTCCAACGATGCATGTTGAGTATTTTCTCGGACATGGTGGGTGAGTTTCTTGAGGTATTCATGGATGACTTTTCTGTTTTTGGTAGTACATTTGATGAGTGTCTCAACCACTTGAAGTTGGTCTTGATGAGGTGTGAGGAGAAGCAACTTGTATTAAACTGGGAAAAGTGCCATTTCATGGTACAGAGAGGAATAGTCCTTGGACATATCATCTCGTCCAATGGAATAAAGGTGGACCGGGCAAAAATTGACATAATTTCCAATCTACCACCACCCAAAAGCATACGCGATGTGCGGTCCTTCCTTGGACAGGCCGGTTTCTATAGAAGGTTCATAAAGGATTTTAATCATATCTCAAGACCTTTATGTAACCTTCTACAAAAGGAGAACCAATTTGAGTGGAGTGCCGAATGTCAATTAGCTTTTTCAAAGCTAAAGGACATGTTGACAACCACTCCTATCATGCAACCACCAGATTGGTTCATTCCTTTTGAGTTGATGTGCGATGCGAGCGATTTCGCTATTGGGGCGGTGTTAGGCCAAAAGAAGGATAAGAAGCCCCATGTTATCTACTACGCAAGTAGGACCTTGAATCCCACCCAAGTTAATTATTCGACTACGGAGAAAGAGCTCCTAGGTGTCATTTTCGCCTTGGACAAATTCAGGCCATACTTAATAGGATCCAAAGTCATTGTTTATACGGATCATGCGGCGCTGAAATACCTTCTTTCTAAGAAGGATGCTAAGCCCCGTTTGCTTAGATGGATCCTACTCCTTCAAGAATTCGACTTGGAGATCAAAGACAAGAAGGGGGTAGAAAATGTGGTGGCGGATCATCTATCCCGCCTAGTCCTACCAAATTCCATTGACGAGTCACCTATTGAGGACTCATTCCCTGATGAACAACTCTTTGTTGCTGTGCATCCACCATGGTACGCTGATATAGCCAATTATCTTTCCACAGCTGTGATGCCGATTCATTGGACTGCGCAGGACAAATGTAAATTTCTAAGGGAAGTGCGCAGATTTTTCTGGGATGAACCTCTATTGTTTAAATATTGCCCAGACCAAATTATAAGGAGATGCGTCCCCGATGATGAACATAATTCAGTCATCTCCTTTTGTCATGATCAAGCATGTGGGGGTCATTTTTCAGCTAAGAAAACAACTGCAAAAATTCTGCAGTGTGGTTTTTATTGGCCCACGTTATTTAAGGACACCCACGAGTTTTGCAAAGCGTGCGAGCGCTGCCAGAAGTTAGGAGGATTATCACGTCGAAATATGATGCCTCTAACCCCAATTCAACATCTTGAAGTCTTTGACTGTTGGGGCATCGATTTCATGGGACCATTCCCCTCATCTTTTGGACATGTCTATATTTTGCTTGCCGTAGACTATGTGTCTAAATGGATAGAGGCTATCCCATGTAGAACCAACGATCATCGTACGGTTCTCAAATTCCTCAAAGAAAATATACTTTCTCGATTTGGGACGCCTCGAGCCATTATTAGTGATGGTGGTTCTCACTTTTGCAATAGACCTTTTGAAGCTTTGATGAAGAAATACGGTATTAGGCACAAAGTGAGTACCCCATACCACCCACAAACAAGTGGGCAAGCTGAAATCTCCAATAGGGAAATCAAGCAGATTTTGGAAAAGACGGTGAGACCGGATCGCAAGGATTGGTCCCTAAGATTAGATGATGCACTTTGGGCTCACCGTACCACCTACAAGACACCCATTGGAATGTCCCCATATAGACTTGTCTATGGGAAAGCTTGCCACTTGCCGGTGAAAATAGAACACAAAGCCTATTGGGCAATTCGGGCTTTAAATTTTGACATGGACAAGGCTAGCTCGCTTCGCAAACTCCAATTAAATGAGCTTGATGAAATCCGGAACGATGCATATGAGAATTCGAGAATTTACAAGAGTAAAATGAAGGCTTTCCATGACAAACACATCTTCAGGAAATCCTTCCATGAAGGACAGAAAGTACTCTTGTATAATTCCCGACTTCATCTTTTTTCGAGAAAATTACGATCTCGATGGACCGGCCCATATATTATCAAAGAAATTTTTCCTCATGGGGCTGTTGAGAATGAAAATGCAGCAAATGGTAACTGTTTTAAAGTTAATGGACAACGCCTTAAACCATTTGTTGAGAAATTTGATTCAGAGGACACGTCCATCACTCTGAATGATCCTGTCTATCAGGATGATTGATCTCCTAGTCTGATGGAGGTATAGCATAGGTAGGTTTTCTTTAGTTTTACTGCTTTAGTAGGTTTTAGTTGTTGAGTTGGAGACTTCCATGATCGCTCTTTCAGGTACTATTGCTTCTCACTCTCTCATATTTTACCATTGTTCTCATGTTCATACTAATTGAATATCTTTTTACATTGAGGACAATGCAAGATTTGGTTGGGGGGTGAGATGAGATTCTTCATCTAGCATATTGCAACATTCCAAGCTTCATATGCGCAAAAAATTTTCGAATTTTCTAACATCTCAAAACTCTTTTAGAAAATCTTGTTTCTATACATTTGAGATGCTATGAGTATAAGAAGAGGAGATACAAAGTGTGTGACGTTGGAGGTCTTGAAATCCTCCCAACATAATGGTTTTATATGTTAGTTCTCCTATTGTTGTGATTGATAGAAAATTCGAACACCTTTACACCAAGTTCACATTACACGATTTTCAGGAGTTGACAGGTTTATGTGATTTGTGGATTAGTAGACTTTGATTTAAAGGTGTTGAGCAGCCAAGCCGGGGTACTTTGTCCATCCTTGTCCATGGGAAAATAACAGAAGATATGGATTTTTAAAAATCCTATCTAATTTAAAAGAAAAAGGAAAGAAAGGATGAAATCGGGAAGGAAAGAAAAATGGTGGAAAATTCCGAAAAGGGCTACCTATTACCAACCGGGGGATGGTCGAACCGTAACCAAAGCCGGAAATGGGACGTAGTGTGAAAGCCGTCGGAAGGACGGTAAGGCAAATTTCTGTCATAGGCTTCTTGTTGCTCTGTGCACTTTAAAATCCTTGGCTTACTTAATCTATAAAGAAGATGATCCCAGAAACTCATGAGATGATCTTGCACTATGCACACTAGGTTGAATTTGTTCGAGTTCTTCTATTTATCAATCAATCCGTGGGAACTTCATGTAGACATGTATTATGTTTTGAGAGTCCAAGGTTTCAGCTTCTATCACCAAATTTCTCCAATTTTTAGACTTGTACATCTTGGAATGGATAGAAACATGGTTTCTGGAAGAGAGTTGGGTTTGGAGGTTTGAAATTATTTACGCATGTTTTGCTTGGGACTAGCAAAAAGCTGGTTGGGCGGTGTGTTGAACCTCCAATTTATACATTGCATTGCCCATTACATGACATGGTTTGCATGATTTTCATGATTTAAAGGCCTATCTAACTCATGTTTTGTGATTATAGGGGATGAGAGCGGACTTCATTCAATTAGGGATTGAAAGGATACATTTAGAGCCATTTGGATGAAGGACGAAAGAGGACCAAGGAAAGAAGAAAGCAAGGAGAAGAGAGAGAAGAAGAAAAAGGAGAAAAAGAAAGGAAAAAGAATCAAATGGAAGAAGGCCGACCGGTCTTGACCGGTCGGTCATGGATGCTAATTACATTGAAGACAGGCCGACCGGTCTAGACCGCTCGGCCATGCATACAGGAAGATGGACAACTTGGTCCGACCGGTCATGACCGGTCGGCTACACTTGCTGGATCAATGGACAGATCAGTCCGACCGGTCATGACCGGTCGGCAGCACTCCCTGGACTGTTTAAAAGGCCAGTCCGACCGGTCTAGACCGGTCGGCCCTGCGTAACCAGAGTCCTTTCTAAATCTGGACTCCGAAAAACGCTGCGCACTGTGTAACCTTTCGCAGATTCCGACGCAAGGGAGGTTTCTTGCTATAAAAGGACACCTAGGGGCTCTTCCTAGGTCATCAGAGAAGCTAAGGAACGTGGTTCTAAGGAGGGGAAGCTGTCGTGGAGCGTCTGTGTCACGCCCCAAATTCGGTTCTCGACGTCCATTTGCTATAACCCGAATTCAGAGGTGGCAGCCTCCGTAGTACCCCGATCTCGGATCCTAACCCTACACGTCAGGTTCCGATCCTGGGATACCACAAGGAGGATTTTAGGGTCTGAATTTTTTTTTTAAAAACATGAGCATCGCCATATGAGTACCATCAAAGACAAACACAATATTTCCACTAAATCATTTCGTTTACATACAGTACTGAAAAGTAGATACACAATGCGTAAATATAAAAACTGTGCACAATCCGGCACCTCCTGCCACTGCACTCCCAAATCCAACTCAACGTTGCTGATACACTCTGGTATAACCTGCAGCGTAACAAACGCGCATAAGCTTCGAACGAAGCTTTATGAGTGCATGTGTGCGTGCACAATGCGTATGACAAGCATGATAAATATCAGAGTAAGCAGTAAAGCATGATGAGAAATCTAAACCAAAACTTAGCCTAATTAGGCTACACGATCATATGATATGAATAACCAGCCTACAACGACTATGCAAGCATGCAATACAGATAACTAGCCTGCCATGGCTATACAAGCATGCAATACAGGTAACCAGCCTACCAAGGCTATATACTCAAACTATGCAATGGCCTACAGGGCCTAATGTCGCATATAATGATCCAATGCATGTATGCAAATCACCACCTCTAAGTACAGTGGTCCAGATACGAACAGTCATAACGCAATCACGTAAGCAATGTAGGACTCGGAACTGGTAGCTCGCCCAGTGTGGTAGCTCGCCCAGGCTTACAGCCCCGCCCACATCACACCCGCCCACATCAGGACCGTCCCACACCATACAGTGACACCAATACCATCTCTGAAACGGAACATCACTGGGGTCTCATAGACCTCACTACTCACCAGTAGAATGCCAAAGCCTATCTGGTGCAATAGCGGACCTACTCACAGCTGGTCAAACTCAACCCACTTTGCCAACACTCTTCCGACAGGTTAGGTCAGACCTCCTTCCAAACTGACCACGTGCAGTCGAAAACACCGCCGTTTGGTATTCGGCATACTGGTGTATGATTCGACCACCCGGTCCTTGAATGGAGCACCCACCTTGGTACCAACGGGTTTAGGGATTTTCACCCAGGGACATCTATGGCATCCTGTTTAAAGATCACATATTTTCGGTGTTCCTGCAAACCACGATGGAGCTGTGGTTGCAACGTAGTAACCATGCTATATGCGGCACAAGCAGAGGTGCGAAATGCAACCATGCATACAAACGTGGGACGACATGCCCGTGCAAGTCTCTAAAGAGCACCATAAAACTATAAGGTCTCAAATACAATGTCACCGTCAACTGGTAATGAACTGCACGACAATCACGACCGATATGACTGGTTGATACAAGACAATCAGATGAGCCAAGCATTCATGATGCATGAGTCAAGTATACAGTATGAGTGCCAACAAGTAGTCCATCTACCACGATGGCAATAAATCAATCAAGTCCAACCTATTTGAGATATGATTAAGATGAGGGGACACATATGAATGATCGAGTCATAGTGCGGGATGTCGCTAGCCAGGGAATCTCGCACCAAGGGCTACAAGGTATGCTAAGCTATTCCTACCATACAGTGTAGGTCAAGATGATAGATTCCTGTCCTCGAATAGTCCCATACCTATTGGAGAGGTTTGCGATATAGAGCACATGAATTACATTTGCGCGACTACATCTCGAATGCTTTATGAATGCGTTTATGCCCTAGTAGTCCCCAACTAACAATGGTGATTCGGGATGCATACTCATTACACATGCATAGTGGTCGTCAAAGCATATACTATATAGATCGCATAAGAGTATTCCAAATAACACTACGTGTGGCAACAGACATACTAAAAATAGCATAAAAAGATAATTCATTTATAATACAAGCAAACATAAAGAGATAAGACTCTAAATGGATGGTATACAACAACACAGACGGTTCAACAACTGAACGGTGTGGATTAACCTTCAATATTCAGATAACCCAAATGGAAAGAAAATGATTGAATACACTACCGACACTTTAAAGGTAGAACCTACTTGAGCGGCAAGAGTGGAATACTCAAAATCATACCGAGACCCATAATCCTGTAGTACAGTGGAGATGAACACAATAATGGTCCGTAAAAGGAATGTCATAGAAGGGGTTGCAAGATAGGCATGTCATGACAGAGGATTATAAATGGTAGGGTAATCTGCGATAGATGGTCAATACAATGAGGTCCAAAAAGGGACAACAGGTCTAACTTCATACTACAAGATAGGCTCCATATAATGGATGGCCTAGATGACATACGAACGTCGGGGATGAGCCCCATACTCGTCCTATACGTAACGGTGTGGATGAGATATACACGATATGGTAGTCTTTAATAGTTGGGTACAGGGTAGAAGGGGTGAATCATATGGGTATACAAGCTAAGTTACCAAGATCAATCAACATGGTGAGTCAACAAGGTGAGTCAATAAGGCAGGTTGACAAGGCGGATCAACATGGTGAGTTAACAAGGTGAATTGGCAAGACGGCTCAACAAGGTGAGTTTAAGAAGGTAGCCCTGTGACTTGGATCAAGCAAACTCTAAGGATAACCTTTAAATAAAGGTTTACTCAACTAATCATCAAGGTGGATCTACAGGATGGACAATGTGGTCATTCGAACACACAAACTTAGGTGGTCCCAAAGCCATCCTGTACATAACATGCGAGGGTCCATTCATTTGGATGGTTTGGATCAAGCACAAAATTAAGGCGGTCCTTATGGATGGCCGACATACATATCGCACCATGGAGGCCAATGGCTGACGTGGATAGAACACATGCATAACAAGGTGGACCCGTGGTTGGGTATAACCGCACAAAGGAGTGGGGGAGACACATACATTAATGGGCCACAACAGTTTGGGATCAACCCGATATCTGTGCTTTACCACTAATCGAGTGAAATGGTAACCAAACACCATGGTGGGGCCCGCACACCACACATGTGGAACCCCACCCATGGTTGGGTGACTTATGAACAGGAAGAATGGTAAATAAACATAACAGATGGGTCCTGTAAAGTTTCCAATGGTAGGCATTCAATCACCCTTATTTTCTACATGTGGCCCACCCAAAACTGGGCCTCACGCCCCGGCCAAGGTGGACAACAATGTATACAACACATCTATCAAGGTGTATCAAGGTGGGAGCCCAAGATGGGCCCCATGGCCTTTGGTTGGATGGAAAATTAAACATTACAATGGCCCCAAGGAAGGTTTCAAAGGTGGGCATCAATGACCACTGTTTCCTACAATGTGGTCCACCTGAGGTTTGGATTTACCTCATTATGAGGGCCCCCGGCCCTAAAATAATATGGAAAAACAGATGGGCGGCATACATAAAACAGATACATCGTGGTGGGACTCACAGAGCGTAGCACCCAAATGGGCCCCAAGAGTTTTGAATCAAACTAATATTTTTATTTTCTCCTTCATCCATATCCATGTGATCTTATGAACAGGTCGAATAACAAATAAACATCACTGTAGGGCTGGGAGGATTTCAACGGTGGAGATCATTATTCCCACTGTTTCTGTGGCATGGTCCACTTGAGGTTGGATATGCTTAAATTTTGGCTCAGCCACTAAAATGAGCTGGAAAAACATATGGACGGAATAGATAAAGCGCATACATTCTAGGTGGGTCCCACGAGTGGCCACAGGCTTGGCAGACCCCCCCCATATATATTTTATATATATGTATTATATATTTTATTTTATTTTTACTAAGTGGGGCCCACAGAAGCTTTGGATCAAGCTGATATTGTTGATTTCCCTTCTTCACACGCATGTGTGAACTTATGAACAGGTTGGATCTCAAATAATCATCATGGTGGGCCGTAGGAAGGTTTCAACAGTAGGGTCACTGTCCCTACTGTTTTCTGTGGTGGGGCCCCCCTTGAGACTTGGATCTGACTCATTCTTGGGTTCATATCCTAAAATGATCTCCCCAGATGGATGGACGGTGTGGATACAGCACATACATCATGGTGGGACACACGAATGGGCCACCAGCTGGCATGAGCCAGCGTCCTGGACGCTGGTAGTACCAGCATCAGCGACGCTGCCTCTTCTCTATTTCTTTCTTTCTTTTTTTTTTTTTTTTTGCACTCATATCATGTGGGGCCCACATGGGACTGATCCACTCCATTCATCAGGTTCCCCATCTCATGGGGGACCTAACAAGCCCAATATTGGATATATGATTCCAACTAGAAGCTTAAAAGTGGGCTGAAGGATTTCTGACAGTAGAAATCATAATTTCCACTGTTTTACGCGGTGTGGTCCACTAAAATTTCGGATCGGCTTCATCTTTGAGGCGTAGCCCTAAAATGATATCGGAAAACAGATAGACGGTGTGGATACAACAAAAACATCAAGGTGGGTCCCACGAGTGGGGACCCATTCAACCGTCCAAGTGACGCTGGACTGTTCCAGCGTTCTGGCGCTGTGAACGTCCAGCGTCCCAACCATTTTTTTTATTTTTTTTATTTTTTTTATTTTATATCAAGTGGGGCCCACTTAGTGAAAATCCAGTCCGTCCATCAGGTTCCCCATCTCATGGGGGACCCAATAAGCCCAATATTGGGCAGGTGGAACAGTCTACAAATGTCACGGTGGGCCCAAGAAGTTTTGACAGTGGGCATCCTTGCCTCCACTGTTTTTCTATGGTGTGGTCCACTGAGATCTGGATTTACTTCATTGTTGGTTTCCGGCCCTAAAATGGGCTGGAGAAACGGATGGACGGTGTGGATCAACTACGTGCATCAAGGTGGGTCTCACAAGTGGGGACCCACGGTCATGCCCAAGGGGCTTTCAGCCCGGGCGCTGCTGGGCAGTAGCGTCCTCTGGACGCTGACTGTCCAATGGCCCCCTTCATGTATTTTTTTTTTATTATTCTTTTTTTTTTACTAGTGGGGTCCACACGTGCAGATCCACTCCATCCATCAGCTGGGCCATCGCATGGTGGGTCCACAGGGTGGACAGCGTGGGTGAACTACATACTTCATGGTGGGCCGTTGGCCATACTAATTATGACATAAAGTGGGTCCCCAAGTGGGATCCACACCATCAAAGGTGGGACCCATTCATGGACGATCCAGCCCATCCATCTCATTTCCCATCACAAGGTGGGCCCAAGGGAAGAAAATGAAAAGTAAACGAGAAAAAGGGGGGGAAGATTGCACTCACAATGATGGTTGGACGGTTGGATTGCCGATCTGACGGTCCGGATGATGATCGGGGTCCTCCAAGCTAGATCTCCTCCTTCAATCTCTCTAACTCTCTCTTTCTCTCTCTTGATCTCCCTCTAAATCTCTCTACTTCTCTCTCTTCTTTCTCTTCTCTCTCTCTCTCTCTCCCTCTCTCTCTCTCTCTCTCTCTCTCTCAAATCTTGGAATTGAGAAGGCCACCCCCCCCACGTATGGCTCTTGTATGGGAAGAGGGGGGTGCATGATGTAATGATGATGATGATGATGATGATGGGAGAGAGCATGAGAGGTATGGGTTGTGGTTGACTTTTGGAGGTGAGAGAGTGATGGGGTGGGTATGGTGATGATGGCTAGATAATGATAGGGGTATGGGTGAGGGTGATGGTGATTGAGTTGACATGTTGTTGGGAATTATGCAAGTGGGGCCCACGCCACACGCGCGTTGCATGACCCACCTCGAATTGCACAAACGTACGCATCTTACACACCGGGTATCGCAATGGGGCGTGCCGCGCGGCGTTGGAATCGTGGCGCCCGCGCGGTTGCAAGGGTACAAGTCTTAGGTCGTTGCGGTACTAAATCAGGGTCGCGATCAAGGCTCTCTAATCTTGTCCATTCGGGACGTACCGGTACCGAAAACTAAACGTACGGAGGGCAATTCAGGGTACGGATCTTACAACTCTCCCCTCCTTATAAAAATTTCATCCTCGAAATTCTCAACGAAACGAAGTCAAAGCAAACCACACACACACACACATATATATATATATATATATATATATAGAAGATAAAAAGTATACAAAAATCACTGAAAGTTCGCAAACATCGCTAACTCCACATAGCATGCGTACACCTCTTGATGGTGTCAATCTTCTCTGGTGTCTGCCTCAAAATGTCGGGGTCGAGGGAACAACGCTCTAGTACTGCTGCTGACGGGATGGGCAGTCCCTAATTCGGTGTCCAATCTTGCCACACTCGAAACAAGTGCCCTTGAATGGCCTTTGGAGGTCGGGTGCTCTTGGTGTCGTAGGCAGCTTCTGCGGATGAACCTTCCATTGACGCCTAGTTCTTCGAGGACCTACGATCGGAGGGATTGGTGCAATCGGTGCTCTGCGCCATGGTTGTTGTTTAGGTGCTCTTGGTCGCTGAGGGCATTCCTTCCTTCGATGGCCGGCTTCACCGCACTCGAAACAGGGACCTGAGATCCGCGATGGGGTCTTCTCTGAAAACTGTGTCGTCTGGGAACTGCTAGGGGAGAACTTCCTCTTCCTGCTGTCACTCGGGGGTGCTTGTTGTCGCTCGAACAAAGCGGTCATCAATCGGAGCATCCACTTGAATTGCTCTGCGCTTACTAGGGTGACAGGTGCTAACTCTGGCTGGGACGTACCAGCCTCAACTTCAGCTACTGGTGTCGCGTCCATATTTAAAAAAAGAAGGGACAAGAAACCCTTAGCCTCAGAAAGCTGCAAACATATTACGATTAAAGAACTATACCATTGGGAATTCTAGTGATTCTAAGTTCGCAAATATCAACAAGTGAGGGGTGATCTAATCCTAAAACACTAAGTAGAAACATTGTGTTGTTCACAGGTAGTTCCCAAGTCATGCTCTGATACCAACTCCTGTCACGCCCCAAATTCGGTTCTCGACGTCCATTCGCTGTAACTCGAATTCAGAGGTGGCAGCCTCCGTAGTACCCCGATCTCGGATCCTAACCCTACACATCAGGTTCCGATCCTGGGATACCACAAGGAGGATTTTAGGGTCTGAATTTTTTTTTTAAACATGAGCATCGCCATATGAGTACCATCAAAGACACACAATATTTTCACTAAATCATTTCATTTACATACAGTACTGAAAAGTAGATACACAATGCGTAAATATAAAAACTGTGCACAATCCGGCACCTCCTGCTACTGCACTCCCAAATCCAACTCAACGTTGCAGATACACTCTGGTATAACCTGCAGCGTAACAAACGCACATAAGCTTCGAACGAAGCTTTGTGAGTGCGTGTGTGCGTGCACAATGCGTATGACAAGCATGATAAATATCAGAGTAAGCAGTAAAGCATGATGAGAAATCTAAACCAAAACTTAGCCTAATTAGGCTACACGATCATATGATATGAATAACCAGCCTACAACGGCTATGCAAGCATGCAATACAGATAACTAGCCTGCCATGGCTATGCAAGCATGCAAAACAGGTAACCAGCCTACCAAGGTTATATACTCAAACTATGCAATGGCCTACAGGGCCTAATGTCGCATATAATGATCCAATGCATGTATGCAAATCACCACCTCTAAGTACAGTGGTCCAGATACGAACAGTCATAACGCAATCACGTAAGCAATGTAGGACTCGGAACTGGTAGCTCGCCCAGTGTGGTAGCTCGCCCAGGCTTACAGCCCCGCCCACATCAAGACCGTCCCACACCATACAGTGATACCAATACCATCTCTGAAACGGAACATCACTGGGGTCTCACAGACCTCACTACTCACCAGTAGAATGCCAAAGCCTATCTGGTGCAATAGCGGACCTACTCACAGCTGGTCAAACTCAACCCACTTTGCCAACACTCTTCCGGCAGGTTAGGTCAGACCTCCTTCTAAACTGACTACGTGCAGTGGAAAATGAAATTACGGTTTTACCGCCAATAGAGATACTTGGAGATATGCCTAATGTCCTAGAGGGGGGGGGGGTGAATAGGACTTTTTAAAACCAATTACAATTAAAAACTGAACAAGACAATCTTATCAACTAAGACAATCACAATAGCATTCAGACATTTATATGAGCAGTTTGTAAGCAAGGACTATCATAGGCATTTCATCAAACAGTTAGCATTCATGATTGACTAAACCATTCAACACATAGCAATCATTCAATCTTAAAATGCAAGGCGATTTATAGTGGTTCGGTTTCCCTACTCCACTCCCGGTTCACGATCTCAACCTATGAGACCACCGGATTTCACTATAGTCTTGGTTTTAAATCAGGTTAACCATCAACCTTGACATCCTTTGATCTAGGACCGCGTATACCATCCGCCGATGGCCCAATCCAGGGACTTGACGAGTTTGGATCTCAAACTCTCACCAATCCTAATCCAAGGATGGTCACGTACCCTCCCGCCGGAGTTTCCCAATCCAGGGAATAGAGATTTAAAAGATGGACTCTCAAATACTAGACATACCTAGACGTTTGAGCCCCGATTCGATGCCTTTGATGAGTAGCTTCAGCTCCACGTGCTTCAGCTCCTCTTTTGAGCTCCCAAGATCAGCTAACGATGCAAATGATGAGGATATGTTGATGCCGGGTAGTTGGGAGAGAGTTGGTCTAGTTCCTCTTGCCTATTCAATGCAATGGTAATGAGGGAACTACCAATCTTCACTCATTCAATGGCTTTAAGTGACCTAATAATGATTTTCGGAAGGTAGGTCAGCCATGAATGAAAGTCTTGAGTTCATACTTCAAACTGAGCTTAGAATACTCAATGACAAGCCATTAATGGCCAAGTTTGAATGATGAACTCAAGGGAGTTAAGAGGGAGGAAGGATGGAAGTAAATGCTCTCTCACTCTCAGCTCTGAATGGGTGTTGAATGCATGCCAAGAAAGACCTCAAAACCTGGCTTTATAGAGCCCCAAATGATAGCCCCAACGGATCTAAAACGGTCACGTCCGACCTGTCAGAGATAGGACTCGACCGGCCGGACGAACCGGTCAGCGTTCAAAAACCAAAGGCACATATGGGACAGGCCGACCGGTCATGACCGGTCGGACTCCCTTGCTGGAGAGGCTATATACCATGGGCCGACCGGTCATGACCGGTCGGACCCTCTTGCTGTAGAGGTTACACTACCTGGGCCGACCGGTCATGACAGGTCGGACCCCTTTACTGGAACTTCATGAAACGTCTGGCCGACCGGTCTTGACCGGTCGGCAGTGCTTGCTGGAGTATTCCATTTTTCCTGGCCGACCGGTCATGACCGGTCGGCTAAGCCTGCTGGAATATATCATTTTACCTGGCCGACCGGTCATGACCGGTCGGCTAAGCCTGCTGGACAATGCAATCTGATGGCCGACCAGTCAAGACCGGTCGGCTGTCCGCAATCTTAACTCACAGCAAGTTGTCCATCTGATCTTAACACAGCAAGATAGCTGTGGTGATTGAGAGGCCTGGCCGCTGTTTAGACATAGTGAGCTTGCAGGACCAAGATTCTCAACACAGCAGAGGATCACTATAAGTGATGAGGTGCAAGGGTCCAATCTATGGACATATTTTCTTTTACATTTAGCACCAATCCAGGGATCACAAGCCTGATCAACTTGTGCAAGGGTCGAGAAGAATGGGGATAGGAAATGTGAGTCTTTTACGCCATTCTTTTATGTTTTGGGTTTCCTATGGTCAATCTATATGCAACTTACCTGGGATCTTGTTTCAGCATGAGCTTGAGCAATGGACGAAGCGTAATCTTCAAGACTTGATACTTCAATACTTCGACCGGGGCTCATATGACAAGACGCGACCAACCAACACGCCAATTGACAACAAAAGGTGTACTAACAATCTCCCCCTTTGTCAATTGCGTGACAAAACATCTAACCTAGACAAGTCATGACTCCTTATCATGATTGACCCTCAAAATACACCCATATACATGTCTATACAAATATACAACATAATCTTTACAAAAGGACATGTACAGACTCGATTTTCTTCAAAATCTCCCCCTCAATGCTTGCACCTACAAAGTCCTGCAAAAAGATATAATCGGACCTTCTAGGTGGGATGATTCTCCCCCTTTTTGTTAGTAATTGACAAGGGTTAGCCAGCAAAAAGATATGCCTATGAAAGCTGCAAGGCTAGCGCCGAAAATATGTCAATCACATGGCACAGGAAGGAGATATGGAAATATAAGCCCTGAGGAGATTTAAAGAACAATACAGGCCAGATATACAAGTAAACATGAAAGCACAGAGGGCTTATAGCCCAATCAACCAACCACCCCTCCAGATGTATATCTAGACTCAAAATAAAACATAAAGCATGAGCTAATATGGGCAGATACGCCCAAACCATCCAACCGCCCATAGGATATTCAATAAAGGAACAGATAGCTCATATGAAAAGATAGATATCCAATATACGAACAAGGAAAAAATATAACTATATCATCCACATGTATACCAAAATGGGCAAGCAGCCCAATGTAAAGATGTATCATAACGCGCAAAAAGTACAGACAATCCCATAAAAAGATAGATCATGAAGTACAAACAATGTGCTTGGTCATTCAAAAAGTAACTATGACCAAGACATAAGCCTAATAATCCGTGCCATCGCCCAGATCAGGGGGAGGAATGTCCCCACGAGCCGCACGCTTCCATCGCTCTATCCGACTCTCTATCTGCGCCTGACGAGTGACTAGAGCCTCCTGCTGCACCAGTATGGTGGCCTGACCCTGCAGGATCTGGCCTTCAAGCCTATCAAGTCGCTGAAATATATCCGCTCGAAGCTGGTGAAGCTCTGCAATGTAGGTAGAGGGATCCACGGAAGGAGAGTGCCGACGAGAAAAGGCTCGAGGCGGCGTGGTGAATCGACCTGGAGCGTCGCGAGGATCGGGGGATGGATCTGATGACGGAGCTGAAGAATGTGAAGGGCCAGTAGAGATATGAGGTGCCTCAAGCTGGGATGGCTCTGCCTGCTCCTGCTGCTACTCCTGCAGACGCCGCTGGATAGCGTCTCTGGTAAGCTCCATCCTAGCGATGATGGTACGGTTGATGATGACCGGTTTGTGAAATTTGTCGGTACCAACAATGCCAATACGCCCAGCCATTTTGCATATGAGATGCCCAAATGGCAGACTAGTGGAGTTCCCGTCGTCGCGCAGGATGACTTGTTGGATGGTATTCATGATACGAGAGGGAAGACAGAGCGAGTGACCTTTACCCACCCGATACAGCAACCGAAACATAGTTTCGGAGACATCTGCTTTGTTGCTCATCCGCGGATAGACATTTCGGAAAAAGAGATTATGCAAAAGGCGGAAGTCCCACGTCATTGAGGACGCTCGAAGTGCACCACCCACCCATTGGGGTGTCCCCTCACCACACAAAAATTTAGCGATAACTAGGTTGGGTTTGGGACCCAAGGATGAAAAATCAAAGGAAGGCTCCTCAACAAGTGGAATCCCAACAAAATCTGAGATGGACTTCAACGTAAACGGGCAAATCCGGTCACCAACCTCGACTTTGAAGGAGGGGGGAGAAGACGTGACATGAATACAGGATGCATAGAATTTTCGGACAACATCAAATTGGACCGGGCCCCCCATGTGAAGTACGGGGCCCCAATTGATGGCATCCAACATCGAACGCACGTCGAAGTCAGACAAATCACCCAAATTGACAGATTTCTCACAGACGACCTCCTTATCTTTGAAATCATCCCAATGAGTGGAATGGGATGAGACTTTTGCCCCCATAGATTTAGATTTAGCAGGTGGAACCGAAGAGGAGGCAGCCCTTTTCCCTTTGGAAGCGGCTTTCTTGGACTTTAAAGGGTGAGGAGGAGGCTTAGGTTTAGCCTTGGAATGATCACTCATCCCCAAAGGGAACTCATCCTCGCTCTCTTGGGATGACATGGAAGGAGCAAGAGAATCTCTAGAACACTTCAAGAGATGAAGGAAAGAGATGAACAAAAGAAGATAGAGAGCGTAGAGAAGGAATCTCTTACCAACCAAGAGAAGTGACGTTGAGGAGGTTAGAACCTCAAATCTATCAATGACTCAGCTCAAAAACACCTTGGAGAGCTAGAGGAGAAGCTGGAACATCAGGTGGAGGTGAGGAAATGAGAAGAACTGCCCTAAAATGGGCTCACAACAGGTTTAAATACCCCCTACCCGGTCGGCACACGCGTGGACGGGGCTAGCACTGGGACGCACGACCGGTCATGACCGGTCGTGGGACGGAAACAGGGCCACCATCTGGATTCTCTTCAAAGCCCGACCGGTCATGACCGGTCGGCATGCTTAACTGGACGAGTCCAGAGGGATTTGGGAGACGCCCGACCGGTCTTGACCGGTCGGCTGGCCGGTCAGCAGCAATATTTCCATTCTTTTGACAGGGATCCTGTATTGGAACAGCTGGATAGAGTCTGTCCTTTGGACAGGCCTTTGAAATCAAGTACCCTTAGCTAGGGTGCATCATCAATGGTCATGGTGTACCAAGGTACACCAATCTCAAGATGAGGGACCCCAGAGGTCCAGATATGACAATAATAGGCTAGAAAATGGGACTATGATCCTTGATATACATGAACAGCAATGAAAAGAGGTCATGATCCTCAGATATACCTATATCGAACAGAAAGAGAGGCTAAATCCTCAGATTTTTCCTGCAAAACAGACACTTGTTAGCTACACTAGATACATCCAACACCAATGGACTTCTGGAGGTTCGAAAATCGAACCGAGTCCAAAGGTTTTGTTAGAATGTCAGCTAGCTGATTCTCTGTAGGCACATGTTCGAGAGATATGATTTGATCTTCAACCAGTTCTCGAATAAAATGGTGCCTAATGTCTATGTGCTTAGTGCGAGAGTGCTGAACAGGATTTTTCGATATATTTATGGCACTCGTATTGTCGCAAAATAACATCATTGTGCCTTGTTTGATCCCAAAATCGGTTAGGGTTTGTTTCATCCATAATAGCTGGGCACAACAACTACCAGCAGCAATGTATTCTGCTTCGGCTGTGGATAAAGAGATAGAGTTTTGCTTCTTACTGTGCCATGCCACAAGGCAGTTTCCAACATAAAAACAACCACCGCTGGTAGATTTGCGATCATCCATGTTACCAGCCAGTCGGCATCTGAGTACCCTGCAATATCTGTAGAGGAATCAAAGGGGTACCAAAGACCGTATTCGGTGGTGCTTCCAACAAACCGAATGATCCGCTTAACAGCGGTAAGATGAGATTCTTTGGGATCAGCCTGAAATCGAGCACACGCACCAACACTAAAAGCAATGTCTGGTCTACTAGCAGTGAGGTAAAGGAGACTACCAATCATGCTTCTATAAAGATGTTGATCTACACTTTTCCCTGCAAGGTCTTTTGATAATTTAACAGTGGTGCTCATAGGTGTAGTGTAGGAACGACCAGAGTCTAAGCCAAATCTCTTGACAAGGTCTTTAGCATACTTGTCTTGAGTAATGAATATTCCTGATGCAAGTTGTTTTACTTGAAGCCCTAGAAACATGTTGAGTTCTCCTACCATACTCATCTCAAATTCAGATGTCATTAATTCAGCAAAGGAGATGGACATTTTCTCACATGTGGATCCAAACACAATGTCATCCACATAAATCTGGGCAATCAATACAGAATTCTCGGCTTCTCTAATAAATAGAGTTTTGTCTACGCTCCCCCTAGCAAAATCATGGTCTATAAGAAACTGAGTTAAGCGTTCATACCATGCACGGGGTGCTTGCTTGAGTCCGTAAAGCGCCTTTTTCAACCGGTAAACCTTGTGAGGATACTTAGGATCAATGAATCCTTTTGGTTGTTCAACATACACTTCCTCATCAAGAATACCATTCAAGAAGGCGCTCTTTACATCCATTTGAAATAGTTTGAACTTTAAAGCATAAGCAACAGCCATAAGAATTCTAATAGACTCGAGTCTGGCTACATGGGCAAATGTTTCATCAAAATCAATGCCTTCTATTTGTGAATATCCCTGAGCCACTAACCGAGCCTTATTTCGTATTACATTCCCAGATTCATCGGATTTGTTTTTGAAAATCCATTTGGTTCCAATCACATTTTTCCTTTCCGGCCTGTCGACCAGATACCATACATCATTTCTAATGAATTGTAGAAGCTCTTCCTGCATTGCAAGAATCCAGAATTCATCATTTAGAGCTTCATCAGCATTTTTTGGTTCAATTTTTGATGTGAAACACAGGTGACTGTTGACTGCCTCCAATTGCCTCCTGGTTTTAACACCAATGCTAGGATCCCCAATGATTTGATTGAGGGGGTGATCCTTGACAATTTGTACATCACCAGGAGTAGTGGGGGCATTTGGAGATGAGGGTGGTTTATCAGATTTACCTATCTCGCATATGCCCTCATCTTCTTCTTCATCACCTGGAGACACAGGTTTATCCAAGCTATCGTCCACAGTCACATTGATTGACTCTTGGACAGATGAGGTTCGAAGGTTGTAAACACGAAAAGCTCTACTATTCAATGAGTATCCCAAGAAGATACCCTCATCACTTTTGGATTCAAATTTTCCCAAATTTTCTCGGTCTCTCAGAATATAGCATGTACTACCAAAGACCTTAAAGTATTTAACATTCGGTGTTTTTCCACACCACAGTTCATAAGCTGTTTTGTTTAAACCTGCCCTCAAATAAACTCGATTAACAATATAGCAGGCAGTGTTAACAGCTTCGGCCCACAGATTTTGAGCAAGTTTCTTATTATTAAGCATAGCTGTGGCCATATCCAACAACACTCTGTTTTTCCTTTCAGCAACCCCATTTTGTTGAGGTGTTTTGGGAGCTGAGAACTCATGACGAATGCCCAATTCATCGCATAATGCCTTAAAGCGATGATCTTCAAATTCACCGCCGTGATCACTCCTGATTCTTGCTACCATGTATCCTTTCTCATTTTGAAGTCGCTTCACTAGTTTTTTGAATTCCTCAAAAGTGTCAGATTTTTCTCTTAGGAAGGCGACCCATGTGAATCTGGAGTAATCATCAACGATTACAAGGAAGTATCGTTTTCCACCTTGGCTAAGTACTCTGGTAGGACCGACTAGGTCCATGTGTAGCATTTCAAATGGTTTTGATGTTACCAGGATAGAGGTTCTCTTGTGTGCAACCTTGATTTGTTTACCTTTTTGGCATGCGGCGCACACAGTATTTGGTCTTCTACCCATCTTGGGTAGACCTCTCACCAAATTTTTCTGACTTAGTTTGAACAGATTTCTATAATGTACATGACCGAGTCGATGGTGCCATAATTCCGTTTCATCCTGAATGGCCATGTGACACATGGTGGAGGAGCTTGAATTGTTGTGATTTTCAATGACATAGCAATTGTCTCCTGTGCGTAGACCTTTCATGACTAATTTTCCTGTGGAGTTCATGATCTTGCACATATCTTTGGAGAAGCTTACTGAGTGCTCTTCATCATAAATCTGTGAGATACTCAGTAGGTTGTGTTTAAGGCCATCAACATACAATACATTTTCAATTTCAGGCAAACCTGGCCCTGTGATGGTTCCTTTACCAATGATCTTAGCTATGCTCCCATCACCAAATGTGACAGACCCACCATCAAATTCGTCATATGCACAAAATTGAGATCTATCACCTGTCATGTGTCTAGAACAACCACTATCCAAGTACCATCTAGGAGTATTCCCAGCTTTTAAGGCAGTATGAATGACTAAGCACTTGTTCTTAACAACCCATTTAGTTGTTGTCTTTTTATAAGGGGTGTTCTTATGATAAGATTCTCTAGTTTTCTTGGGAGAATCAGATTTTTCTTTTTCACGCAAAAGAAGAGCAGTTTTCAAATTCAGCATTTTAACTTGCTCCAATAGTTCATCCATCCTCTTGTCCTTCCTAGGAAAATCAGGATAATTCTTTCGAATGTTTCCCCTCTTAGGTGAAGAATGCATGGGAGGATTCCAATTAGCTTGGACATTTTTCCCGGTCGGTACAAATTTACCTTTCAAGTTTCTGACCGGATTTTTGAATACCAAGCACTCAAATTTTAAGTGGCCAATGTCTCCACAAGCATGGCAGATAGGAGATGCTCTAGTTTTACTTCCGGATGCACCATGACCATTTTTTATAATTGGATGGACTGAGGTGGTTTTCGAAGTGTGACTATCATAGCCCAAACCTCTTTTGTCCATTGGTGATCTTGCAACACCGAGGAGTTTTTCCAAGTTTTCTTCTCCTTGAGCGAACCGTCTTCTAGAGTCAACGACTTGACACTTAAGACAATTGATTTCATTGTTCGCCTCTTTGAGTTCTCTCTCAAGTCTAGCATGCTTGTCGAGAGATTCACCACTTATGAACTCTTTCTTTTCTTGTTCAAGCTCATCATTCTTCTTTTTCAGCTCTTCTAAGTCTTGACTCAACTTTTGATTCTCTATTTTCAATCCGTCAAGATTTTTCATCAGTTTGTCATTTTCAGCCTTCATTTGGCCCAACTTGTTGATGGTATTTATATTTTCAATGTATAGTTGGTTATAAACCTCCTGAAGGCCTTCCTCCTCATCCTCATTATCACTCAAGGAATCATTTTCTGTGTTGGAGGATTCATGATCATCAATGTCTCCGGTGGTCTTTGCAATGGGCTGAATTTGAGGTACAATATCAGTGATGGAGGCCATTAAAATTCTGATTGAACCTTGCTCCTCCTCACTTTGGTATAAGACTGATTCTGATTCAGATTCTTCAGTCTCATCCCATGTAGCCGCCATTGCCTTTTTCTTGGCTTTGTTATTGGTGCACTCGGATGCAATGTGACCAAATCCTCTACACTTGTAGCATTGAGGATCTTTTGACTTAAGAAATTTTCCTTTGTTGTTCTTGGAGTCAAAAGGTTTACCCTTCTGGTAGGGTTTCCTTCTAGAGGTATTTCCTTTAGTTTTGAAGAATTTTTGAAATTTCTTGGCCATAAGTGCCATTTCTTCTAAATCAGGATCTTCCTCACTCCCACATTCAGACTCTTGCTTCTTGTGGGAAGATTTCAGGGCTGTACTTTTGGATTTAGAGGGAGTTTTGAAACCTAGCTCATAGGTTTGGAGGGACCCAAGTAATTCTTCAACTTTCATGGTATTTAGGTCCCTACATTCTTCGATGGTAGTGACTTTGGAAGAGAACCGGTCCGGAAGGGATCTCAGAATTTTCCTACATAGTCTATGCTCCGGAACGGGATCCCCCAAGCCCCACATTTCATTTGTAATCTTGTTCAGCTTGGTATAGAAGTCAGTAAATGTTTCATGCTCCTCCATAGTAATATTTTCAAATTGTGTGGAGAGGCGCTGAAGTTTTGAGTTTTTAACAATGCTTGTTCCTTCATGAGTAACCTCAAGGATGTCCCATGCCTGCTTACTGGTTGTGCAATTTTGAATACGGCCAAATTCATCTTTAGATACTGAACAAAAGATGGCATTCAGCCCTTTAGCATTACAGACCCGTTGAGCTTTATCATAATCGGTCCACATTGCCTTTTCTTTTGGCTTGAGGACATCCGGTTCACCTTCCTTACATATAGTGACCATTGGGGGTTTATATCCAATATCAATCATATCCCTAACGTCCGAATCAATAGATTCCAAAAAGACGCGCATTCGGGCTTTCCAATATGGATAGTTAGACCCATCAAAGAAGGGAGGTTTAGTAACGGATGAAGAGTCCTCTCTAGACATATTTTCAAGCTCTCTTAGGATCTCACTCCGGGTTTTTAAACCTGAACGGAGGAACCCGCTCTGATACAAATTGAAATTGCGGTTTTACCGCCAATAGAGATACTTGGAGATATGCCTAATGTCCTAGAGGGGGGGGGGGGGGGGGGGGGGGGGGGGGGGTGAATAGGACTTTTTAAAACCAATTACAATTAAAAACTGAACAAGACAATCTTATCAACTAAGACAATCACAATAGCATTCAGACATTTATATGAGCAGTTTGTAAGCAAGGACTATCATAGGCATTTCATCAAACAGTTAGCATTCATGATTGACTAAACCATTCAACACATAGCAATCATTCAATCTCAAAATGCAAGGCGATTTATAGTGGTTCGGTTTCCCTACTCCACTCCCGGTTCACGATCTCAACCTATGAGACCACCGGATTTCACTATAGTCTTGGTTTTAAATCAGGTTAACCATCAACCTTGACATCCTTTGATCTAGGACCGCGTATACCATCCGCCGATGGCCCAATCCAGGGACTTGACGAGTTTGGATCTCAAACTCTCACCAATCCTAATCCAAGGATGGTCACGTACCCTCCCGCCGGAGTTTCCCAATCCAGGGAATAGAGATTTAAAAGATGGACTCTCAAATACTAGACATACCTAGACGTTTGAGCCCCGATTCGATGCCTTTGATGAGTAGCTTCAGCTCCACGTGCTTCAGCTCCTCTTTTGAGCTCCCAAGATCAGCTACCGATGCAAATGATGAGGATATGTTGATGCCGGGTAGTTGGGAGAGAGTTGGTCTAGTTCCTCTTGCCTATTCAATGCAATGGTAATGAGGGAACTACCAATCTTCACTCATTCAATGGCTTTAAGTGACCTAATAATGATTTTCGGAAGGTAGGTCAGCCATGAATGAAAGTCTTGAGTTTATACTTCAAACTGAGCTTAGAATACTCAATGACAAGCCATTAATGGCCAAGTTTGAATGATGAACTCAAGGGAGTTAAGAGGGAGGAAGGATGGAAGTAAATGCTCTCTCACTCTCAGCTCTGAATGGGTGTTGAATGCATGCCAAGAAAGACCTCAAAACCTGGCTTTATAGAGCCCCAAATGATAGCCCCAACGGATCTAAAACGGTCACGTCCGACCTGTCAGAGATAGGACTCGACCGGCCGGACGAACCGGTCAGCGTTCAAAAACCAAAGGCACATATGGGACAGGCCGACCGGTCATGACCGGTCGGACTCCCTTGCTGGAGAGGCTATATACCATGGGCCGACCGGTCATGACCGGTCGGACCCTCTTGCTGTAGAGGTTACACTACCTGGGCCGACCGGTCATGACCGGTCGGACCCCTTTGCTGGAACTTCTTGAAACGTCTGGCAGACCGGTCTTGACCGGTCGGCAGTGCTTGCTGGAGTATTCCATTTTTCCTGGCCGACCGGTCATGACCGGTCGGCTAAGCCTGCTGGAATATATCATTTTACCTGGCCGACCGGTCATGACCGGTCGGCTAAGCCTGCTGGACAATGCAATCTGATGGCCGACCAGTCAAGACCGGTCGGCTGTCCGCAATCTTAACTCACAGCAAGTTGTCCATCTGATCTTAACACAGCAAGATAGCTGTGGTGATTGAGAGGCCTGGCCGCTGTTTAGACATAGTGAGCTTGCAGGACCAAGATTCTCAACACAGCAGAGGATCACTATAAGTGATAAGGTGCAAGGGTCCAATCTATGGACATATCTTCTTTTACATTTAGCACCAATCCAGGGATCACAAGCCTGATCAACTTGTGCAAGGGTCGAGAAGAATGGGGATAGGAAATGTGAGTCTTTTACGCCATTCTTTTATGTTTTGGGTTTCCTATGGTCAATCTATATGCAACTTACCTGGGATCTTGTTTCAGCATGAGCTTGAGCAATGGACGAAGCGTAATCTTCAAGACTTGATACTTCAATACTTCGACCGGGGCTCATATGACAAGACGCGACCAACCAACACGCCAATTGACAACAAAAGGTGTACTAACAGAAAACACCACCGTTTGGTATTCGGCATACTGGTGTATGATTCGACCACCCGGTATTTGAATGGAGCACCCACCTTGGTACCAACGGGTTCAGGGACTTTCACCCAGGGACATCTATGGCATCCTGTTTAAAGATCACATATTTCCGGTGTTCTTGCAAACCACGATGGAGCTGTGGTTGCAATGTAGTAACCATGCTATATGCGGCACAAGCAGACGGTGCGAAATGCAACCATGGATACAAACGTGGGACGACATGCCCGTGCAAGTCTCTAAAGAGCACCATAAAACTATAAGGTCTCAAATACAATGTCACCGTCAACTGGTAATGAACTGCACGACAATCACGACCGATATGGCCGGTTGATACAAGACAATCAGATGAGCCAAGCATTCATGATGCATGAGTCAAGTATACAGTATGAGTGCCAACAAGTAGTCCATCTACCACGATGGCAATAAATCAATCAAGTCCAACCTATTTGAGATATGATTAAGATGAGGGGACACATATGAATGATCGAGTCATAGTGCGGGATGTCGCTAGCCAGGGAATCTCGCACCAAGGGCTACAAGGTATGCTAACCTATTCCTACCATACAGTGTAGGTCAGGATGATAGATTCCTGTCCTTGAATAGTCCCATACCTATTGGAGAGGTTTGCGATAGAGAGCACATGAATTACATTTGCGCGACTACATCTCGAATACTTTATGAATGCGTTTATGCCCTTGTGGTCCCCAACTAACAATGGTGATTCGGGATGCATACTCATTACACATGCATAGTGGTCGTCAAAGCATATACTATATAGATCGCATAAGAGTATTCCAAATAACACTACGTGTGGCAACAGACATACTAAAAATAGCATAAAAAGATAATTCATTTATAATACAAGCAAACATAAAGAGATAAGACTCTAAATGGATGGTATACAACAACACAGACGGTTCAACAACTGAACGGTGTGGATTAACCTTCAATATTCAGATAACCCAAATGGAAAGAAAATGATTGAATACACTACCGACACTTTAAAGGTAGAACCTACTTGAGCGGCAAGAGTGGAATACTCAAAATCATACCGAGACCCATAATCCTGTAGTACAGTGGAGATGAACACAATAATGGTCCGTAAAAGGAATGTCATAGAAGGGGTTGTAAGATAGGCATGTCATGACAGAGGATTATAAATGGTAGGGTAATCTGCGATAGATGGTCAATACAATGAGGTCCAAAAAGGGACAACAGGTCTAACCTCATACTACAAGATAGGCTCCATATAATGGATGGCCTAGATGACATACGAACGTCGGGGATGAGCCCCATACTCGTCCTATAGGTAAATGGACGGTGTGGATGAGATATACACGATATGGTAGTCTTTAATAGTTGGGTACAGGGTAGAAGGGGTGAATCATATGGGTATACAAGCTGAGTTACCAAGATCAATCAACATGGTGAGTCAACAAGGTGAGTCAATAAGGCAGGTTGACAAGGCGGGTCAACATGGTGAGTTAACAAGGTGAATTGGCAAGACGGCTCAACAAGGTGAGTTTAAGAAGGTAGCCCTATGACTTGGATCAAGCAAACTCTAAGGATAACCTTTAAATAAGGGTTTACTCAACTAATCATCAAGGTGGATCTACGGGATGGACAATGCGGTCATTCGAACACACAAACTTAGGTGGTCCCAAAGCCATCCTGTACATAACATGCGAGGGTCCATTCATTTGGATGGTTTGGATCAAGCACAAAATTAAGGCGGTCCTTATGGATGGCCAACATACATATCGCACCATGGAGGCCAATGGCTGACGTGGATAGAACACATGCATAACAAGGTGGACCCGTGGTTGGGTATAACCGCACAAAGGAGTGGGGGAGCCACATACATCAATGGGCCACAACAGTTTGGGATCAACCCGATATCTGTGCTTTACCACTAATCGAGTGAAATGGAAACCAAACACCATGGTGGGGCCCGCACACCACACGTGTGGAACCCCACCCATGGTTGGGTGACTTATGAACAGGAAGAATGGCAAATAAACATAACAGATGGGTCCTGTAAAGTTTCTAATGGTAGGCATTCAATCACTCTTATTTTCTACATGTGGCCCACCCAAAACTGGGCCTCACGCCCCGGCCAAGGTGGACAACAATGTATACAACACATCTATCAAGGTGTATCAAGGTGGGAGCCCAAGATGGGCCCCATGGCCTTTGGTTGGATGGAAAATTAAACATTACAATGGCCCCAAGGAAGGTTTCAAAGGTGGGCATCAATGACCACTGTTTCCTACAATGTGGTCCACCTGAGGTTTGGATTTACCTCATTATGAGGGCCCCCGGCCCTAAAATAATATGGAAAAACAGATGGGCGGCATACATAAAATAGATACATCGTGGTGGGACTCACAGAGCGTAGCACCCAAATGGGCCCCAAGAGTTTTGAATCAAACTAATATTTTTATTTTCTCCTTCATCCATATCCATGTGATCTTATGAACAGGTCGAATAACAAATAAACATCACTGTAGGGCTGGGAGGATTTCAACGGTGGAGATCATTATTCCCACTGTTTCCGTGGCATGGTCCACTTGAGGTTGGATATGCTTAAATTTTGGCTCAGCCACTAAAATGAGCTGGAAAAACATATGGACGGAATAGATAAAGCGCATACATTCTAGGTGGGTCCCACGAGTGGCCACAGGCTTGGCAGACCCCCCCATATATATTATATATATATGTATATATATTTTATTTTATTTTTACTAAGTGGGGCCCACAGAAGCTTTGGATCAAGCTGATATTGTTGCTTTCCCTTCTTCACACGCATGTGTGAACTTATGAACAGGTTGGATCTCAAATAATCATCATGGTGGGCCGTAGAAAGGTTTCAACAGTAGGGTCACTGTCCCTACTGTTTTCTGTGGTGGGGCCCCCCTTGAGACTTGGATCTGACTCATTCTTGGGTTCATATCCTACAATGATCTCCCCAGATGGATGGACGGTGTGGATACAGCACATACATCATGGTGGGACCCACGAATGGGCCACCAGCTGGCACGAGCCAGCGTCCTGGACGCTGGTAGTACCAGCGTCAGCGACGCTGCCTCTTCTCTATTTCTTTCTTTCTTTTTTTTTCTTTTTTTTTTTTGCACTCATATCATGTGGGGCCCCCATGGGACTGATCCACTCCGTTCATCAGGTTCCCCATCTCATGGGGGACCTAACAAGCCCAATATTGGATATCTGATTCCAACTAGAAGCTTAAAAGTGGACTGAAGGATTTCTGACAGTAGAAATCATAATTTCCACTGTTTTACGCGGTGTGGTCCACTAAAATTTCGGATCGGCTTCATCTTTGAGGTGTAGCCCTAAAATGATATCGGAAAACAGATAGACGGTGTGGATACAACAAAAACATCAAGGTGTGTCCCACGAGTGGGGACCCATTCAACCGCCCAGGTGACGCTGGACTGTTCCAGCGTTCTGGCGCTGTGAACGTCCAGCGTCCCAACCATTTTTTTTGTTTTTCTTTCTTTTTTTTTTAGTTTATATCAAGTGGGGCCCACTTAGTGAAAATCCAGTCCGTCCATCAGGTTCCCCATCTCATGGGGGACCCAATAAGCCCAATATTGGGCAGGTGGAATAGTCTACAAATGTCACGGTGGGCCCAAGAAGTTTTGACAATGGGCATCCTTGCCTCCACTGTTTTTCTATGGTGTGGTCCACTGAGATCTAGATTTACTTCATTGTTGGTTTCCGGCCCTAAAATGGGCTGGAGAAACGGATGGACGGCGTGGATCAACTACGTGCATCAAGGTGGGTCTCACAAGTGGGGACCCATGGTCATGCCCAAGGGGCTTTCAGCCCGGGCGCTGCTGGGCAGCAGCGTCCTCTGGACGCTGACTGTCCAATGGCCCCCTTCATGTATTTTTTTTTATTATTCTTTTTTTTTACTAGTGGGGTCCACACGTGCAGATCCACTCCATCCATCAGCTGGGCCATCGCATGGTGGGTCCACAGGGTGGACAGCGTGGGTGAACTACATACTTCATGGTGGGCCGTTGGCCACACTAATTATGACATAAAGTGGGTCCCCAAGTGGGATCCACACCATCAAAGGTGGGACCCATTCATGGACGATCCAGCCCATCCATCTCATTGCCCATCACAAGGTGGGCCCAAGGGAAGAAAATGAAAAGTAAACGAGAAAAAGGGAGGAAGATTGCACTCACAATGATGGTTGGACGGTTGGATTGCCGATCGGACGGTCCGGATGATATCGGGGTCCTCCAAGCTAGATCTCCTCCTTCAATCTCTCTAACTCTCTCTTTCTCTCTCTTGATCTCCCTCTAAATCTCTCTACTTCTCTCTCTTCTTTCTCTTCTCTCTCTTCTCTCTCTCTCTCTCCCTCTCTCTCTCTCTCTCAAATCTTGGAATTGAGAAGGCCACCCCCCCCACGTATGGCACTTGTATGGGAAGAGGGGGGTGCATGATGTAATGATGATGATGATGATGATGATGATGGGAGAGAGCATGAGAGGTATGGGTTGTGGTTGACTTTTGGAGGTGAGAGAGTGATGGGGTGGGTATGGTGATGATGGCTAGATAATGATAGGGGTTTGGGTGAGGGTGATGGTAATTGAGTTGACATGTTGTTGGGAATTGTGCAAGTGGGGCCCACGCCACACGCGCGTTGCGTGGCCCACCTCGAATTGCACAAACGTACGCATCTTACACACCGGGTATCGCAATGGGGCGTGCCGCACGGCGTTGGAATCGTGGCGCTCGCGCGGTCGCAAGGGTACAAGTCTTAGGTCGTTGAGGTACTAAATCAGGGTCGCGATCAAGGCTCTCTAATCTTGTCCATCCGGGACGTACCGGTACCGAAAACTAAACGTACGGAGGGCAATTCAGGGTACGGGTCTTATAGTCTGCAACTCCTCTATTTTCGGTTTTTCTAGTTTTATGCTTTTATTCAGAGATTTTAGTTGTAGCATGAGTATGCTCGGCTAGAACCTCTCAGCTAAGGCTGAGAGGTGATAGCTAATTCTATGTTGAATTCAGTTTAATTCAAGTAATTTAAATTCAAGTTGGATTTTTTCTTTCATGTTTCAGTTTTAAAAGTGGTAGTTTGAGATGTTTTGTGAGAGTTCATGTACCCCGGACATGAATTCCTTGCAGTTCTCTGAGATTATCATATAATGCTGGTTTAGATTCGAATTATAGTAATCCTTGAGTAGGCCATAGTCCATAGGCATGGCTGTTACTCCGCAGGCTATGGTTTTGAATTCTACATTGATTGAATGAGCTAGAACTTGGAAGTTCAACTTGATTTGGATTGAATGTGTGTGAATGCTCTATTTTCCAACTAGATGAGAGATAGGACTTCAAATATAGTTGTGTTCTCTACTTGGATTGACTGAATTGACATAGGATTGCTACAAGTGGATCCTTGAATGCCTTAGTACTTTATATCACTGATTTTTCATTAAGTTGCTGTTTTAGTTGAATACTTAATTGAATCTGATTTTCTTCCATAAACTTAGTTGCTGGAGTGGTTTGGAAGTTGTTCCTATTTCCCTGTGGATCGACCTCGGTCTTACCGAGTTTTATTACTACATCGCAGCCTTACGCTTGAGGCGAGCGAACAAAGGACGGTAAGGCAAATTCCTGTCATAGGCTTGTTGTTGCTCTATGCACCTTGAGATCTATAATTTAGTTGATTCATGAAGAAGATAATCCCAGAAACTCATGAGAGGAACCTTTACTATGCACACTAGGTTGAATTTGTTCAAGTTCCTCTATTTATCAATCAATCAGCGGGAATTTCATATAAATACTTATTATGTTCTGAGAGTTTAAGGTTTCAACCTTTATCACCTAATTTCTCTGATTTTTACGCTTATGTGTCTTGGAATGTATAGAAGAATAGTTTCTAGAGGAGAGTTGGGTTTTGGAGAATGAAACTTGTTTCATGCATGTTTTGCTCGGGACTAGCCTAAATGCTGGTTGGGGGGGTGTGTTGAGCTCTTAATTGTGCATATTCTAACCCCAATTCATCACTCATTATGCAGGGTTTCATGATTTAAAGACTAATTTAGTGCATGGATTTGTGATTGTAGGAATAAAAATGACTTCACCCAAATAATGACCAAAAGGGGCTATTTCGAAGCCTTGGATGAAGATACAAAGTGGACCAAAGAGAGAAGAAAGCAAGGGGAGAAAAGCCAAAGAAAGACAAAGCAAGGAGAGAAGAGAGAAGAAGAAACAAAGAAAGAAATCAAGAAGAAAAAGGGCCCAGACCGGTCGTATGACCGGTCGACCAAAGGAGCCAGACCGGTCAAGACTGGTCAGCCTTATCATTGGAAGTTGCTGGAGGAAAAACTAAACTGTCCGACCGGTCAAGACCGGTCGGCCAGCAGGTTGTCTCTCCACTGCACACGCTGGACTGTTTCTTAGTAGGGCACGACCGGTCGTGACCGGTCGGCCAGGCCAGTCCGACCGATCGTGCGACCGGTCGGCTGGGCAGTTTCTAAATCGAGCGCCGAAATTCTCTGCGCAAGTGCAGTATTTTTACGCGCAATCTGGAAGTTTCTTACGCAATGGACACCTCCAAGCTATAAAAGGACTTCTTCCCTTCATACCAAAGCAGGGTAGGACGTGGGGATTGCTTGGGAGACGGATTCTACTTCAAGTTTTCTTAGTTTTCTTCTTGTTTTAGTAGTTTTTATGTTTTTGAGGCTTTTTAGTTCAAGGATGTTAGAGATGAACTAAAACCTCTTAGCTAGGGCTAAGAGGTGAAGCTTTTGATTTGTTTTTGATGGATTGATGCAACCTTTTATGTTTTAATTGAAGAATTTTTAGTTAATGTGAGTTTAAATCAAGTACTAGTTTGGTTTTACTTTGATCTCTTGATGACTCCGGGCTCATGTGATTCTTAGTGATTCTAAGCTTAGTTGCTTACTTTCTGAGCATTGTTTATGTTTGTGTATTTCATTGATCTATCATCGACTGCGGGCATGGTAGATTCTTTGATTGCCTTGTATGCAATGGCCTGATTTTCATGTGGGAACTCATTCAACTAAAGTTCGTATCTTTTATTATAATCTGAAATAGCTGTTTGCTGATTGATTTTGATTTAATTAGAGTTCTAATCATGAGTTGTAATCAGGTCTAGTGACAGGATTTGATGAAAGCTATGGTTATGAATCTCAACTAGATTGGAAAGAGGCTTGGCCTCCACAATTGAGTGTGCCTAAGGCCCGAGCATGGTTGTGGGAATCAAATCAATGAATGAGCAACTGTTTTAGATAATTGTTGATTTAACCGCTCTATATTCCGATCGGATAGAGATATGAATTCGATTCCGATTGAGTTATAAGAGACCTAGTTGTGTTGATGCATTGAAACTTATCAAAAGTGGATCCTTGGTGCTTTAGTGCCTTTTTAAATTGAAATTACCTCACACATTCACTGTTTAAACCCAAATCATTATTTTCCAACTTTAGTTCTTAATAGGATCTTAATTATTAGTTATTTTATACAAATTTTGAGAAAACTCATTCATAAATCTCTGTGGGAACGGTACTCGGTCTTTCCGAATTATTACTACTTCGCAACCCTACACTTGGGGAGTGAACAATGAATGACCAAGCACTTGTTCTTAACAACCCATTTAGTTGTTGTCCTTTTATGAGGGGTGTTCTTATGGTGAGATTTTCTAGTTTTCTTGGGAGAATCAGATTTTTCTTTTTCACGCAAGAAAAGAGCAGTTTTCAAATTCAGCATTTTAACTTGCTCCAACAGTTCATCCATCCTCTTGTCCTTCCTAGGAAGAGCAGGATAATTCTTTCGAATGTTTCCCCTTTTTGGTGAAGTATGCATGGGAGGATTCCAATTTGCTTGCACATTTTTCCCGGTCGGTACAAATTTACCTTTTAAGTTTCGGACCGGATTTTTGAACACCATGCATTCAAACTTTGAGTGGCCAATGTCTCCACAAGCATGGCAGACAGGAGATGCTCTAGTATTACTCCCTGATGCACCATGATCTTTTCTTACAATCGGATGGACTGAGGTAGTTTTTAAAGTGTGACTGTCATAGCCCAAACCTCTTCTATCCCTTGGTGATCTTACAACACCTAGGAGTTTTTCAAGGTTTTCTTCTCCTTGGGCGAACCGTCTTCTAGAGTCAACGACTTGACACTTAAGACGATCAATTTTAGTGATCGCCTCTTTGAGTTCTTTCTCAATTCTAGCATGCTTGTCTAAAGATTCACCACTTATGAGTTTTTTCTTTTCTTGTTCAAGCTCATCATTCTTCTTTTTCAGCTCTTCTAGATCTTGACCCATCTTTTGATTCTCAATTTTCAATTTGTCAAGATTTTTTATCAATTTGTCATTTTCAGCCTTCATTTTGTCCAACTTTTTAATGGTATTTGTATTTTCAATGTATAGTTGGTTATATACCTCCTGAAGGCCTTCTTCCTCATTCTCATCATCACTCAAGGAATCATTTTCAGTGTTAGAGGATTCATGATCATCAATATCTCCGGTGATCTTTGCAATGGGCTCAATTTGAGGCACAATATCAGTAATGGAGGCCATTAAAATTCTGATTGAACCTTGCTCCTCCTCACTTTGGTATATGAATGATTTTGATTCTGATTCTTCAGTTTCATCCCATGTAGCTGCCATTGCCTTTTTCTTGGCCTTTTTATCAGTGTACTCGGATGCAATGTGACCAAATCCTCTACACTTGTAGCATTAAGGATCTTTTGACTTAAAAAAATTTTCTTTGTTGTTCTTGGAGTCAAAAGGTTTACCCTTCTGGTAGGGTTTCCTTCTAGAAGTATTTCCCCTAGTTTTAAAGAATTTTTAAAATTTCTTAGCCATAAGTTCCATTTCTTCTAAGTCTGGATCTTCCTCACTTCCACATTCAGACTCTTGTTTCTTGTGAGAAGATTTCAGGGCTGTACTTTGGGATTTGGAGGGAGTTTTGAAACCTAGCTCATAGGTTCGAAGGGACCCTAGTAATTCTTCAAATTTCATGGTATTTAGGTCCCTACATTCTTCTATGGTAGTAACTTTGGAAGAGAACCGTTTCGGTAGGGATCTCAGAATTTTCCTACACAGTCTATTCTCCGGAACAGGATCCCCCAAGCCCCACATTTCATTTGTGATCTTGTTCAGTTTGGTATAGAAATCAGTAAATGTTTCGTGCTCCTTCATAGTAATGTTTTCAAATTGTGTAGAGAGGCGCTGAAGTTTTGAGTTTTCAACAATGCTTGTTCCTTCATGAGTAACTTCAAGAATGTCCCATGCCTGCTTACTTGTTGTGCAATTTTGAATCCAGCCAAATTCATCTTTAGATACTGAACAAAAAATGGCATTCAGGCCTTTGGCATTATGAACACGTTGAGCATTATCATAATCGGTCCACATCGCCTTATCTCTTGGCCTGAGGACATCCGGTTCACCTTCCTTACATATAGTGTCCATTGGCGGTTTATATCCAATATCAATCATGTCCCTAACATCCGAATCAATAGATTCCAAGAAGATGCGCATTCGGGCTTTCTAGTATGGATAGTTTGACCCATCAAAGAAGGGAGGCATAGTAATGTTGAGTTCTTAATTGTTCATATTCTAACCCCAATTCATCACTCATTATGCATGTTTTACATGTTTAGAGGACTAATCTAATGCATAAATTGTGATTGTAGGAACAAGATGGAGATTTCACCAATTGAAGGCTAAATGGAGCCCTTTAAGAGCATTGAAGACCATAGGATGAGGGTTGAAGAAGGACCAAAGAAAGACAAAGCCAGGAGAGAAGAGAAAAGAAGAAAGAAAGAAAGAAATAAAGAAGAAAAGAGGCTAGATCGGTCGGCTGACCGGTCAGCCAAAGAAGCCCGACCGGTCAAGACCGGTCGGCCGCCCCTTTGATGCACACTAGAAGATGGACAGCTTGGTCCGACCGGTCATGACCGGTCGCCCATGTTTGCTGGATCAATGGATAAGTCAGTCTGACCGGTCATGACCGGTCGGCTGTGCTCTCTGGACTGTTGCAAGTGAAGTCCGACCAGTCCAGACCGGTCGGCCATGTGCAAAACAGGTTGTTTCTAAATCGGGCTCCGGATTTCTCTGCGCAAGCACGTAGTTTTTCATGAAATTTGGAGTTCTCTTGCGTATTGGACTCCTCCAAGCTATAAAAGGATGTCTTCCCTTCATACCAAAGGAGGCTAGGACGTGGGGATTGCTCAGGAGACGGATTCTACTTCGGATTTCTAGTTTTCTTCCTGTTTTAGTTATTTTCTATGTTTTTAGAGGCTTCTAGTTCAAGGATGTTAGAGATGAACTAAAACCTCTTAGCTAGGGCTAAGAGGTGAAGTTTTTGATTCGTTTTGATGGATTGATGCAACCTAGGTTTCCTTTTATATTTTAATTGAAGAATTTTAGTTCAATGTGAGTTTGAATCAAGTACTAGTGTTGGTTTTACTTTGATCTCTTGATGACTCCGGGCTCATGTGATTCTTAGTAATTCTAAGCTTGGTAGCTTATCCTTTATGCCTTGTTCATACTTGTGTACTTCATTGATCTACCATCGACTCCGGGCATGGTAGATGCTTTGATTGCCTTGTATACATTGGCCTGATTTTCATGTGGGAACTCATTCAACTAAAGTTCTTATCTTTTGTTGTATAATCTGGAATAGTTGTTTCTTGATTGATTTTGATTTAATTAGAGTTCTAATCATGAGTTGTAATCAAGTCTAGTGACCGGATTTGGTGAAAGCTATGATTATGAATCTCAACTAGATTGGAAAGAGGCTTGGCCTATACAATTGAGTGTGCCCAAGGCCTGAGTATGGTTGTGGGAATCAAATCAATGAATAAGCACTTGTTTTAGATGATTGTTGATTTAACCGCTCTATATTCCGATCGGATAGAGATATGAATTCGATTCCGATTGAGTTATGAGAGACCTAGTTCTGTTGATGCATTGAAACTTATCAAAAGTGGATCCTTAGCGCTCTAGTGCCTTTTAGATTGAAATTACCTTAACCATTCACTGTTTAAACCCAAATCGCTATTTTTCAGTTTTAGTTCTTAATAGGATCTTAATTACTAGTTATTTTAGTTAAATTCTGAGAATACCCATACATAAATCTCTATGGGAACGATACTCGGTCTTTCCGAATTATTACTACTTCGCAACCCTACACTTGGGGAGTGAACAAGTTTTTGGCGCCGCTGCTGGGGATTTCTATGCGGTATTTTTAGAATTTTCTGAAATAATTTTTAGTTGAGATTGTGTTAAGATAGGTTTAGGATTTGTTTTGTTTTCTAGAGTAGGTTTTCTTCTAAATACTAACTTACTTTGTTTTGATTTTTGCAGGATTCTAACATCAGTTTAATTCAGGGATTTTTAGGAAGTTAAAGAAGAAGAAGGCATCTTAAGTCACAAATCAGGTTTTATCATTCTAACCTTACTCTTCTTCTTCTCCTACTCATTCCTATCATATTCATCTCTTGTAGAGTGGGTGGAGACTCCTTTTGGATCTCTGAAAGGTAGGCCTTGTGCCACCTGGATTCCTATTGGTCGGCTCTGCCGCCTTGGATCACCTTGTGCTCAGAGATTTCTCTTCTCAACCTATTCCTATTTCTTCTTTTTCTGTACTTTTTCTTAAAAGACTCAAAGAGTGGGTGGGGAGTTCTTTGAACCCCTATTGACCAGGAGAAATCGGTCTCTATCCTTGCTTCTAGCTTAGCCATTGCAAGACACCTTGTGCTTAAGTCCTAGAGAGGAGTAAAGGAAGGAAGGAAGAATTCTTTTTTCCTTTTTGTTCATTCTTTTTGGTTTTGCATGCCACATTGGGCTCGGACTTATAATAACCGACTTGTAAGGGATGGAGTAATTGTTGAAGGGATTGATAGAGAGCCTCGTGCTAGGAAACATCAAAATTTTCCTAAAATTACTAGAGAGATGGCTGAAAATCAACCAAATCAAGGGGTTAATCAAAATCCAGCCCCAAACCTTACTGAATTGGATGAGAATGAAGTGGGGGATGTACCTCAACCTAGAACTTTACGTGACTATTTACAACCAGCTAGGACGAGTACTCCCTCTTGCATAATTTTCCCTCACAATGTGGGAAATATTGATTTTAAACCGGGGTTGATCCAACTTCTTCCTAGATTCCATGGACTCGACTCTGAGAGCGCGTATCTACATATTAAGGAATTTGAAGAGGTTATTGCCACAATAAATTATGACAATGTGACCAAGGATACTATAAAACTTAAATTATTCCCTTTTTCCTTGAAAGAGAAGGCCAAATCATGGCTACATTCCTTAAGGCCAAGGTCTATTGGGACATGGGCTGAGATGACTAGAGAGTTTCTTAAAAAATTCTTCCCTACTCATCGAACCAATGCACTAAGAAGGGCCATAATGAACTTCGCCCAAAAAGAAGAAGAAACCTTTTTCCAATGTTGGGAAAGGTATAATGAGCTTTTAAACGCATGCCCACATCATGGCTATGAACGGTGGAGGTTGATTAGTTTCTTCTATGATGGATTAAACTCAACCATGCGTCAATTTGTTGAGATGATGTGCAATGGGGAGTTCATGATCACAAGGAAACGGAGGAAGCTTGGGATTATTTTGACATGTTGGCTGAAAATACACAATCATGGGATACATCTAAGCCAACAAGTTCAAAACAACCCCAAACCAAGGAAAAGGGAGAAATTTATGTTTTAGATGGGCAAGATGATCTAGGTTCTAGAGTGGCTAAACTCACACGAAAGGTCGAGGAGATGGAACTAAAGAAAGTGGACACAACCCAACAAAAGGGGGCTGTTGAAACTATTTGTGGTATTTATGCTTCCTATGTGCATCAAACGCCGGATTACCCAACAATCTATGCGTTTCGAGAACTTTTGTTTGAACAATCTAATGCCTTAAATAGTTATCAACGACCTTTTAGTACTCCAAATTCAAACACGAACAATTCTAGTTGGAGAAACAACCCAAACTTCAATTGGGCGAATGGAAACACGGCTAATCAAAGTAATCCTCAAAGGGGGCCCCCAATGCAAATGGTCCCACCTCAAATGCCTATAGAGGATACTTTGAAAGCATTCATGGAAGGACAAGCTCAAATAAATCAATCCAACCATACGATAATGCGCTTAAAAATTCGGTGGAGGAAATCAAGGCTCGCTTAAATGCAAGGGAAGGGATGCTCCCAGCCCAACCCATACCAAATCCAAAATCACAATGCGAAATAAAGCATGCCTAGTTCTTCTAACCAACATATTGAACATGCTAAGGCCATCACCACTCTTAGAAGTGGTAAAATCATTGAAAAATCTGATCCGGTGAAGGTTTCAACGCCTAATGATCCGGTATCTGTTCGCTCGCCTCAAGTGTAAGGCTGCGATGTAGTAATAAATCTCGGTAAGACCGAGGTCGATCCACAGGGAAAGAGGTAAACAATTCCGAGTATTCTAATAACTAGAATCTAAGAAGTTTGAGAAGATAGTTTTTCACATAAAATAGAAAACTCTGAAATTAAGAAGAACTAAAGCATCAAGGATCCACTTGTAGTAGTCCAATGCCAATCCATTCATCCAACTACAACACAATTAGAATCAAAGTCCTATCTCTCATCTAATTGGAAGATATAACATTTAAGCACAACAATCCCACTTAAATCTGGAAATCAGATTTCTAGTTCTAATGAAGCACATAGAACTTGAACTTGTAGCCTTCGGAGTAACAGTCATGCCTATGGACTATGACATGCTCAAGGGTTACTACAATTCGAATTCAAACAACCCAATCATGGTAATCTTAGAGAATTGCAAGGAACTCATGTCCTGAGTACACAAACTCTCACAAAACTTCTAAAAAACCAAACTTTATTCAAACTAGAACTTCAAAATCCAAAATTAAGAAAATTGTACTTGAAATAAAAGAATTAAAGCGTTGGAACCAACTACAAATTTCACCTCTAGCTCTAGCTAAGAGGTTAGCTAAGGAAAAGCATATTAAAACTAGAACTAGAACTAAGAAAAGGAAGAAAAACTAGCTGTAGGAGGCTAGATAGCCTCCTGGGACTTGAACTCCTTGCTTCCCACGTCCTTGCTTGATTTGGAATAGAAGAGAGCACCTCCTTTTATAGTGCAGCAATAGTACAGCAACATAGCAGAATTTGTTTCGCTTGGTACGGCTTAACCAATGGTCGGATTGCCTTCAAATTTGGTTTGTAGCTTCCTTGTAATGTGATCTTCCTCATAGATGATTTAGATTTCCAAGCTTATCCTCTGAATGGGCCCACCAATCACATCACCGACCGCCTCTCAAAATCGCGCACTTCGGGTACCTTCAGAACCAGTCATCTTGCTTTCAACACTCCGGAGTGTACAGACGTCGGATTGATCCCAAATTTAAGACATTAGTAGAAAAATTCATCCTCTACATGATAGACGGATTAGATTGTCCAAAACGATCCCAGAATGTGGTCCAAAAATTAGAACAATTAGGGCTTTTATAAACTCTGCGCAGTTAGAGCTTTCTGGATGGTCCATCTTTCTTCAACCGGTACGATCAAACCACACATCCTTTTGATCTGAAACTTTTGTGGTTATTCATATATGGATGTGGTCTAAAAGATGGTCAAAGTAGATTCTTCATATCATCAATGATGGGCCACCTGGACCGGCCCAGAGTGGAACAGCGAAATCTGGAACTTTCTGGACAGTTCGTATTGTTTTGGCCACCACGATCAATCCGTAGCTCCGATCGACACGAAACCACTTGGGTTAGTTCGGCGTCGAGCTCCTCTTCGACATAGATGTGTTGGATTTTCAAATATCATCAAAATGGGCCTAGAAAAATGGTCCGAAAAACTAGGTACGGGAATACCTTGCTGTTTTAGAATCTGGAATCTGAAACTTGCATGGCCGACCGGTCATGACCGGTCGGACAAGGCTGGCCTTGTTCCAGGGAGTGCATCCGACCGGTCATGACCGGTCGGGCCTTCTTGGCCGACCGGTCTTGACCGGTCAGACCCATTTTTGCTTGTTTTTCTTCTTTTTTTTCTTCTCTCCTTCCTCTCTCTTTGCTTTCTTCTTTCTTTGGTCCACCTTGAGCCTTCATCAAAGGCTCCAAATGGCCCCTTTTTGGTCTCTAATTGAGTGAAGTCCGCTCTCATCCCTACAATCACAAAACATGCATTAGATGGGCCTTTTAATCATGAAAACCATGCATACCATGTCATGTAGTAGGCAATGCAACGTATAAATTGGAGGTTCAACAGTATCTTCCAAAGAGGATGATGGACCTAGCATCACCATGAATGAAAAAGAGCCATTAAAAGAATATAGGCCCGTTGCTCCATTCCCCCAACGCTTGATTCCAGCCAAACCTCAAGATAAATATCAGGAATTTTTGGAGGTTTTCAAGCAAGTCAAAATCAACATTCCATTGTTGGATGCCATTAAACAAATACCGTCATATGCAAATTTTTTAAAAGACCTTTGCACGGTTAAAAGAAAAATACATGTACAAAAGAAGGCATTTTTGACAGAGAATGTGAGTGCCATTATCAACCACGGGATGCCCAAGAAATACAAAGATCCCGGTTGTCCGACAATATCATGTGTGATTGGAGAATACCGGGTGAAACATGCTTTACTTGATCTAAGGGCAAGTGTGAACTTAATTTCCTTTTCGGTCTATGAACAATTGGGTTTAGGTGAATTAAAACCCACCAAAACCACATTACAACTTGCTGACCGATCAATTCGTATCCCGAGAGGGGTAATTGAGGACGTTCTTGTCCAAGTTGACAAAGTTTACTACCCGGTGGACTTTATTGTCTTGGACACGAGACCCATGGTTAATATTGGCCCCGAAATTCCTGTCATACTTAGCCGCCCATTCCTAGCTACATCAAACGCTATCATAAATTGTAGGAGTGGGGTCATCCAAATGTCTTTTGGTAATATGACGATTGAGTTGAATGCTTTCAATATTGACAACCAACAAGAGGATGAGGATGAGGAGGTCCACGAAATAAACATGATCAATTCTATTGTGGAAAATGAGTCCCTCTCACCTTTTTACTCCGGGCCCTTAAACGAAGAAGTGACTCACTCCCTTGATGAGAACGATGATATGATAAGGGATATGGTCACACTTTTCGAGCCAGTATCGGCATATGACGTTAGCCTAGAGAAGGCTGTGGAAACAATACCTAGTTGTGTTGAGAAATCAATTCATAGTTTCACACCTTTGTGGATCGTGCATACTGAAATCCACCAACCCTAGGATGATCCTTACTTGCAATATCAATGCCCAGGAAAATCTGAATGGAGACATATTTTTTCTGATAAATATGATGATGTCTCCTCCTATACATGTGGTGAAAACACTAAGGAACCCGCAGAAATTCCTTTTTGGGATTTTGAGTGGCTTATCTCGATCACTCACACACATGTACATTGTAAAGCAGGATATTAGATGACGTTACTGCGAAACCTCTTGATCCATCTAATGATTCTGCTTGACTTTATACTTTTGGATGAGTTGTTGGGATTAACCTCCTAGTCTGACGGCGGATAATTTGCTAGAATGCTTTCCCATTAGGATTTGCTTTGATAGTTGACTTAGTTGTGAAGTAATCCATCTCCAAAAGCTAATCTTGCCATGAAATATATGCTCTAGGTGATATCTTTCTTTCTCACTCTCCTTTGTTTTATGTTATTGCTCTCATGTCATGCATATTGCATATCTTATTACATTGAGGACAATGTGAAGTTTTGGTTGGGGGGTGAGATTCCCTTAGATGATGAATCTGCTAGCTTTTGTGACATGTCGAGCAAAGATGTAGAAATTTTTTGATTTTTCTAAAATTCGAAACTCGTTTGGAAAACTTTGATTCTATGCATTCGAGATAGCATAGGTATAAGAAGATGAGATACGAAGTGAGGGATGTTGCAAGCTTTGAATTTCTCTTAATATAATGGTTTTATATGTGAATTCACCTATTTTTATGATTGATAGAAAATTTGAACACCTTTTGCACCTAGCTCACATTACACGATTTTCATGATTTGAAAGGATTATGTGATTTATGGATTAGCTAGACTTTGATTTGAGGTATTGAGAAACCAAGCCGGGGTACTTTGTCCATCCTTGTCCATGGGAAAATAATGGAAGATATGGATTTCTAAAAATCTTATCTAATGTAAAAGAAAAAGGAAAAGGAAGGCTGAAAATGGGAATGATGAAAAAAAAAAGGTTGAAATTCCAATTAGGGCTACCTACTACCAACCGGGGGATGGTCTACCCGTAACTAAAGCCGGAAATAGGACGTAGTGTGAAAGTCGTCGGAAGGACGGTAAGGCAAATTCCTGTCATAGGCTTGTTGTTGCTCTATAAATTTTGAAATCTATAGTTTAGTTGATCTATGAAAAAGATAATCCTGAAACTCATGAGATGAGCCTTCATTATGCACACTAGGTTGAATTTGTTCAAATTCTTCTATTTGTCAATCAATCAGCGGGAATTTCATATAAATACTTATTATGTTCTGAGAGTTTAAGGTTTCAACCTTTATCACCGAATTTCTATGATTTTTACGCTATGTGTCTTAGAATGCATAGAAGAATAGTTTCTAGAGGAGAGTTGGGTTTTGGAGAATGAAACTTGTTTCACGCATGTTTTGCTCGGGACTAGCAAAATGCTGGTTGGGGGGTGTGTTGAGCTCTTAATTGTTCATATTCTAACCCCAATTCATCACTCATTATGCATGTTTTACATGTTTAGAGGACTAATTTAATGCATAAATTGTGATTGTAGGAACAAGATGGAGATTTCACCAATTGAAGGCTAAATGGAGCCCTTTAAGAGCATTGAAGACCATAGGATGAGGGTTGAAGAAGGACCAAAGAAAGACAAAGTAAGGAGAGAAGAGAAAAGAAGAAAGAAAGAAAGAAATAAAGAAGAAAAGAGGCTAGATCGGTCGGCTGACCGGTCAGCCAAAGAAGCCCGACCGGTCAAGACCGGTCGGCCGCCCCTTTGATGCACACTAGAAGATGGACAGCTTGGTCCGACCGGTCATGACCGGTCGGCCATGTTTGCTGGATCAATGGATAAGTCAGTCCGACCGGTCATGACCAGTCGGCTGTGCTCTCTGGACTGCTGCAAGTGAAGTCCGACCAGTCCAGACCGGTCGGCCATGTGCAAAACAGGTTGTTTCTAAATCGAGCTCCGGATTTCTCTGCGCAAGCACGTAGTTTTACGCGAAATTTGGAGTTCTCTTGCGTATTGGACTCCTCCAAGCTATAAAAGGATGTCTTCCCTTCATACCAAAGGAGGCTAGGACGTGGGGATTGCTCAGGAGACGGATTCTACTTCGGATTTCTAGTTTTCTTCCTGTTTTAGTTATTTTGTATGTTTTTAGAGGCTTCTAGTTCAAGGATGTTAGAGATGAACTAAAACCTCTTAGCTAGGGCTAAGAGGTGAAGCGTTTGATTCGTTTTGATGGATTGATGCAACCTAGGTTTCCTTTTATGTTTTAATTGAAGAATTTTAGATCAATGTGAGTTTGAATCAAGTACTAGTGTTGGTTTTACTTTGATCTCTTGATTACTCCGGGCTCATGTGATTCTTAGTAATTCTAAGCTTGGTAGCTTATCTTTTATGCATTGTTTATGCTTGTGTACTTCATTGATCTACCATCGACTCCGGGCATGGTAGATGCTTTGATTGCCTTGTATACATTGGCCTGATTTTCATGTGGGAACTCATTCAACTAAAGTTCTTATCTTTTGTTGTATAATCTGGAATAGTTGTTTATTGATTGATTTTGATTTTGATTTAATTAGAGTTCTAATCATGAGTTGTAATCAAGTCTAGTGACAGCATTTGGTGAAAGCTATGATTATGAATCTCAACTAGATTGGAAAGAGGCTTGGCCTATACAATTGAGTGTGCCCAAGGCCTGAGTATGGTTGTGGGAATCAAATCAATGAATAAGCACTTGTTTTAGATGATTGTTGATTTAACCGCTTTATATTCCGATCGGATAGAGATATGAATTCGATTCCGATTGAGTTATGAGAGACCAAGTTGTGTTGATGCATTGAAACTTATCAAAAGTGGATCCTTGGCACTCTAGTGCCTTTTAGATTGAAATTACCTTAACCATTCACTGTTTAAACCCAAATCGCTATTTTTCAGTTTTAGTTCTTAATAGGATCTTAATTACTAGTTATTTTAGTTAAATTCTGAGAATACCCATACATAAATCTCTGTGGGAACGATACTCGGTCTTTCCGAATTATTACTACTTCGCAACCCTACACTTGGGGAGTGAACAAGTAACGGATGAAGAGTCCTCTCTAGACATATTTTCAAGCTCTCTTAGGATCTCACTCCGGGTTTTTAAACCTGAGCAGAGGAACCCTCTCTGATACCAATTGAAATTGTGGTTTTACCTACTTGAGGAGATACTCGAAGATATGCCTAATGTCCTAGAGGGGGGGTGAATAGGACTTTTTGACTTTCCAATTACAATTAAAACTAATCAAGTTATTCTTAGCAACCAAGATTATCACAATAACACTCAAGGCAATTATATGATGAATTTGTAAGCAAGGACTATCAGAAGCATTTCATCAAACAGTTAGCATTTATGATTGACTTAAGCCATTCAACACATAGCAATCATTCAAACTCACAATGCACAACGATTTATAGTGGTTCGGTTTCCCTACTCCACTCCCGGTTCACGATCTCAACCTATGAGACCACCAGATTTCACTATAGTCTTGGTTTTAAATCAGGTTAACCATCAACCTTGACATCCTTTGATCTAGGACCGCGTTTACCATCCGCCGATGGCCCAATCCAGGGACTTGACGAGTTTGGATCTCAAACTCTCACCAATCCTAATCCAAGGACAGTCACGTACACTCCCGCCGGAGTTTCCCAATCCAGGGAATAGTGATTTAATAAATGGACTCTCAAATACTAGACATACCTAGACGATTGAGCCCCGATTCGATGCCTTTGATGAGTAGCTTCAGCTCCACGTGCTTCAGCTTCTCTTTGTGCTCCCAAGATCAGCTACCGATGCAAATGATGAGGTTATGTTGATGCCGGGTAGTTGGGAGAGAGTTGGTCAAGTTCCTCTTGCCTATTCAATGCAATGGTAATGAGGGAACTGCCAAACTACAAGCATTCAATGGCTATAAACGACCTCATAAAGATATTCCGAAGGTAGGTTAGCCATGAATGAAGGTCTTGAGTTCATACTTCAAACCGAGCTTTGAATACTCATTGATAGGCCATTAATGGCTAGGTTTGAATGATGAACTCAAGGGAGTTAAGAGCAAAGAGGGTAGGAGGATGTGAGTAAAAGCTCTCTCTCTTAGCTCTTGAAGGGTGTTGAATGCATGCCATGAAAGACTACAAGTCATGGCTATATAGAGCCCCAAATGATGGCCCCAACGGATAAAAAACGGTCACGACCGACCTGTCAGAGAGGGGTCTCAACCGGTCGGACGGACCGGTCAGAATTCAAATCACTAGGCCATTTATCAGTCTGCCCGACCGGTCAAGACTGGTCGAATCCCCTTGCTGGAGTGAATGGAGAATGCAGGCCGACCGGTCAAGACCGGTCGGCTGCGCTTGCTGGACAACCTGATGAATCTAGGCCGACCGGTCAATAGCGATCGGCTGCGCTTGCTGGAATAACTTAGTATAACTGGCCGACTGTTGAGTTCTTAATTGTGCATATTCTAACCCCAATTCATCACTCATTATGCTAGTTGTTATGATTTATAGACTAATCTAATGCATGGATTCATGATTGTAGGGATGATAGAGAGAAGCATCAATTGAAGACCTAAAGGTGCTAGTTAGAAGCAAAGAAGATCAAATGAGCTAGCGTCGAAGAATGAAAGAAAGAAGTCAGAGAAAAGAAGAAAATAATGCAGAAGAAGGTGCCCACGACCAGTCGTCCAAAGCCAAAGACCGGTCGTCCGACCGGTCCGCGCATGCACAGAGGAAGACCCAGAAGCCATTACTCTCTGAACCATTCATGACCGATAGTGCGACCGGTCGTCCACTTCTGCGACCGGTCGTGCGACCGGTCCTTAAATTAATTTTTCTGGACAAAACTCTCTGGACACTTTTAGGCTGTTTTGAGACCGGTCGTCCAGTACTGCGACCAGTCGTCCAGCCACTGCGACCGGTCATACGACCGGTCGTCTGCGTAAGATTTAAACTTACTATTTCTGGCGCCGATTTTCTCTGCGCACTTGCGTAAGTGTTACGCAGATTCTCGATTCTTCTGAAGTTGCGGAGCCTCCACAATATAAAAGAACACCTAGGGATCATTCCTAGGGTATCGAAGGAGGGTTGAAGCAAGCTTGGAGGCGGCGGAAGTGGATTTCGGAGTTCCACAACTCCTTCTAGTTTGTTTTACTGTTTTTATGAGTTTTTTGGTTGTTTCATGTTTCCTTGGATCATGAGCAGCTAAACCTCTTAGTTAGGGCTAAGAGGTGAAGCTTGTAGTGGATCCAAGATGTTTCAATTCGTATTCAGTTGGTTTTAAGTTGGAATTCATGTTTATGGACTATGGTTTGAAGTTTATACAAGTTTTAAGTACTTTTTCTTAGTCTTATGATGACTCATGGATGTTTGGGAGAATTACCTAAATTCTTAATTGGTTGGCATTAGTCTAGACCTGTATGATCCGAGGAATTGGAGTGCGCTCTAGTACTATGACCTTCATGTGGGGACGTCCTACCAAAGTTCTACTTTTCTGAATTTCTATAATGTGTATGGACTGTGCATGTGATTTGAATCAAGTTCAAATCCTGATCTGGCCTTGTCTTGTGACAGGACTTGAGGATGGTTATGATTGTGAACTGAACCTTTTGGAATGGGGACTGACCTATGCAATTGAGCATGCTCAGCTCAGCTTACATTGAGTGAATAATATGCATTAAACTTACATATGACAGATTGTTTGGTTTAACAGCTCTATCATCCGACTAAGATAGATCTTAATATTAATTCTAGTTGAGAGAATGAGAAACCCCAGCGGATTGAACATCAAGGATTGCTACAAGTGGATCCTTAAACCCCTAGTGCCTTTTTATAATTACTTACCTTCAATTTAATTCAATTTTGTTACTCAAATCAAATCCATACAAAATCTGGTTGTTAGCTTTCAATAGACACTTTTGGATGTGTTTGTGAAATCCTACATAAGTCCCTGTGGATCGACCTCGGTCTTACCGAGATTATTACTACATCACAACCCTACACTTGGGGAAGCGAACAAGTTTTTGGCGCCGTTGCCGGGGACTTTGACGGTTTTTACAAATTTCTGAAATTAGTATCTATTTAGGATTTTTAGGATTTTAGAACTAACTTAGTTTGTTTTATGTGATTTTTTTTTTTTGTTTTCGCAGGGATTTCTAGGAAGCTGAAGAAGATATAAGGAGTTCAAGTGCCAAATCAGGTTCTATCCTTCTAAACCTTACTCTTCTCCTTCTCCTATTCATTCCTATCATAATCCTCTCTTGTAGAGTGGGTGGAGAATCCTTTTGGATCTCTGAAAGGTCGGCCCTGTGCTACCTGGATTCCTATTGGTCGGCTCTGCCGTCTTGGATCACCTTGTGCTCAGAGATTTCTTTTCTCACCTCTACTCCTCTTTATCCTTTTTCTCCACTTTTTCTCAAAAGATTCAAAGAGTGGGTGGGGAGTTCTTTGAACCCCTATTGACTAGGAGAAATCGGTCTCTATCCTTGCTTCTGGCTTAGCCATTGCAAGACACCTTGTGATTCGGTCTTAGAGAAGAGTAAAGAAAGGGGGGAAGAATTCTTCTTTCTCTTTGTTTCATATTTTTGGTTTTGCATGCCACATTGGGCTCGGGATTCCAATAACCGACTCATAAGTGAAGGGGGGATAGTAGAAGGAATTGACAGAGAGCCACGTACTAGGAGACATCTAGATTCTCCAATTTTGTCTGAAAATATAGCTGTGAATCAACCTAATCCAATGGCCAATCCTAATCAGGGCCAAAACCAAACTGAAACGGGGGAGAATGTGCTTGAGGATGTTCCTCGACCTAGAACTTTAGGTGACTTCTTGCAACCAGCAAAAGCAAGCACTCCCTCATGCATAGTATTTCCACTAAATGCAGGGAATGTGGATTTGAAACCGGGAGTGATCCAACTTCTCCCTAAATTCCATGGATTAGGCAGTGAAAGTGCTTATCAACACCTTAAGGAGTTTGATGAGGTAATAACCACCATGCACTTTGCTAGTGTGACTGACGATGTGGTGAGACTTAAATTCTTTCCTTTTACTCTTAAAGATAAAATAAAAGGTTGGCTTCATGCATTAAGGCCAAGATCAATTGGTGCATAGACTGATATGCACAGGGAATTCATAAAAAAATTCTTCCCTACTCACAAAACAAACATGTTGAAGCGCCTTATCATGAACTTTGCCCAAAAGGAAGATGAAACCTTCTTCCAATGTTGGGAGAGGTTTAAGGACCTATTAAACGCATGTCCACATCATGGCTATGAAATTTGGCGGGTTATAAGCTTTTTCTATGAAGGACTGACTTCACCCATGCGCCAATTCTTAGAGATGATGTGTAATTGGGAGTTCATGAATAAGGAGGCTAATGAAGCAAGGGATTATTTGAAAGAATTGGCTGAGAGTGCACAGTCTTGGGATACTTCAAAACTAACAAATTCCAAGACTGGCCAACAAAAGGAAAAAGGAGGAATGTATGTCTTATCAGAAGAGGATAACATAAGTGCACGGGTGGCTAGCCTCACAAGAAAGGTCGAAGCCATGGAATTGAGGAAAGGAGAGATGATTAACTCCAATGATGTTGAAACTGTTTGTGGAATTTGTGCCGGAAACCAACATGCAACACAAGAGTGTCCCACAATTTCAGCAGTTCAGGACATCTTACAAGAACAATCCAATGCCATAAACAGTTATCAACGGCAATTTGGTGCTCCAACTTCAAACACGTTTAATGCTAGTTGGAAGAATCATCCCAACTTCAGTTGGAGGAATGGCCCCACTGCGAATGCAGCCCCCATCCCTCAAGCTCAACCTATACTAGGTCCATCTCTAGTCATTACTCTAAAAGTGACGCTAGAGGAGATGTTGGGTGCATTTGTATCGGTCCAAGCTGAGTATAACAAGACAAATTCTCTAAAAATAGATGGGTTCATGCAAGAGCAATTGAAATTCAATCATAATTCAACCCAAGCCATCAATGAATTGAAAACATCAATGGCTAGAGTTGAATCTCATCTTAGTGTTAGAGAGAAGGGCACACTTCCTGCCCAACCTCTTCCTAACCCAAGAACCCAATTTGAGATACAAGATGCTAGTTCATCCTCCCACCACACAGAACATGTTTAAGCTATCACCACTTTGAGAAGTGGGAAAGAAATTGACAAAGCTAATCCGGTGAAGGCCCCAAAGCCTAAGGATCCGGAAATTTCCAAAGAGGATGATAGCTCAAACAACACTCCACAAGAGAAAGAACCGGAAAGACAATATAAGCTGGTTGCTCCGTTTCCACAAAGGTTGATTTCACCTAAACCTTTAGATAAAAATTTGAAAATTCTAGAAGTATTCAAGCAGGTGAAGATCAACATCCCGTTGTTGGATGCAATAAAACAAATACCATCTTATGCTAAATTTCTAAAGGAATTATGTACAGTCAAAAGGAAACACAATGTTCACAACAAAGTTCTTTTGACTGAGAATTTGAGCGCCATCATCAAACAAGAGGTGCCCCAAAAATACAAGGATCCAGGTAGTCCAACCATCTCATGCATCATAGGAGATTACCGGATTAAACAAGCCTTACTCGATTTGGGGGCAAGTGTGAATCTCATTCAATACTCGGTCTACGAACAACTTGGGTTAGGTGAATTGAAACCCACTAAAACCACACTCCAACTTGCTGATAGATCCATTCGTATACCAAGAGGAATGATTGAGGATGTTCTAGTCCAAGTTGATAAATTCTACTACCCAGTAGACTTTATTGTCTTGGATACACATCCCGTGATAAGCACCGGTGCTCAAATTCCCATCATACTTGGACGACCGTTTCTAGCTACTTCAAATGCAATTATTAATTGTAGAAACGGACTTGTACAAATGTCCTTTGGAAATATGATCCTTGAGCTGAACATATTTGATTTACGCAAACAACCACGGGAGGTTGATGAAGATATCCACGAACTAAACATGATTGAATCATTCGTGGAAGATACAGTCCCCTTGTCACTATCTTCCGACCCTTTGGAGGCATGTTTGGCCCATTCTCATAAGATAAATGATGACACAACACAAGAGATGGATGCCATTCTAGATGTGATGCCGGTGCTTGATAATAAAAGATGGAGGGCCCTATTTGAGCCTTTGCCTGAAAACTAGAATAAGGCCCTCCCATCCAACATTAAGGCACCAACACTCGACCTGAAATATATTTATTTAGGTCGAGATGAGACATACCCAGTGGTGATTTCTTCCCACTTGGATGAGGAACAAGAGAGTAGGCTAATGGCCACTCTATTAGAGCACAAGAGTGCCATTGGATGGTCAATTGCGGATGTCAAAGGCATAGACCCACTGATTTGTACTCATCGCATACACCTTGAGGAGAATGCGAAAACATCCCGGCAACCACAAAGACGACTAAATCCAAATATGAAGGATGTGGTTAAGGCCGAAGTAGTGAAACTATTAGATGTGGGTATTATTTACCCAATATCCGATAGTCAATGGGTGAGTCTAACTCAAGTGGTGCCTAAGAAATTCGGAATAACCATTGTAGCCAATGCCAATAATGAACTCGTGCCAACCAGAGTCACTACCGGTTGGAGAATGTGCATTGACTACAGGAAGCTAAACACCGTCACGAGGAAAGACCACTTCCCCTTACCTTTTGTTGATCAAATTTTAGAAAGGTTGGCGGGTCATTTCCATTTCTGCTTTCTTGATGGCTATTCAAGGTACAACCAAATAGAGATTGCCCATGAAGACCAAGAAAAGACCACATTCACATGTCCATTCGGCACTTTCGCCTATCGACGGATGCCGTTTGGACTATGTAATGCCCCTGCCACCTTTCAACGTTGTATAATGAGTATCTTTTCTGACATGGTGGGGACAATTCTCGAAGTCTTCATGGATGATTTTTCCGTATTTGGTTGTAGCTTTGATGAGTGCCTTGAGCACTTGAAATCTGTGCTGAAAAGATGTGAAGAGAAGAACCTTGTGCTGAATTGGGAGAAGTGCCACTTCATGGTTCAAAAGGGAATTGTACTTGGTCACATCGTTTCACAAAATGGAATCGAGGTGGACAAAGCAAAAATTGATCTTATCTTTAACCTTCCACCACCCAAGAGCATTCGAGATGTACGGTCCTTTTTAGGACACGCAGGATTTTACAGAAGGTTCATAAAGGACTTCAGTTCACTCTCTCGTCCTTTATGTAACCTACTTCAAAAGGAAAATTCATTCAAGTGGAATGAAGAATGTCAAAAGGCCTTTACCACCTTTAAAGGTATGTTGACATGTGCTCCCATAATGCAACCACCTGATTGGAGCCTTTCTTTTGAAATTATGTACGATGCTAGCGACTATGCTATTGGGGCCGTGCTAGGCCAAAGAAAAGAGAAAAAGCCATGTGTCATCTACTATGCAAGTAGAACCCTAAACTCAGCCCAAGCAAACTACACCACTACTGAAAAAGAACTTTTAGCCGTAGTTTTTACCTTGGACAAGTTTAGGTCCTACTTGATTGTATCCAAGATCATTATATTCACTGACCATGCCGTGCTTAAGTATCTTCTCTCTAAGAAGGATGCTAAACGACGGTTGTTAAGATGGATCCTTCTACTCCAGGAATTCGACATAGAAATACGTGATAAGAAAGGAGTAGAGAATGTAGTAGTTGACCATCTCTCTCGACTTGTCCTCACTGATTCCCCTGAAACGACTGCGATCAATGACATGTTCCCCGATGAACAACTTTTTGCTGTTTCCCAATTACCATGGTATGCGGATATTGCTAACTATCTTGCTACAAGTACAATTCCTACACATTGGAAAAAGCAAGACAAGGATAAATTCTTCACGGAGGTGCGAAAATTCCTATGGGATGACCCATACTTATTTAAGTATTGTCCCGATCAAATCATAAGGAGATGTGCGCCAGATGATGAGCAACAAAGTATCATCTCCTTCTGTCACTCTCAGGCATGTGGTGGCCACTTTTCGGCTAAAAAGACCACAGCGAAAATTCTGCAATGTGGGTTTTATTGGCCCACCATGTTCAAGGACACACATGAGTTTTGCAGAACATGTGAACCTTGTCAGAAATTAGGAGGAATTTCCCGTAGAAATATGATGCCACTCAATCCCATCTTAATAATCGAAATTTTTTATTGTTGGGGCATCGATTTCATGGGCCCATTCCCATCTTCTTTTGGAAACGTATACATCTTGCTTGCCGTTGATTATGTTTTCAAATGGGTCGAGGCCATCCCTTGCCGGAATAATGACCATAAAACGGTCATTCGCTTCTTAAAAGAGAATATTCTCTCCCGGTTTGAAACACCTCGAGTCATCATAAGTGATGGAGGGTCTCACTTTTGCAATCGCCCTTTTGAAGTTTTAATGAAGAAATATAGCGTCACACACAAAGTGAGCACTCCCTATCACCCACAAACGAGTGGACAAGCGGAGATATCCAATAGGGAGATTAAACACATTTTAGAGAAAACGGTGAACCCCGATCGCAAGGATTGGTCACTTCAGCTTACCGATGCGCTTTGGGCCTACCATACTGCTTTCAAAACCCCCATTGGAATGTCTCCCTATAGACTTGTCTATGGGAAGGCGTGTCACTTGCCTGTGGAGTTGGAACATAGGGCATATTGGGCTATTAAAAAGATGAATTTTGATTCTGACAAGGCAAGCTCATTGTGCAAACTACAATTGAATGAACTTGCAGAAATCCGGAACGAAGCATATGAGAATGCGAGAATTTACAAGGACAAGACGACGATATTCCATGATAAGAATATTCTTCGCAAGACATTCACAATCAATCAAAAAGTCCTCATGTATAATTCTCGCCTACATCTATTTTCGGGAAAATTGAGATCTCGATGGACCGGCCACTACATTGTACAAACTATCTATCCATATGGGACTGTCGAGCTGTTAAATCCGAGGAACGACAACATTTTTAAGGCGAATGGGCAGCGATTAAAGCCGTTCTTTGAGAAATTTCCTTCAGAAGGTATGTCCATACCTCTGAATGATCCTGTGTATCAGGATGATTGATCTCCTAGTTTGACGGAGGTATAGAGTAGTTAGGATTAGGATTTTGTTGCTTTTGTTTACTTTTGATTAGGTTTGTTAGAAGGATGAAGAATTCCACTTTTTACATTTTCAGGTACTCTCATTTCTCACTCCCTTTTATGTTCAAATTGCTCTCATGTTTGGTTTATTGCACATCTCTTACATTGAGGACAATGCAAGATTTGGTTGGGGGGTGTAGGATCACTTGGATGAATCCAGTGTTTTGTAACATTTCGATTAGCTAAAATTATGTGGAAATTTTTCGATTTATCTAAAATTCGAAACTCTTTTGGAAAACATTGTTTTTTTTATGCATTCAAGATGATATGAGTATAAGAGGAGGAGATATGAAGTGTATGGGGCTATATGTCTGGAATCTTCTCATAGCATAATGGTTTTATATGTGAATTCCCCTATTTCTGTGATTGATAGAAAACCTAAACACTTTTATACCTAGTCCACATTACACGATTTTTATGGGTTGAAGGGATTATGTGATTTATGGATTAGCTAGACTTTGAATTAAGGTGTTGAGAAATCAGGCCGGGGTACTTTGTCCATCCTTGTCCATGGGAAAATACCGAAAGATATGGATTTCTAAAAATCCTATCTAAATAAAAAGAAAACGGAAAAGGAAGGATTAAATTGGGAATGATGGAAAAATGGTGGAAAATTCCGATTAGGGCTACCTACTACCAACCGGGGGATGGTCTACCCGTAACCAAAGCCGGAAATGAGACGTAGTGTGAAAGTCGTCGGAAGGACGGTAAGGCAAATTCCTGTCATTGGCTTGTTGTTGCTCTATATACCTTGAGATCCATAGTCTCGTTGATTTATGAAGAAGATAACCCTGGAAACTCATGAAAAGAATTTTCACTAAGCACACTAGATTGAAATTGTTCAAGTTCTTCTATTTGCCAACCAATCAGCGGGAATTTCATATGGGTACTTATTATGATTTGAGAGTTTATGATTTCAATCTCTATCACCTAATTTCTCTAACTCTTACTCTTATGTATCTCGGGATGTATAGAAGAATGGTTTCTAAAGGGGAGTTGGGTTTTGGAGAATGGAATTAGTTTCACGCATGTTTTGCTCGGGACTAGCAAAATAGTGGTTGGGGGGTGTGTTGAGTTCTTAATTGTGCATATTCTAACCCCAATTCATCACTCATTATGCTAGTTGTTATGATTTATAGAATAATCTAATGCATGGATTTATGATTGTAGGGATGAGAGAGAGAAGCATCAATTAAAGACCTAAAGGTGCTAGTTAGAAGCAAAGAAGATCAAAAGAGCTAGCGTCGAAGAATGAAAGAAAGAAGTCAGAGAAAAGAAGAAAAGAATGCAGAAGAAGGTGCCCATGACCGGTCATCCGACCGGTCCGCGCATGCACAGAGGAAGAACCAGAAGCCATTACTCTCTGGACCATTCACAACCGGTCGTCCACTTCTGCGACCGGTCGTGCGACCGGTCCTTAAATTATTTTTTCGAGACAAAACTCTCTCGACACTTTTAGGCTGTTTTGAGACCGGTCGCCCAGCACTGCGACCGGTCATCCAGCCACTGCGACCAGTCGTACGACCGGTCGTCTGCGTAAGATTTAAACTTGCTATTACTGGCGCCGATTTTCTTTGCTCACTGCGTAAGTGTTACGCAGATTCTTGATTCTTCTGAAGTTGCGGTGCCTCCCCACTATAAAGGGACACCTAGGGATCGTTCCTAGGGTATCGAAGGAGGGTTGAAGCAAGCTTGGAGGCAGCGGAAGTGGATTTCGGAGTTCCACAACTCCTTCTAGTTTGTTTTACTGTTTTTATGAGTTTTTTGGTTGTTTCATGTTTCCTTGGATCATGAGCAGCTAAACCTCTTAGCTAGGGCTAAGAGGTGAAGCTTATAGTGGATCCAAGATGTTTCAATTCGTATTCAGTTGGTTTTAAGTTGGAATTCATGTTTATGGACTATGGTTTGAAGTTTATACAAGTTTTAAGTACTTTTTCTTAGTCTTATGATGACTCATGGATGTTTGGGAGAATTACCTAAATTCTTAATTGGTTTGCATTAGTCTAGACCTGTATGATCCGAGGAATTGGAGTGCGCTCTAGTACTATGACCTTCATGTGGGGACTTCCTACCAAAGTTCTACTTTTCTGAATTTCTGTAATGTGTATGGACTGTGCATGTGATTTGAATCAAGTTCAAATCCTGATCTAGCCTTGTCTTGTGACAGGACTTGAGGATGGTTATGATTGTGAACTGAACCTTTTGAAATGGGGACTGACCTATGCAATTGAGCATGCTCAGCTCAGCTTACATTGAGTGAATAATATGCATTGAACTTACATATGACAGATTGTTTGGTTTAACAGCTCTATCATCCGACTAAGATAGATCTTAATATCAATTCTAGTTGAGAGAATGAGAAACCCCAGCGGATTGAACATCAAGGATTGCTACAAGTGGATCCTTGAACCCCTAGTGCCTTTTTATAATTACTTACCTTCAATTTAATTCAATTTTGTTACTCAAATCAAATCCATACAAAATTTGGTTGTTAGCTTTCAATAGACACTTTTGGATGTGTTTGTGAAATCTACATAAGTCCCTATGGATCGACCTCGGTCTTACCGAGATTATTACTACATCGCAACCCTACACTTGGGGAAGCGAACACCGACCGGTCAAGATTGGTCGGCTGTCAAGTCTAAACATATTACAGCAAGTTCTCTGTCTTGATAATGTCCCTGGCCGACCGGTCAAGACCGGTCGGCTGACCAGCTGATTTCATCACAGCAAGCCTTTGACTTCTTTTGATGCACCTGGCCGACCGGTCAAGACTGGTCGGCTGTCCAGCTGAATATACTTCAGCAAGGTACTATTGAGTTGAGGAGCCTGGCCGACCAGTCAAGACTGGTCGGCTGTCTAGACACTTTGATTACAGCAAGGTTGCTGTCCATTTCTTACAGTTCTGGCCGACCGGTCAAGACCGGTCGGCTGTCTACATGATATTGTCACAGCGGGTTTGCTGGACCAAGTCTTTCAATGCAACGCAACAGCGGATCACTTCAATGATGAGGCATGAAGTGATTTGGTGCATGGGATCCAATGTATGGACATATCTTCAATTACGTTTCGCACCAGCCATGGACCACAAGTCTGATCAACTTGTGCAAGGGTCAAGAGGGAATGGGATAAGATATGTGAGTCATTACGCCATTCTTTGATGTTTTGGGTTTCCTATGGTCGATCTACATGCAACTTACCTGAGATCTTGTTTCAGCATGAGCTTGAGCAATGGAAGAAGCATAATCTTCAAGTCTTGATCTTCAATTCTTCGACTGGGGCTCACACGACAAGACCCGACCAACCAACACGCCAATTGACAACAAAAGGTGTACTAACAGAATGCTCCCACGGGCAATCCTACCAACTCTCAAGGAGGGCCACCCATGCAAAATATGGCCCCACCTCAATTCTCAATAGAGGATACCTTGAAAGCATTTATACAAGGGCAAACACAAATAAATCAAACGAATTAGCAAATGTTCCAAGAGCTTAAAGTCTCGGTTGATGAGATTAAGGGACGCTTGAATGATAGGGAAGGGACCTTTCCGGCCCAACCTCAGCCCAATCCAAAACAAGTACATGAAGTAAGCATCCCTTATCCATTCAACCAACATATGGAGCAAGCCAAATCCGTCACCACTCTTAGAAGTGGCATGCAAATTGACAAATCTATTCCGGTGAAGGCCGACAAGCCTAATGATCCAGTAAATTCTGAGGATGAGGACGGATCTAACTTAGCCCCACAAGAAACGGAACGTGTTTACAAGCCCGTAGCACCATTCCCTTCGAGATTGGTTGCCCCAAAATCTCTTCCAAACTCTCATGACATTCTAGAGATTTTCAGACAAGTCAAGATAAACATTCCTTTGCTTGATGCCATCAAACAAATCCCCTCTTATGCCAAGTTTTTAAAGGACCTATGCACAACTAAACGCAAATATAACGTGCAGCAAAAGGCCTTCTTAAATGAGCAAGTGAGTGCCATTCTCACTCAAAAGACCCCCCCCCAAAATTCAAAGATCCTGGTAGTCCCACAATCTCATGTATCATTGGAGACTACCGGATTGAGCGTGCATTGCTAGATTTGGGGGTAGGCGTAAACTTGATCCCATACTCGGTATATGAGCAATTGGGTCTTGGTGAATTAAAACCCACCAAAACCACGTTACAACTCGCTGATAGATCTAGCCGTGTACTGAGGGGGATAGTCGAGGATGTTCTAGTCCAAGTTGACAAATTCTATTACTCGGTAGATTTTATCGTCTTGGACACACAACCGGTTTTAGATGCTAGCACTCAAATACCGGTGATCTTAGGCCGCCCATTCCTTGCTACATCAAACGCAATCATCAATTGCCGGAATGGGGTGATGCAATTATCCTTTGGGAACATGACACTAGAGGTGAATGTGTTCCACTTGGGCAAAAGACATAGGGATGTTGATGATGACGAGTTCTTCGAGGTAAACATGCTTGAATCTCTTGAAGAAGAACTCCTCCAACTTGAACCACTAGAAAGCTTGGAGACATGCTTGGCACATTTCATGGATTACAAAGACCCCGTAATTAGTGAAATTGTGCAAGCATTGAATGTAGAGAGACCGATAGTTGGTACTAGCCGATGGAGGCCCCATTTTGAAAAGTTGCCACCAACCACATCAAGGCCTCTACCGTCTGACATCAAACCACCGAAGCTTGACCTTAAACCATTGCCATCCGAGCTTAAATATTTATATTTGGGTTAAGAGGAAGCTTTCCCAGTTGTCATTGCCTCTCACCTAGAGAAAGACCAAGAGCTCAAGTTGATTGAGCTATTCAAAGAACATAGGGAAGCCATAGGTTGGACAATAGCGGATCTCAAAGGGATAGATTCTTCGGTTTGTACTCACCGTATACACCTTGAAGAAAAATGCAAAAACGACTAGACAACCTCAAAGACGGCTAAATCCAAACATGATGGAGGTTGTTAAAGCTGAGGTGTTAAAGCTATTAGATGTGGGTATCATCTACCCCATCTCGGATAGCCAATGGGTGAGTCCTACCCAAGTTATTCCCAAGAAATCCAGTATTACCATCATAGAAAACGCCAACAACGAGCTTATACCGACTAGGGTAACCACCGATTGGCGTATGTGCATTGATTATCGGAAGCTCAACACGGTTACTAGGAAAGACCACTTCCCTCTCCCATTCATGGATCAAATTTTGGAGAGGTTAGCAGGCCATTCCTATTATTGCTTCCTAGATGGCTATTCCGGATACAACCAAATTGAGATAGCCCCAGAGGACCAAGAGAAAACCACATTTACATGCCCGTTTGGTACCTTCACATACCGAAGAATGCCATTCGGGCTATGTAATGCACCCGCCACATTCCAACGATGCATGTTGAGTATTTTCTCGGACATGGTGGGTGAGTTTCTTGAGGTATTCATGGACGACTTTTCTGTTTTTAGTTGTACTTTTGACGAGTGCCTCAATCACTTGAAGTTGGTCTTGATGAGGTGTGAGGAGAAGAAACTCGTTTTAAACTGGGAAAAGTGTAATTTCATGGTACAAAAAGGAATAGTCCTTGGACATATCATCTCGTCCAATGGAATAGAAGTAGACCGTTAATTAAAAGGCAAAAGGCTGGTCAGCGGGGACTATGGTCTTAGAGTTTGTGGTCGTAGAGACCTGTATTTGTTTTGCTATGTACTGAACCATCTTTGTATTAGTCAGATGTCTATGTCCCATGTTTTAGCCGGAGATCCGGGCTGAGACAAGTGCCATTTTGTTGAAAGCCTCCAAGTATAGAATATCAGCAGAGCTACTTGTATCCACCATAATACGATGAGTCAGATAATTTGATACCTTTAGTGCGACCATGATGGAGTCTTCGTGAGGGAAGTGGATCCTGTCTGCATCCTCGAGGGAGAAGGAGATTGGAGGATGGCCAAATTCTGACTTGTTAGGTGTTTGTTCCAGCCAGTAAATATGTTGGGGTTTCTTAGACGCCTTACGAGTATAAGCTTTCCTCGAAGCTTGAGAATCTCCCCCACAAGCTGGCCCTCCGGCAATGGTCCGGATCTCTCCGGCAGGCTCAGCATCTTCTTACGGAGTGTGATGGTGAGGTGACTTCTTCTGGTGTGATGCGCCTTCCCCCCTTTTAGGCGACCGACCTTGCCGAAGATAATCTTGAAGATGACCTTTTCGAATGAGAGCTTCGATGTGGTCTCGTAGAGATATGCAATCTTGGGTACTATGCCCATGATCTTTGTGAAAATAACAAAACTTGCTTTTATCTCTCTTTTCGGGATTAGATTTGATCTTTGCAGGCCATTTCACGTTGGGTTTATGCTTGATTTCTATTATCACCTTTTCAGGAGATCGATTGAGAGGAGTGTAGTTATGGTATTTACCCGAATAAATTGTCTTAGGAGAGCGGTCTCGTCGATCACGCCGATATTTCTTATCCGGGGGAGAGGTTTCCTCTGGCTTGCGCTTCTTGCCCTGTATACCATGACGTGCCAAAGCAACTTCTTCTGCATTGATATATTTCTGAACTTTTGCTTGGAATTCCACCATGGTTTTAGGAGGGTTCTTATCTAGGACGAATCTAAATCTTTCGCTTGTAATTCCGGCTATAAGGGCGGTGAGGCATTTTTCTTCGGTATAACCTTCAGTTTGGACAACTTCTGCAGTGAACCGTATGTAAACTCTTTTATCGTCTCCCCATGTTGTTGTTTCAAATCCATTAGGTGAGATGCTGGCTTTTTAGTACGGATGCTCCCCATGAATTGAGAGAGGAATAGCTCCGATAGCTGTGCGAAGGATCCGATGGATCAGGGCTTTAGCCCCCGGAACCACATACAAGCTGCCTCCTTTAAGGTTAGAGAAAAGCCCTACACATGATTTTTGACCCATGTCCCTCCAGCTCCATAAGAGACCTATATGTTTCCAGGTGTTCGAGAGGATCGCCTATACCTGTATACGGGGTGATGACAGGCGTGCGGTACTTCCTAGGTGGAGGTGCTTCCATGACCTCGCGGGTGAAAGGAGACTCGGATCGATGTATCGACACCATAGCAGCAGATGATCGATTTGCCTGATAACGTTGTTCCATATCATCAAAACGATCATGGATTCTCTTGAGGTCTTCTTCCCATGGTAAGGTATAACCTGACGTTTCGACGGTGGACCCCTGAGATTGCTGTTGCCGGGAAGTACTGGAGTGAATGGAATGGGGAGGTATTACCGGGGCTTGGTTGACGAGTGGCATTCGATTAGAAGGAGGAGGATTTGGTTGGACTTGTGGCTCGTTTGCGGAATGTCTGGAAGCCACTGGTATAGGTTGTGCCGGCAATCCTTCGGAAGGTTGTCGCTGGGGCTCTGGGAAGTGCTGATCAAGCCGATTAGATAAGGTTTGAAATCCGGCGTTGAGGGTTAGGAGCGTGTTTTCGAGGAAACGCATGAAATCCTCTTGATTTTCGGAAGTATCAAATAACGGGTTCTGTAATGGCATGTTGGGATCTCCCTGGGGGAGGCCCGTCGAAGTAGTTTGAGGGATGGACGCTGGTTCAGTAATGTCAGGCTGGGGTACCGTCTGCCTTGAAGTGGAAGGATGAACTATCTTTTTAGGAGGCATGGTGGGAGGACTTCGATCAGTGATAAGAGTGGCTAATCTTGGTGATCAATCTTCCCACAGATGGCGCCAATCTGTTTACGTCGGTGTTGAGCTCTTAATTGTGCATATTTTAACCCCAATTCATCACTCATTATGCATGGTTTTCATAATTTAAAGACTAATCAAATACATGTTTTGTAGTTGTAGGAATGAGAGTTATTTTGCCCAATTGATGACCAAAAGAGCTGATTTAGAACCTTGGATGAAGACCCAAGGAGGGCTGAAGGAAGATGGAAGCAAAGAAAGAAGCAAAGAAAGAAGAAAATAGAAGAAAGAAAGGAAGAAAACAAGAAGAAAAAGAGACCGACCGGTCTTGACCGGTCGGCCAAGGAAGCCCGACCGGTCTTGACCGATCGGCCATGCTTGCTGGAGTAATGCCAAAGAGGGCCTGACCTGTCGTGACCGGTTGGCCAGCCTTGTCCGACCGGTCGTGACCGGTCGGCCATGCAAGTTTCAGATTCCAGATTCTAAAACAGCAATGTATTCCCGCACCTGGTTTTTCGGACCAGTTTTTTGGGCCGATCTTGATGATATTTGGAAATACAACACATTCATGTCGAAGAGGAACTCGACGCTGAACTAATTCAAGTGGTTTCGTGTCGATCGGAGTTACGGATTGATCGTGGTGACCAAAACAATACGAACTGTCCAGAAAGTTCCAGATTTCGCTGTTCCACTCTGGGCCGGTCCAGGTGGCCCATCATTGAGGATATGAAAAATCTACTTTGACCATCTTTTAGACCACATCCATATATGAATAACCACAAAAGTTTCAGATCAAAAGGGTGTGTGGTTTGATCGTACCGGTTGAAGAAAGATGGACCATCCAGAAAGCTTCAACTGCGCAGAGTTTATAAAAGCCCTAATTGTTCTAATTTTTGGACCACATTCTAAGATTGTTTTGGACAATCTAATCCGTCTATCATGTAGAGGAGGAAGTTTTCTACTCATGTTCAAAATTTGAGATCAATCCGACCTTTGTACACTCCGGAGCGTTGAAAGCAAGATGACTGGTTCTGAAGGTACCCGAAGTGCGCGATTTTGAGAGGCGGTCGGTGATGTGATTGGTAGGCCCATTCAGAGGACAATCTTGGAAATCTAAATCATCTATGAGGAAGATCACATTACAAGGAAGCTACAAATCAATTTTGAAGGCAATCCGACCATTGGTTAAGCCGTACCAAGCGAAACAAATTCTGCTATGTTGCTGTACTATTGCTGCACTATAAAAGGGGGTGCTCTCTTCTATTCCAGGGCAACCAAGGACGTGGGGAGCAAGGAGTTCAAGTCATAGGAGGCTTCCTAGCCTCCTCCAGCTAGTTTTTCTTCCTTTTCTTAGTTCTAGTTCTAGTTTTTAATATGCTTTTTATTAGCTAATCTCTTAGCTAGAGCTAAGAGGTGAACCTTATAGTTTTCTTAGATTGTTTAATTCGTTTTATTGGTTTTTAGTTTGGAATTCATGATTATGAACTAAGGGTTGAAGTTTAGACAAGTTTTTAAGTAATTTTTCTTAGTCTTGTGATGACTCATGGATGTTTGGATGAATTACTTATCTTCTTAATTTGTTTGCAACAGTCTAGACCTGTATGATCCGAGGAATCGGAGTGCGCTCTAGTACTAAGCTCTTCATGAAGGGACTTCCTACCAAAGTTCTATTTTTCTGTTTTTCTAAATATGTATGGATTGTGCATGTGATTTGAATCTAGTTCAAATCATGATCTAGCCTTGTCTTGTGAGAGGACTTGAGGATGGTTATGATTGTGAACTGGACCTTTTGGAAAAGGGAATGACCTACATATGACAGACTGTTTGGTTTAACAGCTCTATCATCCAACTAGATAGACAGGAATGTCGATTCTAGTTGAGAAAGTAAGAAACCATAGCGAATTATGCATCTAAGAAGAGCTATAAGTGGATCCTTAATGCTCTAGTTATCTTTTCATTATTAGATTTTCTATTTTATGTTAAAAATCAATTTCACAAACCTCTTTGATTCTAGTTATTAGGATAGTTAGAATTGTTTACTTCCTTCCCTGTGGATCGACCTCGGTCTTACCGAGATTATTACTACATCGCAGCCTTGCACTTGAGGCGAGCGAACAAGATTTCGTAACAGGATCCTCTAGATGTTCACCTTCCTTCCAGGATGCTTCCTCCAGGACCTGAAAAGAGATAAAGGAAAACTACAGGTGGCCGGCGTCCAGCCGTTAGCCCTCCGAAGCTTAAGTCAGATAGGGTACGGTTATAAAGGAAACCAACAGTTTAGGAGTTTAGAGATTGTGTATTGTGTACCTCTCTGCTCTATGGAACCATCTATTTATATAGATCCAGGTGATCCAATCTGTTACGCAAACCGTTAAGATCACGGCTGGTTTTAGGGGATAAAATGCTAATCGTGTTAATCCTTTGGTAAGGGGGTGGCCTAAACACTTCAGACGTCTAGCTGATTACATCTCTTAATGGAGATCTGTTGAACCTCTAATTTATACATTGCATAGCCCACTACAACACATTATATGCATGGTTTTCATGTTTATAAGGCCCATCTAATGTGTGTTTTGTGATTGTAGGGATGAGAGCGGACTTCACCAAATTGGGGACTAAAAAGAGTCAATTGAAGCCATTGGATGAAGATTGAAGAAGGACTAAAGAAAGTAGAAAGTAGAAAGAGAGGAGAAGAAAGGAAGAAAGAAGTCCAAAGAGAAAGCAGGAAACAGAAGCCAAGACCAGTCGTGCGACTGGTCGTCCATCGCCAGGACCGGTCGTCGACCGGTCCTTGAATTAAAAGTTAAAATTGAATTTTTGGCAAAACTCACTGGACTGTTTTTGACGTTTTGCGACCGGTCGTGCGACTGGTCGTCAGGGAGCTCAGACCGGTCGTGCGACCGGCCGTCTGCGTAACAAAGCTTCTCCGTGAAGCTCCGAGATTTTCTGCGCAGTGTGTAATCTTATGCAATTTCTGGATGTTTCCGACACAAGGGGCTTTCCCACTATAAAAGGACACCTAGGGGCTCTTCCTAGGTCATGATAGAAGCCAAGGGACGTCGTGGGAGAGGACGGAAGTCGTCGTGGAGCGTCTGCAACCCTCCAAACTCCAGTTTTTCTAGTTTTTATGTTTTCTTATTTGAGTTCTAGTTGTAGTATGACAATGCTCGGCTAGAATCTCTCAGCTAAAGCTGAGAGGTGAAGCTTGTAGCTAATTTCATGTTTGATTCAATTTAATTCTAGTAGTTCTATTTCAAGTTTGGATTTTTCATATTTTAGTTCCAAAAGTTAGTAGTTTGAGATGTTTTATGAGAGTTCATGTGCTCCGGACATGGATTCCTTGCAATTCTCTGAGATTATCATATGGTGCTTGTTTAGATTCGAATTATAGTAGTCCTTGAGCAAGCCATAGTCCATAGGCATGGCTGTTACTCCGAAGGCTATGATTTTGAATTCTACATTGATTGAATGGGACTAGAACTTGGAAGTTCAACTTGAATGGAATTGAATGTGTTTGAATGCTTTATTTTCCAACTAGATGAGAAATAGGACTTCAAATCTAGTTGTGTTCTATACTTGGATTGATTGGATTGACATGGGATTGCTACAAGTGGATCCTTGAATGCCTTAGTACTTTAAATTACTAGTTTTTGTTAAGTTACTGTTTTAGCATAAGTATTCCAATTAAATCTAATATCTATTGCAAACTGAGTTGCTGGAATAGTTTGAAAGTTGTTTCTAATTCCTTGTGGATCGACCTCGGTCTTACCGAGTTTTATTACTACATCGCAGCCCTACACTTGAGGCGAGAGAACAATTTTTGGCGCCGTTGCCGGGGAATTTAGATAACGGTTTTCCAATTGTTTTAGTGGCTGCAGAAAGTAGAAGTAGATAGGTTTTCTGATTTTTTAGAACTAACAAATTGTTTTGTTTTGTAGGATTTCTTCTCTAGTTCAAGCAAATCTAGTAATACCTTTCTAACTTAGCTTTTTGCAGATTTTCTATTTTCAGATTAATTTCAGATTTCTAGGATTTAGGACTAGTTTAGTTTTTGGTTGAGTGGTTTATGTCCCGTTGGGAACGTAACCACTCTAATCGTCTCCAATCAGAAGGTGGTTTAGTTGGACCATTGTCAGTCCATAGACGAGTCCGAAACTACCAAGAACATTGTGAAAATTTGGGGAGTATGGATCAAACACCTTTAAGGAATCCTCCCCCCTACTCTAACTACAAACACAAATCAAGAGGGAGTAGGAGAGAATGAGGTATATAACGTTCCTCCAATGAGATCACTACGGGATTACCTACAACCAGCCCGTGCAATTACACCCTCTTGCGTGGTTCTACCACCAAATGGGGAAAACATTGACATAAAGCCGGTTATAATTCAACTTATACCAAAGTTCCATGGGCTAGACTCTGACCGCCCATATCTGCACTTGAAAGAGTTCGAAGAAGTGGTGGCTACCTTGCAATACACCAATGTTTCAGAAGATACCATCACTCTTAAACTCTTTCCCTTTTCATTGAAAAAAAGAGCCAAAGATTGGCTTCACTCTCTTAGACCACACTCGATTGGGTCATGGAATGAGATGACCCAGGAATTCTTGAAAAAGTTCTTCTCGGCTCACAAAACGAACACCCTTCGAAGAGCCATAATGAATTTCTCGGCTAAAGAGGGTGAATCTTTCTTCCAATGTTGGGAGAGATTTAAGGACCTCCTACTTGCTTGCCCACATCATGGCTATGAGAGTTGGCAAATTATAAATTTTTTCAATGATGGATTAAGTTCCAATATGCGCCAATTTGTAGAGATGATGTGCAATGGCGAGTTTATGAGCAAAAATTCAGATGAGGCTTGGAGTAATTTGGACATGTTGGCTGAAAATGCCCAATCTTGGGATACCTCGGATAAACCCAATAACCCCAAGCCTATTCAAGAGAAATAGAAATGAGGAATTTATATCCTCAAGGAGGAAGACGACGTGAATGCAAGGATAGCCAACCTCACAAGGAAGATCGAGGCCATGGAACTTAGTAAAAGTGGAGTTCCAAAGTCCAATGAAGCTATTGAGACCATATGTAGGATTTCTCACACCGATTTACACGCTACGCAAGATTGTCCCACAATTCCTGCATTTCAAGAAGTGTTACATGAACATGCAAATGTCACTTATGTGTATCAACGGCCTTTCAATGGACCGGTGGGTAATAAGTACAATACTAGTTAGAAGAACCACCCAAATTTCAGTTGGAAGAATGCTCCCACGGGCAATCCTTCCAACTCTCAAGGAGGGCCACCCATGCAAAATATGGCCCCACCTCAGTTCCCAATGAAGGATACCTTGAAAGCATTTATACAAGGGCAAACGCAAATTAATCAAACAAATCAGTAAATGTTCCAAGAGCTTAAAGTCTTGGTTGATGAGATTATGGGACGCTAGAATGCTAGGGAAGGGACCTTTCCGGCCCAACCTCAGCCCAATCCAAAGCAAGTACATGAAGTGAGCATTCCTAATCCTTCCAACCAACACATGGAGCAAGCCCAATCCATCACCACTCTTAGAAGTGGTAAACAAATTGACAAATCTATTCTGGTGAAAGACGACAAGCTTAATGATCCGGTAAGTTCTGAGGATGAGGATGGATCTAACTTAGCCCCACAAGAAATGGAACGCATTTACAAGCCCGTAGCACCATTTCCTTCGAGATTGGTTGCTCCAAAATCTCTCCCAAACCCTCATGATATTCTAGAGATTTTTAGACAAGTCAAGATCAACATTCCCTTGCTTGATGCCATCAAACAAGTCCCCTCCTATGCCAAGTTTCTAAAGGACCTATGCACAACCAAACGTAAATATAATGTGCAGCAAAAGGCCTTCTTAAATGAGCAAGTAAGTGCCATTCTCACTCAAAAGACCCCCCCAAAATTCAAAGATCTCGGTAGTCCCACAATCTCATGTATCATTGGAGACTACCGGATTGAGCGTGCATTACTAGACTTGGGGGCAAGCGTGAATTTGATCCCATACTCGGTTTACGAGCAATTGAGTCTTGGTGAATTAAAACCCACCAAAACCACATTGCAACTCGCTGATAGATCCATCCGTGTAACGAGAGGGATAGTTGAGGATGTGCTAGTCCAAGTTGATAAATTCTACTACTCAGTAGATTTCATTGTCTTGGACACACAACCGGTCATGGATGCTAGCACCCAAATACCGGTGTTTCTAGACCGCCCATTCCTTGCTACATCAAACGCAATCATAAATTACCAGAATGGAGTGATGCAAATGTCCTTTGGGAACATGACATTAGAGGTGAATGTGTTCCACTTAGGCAAAAGGTATAGGGATGATGATGATATCCATGAGGTTGATTTGATTGATTCAATCGTGGAAGAGGAGTTTGCTTTAAGGCAGAATTTTGATCCTCCAGATGTTGTTAGCTTTGATCCCTTTGAGAATTGGGACGACAATGATGCCCCCATGAGGTAAACATGATAGAATCCATGGATGATGGGGGGATTTTCTAACATGATCTACCTGAAAGATTGGGGATATGTTTGACACATTCTAAGGATGAATCCAATTCTAATCTTAATAAGACCTTGGAAGTGTCTATTTCTGAAAATTTACTTGACAAGTCACCAATTTCTGATTTACACAAATTTGTTTTGCAGGATTTGGAAGAATTGGTGCTTGACTTGCCTACAGAGAAGCCAATTTCTGAAAGTGTAGAGGTTGAGGACCCACTCTGTTCGCTCGCCTCAAGTGTAAGGCTGTGATGTAGTAATAAAACTCGGTAAGACCGAGGTCGATCCACAGGGAAATAGAAACAAGCTTCCAAACTACTCCAGCAACTCAGTTTATGGAAGAAATTCATATTCAATTGGGTATTTAACTAAAACAGCAAAATCAGAGATATAAAGTACTAAGGCATTCAAGGATCCACTTGTAGCAATCCTATGTCAATTCAATCAATCCAAGTAGAGAACACAACTAGATTTGAAGTCCTATCTCTCATCTAGTTGGAAAATAAAGCATTCACACACATTCAATCCAAATCAAGTTGAACTTCCAAGTTCAAGTCCATTCAATCAATGTAGAATTCAAATCCATAGCCTGCGGAGTAACAGCCATGCCTATGGACTATGGCCTGCTCAAGGATTACTATAATTCGAATCTAAACAAGCATCATGTGATAATCTCAGAGAATTGCAAGGAATTCATGTCCTGGGTACATGAACTCTCATAAAATATCTCAAACTACCACTTTTGGAACTGAAACATAAGAAACATCCAAACTTGAATTGAAAAATACTTGAATTAAACTGAATCCAACATAGAATTAGCTACAAGCTTCACCTCTTAGCCTTAGCTGAAAGGTTCTAGCCGAGCATTGTTATGCTGCAACTAAAATCTCAAAATAAAAGCATAAAAACAGAAAAACCCGAATAGGAGAGTTGCAGACGCTCCACGATCACTTTCCCTCCTTAAAACCTCGTTCCTTAGCTTCTCTGATATCCTAGGAAGAACCCCTAGGTGTCCTTTTATAGCAATAACCCTTCCTTGCGTCGGATTCTGCGAAAGATTACGCATTGCGCAGCAATTTTCGGAGTCCTAATTTAGAAAGAACTCTCCATACGCAGAGCCGACCGGTCGTGACCGGTCGGACTAGCTTTTCAAACAGTCCAAGGAACGCTGCCGACCGGTCAAGACCGGTCGGACAGACCTGCCCAACAGTCCAGCGTGTGTATCCGACCGGTCATGACCAGTCGGACCAAGTTGGCCACCTTCAAGTGTGCATGGCCGACCGGTCAAGACCGGTCGGCCTGTCTTCCTTGTTGCCCCTTTGAAGTGGCTGACCGGTCGGATGACCGGTCTGCCTTGTTTTTTCTTCAACTTTTCTTCTTTTCTTCATTCTCTTTTCTCCCTCTTTCTTCTTCTTTCTTTGGTCCATCTTAGGACTTCCTCCAATGTCTTCAAATAACCCTTATTAAGCTCCAATTGGTTAGAGTCCGCTCTCATCCCTACAATCACAAAAACATGTGTTAGATGGGCCTTTAAATCATGAAAATCATGCAGACCATGTTATGTAATGGCCAATGCAATGTATAAATTGGAGGTTCAACACACTCCAACCTACACAAAATTCTGCGAAGGAGGAAAACATAAAGGGTCTAAATCTGAAAATATCCTCTGATGAGGTCTCTTATACACTCGAGGAGTGCTTAACATACTATGAAGATTGGGATGATCCCATGATTCAGGATATTGTGCATGCTTTGAAGGAGACCCCTCCGGTGCCTGAAAAGCTTCCTTTCACAAAGTGCCAAACTGAAAAATCAATTGTGGAAGCACCAATGAATTCTGATTTTATGGAGATCATATCGACTTGTGAAGAAGAAATACAAGTCTCCACAGCTCTTTAGGTTGTTCAAACTGAAGAACACTTCTGGGATGACCCATACTTGAATAATTTTTGCCCAGACAAGAAGGAAAGGAGATCCATACTTAATGATTTCCAAACAATGCAACTCTCCTTTCCTAGTACATGCGACAATTTTGTTGAAGAACTCGCTGAAATTTTTCAGCAGGATTTTCAATGGGCTAGACTAGTTGATGTCACCAATGTACTTTCCAAAGCAAGATGGTGGTTAGTTCTACTGAAAAATTTGTTACACTACTTGATGATCCTGCTCAACTTTGTCCTTTTGGATGTTATACTGATAATCGATCTCCTAGTCTGATGGAGATCCTCTTTTTACAAGGACTGGGTTAGTTATCTTTATTGCTTTCGGTAGATTAGGTTTAGTTTTATTTAGTTTTACTATTTTAGTAGCTTTAGTTGTTGGGTTGTAGACTTCCATGATCACTCACTCAGGTACTATTGTTCTCACTCTCTTATATTTTCCCATTGCTCTCATGTTCATGCCCATTGCATATCTTTTTACATTGAGGACAATGCAAGATTTGGTCGGGGGGTGAGATGAGATCCTTCATCTAGCGGTTTGCAACATTTCAAGCTTCATATGCGCAAATTTCTTCGAATTTTCTTAAATTTCAAAACTCTTTTAGAAAACCTTATTTCCATGCATTCGAGATGATAGGAGTATAAGAAGAGGAGATACGAAGTGTGTGATGTTGTAAGTCTTGAATTTCTCCCAACATAATGGTTTTATATGTTAGTTCCCCTATTGTTGTGATCGATAGAACATTTGAACACTTTTTACACCTAGTTCACATTACACGATTTTCATGGGTTGAAAGGATTATGTGATTTGTGGATTAGCTAGACTTTGATTTAAATGTGTTGAGAAACCAAGCCGGGGTATTTTGTCCATCCTTGTCCATGGGAAAATAACGAAAGATATGGATTTTTAAAAATCTTATCTAAATTAAAAGAAAAAGGAAAAGAAAGGATGAAATCTAGAATGAAGGAAAAATAGTGGAAAATTCCGAAAAGGGCTACCTATTACCAACCGGGGGATGGTCGAACCGTAACCAAAGCCGGAAATGGGACGTAGTGTGAAAGCCGTCGGAAGGACGGTAAGGCAAATTCCTGTCATAGGCTTGTTGTTGCTCTGTGCATCTTAAAATCCTTGGTTTACTTAATCCATGAAGAAGATAATCCCAGAAACTCATGAGATGAACTTTCACTATGCACACTAGGTTGAATTTGTTCGAGTTCTTCTATTTATCAATCAATCAGCGGGAATTTCATGTAGACACTTATTATATTTTGAGAGTTTAAGGTTTCAGCTTCTAGCACCTAATTTCTCCAAATTTTATACTTGTATCTCTTGGAATGGATAGAAACATGGTTTCTGATGGAGGTTTGGTTTGGAGGTTTGAAATTGTTTCGCGCATGTTTTGCTTGGGACTAGCAAAAAGCTGGTTGGGGTGTGTGTTGAACCTCCAATTTATACATTGCATAGCCCACTACATCACATTATATGCATGGTTTTCATGTTTATAAGGCCCATCTAATGTGTGTTTTGTGATTGTAGGGATGAGAGCAGACTTCACCAAATTGGGGACTAAAAAGAGTCAATTGAAGCCATTGGATGAAGATTGAAGAAGGACTAAAGAAAGTAGAAAGAGAGGAGAAGAAAGGAAGAAAGAAGTCCAAGGAGAAAGAAGGAAACAGAAGCCAAGACCGGTCGTGCGACCGGTCGTCAATCGCCAGGACCTGTTGTCCGACTGGTCCGATTGTTTGCAGAAGAAAAACTTTCCACAGAAGGCCACTGGATCATTCACGACCGGTTGTGCGACCGGTCGTTCGATGCCCAGGCCGGTCTTGCAACCGGTCATTGAATTAAAAGTTAAAATCAGATTTTTGGCAAAACTCACTGGACTGTTTTTGACGTTTTGCGACCGGTCGTGCGACCGGTCGTCAGGGAGCTCAGACCGGTCGTGCAACCGGTCGTCTGCGTAACAAAGCTTCTCCGTGAAGCTCCGAGATTTTCTGCGTAGTGCGTAACCTTAGGCAATTTCTAGATGTTTCCGACGCAAGGGGCTTTCCCACTATAAAAGGACACCTAGGGGCTCTTCCTAGGTCATGATAGAAGCCAAGGGACGTCGTGGGAGAGGACGGAAGTCGTCGTGGAGCGTCTGCAACCCTTCAAACTCTGATTTTTCTAGTTTTTATGTTTTCTTACTTGAGTTCTAGTTGTAGTATGACAATGCTCGGCTAGAATCTCTCAGCTAAGGCTGAGAGGTGAAGCTTGTAGCTAATTTCATGTTTGATTCAATTTAATTCAAGTAGTTCTATTTCAAGTTTGGATTTTTCATATTTTAGTTCCAAAAGTTGGTAGTTTGAGATGTTTTATGAGAGTTCATGTGCTCTGGACATGGATTGCTTGCAATTCTCTGAGATTATCATATGATGCTTGTTTAGATTCGAATTATAGTAGTCCTTGAGCAAGCCATAGTCCATAGGCATGACTGTTACTCCGAAGGCTATGATTTTGAATTCTACATTGATTGAATGGGACTAGAACTTGGAAGTTCAACTTGAATGGAATTGAATGTGTTTGAATGCTTTAGTTTCCTACTAGATGAGAAATAGGACTTCAAATCTAGTTGTGTTCTATACTTGGATTGATTGGATTGACATGGGATTGCTACAAGTGGATCCTTGAATGCCTTAGTACTTTAAATTACTGGTTTTTGTTAAGTTACTGTTTTAGCATAATATTCCAATTAAATCTCATATCTATTGCAAACTGAGTTGCTGGAATAGTTTAAAAGTTGTTTCTAATTCCCTGTGGATCGACCTCGGTCTTACCGAGTTTTATTACTACATCGCAGCCTTAAACTTGAGGCGAGCGAACAAGATCCACCATAGTTCGGAGTTATAGATAAAGCCAAAATCAGCCTATATGGACTACTGGTACTATAAGCTGAGGTGCGTCATTACCAAAGACCAGAAACCAAGGCTACTCATGCGACGGGAGCTATTAATATGTCAGGAGCTGCTCGCGAGCCGGGAATGCTCACATGACAGGAGATGCTCGAGAGCTAGGATGCTCGCATGATGGGATGCGACGCATTTTCAATGACCCCGAGTAGAGCTTCTCACAAGTCGAGAAAGATGGTCCGTACTCTCCTAATATTCGATCATCGACCATAAGGGCTCGAAGGCTCAAAAGCTATGCGCCGTACTTGTATAATGTGCGAGACTCGACCAGGTGGGCTCGCAAGTCAAATATTGTTATAAGGGTGCTCGCACGTCTCGAATTCTTGCGAGAACCTCCGATTACCGCAATTTGACTATAACACCTGGGATTTTGACTATTTTAACAGAATTTTTGAAGATAGTTTCTATTAAAAATTTTAGGAATAGTACTAACTTAGTTTGTTTTATTTTGATTTTTCTCTTTTGCAGGGATTTTAGGAAGTTGAAGAAGACGTAAGGATCTTAAGTGCTCAAATCAGGTTTTATCTTTCTAAACCTTACTCTTCTTCTCCCCCTATTCATTCCATCATATTCATCTCTTGTAGAGTGGTTGGAGATTCCTTTTTGGATCTCTGATAGGTTGGCCTTGTGCTGCCTTGATTCCTATTGGTCGGCTCTGCCGTCTTGGATCACCTTATGCTAAGAGATTTCTCTTCTCAACTCTATTCTTCTTTCTTCTTTTTCTGCACTTTTCTCAAAAGATTCAAAGAGTGGGTGGGGAGTTCTCTGAACCCCTATTGACCAGGAGAAATCGGTCTCTATCCTTGCTTTTGGCTCAGCCATTGTAAGACACCTTGTGCTTCGGTCTTAGAGAGAAATAAAGGAAGAAAGAATTCTTTTTGTTTCATTCCTTTAGGATTTGCATGCCACATTGGGCTCTAGATTCTAATAACCGACTCATTAGTGAAGGGGGAATAGTAGAAGGAATTGATAGAGAACCACGTGCTAGGCGACATTTAAATTCTCCAATTTTGTCTGAAAGTATGTCTGCAAATCAACCCAATCCTATGGCCAATCAAAATCTGGGCCAAAACCAAACCGAAACGGGAGAGGATGTGGTTGAGAATGTTCCCCGACCAAGAACATTTCATGATTACTTGCAACTAGCAAGAGCGAGCACTCCCTCATGCATAGTTTTTCTACAAAATGCAGGGAACGTATATTTGAAACCGGGAGTAATCCAACTCCTCCCGAGATTCCATGGATTAGACAGTGAAAGTGCCTATCAACACCTTAAGGAATTTGATGAGGTAATAGCCACCATGCACTTTGCAAACGTAACTGATGATGTGGTGAGGCTTAAATTATTTCCTTTTATCCTTAAAGATAAAGCTAAAGGTTGGCTTCATGCATTAAGGTCAAGATCAATTGGCACATGGACTGATATGTATAGGGAGTTCATTAAAAAGTTCTTCCCTATCCACAAAACGAACATGTTGAGGCGCCTTATCATGAATTTTGCCCAAAAGGAGGATGAGACGTTCTTCCAATGTTGGGAGAGGTTTAAGGACTTGTTAAATGCATGCCCACATCATGGCTATGAAATTTGGCGGGTTATAAGCTTTTTCTATGAAGGACTGACTTCACCCATTCGCCAATTCGTAGAGATGATGTGCAATGGGGAATTCATAAATAAGGAGGTTGAGGAAGCATGGGACTATTTGGATGAGTTGGCCAAGAATGCACAGTCTTAGAATACATCTAGACCAACAAATTCCAAGACTAGCCAATAAAAGGAAAAATGAGGAATTTATGTCCTATCAGAAGAGGATAACATAAGTGCACGTGTGGCTAGCCTCATAAGAAAAGTCGAGGCCATGGAATTAAAGAAAGGAGAGACAATTAACTCTAAAGACGTTGAAACTGTTTGTGGAATTTGTGCCGGAAATCAACATACAACACAAGATTGTCCCACAATTTTAGCAGTCCAAGACATCTTACAAGAACAATCAAATGTCATAAACAGTTATCAACGGCAATTTGGTGCTCCAAACTCAAACACGTTTAATTCTAGTTGGAAGAACCACCCCAACTTCAGTTGGAGGAATGGACACTACGTATGCAAACAATATCCCTCAAGCTCAACCTTTACTAGGTCCATCCCTAGTCATTACACCAAAAGCTACGCTAGAGGAGATGTTGGGTGCATTCGTATCGGTTCAAGCTGAGTATAACAAGACAAATTCTCTAAAAATAGATGGGTTCATGCAAGAGCAATTGAAATTCAATCATAATTCAACCCAAGCCATCAATGAATTGAAAACATCAATGGCTAGAGTTGAATCTCACTTCAGTGTTAGGGAGAAAGGCACCCTTCCTGCCTAACCTCTTCCTAACCTAAGAACCCAATTTGAGATACAAGACGCAAACTCATCCTCCCAACATACGGAGCATGTTCAAGTTATCACCACTTTGAGAAGTGGGAAAATAATTGATAAATCTAATCCGGTGAAGGCCCCAAAGCCTAAGGATCCGAAAAATTTCAAAGAGGATGATAGCTCAAACAACACTCTACAAGAGAAAGAATCAGAAAGGCAAAACAAGCCGGTTGCCCTGTTTCCCCAAAGGTTGATTTCACCCAAACCTTTAGACAAAAACTTGGAAATTTTAGAGGTTTTCAAGCAGGTGAAGATCAACATTCCGTAGTTGGATGCCATAAACCAAATACCATCCTATGCCAAATTTCTAAAGGAATTGTGCACAGTAAAAAGGAAACACAATGTTCACAACAAAGTACTTTTGACTGAGAATTTGAGTGCTATTATCAAACAAGAGGTGCCCAAAAAATACAAGGATCCGTGTAGTCCAACCATGTCATGCATCATAGGAGACTACCGGATTAAACAAGCCTTACTCGATTTAGGGGCAAGTGTTAACCTCATTCCGTACTCGGTTTATGAACAACTTGGGTTAGGTGAATTGAAACCCACCAAAACCACACTCCAACTTGCTAATAGATTTATTCGTATACCGAGAGGAGTGATTGAGGATGTTTTAGTCCAAGTTGATAAATTCTACTACCCAGTAGACTTTATTATTTTGGATACACATCCCGTGATAGGTACCGGTGCTCAAATTCCCGTCATACTTGGTCGCCTTTTTCTAGCTACTTCCAATGCGATTATCAATTGTAGAAACTAGCTTGTACAAATGTCCTTTGGAAATATGACTCTCGAGATGAATATATTTGATTTATGCAAACAACCACGGGAAGTTGATGATGAGATCCACGAGATAAATGTGATTGAATCATTCGTGGAGGATACATTCCCCTTGACATTACATTCCGACCCTTTGGAGGCATGTGTGTCCCACTCTCATGAGATAAATGATGACACAATACGAAAGATGGATGCCATTTTAGATGTGATGCCGGTACTTGATAACAAAAGGTGGAGGGCCCTATTTGAGCCTTTACCCTTAAACGAGAATAAGCCCCTCCCATCCAATATCAAGGCACCAACACTCGACCTAAAACCATTACTAAGTGAGTTGAAATATGTCTATTTAGGTCGAGATGAGACATATCCGGTGGTGATTTCTTCCCACTTGGATGAGGAATAAGAGAGTAGGCTAATAGCCACTTTAATAGAGCATAAGAGTGCCATTGGATGGTCGATTGCGGATCTCAAAGGCATAGACCCACTGATTTGTACTCATCGTATACACCTTGAGGAGAATGCGAAGACATCTAGGCAACCACAAAGACGACTCAATCCAAACATGAAGGATGTGGTTAAGGCCGAAGTGGTGAAACTATTGGATGTGGGTATTATTTACCCAATATCCGATAGTCAATGGGTGAGCCCAACTCAAGTGGTGCCTAAGAAATCTAGAATAACCATTGTAGCCAATGCCAGTAATGAACTCATACTAACCAGAGTCACTATCGGTTGGAGAATGTGCATTGACTACAGGAAGCTAAACATAGTTACAAGGAAAGAACACTTCCCCCTACCATTTGTTGATCAAATTTTTGAAAGGTTGGCGGGTCATTCTCATTTTTGCTTCCTTGATGGCTATTCAGGGTACAACCAAATAGAAATCGCCCTCGAAGACCAAGAAAAGACTACATTCACATGTCCATTCGGCACTTTCGCCTATCGACGGATTTGGACTATGCAATGCCCTTGTCACTTTTCAGCGTTGTATGATGAGTATCTTTTCTGATATGGTGGGGACAATTCTCGAAGTCTTCATGGATGATTTCTCAGTATTTGGTTGTAGCTTTGTTGAGTGCCTTGTGCACTTTAAATCTGTGTTGAAAAGATATGAAGAGAAGAACCTTGTGTTGAATTGGGAGAAATGTCCCTTCATGGTTCAAAAGGGAATTGTACTTGGTCACATCGTCTCACAAAACAGAATCGATGTGGACAAAGCGAAAATTGATCTTATCTCTAACCTTCCACCACCCAAGAGCATACGAGATGTGCGGTCCTTTTTGGGACACGCCGGATTTTATAGAAGGTTCATAAAGGACTTCAGTTCACTCTCTCGTCCTTTATGTAACCTACTTCAAAAGGAGAACTCATCCGAGTGGAATGAAGATTGTCAAAATGCCTTTACCACACTTAAAGGTAGGTTGACATGTGCTCCCATAATGCAACCACTTGATTGGAGCCTTCCTTTTGAAATTATGTGCGATGCAAGCGACTATGCTATTGGGGCTGTGCTAGGCCAAAGAAAAGAGAAGAAGCCATGTGTTATCTACTATGCAAGTAGAACCTTAAACTCAGCCCAAGCAAACTACACTACTATAGAAAAAGAACTTTTAGCCGTAGTTTTTGCCTTAGACAAGTTTAGGTCCTACTTGATTCGATACAAGATTATCATATTCATTGACCATGACGCGCTTAAGTACCTTCTCTCTAAGAAGGATGCTAAACCACGGTTGTTAAGATGGATCCTTCTACTCCAGGAATTTGACATAGAGATACGTGATAAGAAAGGAGTAGAAAATGTAGTGGCTGACCATCTCTCTCGACTTGTTCTCACCGATTCCCTTGAAACGACCGCGATCAATGACATGTTCCCTGATGAACAACTTTTTAAAGTCTCCCAATTGCTATGGTATGCGGACATTGCTAACTATCTTGCTATAAGTACGATTCCTACACATTGGAAAAACCAAGATAAGGATAAGTTCTTCAATGAGGTGCGAAAATTCCTATGGGACGACTCATACTTATTTAAGTATTGTCCCAATCAAATCATAAGGATATGTGTGCCAGATGATAAACAACAAAGTATCATCTCCTTTTGTTATTCTTAGGCGTGTAGTGGCCATTTTTCGGCTAAGAAGACCACAACCAAAATTCTGCAATGTGGGTTTTATTGGCCCACTATGTTCAAGGACACCCATGAGTTTTGTAAAGCATGTGAAACTTGTCAGAAATTGGGAGGAATCTCCCGATGATGTCACTCAATCCCATCTTAATAATCGAAATTTTTTATTGTTGGGGCATCGATTTCATGGGTCGATTCCCATCTTCTTTTGGAAACGTATATATCTTGCTTGCCGTTGACTATGTGTCCAAATGGGTCGAGGCGATCCCATGCCGGAATAATGACCATAAAACAATCATTCGTTTCTTAAAAGAGAATATTCTTTCCCGGTTTGGAACACCTCGAGTCATCATAAGTGATGGAGGGTCTCACTTTTGTAATCGCCCATTTGAAACCTTAATGAAAAAATATGGCGTAAATCACAAAGTGAGCACTCCCTATCACCCTCAAATAAGTGGACAAGTTGAGATATCCAATAGGGAAATTAAGCATATTTTGGAGAAAATGGTGAACCCCGATTGCAAGGATTGGTCGCTTCGACTTACCGATGCACTTTGGGCTTACCGTACCGCTTTTAAGACCCCTATATGAATGTCTCCCTATAGACTTGTTTATGGGAAAGCTTGTCACTTGCCTGTGGAGTTGGAACAACGGGCATATTGGGCAATAAAGAAGATGAATTTTGATTCTGACAAGGCGAGCTCGTTGTGCAAATTTCAATTAAATGAACTTGCGGAACTCCGGAACGAGGCATATGAAAATGCGAGAATTTACAAGGATAGGTGTCACGCCCCAAACCCGGGGACCGGGCTCACTAAATTCCCGATCACCGACCTTGGTGCCAACAGCCTCCGTAGTACCCCATTCTCAGCTCCTAGCTCTCATGTGCCAGGTTCCGATCCTGGGATCCTACCAGGAGGATTTTCAGGGTAAATTTTTTTTTTGTACAGGAGCATAAACAAAACCATAAAACATCATCAAATATTCACTAATAAGTTTGTTGAGTATAGTACTGGAAAGGGAAATACAACATGAATCAGAAGTCCAAAATATCAGGTACATGAACCGCGCTCAACGCTGCTGATAGGCTCTAGTACCTGCAGTGTAAACAAATGCGCATGAGCTTCGTACGAAGCCCAGTAGAGTGCGTGTGTGCGCGTGTGATGCATATGACAAGATACAGATATCAAAGTAAGCGAAAGTAGTAGAGGGCTAAGTTATTAAGTTCATGAATGCTGTCAGCCATCCCAAGGCTATGCGATGCAAGGGCCTACATGACTGAGTGTTACATGCTAGAGATGCAATGCAAACACGTCAATCCTCAACTGATCCACATATCAAAATAGTTATCATCTGAGACATTGCCGGGGTCTAGTATACTCTAATATTGGCCGCCGGACATCGCGCGCATAACCAAGCGAGTAGAAAAGACCTCACTATCCGCCTCGTCAGTGGTATGCCAATGCCCACCCGGCTCGCCGATAGCGGACCCATTCCATGAGCTGGTCAGACTCGACCTAGCTTACAGCCCACTTCACCCGGGCGGATAAGGTCACACCCCTTTCCAACCGACCTCGACACAGTGGGAGACGCGGCCTACTGGTATTTGGCACACGGGCGCTCATGTTATCCACTCGATCTCGACGCTGGAGCATCCTACTGGTACCACAGGGTTTAGGGACTTTCACCCAAGGACATCCATAGCGCCCACGTACTATAACAAGTTTCCGGTGTCCAATACTGCCAACCACGATGTGACTATGGTGGCCACCACCCTGATACTACTAGGGTGTGAAAGCGATCATGACATACATAATGCGAAATGCATGAGTCATACAATCCAAGTCATGCACCAAACTTACGCATACTGCGCAATCATGTGGGGCGACCCTGTCTCGCACGGGTCCCCTAAGTATAACAAGCCAACTAGCATATGCTATGGTTAATCATGATCCATAACAGGCATACAAATGATGAGTATGGGCATATGAATGAGCATGGTATTCATTATACTAAGCATGTTACCAGTGTGACATATCAAGCTAATCATACTAGCATGTTACCAAACATATCATGTAACATTGGCCTTAAAAGGCCCAATATATATATATGGAGAGTGGGACCCGGACTGTAGATCCCATTGGAAATGTAAAAGTCTTCGTGGCATAGCCCACTTGAGACCACATCGGCCCCATACTTGGGCCTGCACATACAAGGTAGGTTGACAAAATGTATGTACGGCATGGATAAATCATATACATCATGGTGGAGCTAATAGATACATCACGTTGGGACCCATAGGGTGGGCCACCTGTTGGGCAGCATGGAACCCAACTGGTTCCAAGAAGTTTTGAATCAAGCAGATATTTGTGTTTTCTCCTTCATCCATATCCATGTGATCTTATGAACCGGTTGGATAGCAAATAAACATCACTGTAGAACCTAGAAAGGTTTCAATGTTGGAAATCATTATCCCCACTATAGCATGGTCCACTTGACATTAGGATATGCTTAAAATTTTGGGCTCGGCCACTTATGAATAGGTTGGGTGACAAATAAACATCATTGCAGGTCTAGGAAGGTTTCAATGGTGGAGATCATTATTTCCACTGTTGTTTCGTGGCATGGCCCACTTGCCATTTTGGATAAACTTAAATTTTTGGGCTCAGCCACTAAAATGAGCTTGGAAAAACATATGGAAGGAATAGCTAAGGCACATACATTCTAGGTGGGCCCAACGAGTGGGGCCCATGGGTGGTGCCAGAAGGCTGCTGGGCAGCAGTGTCCCCTGGACGCTGTCTGTCCAGCGACCCCCTTTTCTTTTTCTTTTTTCTTTTTTTTTCCCTTTTTTTTATTCGTTCTCACCAAGTGGGGCCCACAGAAGTTCTCAGGCAAGCTGATATTTTTGTTTTTCCTTCTTCCATGTCTGTGTGAACTTATGAATAGGTTGGATCTCAAATAAACATCACGGTGGGCCATAAGAAGGTTTCAACGGTAGGGCCACTGTCCCTACTGTTTTCTGTGGTGGGGCCCTCTCGAGACTTGGATCTGACTCATTCTTGGGGTCATGCCCTAAAATGATCTCCCCAACTGGATGGACGGTGTAGATACAGCACATGCATCATGGTGGGACCCACAACTGGGCCACCAGCCGGCCTCACGGGCCAGCGTACCTAGACGCTGGTACGCCCAGCGTCAGAGGCTCTGCCTCTTCTTTCCGTTTTCTTCTTCTTTTCTTTTTTTTTTGTTTTCCTGTACTTATATCAAGTGGGGCCCACATGGGTCTGATCCACTCCGATCATCAGGTTCCCCATCTCATGGGGGACCCAATAAGCCCAATATTGGGTATATAAATCAGTCCAGAAACACTAAGGTGGGCCAAAGGATTCCTGACAGTAGGAATCATCATTTCCACTGTTTTATACGGTGCGGTCCACTTAAGATTTGGATCGGTTTCAAATTTGGGGCCTGGCCCTAAAATGATCTGGGCGAACAAATGGACGGCGTGGATGGAACACAAACATCAAGGTGGGTCCCACGAGTGGGGACCCATTACAGCGCCCAAGTGACGCTGGACGTTCCAGCGTCAGAACGTCCAGACGCTGGACGTCCAGTGTCTCCTTTTTTTTTTTTTTTTTTTTTAGTGGTCATTTCAAGTGGGGCCCACTTAGGGACAATCCACCCCATTCATCATGTTCCCCAGCTCATTGGGGACCCATCAAGCCCAATATTGGGTGGGTGATGTGGTCCACAAACATCACGATGGGCCCAAGAAGCCGTGGCAGTAGGCTTCACTAGCCTCACTGTTTTTCAATGGTGTGGTCCACCTGAGATCTGGATCTACTTTATTTTTGGCTCCCTGCCCTAAAATGGGATGGAGGAACAGCTGGACGGCATGGATCAAACTTATACATCAAGGTGGGTCCCACGAGTGGGGACCCTACCCAACGCCCAAAAGGGCTTGTCGCCCACGTGCTGCTGGGCAGCAGTGCCCTTTGGACGCTGTCTGTCCAGCGGCACCTCTTCCTTTGTTTTTTTTTAAATTTTTTTATATTGTTATTATTATTATTATAATAGGAAGGTGGGGCCCATTCATGGATGATCCAATCCATCCATCTCACTGTCCATCGCAAGGTGGGCCCAAAAGAAAACAAAGAAAATGAAGTAAATTAAGAAAAATGGGGGTTTATGCCCCTTGCACTCACCTCGATGGATGGTTGGACAGTTGGATTGGATCGGGTTGACGATCGGACGATCCGGACGGTCCGGATGATGGTTGGGGCCCTCCAAGCTTGGATCTACACCCTCAATCTCTCTAATCGCTCTCTTGATCACTCAAATCTCCCTCTTCTCTCAAATCTTTATCTTTCTCTCTCCTTTCTCAAATCTCTTTCTCTCTTTCTCTCTTTCTCTCTCTCTTAAATCTCTTGAATTTGAAATGAACTCTCCTCTCCCCCTACGTATGGTATTGTATGTGGGGGGGGGGGGGGGGGGGAGGGGAGAGAGAAATGAATCATGAGGGTGGTGATGGGTAGCATGGGAGAGAGGGATGGGGGGTCTGGTGTGAGGGTTGACTTGGAGGGATAGAGAGGGATGGGGGGTATGGTGTGTGTAGAAGTAGGGGTATGGGGTGGTGTAAGTAGGGCCATGGGTTTGATTGATGTTACATGTCTTGGAATTTGTGCAAGTGGGGCCCACGACACACGCACGTTGCGCAGCCCACCTGGATTACGCAATTGATCATAACTTTAACAATGGGCGTGCGGCGGCTTGATCGCGCGCCTACGCGTGGGCTACATCCGGATTGCAACCCGTGCGGTGTTGGAAGTAAATACGCAGCGCCTAGGTCGGTCCACAGGGATGGGGTTAGAAACGATTATTTAGTGAGTGAGATGAAATTTGGTTTATCCACGTGAGTGGAGCAAGTTGTGTGTGGTGAAGGACAAAGATAGAAAAGGGGCTAAGGCATCAGGGATCCACCTTTGATTCATTCACAAGATTTGATTTATTGGTCCAACTATAACTCAACTGGAATTGAATAAAGATTCATTCCAATCGGAAGATAAAACAGTTAAAACTTTTGCATATTTCATAAAAGATGGTGATCTGAACCGATTGATTTGACCATGAAGCACTCGTTAGTTGATCGCAGGGAATTCCAAGCATCCACTGTGCCCGGAGTCGACAATGGATCAAGGAATTGTACAGATCAACAACTTTGCCAACAAGTCAATCGATAAGATCACAATTCATACGATCAAATGCATACTTACAAGATAGGAGGCTTTGATTGACCGATCCAACCGTTAAGATCTCGTCCATCGATCGCAGGGAATCCAAAGCATCCAATGTGCCCGGAGTCTACAATGGATCAAGGGATTTTACAGATCGATGACTTTACCTGCACTAGCTCGATGACCATAGGGAATCCAAAGCATCCAATGTGCCCGGAGTCGACGATGGATCAAAGGACTTTATCGATCATGAACTAGCTAATTGGTGTGCAAGGGATCCCAAGCATCCAACGTGCCCGGAGTCGACGATGGATCAAGGGGCTTGCACAACAATAGCGTCCGCCGAGGTGGATAACCAAACCAATCAACCCAAGAGAACTCCAACAATTACACCACACAATGTTGAACCAAAAGAACCAAAGCTTGCAAATTTCTTCAAAGGCTTCACCCCTAGCCTTAGCTAGAGGTTTAGCCAACCATGCTACAATGGAAGACTAAATTCTCTACAAAGGAAAAACTACACTACTCTACTTCTACAAAGAAAAAGAAGAAAAGAAAAGAAGACTTGGATTAGATTTGAGGGATGAGAGGGATGATGAGAATGAGAGGGAGAGGAGCTTCTTTTATAGCCTTATGAGGAGCTTCCAAGCCTAGGTGGCACACCAAAAGTTTCTTTAGGTTTGGGAATGGAGTTAGGCTTGGATGGACATGTGGCAAGAAAAGTACTCCAATCCTAGGTGTCACTCCAAGCCTAAAGCAACTTTTCTTTTAGGTTTGGGCTTGGAGTGAGGCTTGGATGATGAGGTGGCATTCCAAGCCTTACACATGTGTGGAGAGAGAGAGAGAGAGAGAGAGAGAGAGAGAGAGAGAGAGCTCCTCTCTTGTTGCATGTCAGCTGGAGATGGGGCCCACTTTTGCTGGAGACATGTTCACAAGATGGAGTGGTCCACCTGATGCACATGTGAGAAGGCAGCTGCAGTGGACGGTGCAGATGGAAAGTTGTAGTTGAAGGCATCTGATGGTGAAGAGGAGGTGGACGGCCGATCCTTCAACTGCTGTGATCGGTGATTGTGAGCTGGATGTTGGAGCTGATGTGCATCAGAAGGTGGCCCACTTGAGCTAGTGAAATGGACGGTGGATGGAACTCCACCTTGGCCGTTGGAAGATGGATCTGGACACTAGCTGGATGGTCTACATGCTGGTTGTATTATGTGATGGCTGTGAAAGCCATCTGCTGTATGAACGTCAGATCCTGATGGATGGTTAGATGTTGATCTGCTGGGCAACCAATCAGCTGAACTGTGAGACGGTGATGAGAATCGGCCGTTCATTGTTGACGATGGTGAATGGTCCTAGATGCAGTTGACGTGTGAGATTAATGTGGAACATCCTTGATTATCTGCTGGATGGGGAATGTGGGGTCCACATCGCTGATCAGACACGCTTGGAAAAAGTGGCCCACTGCTTGGATGGAGAATGAAGCTGAATCGTTGATGGGAGACGGCTGCTGATGGATGCTTGGCTGTTGTGGACGGCTGAGGTTGGCTGCACGTGTGGATGGGGACCACCTGATGATGATGACGTCCACTGTTGGAAATGGATGGACGGCTGATGATTGGAGGGAGTGGACGGCTGAGATGTTGCTGGAGAAGTTGGACGGTCCTGCTGGTAGGTGATGGATTGGATGGTGAGCACGTGTGGAGATGACCCACCTAATGGACGGCTGGATGTTGGTTCAGCTGCACTGATGGACGGCTGCAATGATCGGTCCTCCATCATCTGCACGGACGGTTGCAATGATCTACTGCTGTGGACGGCTGCAATCTGTTGGATGGATGGATGATGGACAGCTGGTGATGGAGAGGTGTCCAGCAGGTGGAGCTGATGGTGAGGCAGCTTGCTGCAGGTGTGGTCCACCATCTGGACGGTTGAAGCTGGACCGTGGATTGGATGGGACCTCTGCACGTGTGGTGATGGACTGCTTGAGATGGACGGTCCAATGAAGTAGCAGCTGGATGAAGCTGCTGCAGATGGGTTGGACGGTTGGGAATGAAGGTGCTGGTCGTTGGATAGGAGCTGAAGGTGGTGTGGGGACCACTGGAACATGGGATGGACGGTGGAGATCACTGCTGGACCCACGATGGTGCTGAAGAGTTGGAGCTGGAAATGGTGGGGTCCACTAGAGCATGGGTGGTGGACATGGAGTTGAATGGGTTCACATCTGGAGGCTGGTGAGGTCCATCTTGTGTGGTGGTGATGGACGGCTTGATGTTATGGATGATCAGCGGCTGAGATTTCCACATGTGTGGCTGTTTGGACAGCCATTGGATGGCTATACTTTGGACGTCTAACATCTGGTGGGGTCATCATGGTGGACGGTTGAAAAAGGACAAGGGGCTGGCGCCTGGATGAAAGTTGATGGATGACTGAGGATGTGATAGTTTGGTTCACCAAGCTGGCCATTAGAGGTGCTGCTGAAGACGGCAGAGATTTGATGGTGGATCCCGCTGATGATGGTGATGATGCTGAAGGTGAGGTCCATTGTTGATGCTCTTGAAGACGCCCATTGCTACTGTTGGTCTGTCCGTTGCTGATGGACGTTGATGGTGTTTGGATGCAGCACCATGGTCGATGGAGATGAGGGGTCCACAGTGCTAGATGATTAGGGCCATTGAACGAAGTACATTGACACCGGGCGGAACGACTTGCGATGTCTACCAGGTTAGAAGCTAGAAATGTCGGGCTAAAGAACGTGCTAGCGAAGTGTGAACTAGAACTAGTGAAACTCCGAAATTCTGCAGGATTAACCGAGTCTAGAACAGGTTGAAGAGGACTAATGGGCTTCTGTCATTTAAGTGGATTACTTCCTATTAATTGGTCTTTTTGTTACTATTGCGGGAATTGTTGGTCCCAAATAATTTGTTATAATCCATGAATAGTTATCCAGAAGCCAGCTACGCCATGATTTTGTGCCAGCGCTAGTTCCGAGCGATTAGACTAGGCAGGGCCTGCATGGCCGTGGCCTTTATTCGCATGCCTCCCGTTTATTCCCATAGCCAGAATGTTGAGAGGGGAGGATTGTTTTTTTAAAGCAGGTGCTTTAAACGTTATGTTGGGTTTGATCGGCTTCTAGTAATTTTTTTCTTAGCGTAGTGATATATACGTATAGCTTAGATTTTTGTTAGATACAGATACAATCAATCATAAAAAAGATGAGGATAAGACTCGTGAATCTCTGCCTCTCGCTCCCACGATGCCTCATCTGCGCTATGATGACTCCACTGGACCTTCATCAAGGGAATGACCTTGGTTTGGAGGACCTGCTCCTTCCGGTCAAGGATACGAACCGGCTGCTCGATGTAAGAAGCATCCTCACGAACCTCCAACGGCTGCCAATCTATCACAGGAACCACGTCTGACTCACACTTCCGCAACATAGAAACATGAAAAACATTGTGGACGCCAGACAACTGAAGTGGCAAGGCAAGCTGATAGGCCACGGCGCCAACGCGCCCAGTGATCTCGAAGGGTCCAATGAATCTCGGGGCAAGCTTCCCCTTGGCTCCAAAATGGACCACGCCCTTCATGGGTGAGACCCTGAGATACACATGATCCCCAATGGAAAACTCTAGGGGACGACGTCGACGATCTGCAAAACTCTTCTGTCGACTCTGTGCTGTGTGCATCCTCTGCCTAATGATATCGATAGCCTCTGATGTCCTCTGCACAAGCTCGGGACCTAGGAGACGATGCTCTCCAACCTCGGCCCAACAACTAGGAGACCTACAAGGTCTACCATACAACGCCTCAAAAGGAGCCATACCGATAGTCGCCTGGTAGCTGTTATTATATGCAAACTCAGCCAAACGCAGGTGTTTATCCCAACTACCTAAGAAATCCAACACGCAAGCTCGAAGCATGTCCTCAAGGATCTGGTTGACCCTCTCGGTCTGACCATCAGTCTGAGGATCATATGCGGTGCTGAACTTCAAGGCAGGCCCCATCGCCTTCTGAAAACTCCTCCAGAACCGCGACGTAAATCTCGGATCTCGGTTAGAAACGATCAAAACTGGGACTCCGTGCAGCCTCACAATCTCCTCGATAAACAACTCTGCAAGTCGGTCCAATGACCAGGTCGCACGTATAGCAAGAAAATGTGCCGACTTCGTCAAACGATCAACAACAACCTAGATGGCGTCGTGACCGCGATCAGTCCTCGACAAGCCCATAATGAAGTCTGTGGTCACGTGCTCCCATTTCCACAACGGGACACTCAACGGCTGCAGGGGACCTAGAGGTTTGCGATGATCGGCCTTGACATGCTGGCAAGTGTCACACTCAGCCACAAAACTGGCAATCTGATGCTTCATACCGGCCCAAAAATACTGCCTCCTCATATCACGATACATCTTGGTAGAGCCTGTGTGGATCGTGAACCTCGATCGGTGTGCCTCATCCATAAGATCTCTGCGCAACTGAGGAATATCTGGAACACACAACCGACCCCTGAAATGAAGTCCACCATCTGACCCAATCTGCCAATCAGTCTGACCCTCTGACGCGGCCTCTTCCCAATAATCCTTCAACGTCTGATCTGTCTGCTGAGCCTCGATCACCCTAGAAACAAGAGAGGGTTGAATCGACAAGCTCGATAACTGCGCGATAGAAGACTGCAGGCTCAGCTCAAAATCATACTCGGCAACCTCCTCGAGCATCCTCCACTCCCGAACCATCATATACGCCACCAGGCCTCGTGGCTGATGGCTAAGGGCATCTGCCACCACATTGGCCTTGCCAGGGTGGTACTGAAGATCAAAATCATAATCCTTCAGGAGCTCCATCCAACGTCTCTGCCTCATGTTCAACTCGGACTGCGAGAAAAGGTACTTTAGGCTCTTGTGGTCTGAAAAGAGCTCGAACCTGACCCCATAAAGATAGTGCCTCCACACCTTCAGTGCGAAGACTACCGCTGCTACCTCTAGATCATGGGTGGGGTAGTTCTGCTCATGGACCTTGAGCTGGCGAGACGCATACGCTACTACTCTGCCATGCTGCATCAGGACAACACCTAAGCCAATACGTGAGGCATCTGTAAAAACCACGAATCCTTCACTCCCGGAGGGAAGAGTGAGGACTAGTGTAGAAGTAAGACGGTCCTTCAGTTCTACAAATGCTCGCTCACAGGCATCGCTCCAAATGAACTCAGCGCCCTTCCGGATCAACCTGGTCAGCGGGGCTGCAATACGAGAGAAGCCCTCTATGAAACGACGATAATAACCTGCTAACCCCAGGAAACTCCAGATTTTGGACGCGTTCGTGGGCTGACTCCACTGACGCACGGCATCAATCTTCACCGGATCTACTGCTACTCCCTGCCTCGTCACAACATGACCGAGGAACTTCACCTCCTCCTGCCAAAACTCACACTTCTCCAACTTCGCATAAAGCTGGTGTGTGCGGAGGGTCTCCAAGGTGATCTCCAGATGTTGCGCATGCTCCTCCCGAGTCCTCGAATAGAACAGAATGTCATCGATAAACACCACAACGAACTGATAAAGGTAGGGACGAAAGACCTCGTTCATCAATTGCATGAACACAGCGGGCGCATTGGTCAGTCCGAAAGACATGACCTGGAACTCAAAATGACCGTAACACGTCCTGAATGCCGTCTTCGGCATATCCTCCTCCCGGAAACGGACCTGATGATAACCGGACCGTAGGTCAATCTTCGAAAAGAACTGGGCCTCCCGCAACTGGTGAAATAAATCGTCAATCCTCGGAAGCGGGTACCTATTCTTAATCATGACCTTGTTGAGCTCGCGGTAATCCACGCAGAGCCTCAACGAGCCATCCTTCTTCTTCACGAAGAGTACCGGCGCTCCCCACGGTGAACTACTCGGACGAATGAAGCCTAGTTCACGCAACTCGTGTCACGCCCCAAATTCGGTTCTCGACGTCCATTCGCTGTAACCCGAATTCAGAGGTGGCAGCCTCCGTAGTACCCCAATCTCGAATCCTAACCCTACACGTCAGGTTCCGATCCTGGGATACCACAAGGAGGATTTTAGGGTCTGAAATTTTTTTTTGAAAACATGAGCATCACAATATGAGTACCATCAAAGACAAACACAATATTTCCACTAAATCTTTTCGTTTACATACAGTACTGAAAGGTAAATACACAATGCGTGAATATAAAAACTGTGCACAATCCGGCACCTCCTGCTACTGCACTCCCAACTCCAACTCAACGTTGCTGATATACTCTGGTAGGACCTGCAGCGTAACAAACGCACATAAGCTTCGAACGAAGCTTTGTGAGTGCGTGTGTGCGTGCACAATGCGTATGACAAGCATGATAATATCAGAGTAAGCAGTAAAGCATGATGAGAACTTTAAACCAAGACTCCGCCTAATTAGGCTACACGATCATGTGATATGAATAACCAGTTTAGCACGACTATGCAAGCATGCAATACATATAACTAGCCTACCATGGCTATGCGAGCGTGCAATACAGGTAACTAGCCTACCAAGGCTATATACTCATACTATGCAATGGCCTACAGGGCCTAATGTCACATACAATGATCCAATGCATGTATGCAAATCACCACCTCTCAGTACAGTGGTCCAGATACGAACAGTCATAACGCAGTCACGTAAGCAATGCAGGACTCGGAACTGGTAGCTCGCCCAGTGTGGTAGCTCTCCCAGGCTTACAGCCCCGCCCACATCACACCCGCCCACATCAGGACCGTCCCACACCATACAGAACATCAGTCACATCACTGATACCAATACCATCTCTGAAACGGAACATCACCGGGGTCTCACAGACCTCACTACTCACCAGTAGAATGCCAAAGCCTATCTGGTGCAATAGCGGACCTACTTACAGCTGGTCAAACTCAACCCCCTTTGCCAACACTCTTCCGGCAGGTTAGGTCAGACCTCCTTCCAAACTGACCACGTGCAGTGGATAACACCGCCGTTTGGTATTCGGCATACTGGTGTATGATTAAACCACCCGGTCCTTGAATGGAGCACCCACCTTGGTACCAACGGGTTCAGGGACTTTCACCCAGGGACATCTATGGCATCCTGTTTAAAGATCACATATTTCCGGTGTTCCTGCAAACCACGATGAAGCTGTGGTTGCAACATAGTAACCATGCTATATGCGGCACAAGCAGACGGTGCGAAATGCAACCATGCATACAAACGTGGGACGACATGCCCGTGCAAGTCTCCAAAGAGCACCATAAAACTATAAGGTCTCAAACACAATGTCACCGTCAGCTGGTAATGAATTGCACGACAATCACGACCGATATGGCCGGTTGATACAAGACAATCAGATGAGCCAAGCATTCATGATGTATGAGTCAAGTATACAGTATGAGTGCCAACAAGTAGCCCATCTACCACGATGGCAATAAATCAATCTAGTCCAACCTATTTAAGATATGATTAAGATGAGGGGACACATATGAATGATCGAGTCATAGTGCGGGATATCGTTAGCCAGGGAATCTCGCACCAAGGGCTACAAGGTATGCTAAGCTATTCCTACCATACAGTGTAAGTCAGGATGATAGATTCCTGTCCTCGAATAGTCCCATACCTATTGGAGAGGTTTGCGATAGAGAGCACGTGAATTACATTTGCGCGACTACATCTCGAATGCTTTATGAATGCGTTTATGCCCTAGTGGTCCCCAACTAACAATGGTGATTCGGGATACATACTCATTACACATGCATGGTGGTCGTCGAAGCATATAATATAAAGATCACATACGAGTATTCCAAATAACACTACGTGTGGCAACAGACATACTAAAAATAGTATAAAAAGATAATTCACTTATAATACAAGCAAACATAAAGGGATAAGAATCTAAATGGATGGTATACAACAGCACAGACGGTCCAACAACTGAACGGTGTTGATTAACCTTCAATATTTAGATAACCCAAATGGAAAGAAAATAATTGAAAACACTACCGACACATCAAAGGTAGAACCTACTGGAGCGGCAAGAGTAGAATACCCAAAATCATGCCGAGACCCATAATCCTGTAGTACAGTTGGGATAAACACAATAATGGTCCATAAAAGGAATATTATAGAACGGATTGAAAGATAGACAGGTTATGACAGAGAATCATAAATGGTAGGAAAATCTGAGACAGATGATCAACACAATGAGGTCCAAAAAGGGACAACAGGTCTACCCTCATACTACAAGATAGGCTCCATATAATGGATGGCCTAGATGTCATACGAACATCGAGGATGAGCCCCATACTCGTCCTATAGGTAAATGGACGGTGTGGATGAGATATACACGATATGGTAGTCTTTAATAGTTGGGTATAAGGGTAGAAGGGGTGAGTCATATGAGTATACAAGCTGAGTTACCAAGATCAATCAACATGGTGAGTAAATAAGGTGAGTCAATAAGGCAGGTTGACAAGACGGGTCAACATGGTGAGTTAATAAGGTGAATTAACAAGACGGTTCAACAGGGTGAGTTTAAGAAAGTAGCCCTGTGACTTGGATCGAGTGAACATTTAGGTATGACCTTTCAATAAGGGTTTACACGACTAATCATCAAGGTGGATCCACGGGATGGACAATGCGGTCATTCGAACACGTACACAGAGGTGGTCCTAAGGCCATCCTGTACATAACATGCTAGGGTCCATTCATTTGGATGGTTTGGATCAAGCACAACAATTAAGGCGGTCCTAATCGATGGGCAACATACATATCGCACCATAGAGGCCAATGGCTGACGTGGATAGAACACATGCATAACAAGGTGGACCCGTGGGTGAGGATAACCTTACAAAGGAGTGGGGAAGCCACATACATCAATGGGCCACAACAGTTTGGGATCAACCCGATATTTGAGCTTTCCTACTAATCAAGTGAGATGGCAATCAAACACCATGGTGGGGCCCGCACACCACATGTGTGGAACCCTACCCATGGTTGAGTGATTTAAGACAAGGAGAATGGCAAATAAACATAATAGATGGGTCCTGTAAAGTATCCAATGGTAGGCATTCAATCACCCTTATTTTCTACGTGTGGCCCACCTAAAACTGGGCCCACACCCCTGCCAAGAAGAACGACCCGATATACTCAACATTCATCAAGGTGGGACCCAAAGTTGGGCCCCATCACCTTTGATTAGATGGATAAATAAACATTACAATGGCCCCAAGGAAGGTTTCAAAGGTGGGCATCAATGGCCACGGTTTCCCTATAATGTGGTCCACTTGAGGTTTGTACTTACCTCATTATGAGGGCCCCCGGCCCTAAAATAATATGGAAAAACAGATGGGCGGCATACATAAAACAGATACATCGTGGTGGGACCCATAGAGCGTAGCACCCAAATGGGCCCCAAGCATTTTGAATCAAACTAATATTTTTGTTTCCCCCTTCACCCATATCCATGTGATCTTATGAACAGGTTAAATGATAAATAAACATCACTGTAGAGCCTGGGAAGGTTTCAACGGTGGAGATCATTATTCCCACTGTTCCCATGGCATGGTCCACTTGACATTTGGATATGCTTCAATTTTGGCTCAGCCACTAAAATGAGCTGGAAAAACATATGGACGGGATAGATAGAGCGCATACATTCTAGGTGGGCCCAACGAGTGAGGCCCATGGAGTGGCGCCCACAAGGCTGCTGGGCAGCAGCGTCCCCTGGACGCTGCCTGTCCAGCGATCCCTTTCTTTCTTCCTTCTTTTTTTTTATATATATTTCTTTTTTTTTTATTACAAGCGGGGCCCACAGAAGTTCCCGATTAAACTGATATTTTTGTTTTCCTTCCTCCATGTATGTGTGAACTTATGAACAGGTTGGATCTCAAATAAACATCATGGTGGGCCATAAGAAGGTTTCAACGGTAGGGCCATTGTCCCTACTGTTTTCTGTGGTGGGGCCCCCTTGAGACTTGGATCTGACTCAATCTTGGAGTCACGCCCTAAAATGATCTCCCCAAACGGATGAACGGTGTGGATTACAGCACATGCATCATGGTGGGACCCACAACTAGGCCACCAGCTGGCACGAGCCAGCGTCCAAGGACGCTGGTACGCCCAGCGTCAGCGACTTCTTCTTCTTATCTTTTTCTTTTTCTTTATTTTATTTTATTTTATTTTCTTAGTTTTGGTCCAGTGGGGCCCACATAAGGCTGATCCAACCCGTTCATCAGGTTCCCTAACTCATGGGGGACCTAACGAGCCCAATATTGGGTATGTTACGGGGTCTACAAACATCAGCGTGGGCCGAGACAGTTTCATCAGTGGACATCATTCACCCCACTGTTTCATGTGGTGCGACCCACTAAAAATTTAGATCGGCTTCATCCTTCGGCCCCGGCCATAAAATGATATGGGAAAACAGATAGACGGTGTGGATACAACAAAAACATCAAGGTGGGTCCCACGAGTGGGGACCCCATTCCAACCGTCCTGACGCTGGACGGTTCCAGCGTCCCAGACGCTGTGAACGTCCAGCGTCTGGACGTTCTTATTTTTTTCTTCTTCTTTTTTTTTCTTTTCTTAGTTATTTCAGGTGGGGCCCACTTAGGGAAGATCCAATCTGTCCATCAGGTTTCCCAGCTCGCTGGGGACCTAATAAGCCCAATATTGGGCGGGTGATTCTGTCTACAAAGGTCACGGTGGGCCCAAGAATTTTCGACAGTAGGCATCCTTGCCTTTACTATTTTTCTATGGTGTGGTCCACCTGAGATCTGGATTTACTCCATTTTTGGTATCCAGCCCTAAAATGGGCTGGAGAAACAGATGGACGGCGTGGATCACATACATGTATCAAGGTGGGTCCCACGAGTGGGGACCCACAGTCAAGCCCAAGTAGCATTCGGGCGCTGCTGGGCAGCAGCGTCCCCTGGACGCTGACTGTCCAGTGGCCCTCTCCTTCACTCTCTTTTTTTTTTCTTTTTCTTTTTTTTTAATAATTTCAAGTGGGGCCCACATGTGTAAGATCCACTCCATCTATCAGCTGGGCCATCACATGGTGGGCCCACATGGTGGACAGCGTGGATGAACAACATACATCATGGTGGTCTGTTGGCCACACTAAATATGCCACAAAATAGGCCCCCAAGTGGGATCCACAGCATCAAAAGGTGGGACCCATTCATGGACGATCCAGCCCATCCATCTCATTGCCATCACAAGGTGGGCCCAAGGGAAGAAAATGAAAAGTAAACGAAAAGAAGGGGGGAAGGTTTGCACTCACAATGATGGTTGGACGGTTAGATTGCCGATCGGACGGTCCGGATGATGATCGGGGTCCTCCAAACTTGATCTTCACCTTCAATCTCTCTCTTTCTCTCTTGATCTCCCTCTAAATCTCTCTCTAAACTCACTCAATCTCTCAAATCTCTCTACTTCTCTCTCTTCTTTCTCTTCTCTCTCTTTCTCAAATCTCTTTCTCTCTCCTTTTTTCTCTTTTTCTCTCAAATCTTGGAATTGAGAGGCCACCCCCCCACGTATGGCTCTTGTATGGGAAGAGGGGGGTGCATGATGTCATGATGATGATGATGATGATGGGAGAGAGCATGAGAGGTATGGGTTGTGGTTGACTTTTGGTGAGAGAGGATGGGGTGGGTATGGTGATGATGGCTAGATAATGATAGGGGTATGGGTGAGGGTGATGGTGATAGATTTGACATGTTGTTGGAAATTGTGCAAGTGGGGCCCACGCCACACGCGCGTTGCGTGGCCCACCTCGAATTGCACGAACGTATGCATCTTACACACCGGGTATCGCAATGGGGTGTGCCGCATGGCGTTGGAATCGTGGCGCTCGCGCGGTCGCAAGGGTACAAGTCTTGGGTTGTTGCGGTACTAAATCAGGGTCGCGATCAAGGCTCTCTAATCTGGTCCGTCCGGGACGTATCGGTACTGGAAACTAAACGTACGGAGGGCAATTCAGGGTACGGGTCTTACAACTCGTCCAACTGCTTCCGCAGCTCTCGCAACTTCAAAGGTGCCATACGGTACGGGGCCTTTGAGATAGGCGCAGTACCGGGCATGAGGTCAATCTGAAACTCGGTATGCCGACGAGGTGGCAACCCCGGAATCTCCTGAAACACATCCGAAAATCGCAAACTACTGGCAGCTGGTCGATGCACACAGCAACCGGTTCCTCTATGGCACACGACATCAAAGATGACAACTGCTCACCTCTAGGCTCGGCAACGAACTGAAACTGCGGCATGCCGGGTATAAGGAAAGTGACTGTTCTTGCGAAGCAGTCCAATACAGCGTGATACTCGGCCAACCAATTTATGCCCAGGATAACATCAAACTCGGTCATCGGTAAAACAAACAAATCGGCGGGCAAAAAGGTCTCTCCTACCAGGACGGGGCAAGACGAACAGATCAAACTCAATACTGCGGTCTTCCCTAAGGGTGTCGACACTGACAAACCCTCGCGCACGGATTCTAACGGCAAACCAGTCGATCGACAGAAATCATCAGATACAAAAGAATGCGATGCACCAGAATCAAACAAAACATGAGCTATGCATGCAGAGACAATGAGTGTACCATCAACGACTCCTCCAGGTGCCTGAGAATCCTGCTGGGCTCCGTAGAAACTGCCCTGAGTCTGCTGGGGATGTGTCTGTCCCCTCTGCGGTTGCCGCTGCTGCTGCTGCGGTCTATGCTGCTGCCTCTGCTGCTGTGGCTGCTGCTGTGGCTGCTGCTGTCGCTGCTGCTGCTGTGGGTGGGGACACTCATACCTACGATGCCCTGTCCCTCCACAACCGTAACAAACACCTGCAAACTGTCTCTGGGACGGTGCTGGAGGTGCTGCTGGTGCCACTGGCGGTCGAACAGACGGACGAACCGGGTGCCTCTGCTGTGCCCGAGTCTGCTGCGCCCGAGTCTACTGCTGCCGGAAGCTGCTAGAAGGAGCCTTCCTCTTCCCCTTCCGGTCGCCGCTCTGGTCACGGATCCGCTGTGCATCGCCCCACTCTGCCTCATATATCTGGGCCCGCTCTACCACCTCCTCGAATGTAGGAAGCTTGTGTCCCGTGACACGGCCACGAAGGCCAAGGCGCAGTCCGGTCTCAAATCGATGGGCCTTCCGCACCTCGTCATCCACGAGATACGTCGCAAATCTGGATAGCTCAACGAATCAAGCCTCATACTACGACACTGACATATCTCCCTGAACCAGTGTCTCGAACTCTAGAGCACGCTGCTGGCGGACATGCTCAGGGAAGAACTTCTGGTCAAACCGGTCTACAAAGTCCTCCCATGTCCACTCGAAATCGGGCCCGGCTGCTCAGGTAACCGAGGCCTACCAGTGCTCGGCCTCTCCCTGAAAAAGGAAAACGGCTAGAGGAACTCGCTCCTCGGTTGAGCATCGCATCGTGGTAAAGATCTTCATTACCTCCGATTTCCATCGCTCCGCTGCCACCGGGTCTGGCCAGCCCAAAAACCGTGGGGGATCCATCCGCCTGAAGTCCATCAGCAAGGAACGAGCACGATCCTGCTCCGATGGGGCAACTGCATCAGATGACCTCCTCTCCTGGCGCTCTACCATGGAGGTCATAACCCGCATCATCTCTTGAAACTGACCAGCAGTCGTAGCTGGAGCTGGAGCTGGGATTGGGGCGGTCTGGGATGTACCCGCACCGGTCGATGGCCTACCGGTGGCTCTCTTGGGCGCCATATCCTACAGAAAAGGACAGGTACCTCTTAGCATTGATACTCTCGAATGCACACACGTTAGGGAATCATATTCAGAAGTTTCTAAGCTCAAAATAGGGAATCCTATTATAACTATGTTGTAACAGGATCCTAGTGTGGGTTGCTAAGTGCATGAGATCGGGATCCTAATCATCCTAAGCTTGCAACAATCATTCAATTAAGGGTAGTTAATCTATGGCCATTAGTAGATATGTGATGTCATCCGCAGGTATTCCCAAGTTATGCTTTGATACCAACTTCTGTCACGCCCCAAACCCGGGGACCGGGCTCACTAAATTCTCGATCACCGACCTTGGTGCCAACAGCCTCCGTAGTACCCCATTCTCGGCTCCTAGCTCTCATGTGCCAGGTTCCGATCCTGGGATCCTACCAGGAGGATTTTCAGGGTAAATTTTTTTTTGTACAGGAGCATAAACAAAACCATAAAACATCATCAAATATCCACTAATAAGTTTGTTGAGTACAGTACTGGAAAGGGAAATACAACATGAATCAGAAGTCTAAAATATTAGGTACATGAACTGCGCTCAACGCTGCTGATAGGCTCTAGTACCTGCAGTGTAAACAAACGTGCATGAGCTTCATACGAAGCCCAGTAGAGTGCGTGTGTGCGCGTGTGATGCATATGACAAGTATACAGATATCAGAGTAAGCGAAAGTAGTAGAGGGCTAAGTTATTAAGTTCATGAATGCTGTCAGCCATCCCAAGGCTATGCGATGCAAGGGCCTACATGGCCGAGTGTTACATGCTAGAGATGCAATGCAAACACGTTAATCCTCAACTGATCCACATATCAAAATAGTTATCATCTGGGACATTGCCGGGGTCTAGTATACTCTAATATTGGCCGCCGGACATCGCGCGCATAACCAAGCGAGTAGAAAAGACCTCACTATCCGCCTCGTCAGTGGTATGCCAATGCCCACCCGGCTCGCCGATAGCGGACCCATTCCATGAGCTGGTCAGACTCGACCTAACTTACAGCCCACTTCACCTGGGCGGATAAGGTCACACCCCTTTCCAACCGACCTCGACACAGTGGGAGACGCGGCCACTGGTATTTGGCACACGGGCGCTCATGTTATCCACTCGGTCTTGACGCTGGAGCATCCTACTGGTACCACAGGGTTTAGGGACTTTCACCCAAGGACATCCATAGCGCCCACGTACTAGAACAAGTTTCCGGTGTCCAATACTGCCAACCACGATGTGACTATGGTGGCCACCACCCTGATACTACTAGGGTGTGAAAGCGATCATGACATACATAACGCGAAATGCATGAGTCATACAATCCAAGTCATGCACCAAACTTACGCATACTGCGCAATCATGTGGGGCGACCCTGTCTCGCACGGGTCCTCTAAGTATAACAAGCGAACTATCATATGCTATGGTTAATCATGATCCATAACAGGCATACAAATGATGCGTATGGGCATATGAATGAGCATGGTATTCATTATACTATGCATGTTATCAGTGTGACATATCAAGCTAATCATACTAGCATGTTACCAAACATATCATGTAACATTGGCCTTAAAAGGCCCAATATATATATGGAGAGTGGGACCCGGACTGTAGATCCCATTGGAAATGTAAAAGTCTTCGTGGCATAGCCCACTTGAGACCACATCGGCCCCATACTTGGGCCTGCACATACAAGGTAGGTCGACAAAATGTATGTACGGCATGGATAAATCATATACATCATGGTGGAGCTAATAGATACATCACGTTGGGACCCATAGGGTGGGCCACCTGTTGGGCAGCATGGAACCCAACTGGTTCCAAGAAGTTTTGAATCAAGCAGATATTTGTGTTTTCTCCTTCATCCATATCCATGTGATCTTATGAACCGGTTGGATAGCAAATAAACATCACTGTAGAACCTAGAAAGGTTTCAATGTTGGAAATCATTATCCCCACTATAGCATGGTCCACTTGACATTAGGATATGCTTAAAATTTTGGGCTCGGCCACTTATGAATAGGTTGGGTGACAAATAAACATCATTGCAGGTCTAGGAAGGTTTCAATGGTGGAGATCATTATTTCCACTGTTGTTTCGTGGCATGGCCCACTTGCCATTTTGGATAAACTTAAATTTTTGGGCTCAGCCACTAAAATGAGCTTGGAAAAACATATGGAAGGATTAGCTAAGGCACATACATTCTATGTGGGCCCAACGAGTGGGGCCCATGGGTGGCGCAAGAAGGTTGCTGGGCAGCAGCGTCCCCTGGACGCTGTCTGTCCAACGACGCCCTTTTCTTTTTCTTTTTTCTTTTTTCTCCCTTTTTTTTATTCGTTCTCACCAAGTGGGGCCCACAGAAGTTCTCGGTCAAGCTGATATTTTTGTTTTTCCTTCTTTCATGTCTGTGTGAACTTATGAACTGGTTGAATCTCAAATAAACATCACGGTGGGCCATAAGAAGGTTTCAACGGTAGGGCCACTGTCCCTATTGTTTTCTGTGGTGGGGCCCTCTCGAGACTTGGATCTGACTCATTCTTGGGGTCATGCCCTAAAATGATCTCCCCAACTGGATGGACGGTGTAGATACAGCACATGCATCAAGGTGGGACCCACAACTGGGCCACCAGCCGGCCTCACGGGCCAGCGTACCTGGACGCTGGTACGCCCAGCGTCAGAGGCTCTGCCTCTTCTTTCCGTTTTCTTCTTCTTCTTTTTTTTCCTGTACTTATATCAAGTGGGGCCCACATGGGTCTGATCCACTCCGATCATCAGGTTCCCCATCTCATGGGGGACCCAATAAGCCTAATATTGGGTATATAAATCAGTCCAGAAACACTAAGGTGGGCCAAAGGATTCCTGACAGTAGGAATCATCATTTCCACTGTTTTATACGGTGCGGTCCACTTAAGATTTGGATCGGTTTCAAATTTGGGGCCTGGCCCTAAAATGATCTGGGCGAACAAATGGACGGCGTGGATGGAACACAAACATCAAGGTGGGTCCCACGAGTGAGGACCCATTACAGCGCCCAAGTGACGCTGGACGTTCCAGCGTCAGAACGTCCAGACGCTGGACGTCCAGTGTCTCCTTTTTTTTATTTTTTTTATTTTAGTGGTCATTTCAAGTGGGGCCCACTTAGGGACAATCCACCCCATTCATCATGTTCCCCAGCTCATTGGGGACCCATCAAGCCCAATATTGGGTGGGTGATGTGGTCCACAAACATCACGATGGGCCCAAGAAGCCGTGGCAGTAGGCTTCACTAGCCTCACTGTTTTTCAATGGTGTGGTCCACCTGAGATCTGGATCTACTTCATTTTTGGCTCCCTGCCCTAAAATGGGATGGAGGAACAGCTGGACGGCATGGATCAAACTTATACATCAAGGTGGGTCCCACGAGTGGGGACCCTACCCAACGCCCAAAAGGGCTTGTCGCCCACGTGCTGCTGGGCAGCAGCGCCCTCTAGACGCTGTCTGTCCAGCGGCACCTCTTCCTTTGTTTTTTTTAAAATTTTTTTTTATATTGTTATTATTATTATTATAATAGGAAGGTGGGGCCCATTCATGGATGATCCAATCCATCCATCTCACTGTCCATCGCAAGGTGGGCCCAAAAGAAAACAAAGAAAATGAAGTAAATTAAGAAAAATGGGGTTTTATGCCCCTTGCACTCACCTCGATGGATGGTTGGTGATGAGTACCTAATATTGTATAATTAACCCTGGTTGTTAAGGACATTATCATTGTTTTTCTGGTTAATTATCCCTCATTAGGTGAATTTTCTGTCTTCAGGTGTTCAGGAGAGGTTGCGCAAGATCCGAGCCAATCAAGGCGCTTTAAGGCCCAAAAGTGATCAAGATCAAGTGTGAAGCGGTCCTGCAAGAAATCGGGCTGTTAAGATCAAAGGTTGGACCACTTTCAACGGTGGAGATGAAGATAGCTTCGAAGACCTCATCAAGACCACACTTTGTGAGGCTTCTCACGTGCCAAGCTACAGCAGCGTCCACAACAGCCCCATGAACAGCAGCAATGTGGCCCCCATTCCAACCGTCCATCCAATTCAACCGTTGGGTTGCCACACGTGCTACTCTACATCCACCGTCTAGCAGAAATGGACCCAACCTCAATCAGCGAGTGCCATAGCAAAGCGGCCCACTGCATGTGCCTCCAATCTCCACCGTTGAGCAACATCAGCACCATCCAGCTGCTGGACGTCCCTATTCCACCATCCATCATCAGCAGCTACACCATCCACGTCCAGCCATCCACAACGTCTCCAACAGTAGCAAGGTGGCCCACATCTTCAGCACATCAACGGCCAGCAAAGGCCAGCCTCATCACCGTCCACTGCACCTGCCTTCAGCTCCAACGTCCCTGATGCAGCATCTCAAGATCCAGCCGTCCCTCCATTTATCAAGTGGACCATCTCCAGCAGCTCCACGTTCAGCAGGAGGACCCCACCAGCATCCATCAATGTGGAGCCCACGTCCTTCATTTCCACCGTCCAGCTGGAGATCAGCTTCATCTATCATCATCAACCGTCTATTCCTCCAGTCACCACACGTGCAGAGGCCCCATTCAATCTAGCAAGCACCAGATCAGCCTAGACGTCCATACATCTCCAGCGCCAGGTGGGACCCACATCATCATCCATCGACTGCACGTGCAGCAGTAGAACTGCAACTCCAACCGTCCATCTGCAAACAGCAAGGGATCCACCTACGTCAGCAACCATCCACCATCTTCAATCCAACCGACCATTCAACAAATCCCACCACATCGTCCAACACGTGTGGAACCATCCATCAGCTGGACCCAGCATCAAATCCCAGCTCCAATCCTCACCATCAACGTCCAACAACCTCCAGCAGCTGCTGCACATCAAGCCGTCCATCCCATGTTCTAGTGGACCCCACCATTTCCAGCTCCATCAACGGCCAGCAAACAACGTACAGCATCCATGATCATGCAGGCCCACCTTCATCTTCAGCACACAAAGCTCTAGAGCTCACTTCTCACATGTGCATCAGGTGGACCACTCCATCTTGTGAACATGTCTCCAGCAAAAGTGGGCCCCATCTCCAGCTGACATGCAACAAGAGAGGAGCTCTCTCTCTCTCTCTCTCTCTCTCTCTCTCTCTCTCTCTCTCTCTCCACACATGTGTAAGGCTTGGAATGCCACCTCATCATCCAAGCCTCACTCCAAGCCCAAACCTAAAAGAAAAGTTGCTTTAGGCTTGGAGTGACACCTAGGCTTGGAGTACTTTTCTTGCCACATGTCCATCCAAGCCTAACTCCAAGCCCAAACCTAAAAGCAAAGTTTGCTTTGGGCACTCCAAGCCTAACTCCATTCCCAAACCTAAAGAGACTTTTGGTGTGCCACCTAGGCTTGGAAGCTCCTCATAAGGCTATAAAAGGAGGCCTCTCCTCCTCATTCTCATCATCCCTCAATCCCTCTCATCCCTCAAATCCAATCCAAGTTTTCTTTTCTTTTCTTTGTAGAAAGTAGAGTAGTGTAGAATTTTCTCTTTTGTAGAGAATTTAGTCTTCCATTGTAGCATGGTTGGCTAAACCTCTAGCTAAGGCTAGGGGTGAAGCCTTTGAAGAAATTTGCAAGATATGGTTCTTTTGGTTCAACATTGTGTGGTATAAATGTGGGAGTTCTCTTTGGTTGATCGGTTTGGTTATCCACCTCGGCAGACGCTATTGTTGTACAAGCCCCTTGATCCATCGTCGACTCCGGGCACGTTGGATGCTTGGGATCCCTTGCACACCAATTAGCTAGTTCATGATCGATAAAGTCCCTTGATCCATCGTCGACTCCGGGCACGTTGGATGCTTTGGATTCCCTACGGTCATCGAGCTAGTGCAGGTAAAGTCATCGATCTGTAAAATCCCTTGATCCATTGTAGACTCCGGGCACATTGGATGCTTTGGATTCCCTGCGATCAATAGACGAGATCTTAACGGTTGGATCGGTCAATCAAAGCCTCTTATCTTGTAAGTATGCATTTGATCGTATCAATTGTGATCTTATCGGTTGACTTGTTGGCAAAGTTGTTGATCTGTACAATTCCTTGATCCATTGTCGACTCCGGGCACAGTGGATGCTTGGAATTCCCTGCGATCAACTAACGAGTGCTTCATGGTCAAATCAATCGGTTCAGATCACCATCTTTTATGAAATATGCAAATGTTTTAACTATTTTATCTTCCGATTGGAATAAATCTTTATTCAATTCCAGTTGAGTTATAGTTGGACCAATGAATCAAATCCTGCAGAATGAATCAAAGGTGGATCCCTAATGCCTTAGCCCCCTTTTCTATTTTTGTCTTTCACCACACACAACTTGCTCCACTCTCGTGGATAAACCAGATTTCATCTCACTCACCTAAACTAATTCCTCTAAGTGTTCTTAACCCCAATCCCTGTGGATCGACCTCGGTCTTACCGAGTATTTTACTACTTCGCTACCTGCACTTGGGTGTGCAATCTTCGGATTGTAGCAAGTTTTTGGCGCCGTTGCCGGGGATTGGCATCGGTTTAAGAATATTTTTGGAATTGGTTTATGTATATATTTTGTCAATAGTTTACTAACTTGTTTGTTTTATTTTTAGGGATTGCCCATAGCTGTATATTCTTCTTCTCGGGTAATATCCTTCCTTTTTCCCTCTTTTACTATTCTTTCTAGATTTTCTTTTAGTGTTATCATGCCCATATATGATGAGTGGACACAGAAATACGCTAAAACTCTTCTAGAAGATGAAAGGCAATCAAAGCACAATGGTAAGGAACGCTCCATGTATGATTATCTACATGAGAACAATACACGTAAAGTTCCACCGGTTAAAACGCTCCGTGAGTATTGGAGTGAGAACAACGTATACGATGTTCCACCGGTTAAAACGTTGCGTGAGTATTGGTATGAGAACAATATATCTTATGATCCACCGGTTAAAACATTGCGCGAGTATTGGGATGAGAACAATATATATTATGCTCCACCAGTTAAGTCGATGCGTGATTGTTTGTATGGCTATCAACAACCATATAGTGCGCCATCATACAATGCGAACGAACCTAATTGGCGGAACTATCAAAATTCCAATTGGAGAGACGGACCAACAACAAATGTTAACTATCCCCAAGGGCCCCCTATTTACGTGTCTCCACCAAAAAAGACCCTTGAGGATACATTGCAACTGGAAAGCACATCGCAAATCATCAATGAGATGGAAACATTGATTGAGCACATGGAATCACACCTCATTGAGACGGAGGAAGAGACTTCCCTAGTCCAACCTCCCTCTAACCTAATTGAACAACTCGAGGTGATTGATTTCAATTCTTCCGATATACTTGTTAAGCGTGACGGAGATACTATTACCTTTAGATACAATGAAGAGATTCTAATGAAGGTTGACGAATTTGAGGAATCCGAAAAATCTGAGGGTGATAATATGATTGGTGATGTTCAACAAGATGAGGACTCAGAGTGTGCTTATGAGCCCGTGGTCCCGTTTCCCCAGAGGTTGATCTCGTCTGAACCTCTAGTTAATAATCATGCCATGGAAATTCCCCAACAAAGTGATTTTGATACAATCCACCAAGTTGACATGCCCAATTTCATTATTGATGAAGAATTTTCCTGTATTGAGTGTCCTAATTCTTTGGAAGATTGCTTGGCTCACTTTGAAGATTCGAATGATCCCATGATTCAAGAAATAGTGAACGCCTTGCAAGACCCGGTGCATGAAAAGATGTTTCCCACTGATTCTCACTTAATACCATCTATTGTGGAAGCACCGGGAGATTCTGATCGTATGGAGAAGACACCACCATTTGAAGAATCATTTGAAGTCTCTCCATCGCTTTGGTCTTTTCAGACTGAAGTGGACCATTACTGGGAAGATCCGTTCTTGATAAACCATTGCCCAGTTAATGCATTAAGGAGATATTTTCTTGATAATGTCTCCTTTTCTCGTACATGTGGTGAGAATTTCTATTGGCCCATAATGATTAAGAACACCCATGTACATTGTCGAGCAGGACTATGGATGGTCCTAATGCGAAATTTGTTGAAATACATGATGATCCTGCTCCAGTCTATTCCTTTGATTGATCTCCTAGTCTGATGGAGATCCATTTCCCTGCTTTCCTAGGATAGATTAGTTTAGATTAGGATTTCTTTGCTTATGATTAGATATGAATAAACTCGCTCTTTAATAATTCTCTCAGGTACTCTCTCACTCACTCCTCTTTTGTTATTGCTCTCATATTATGTTACATTGCATATTTTTCAACATTGAGGACAATGTCGAATTTAGGTTGGGGGGTGGGAATTCCTGCGGAATTTTATTGAGAATGTTGTTAAGTTTTTAGTTTTATGTTATTTAAAAAAAAAAAAAAAATCCTATGAATTTATATGATTTTGAAATTATTTGAATAGTAGAATGAAAAGGCATTTGGTGATGACAATGTTAAAGCTTAAAGTTTAGTCGCTTCAGTAAATTTCAAAATTGAGTTCTTTCCATTAATTTTCTATTAGAAAATGATAAACATTGATTGAGTCATGAATTTTCACAGTTCACATCTAGCTTGCACTACTAGGATTTGAGTTTGATACTATAATGTTGACTTGATGATTGTTGAGAGTGATAGGAACCAAGCCTGGAGATCCTTGTCTACTTGGTTCATAGAAAAGTTATAAAAAAAAAAAAAAAAAAAAAGAGTGAAAAAAAGGGAATATTCATAGTAATTTGGGACAAGGATTTTCATCCATTGTCGTTACCATTACAAAACATTACCATAGTACGAAGTGAGCCTTTTGGAGTCTTCGGCTATCGGTTATTGCTTGAAAAAAAAAAAAAAAAAAAAAAAAAAAAAAAAAAAAAAAAAAAAAAGGAAAAAAAGAGAACAGCAGCAAGGTTCGGAATCAGTGACTTGGTTGATCTGACCATTCTCTTCAATCATCAGTGTTAACATGAAAGTAGAAGACTGAACTCCTAGTTGTGTTAAGGCTAGACTTCACCGTGCACCATGGAACTCAATGTTTAAAATGCTTCTATTGAATGATTAATGCTTTGAACTCAATTAAGTTGTTTACTAAGTGACTAGAATCTAGATTTTTATATTCTCAAAACTATATGCCTTGGAAACTCTACTGTTTAGATAACTTGAAGAATCACATAAATACATTGAATCTTTTCTTCCTTTATCTTTGTTTTAAGAGAAGTCTCGAAATAGTTTCGATTGGTGAAAACAGTCGAGGATAAGATTGATTGCAGTATTTTGAAAAATCCTTAGATGATTTTCGCATGTTTTGCTCGAGACTAGCAAAATGCTGGTTGGGGGGTGTGATGAGTACCTAATATTGTATAATTAACCCTGGTTGTTAAGGACATTATCATTGTTTTTCTGGTTAATTATCCCTCATTAGGTGAATTTTCTGTCTTCAGGTGTTCAGGAGAGGTTGCGCAAGATCCGAGCCAATCAAGGCGCTTTAAGGCCCAAAAGTGATCAAGATCAAGTGTGAAGCGGTCCTGCAAGAAATCGGGCTGTTAAGATCAAAGGTTGGACCACTTTCAACGGTGGAGATGAAGATAGCTTCGAAGACCTCATCAAGACCACACTTTGTGAGGCTTCTCACGTGCCAAGCTACAGCAGCGTCCACAACAGCCCCATGAACAGCAGCAATGTGGCCCCCATTCCAACCGTCCATCCAATTCAACCGTTGGGTTGCCACACGTGCTACTCTACATCCACCGTCTAGCAGAAATGGACCCAACCTCAATCAGCGAGTGCCATAGCAAAGCGGCCCACTGCATGTGCCTCCAATCTCCACCGTTGAGCAACATCAGCACCATCCAGCTGCTGGACGTCCCTATTCCACCATCCATCATCAGCAGCTACACCATCCACGTCCAGCCATCCACAACGTCTCCAACAGTAGCAAGGTGGCCCACATCTTCAGCACATCAACGGCCAGCAAAGGCCAGCCTCATCACCGTCCACTGCACCTGCCTTCAGCTCCAACGTCCCTGATGCAGCATCTCAAGATCCAGCCGTCCCTCCATTTATCAAGTGGACCATCTCCAGCAGCTCCACGTTCAGCAGGAGGACCCCACCAGCATCCATCAATGTGGAGCCCACGTCCTTCATTTCCACCGTCCAGCTGGAGATCAGCTTCATCTATCATCATCAACCGTCTATTCCTCCAGTCACCACACGTGCAGAGGCCCCATTCAATCTAGCAAGCACCAGATCAGCCTAGACGTCCATACATCTCCAGCGCCAGGTGGGACCCACATCATCATCCATCGACTGCACGTGCAGCAGTAGAACTGCAACTCCAACCGTCCATCTGCAAACAGCAAGGGATCCACCTACGTCGGCAACCATCCACCATCTTCAATCCAACCGACCATTCAACAAATCCCACCACATCGTCCAACACGTGTGGAACCATCCATCAGCTGGACCCAGCATCAAATCCCAGCTCCAATCCTCACCATCAACGTCCAACAACCTCCAGCAGCTGCTGCACATCAAGCCGTCCATCCCATGTTCTAGTGGACCCCACCATTTCCAGCTCCATCAACGGCCAGCAAACAACGTACAGCATCCATGATCATGCAGGCCCACCTTCATCTTCAGCACACAAAGCTCTAGAGCTCACTTCTCACATGTGCATCAGGTGGACCACTCCATCTTGTGAACATGTCTCCAGCAAAAGTGGGCCCCATCTCCAGCTGACATGCAACAAGAGAGGAGCTCTCTCTCTCTCTCTCTCTCTCTCTCTCTCTCTCTCTCTCTCTCTCTCTCTCTCTCCACACATGTGTAAGGCTTGGAATGCCACCTCATCATCCAAGCCTCACTCCAAGCCCAAACCTAAAGAAAAGTTGCTTTAGGCTTGGAGTGACACCTAGGCTTGGAGTACTTTTCTTGCCACATGTCCATCCAAGCCTAACTCCAAGCCCAAACCTAAAAGCAAAGTTTGCTTTGGGCACTCCAAGCCTAACTCCATTCCCAAACCTAAAGAGACTTTTGGTGTGCCACCTAGGCTTGGAAGCTCCTCATAAGGCTATAAAAGGAGGCCTCTCCTCCTCATTCTCATCATCCCTCAATCCCTCTCATCCCTCAAATCCAATCCAAGTTTTCTTTTCTTTTCTTTGTAGAAAGTAGAGTAGTGTAGAATTTTCTCTTTTGTAGAGAATTTAGTCTTCCATTGTAGCATGGTTGGCTAAACCTCTAGCTAAGGCTAGGGGTGAAGCCTTTGAAGAAATTTGCAAGATATGGTTCTTTTGGTTCAACATTGTGTGGTATAAATGTGGGAGTTCTCTTTGGTTGATCGGTTTGGTTATCCACCTCGGCAGACGCTATTGTTGTACAAGCCCCTTGATCCATCGTCGACTCCGGGCACGTTGGATGCTTGGGATCCCTTGCACACCAATTAGCTAGTTCATGATCGATAAAGTCCCTTGATCCATCGTCGACTCCGGGCACGTTGGATGCTTTGGATTCCCTACGGTCATCGAGCTAGTGTAGGTAAAGTCATCGATCTGTAAAATCCCTTGATCCATTGTAGACTCCGGGCACATTGGATGCTTTGGATTCCCTGCGATCAATAGACGAGATCTTAACGGTTGGATCGGTCAATCAAAGCCTCTTATCTTGTAAGTATGCATTTGATCGTATCAATTGTGATCTTATCGGTTGACTTGTTGGCAAAGTTGTTGATCTGTACAATTCCTTGATCCATTGTCGACTCCGGGCACAGTGGATGCTTGGAATTCCCTGCGATCAACTAACGAGTGCTTCATGGTCAAATCAATCGGTTCAGATCACCATCTTTTATGAAATATGCAAATGTTTTAACTATTTTATCTTCCGATTGGAATAAATCTTTATTCAATTCCAGTTGAGTTATAGTTGGACCAATGAATCAAATCCTGCAGAATGAATCAAAGGTGGATCCCTAATGCCTTAGCCCCCTTTTCTATTTTTGTCTTTCACCACACACAACTTGCTCCACTCTCGTGGATAAACCAGATTTCATCTCACTCACCTAAACTAATTCCTCTAAGTGTTCTTAACCCCAATCCCTGTGGATCGACCTCGGTCTTACCGAGTATTTTACTACTTCGCTACCTGCACTTGGGTGTGCAATCTTCGGATTGTAGCAGTTGGACGGTTGGATTGGATCGGGTTGACGATCGGACGATCCGGACGGTCCGGATGATGGTTGGGGCCCTCCAAGCTTAGATTTACACCCTCAATCTCTCTAATCTTTCTCTTGATCACTCAAATCTCCCTCTTCTCTCAAATCTTTCTCTTTCTCTCTCCTTTCTCAAATCTCTTTCTCTCTTTCTCTCACCTCTCTCTCTTAAATCTCTTGAATTTGAAATGAACTCTCCTCTCCCCCTACGTATGGTATTGTATGGGGGGAGAGAGAGAAAATGAATCATGAGGGTGGTGATGGGTAGCATGGGAGAGAGGGATGGGGGGTATGGTGTGAGGGTTGACTTTGGAGGAGAGAGAGGGATGGGGGGTATGGTGTGTGTAGAGTAGGGGTATGGGGTGTGTGTTGAACCTCCAATTTATACATTGCATTGCCCACTACATGACATGTTATGCATGGTTTTCATAATTTATAGACTAATCAAATACATGTTTTGTGGTTATAGGAATGAGAGTTACTTTACCCAATTGATGACCAAAAGAGCTGATTTAGAACCTTGGATGAAGACCCAAGGAGGGCTGAAGGAAGAAGGAAGCAAAGAAAGAAGAAAATAGAAGAAAGAAAGGAAGAAAACAAGAAGAAAAAGAGACCGACCGGTCTTGACCGGTCGGCCATGCTTGCTGGAGTAATGCCAAAGAGGGCCTGACCGGTCGTGACCGGTCGGCCAACCCTGTCCGACCGGTCGTGACCGGTCGGCCATGCAAGTTTCAGATTCCAGATTCTAAAACAGCAATGTATTCCCGTACCTGATTTTTCAGACCAGTTTTTTGAAGCCATCTTGATGATATTTGGAAATCCAACACATCCATGTCGAAGAGGAGCTCGACGCCGAACTAACCCAAGTGGTTTCGTGTCGATCGGAGCTACGGATTGACCGTGGTGGCCAAAACAATACGAACTGTCTAGAAAGTTTCAGATTTCGCTGTTCAACTCTGGGCCAGTCCAGAGGACTCATGATTGATGATATGAAGAATCTACTTTGACCATCTTTAAGAACACATCCATGTATGAATAACCACAAAAGTTTCAGATCAAAAGGATGTGTGGTTTGATCGTACCGGTTGAAGAAAGATGGACCATCCAGAAAGATCCAACTGCACAGAGTTTATAAAATCCCTAAGTGTTCTAATTTTCGGACCACATTTTGGGATTGTTTTGGACAATCTAATCCGTCTATCATGTAGAGGATGAAGTTTTCTATCAATTTTTAAAATTTGAGATCAATCCGACCTCTGTACACTCCAGGGCGTTGTAAGCAAGATGACTGGTTCTGAAGGTACCCAAAGTGCGCGATTTTGAGAGGCGGTCGGTGATGTGATTGGTGGGCCCATTCAGAGGATAATCTTGGAAATCTAAATCATCTATGAGGAAGATCACATTACAAGGAAGCTACAAACCAAATTTGAAGGCAATCCGACCATTGGTTAAGCCGTACCAAGCGAAACAAATTCTGCTATGTTGCTGTACTATTGCTGCACTATAAAAGGAGGTGCTCTCTTCTATTCCAAATCAGGCAAGGACGTGGGGAGCAAGGAGTTCAAGTCCCAGGAGGCTACCTAGCCTCCTCCAGCTAGTTTTTCTTCCTTTTCTTAGTTCTAGTTCTAGTTTTAATATGCTTTTCCTTAGCTAACCTCTTAGCTAGAGCTAGAGGTGAAATTTGTAGTTGGTTCCAATGCTTTAATTCTTTTATTTCAAGTACCCTTTTCTTAATTTTGGATTTTGAAGTTCTAGTTTGAATAAAGTTTGATTTTTTTAGAAGTTTTGTGAGAGTTTGTGTGCTCCGGACATGAGTTCCTTGCAATTCTCTAAGATTACCATGATTGGGTTGTTTGAATTAGAATTGTAGTAACCCTTGAGCATGCCATAGTCCATAGGCATGGCTGTTACTCCGAAGGCTACAAGTTCAAGTTCTATGTGCTCCATTAGAACTAGAAATCTGATTTCCAGATTTAAGTGGGATTGTTGTGCTTAAATGTTATATCTTCCAATTAGATGAGAGATAGGACTTTGATTCTAATTGTGTTGTACTTGGATGAATAGATTGGCATTGGACTACTACAAGTGGATCCTTGATGCTCTAGTTCTTCTTATTTTCAGATTTTCCTATTTCATGTGAAAAGCAACTTTCTTAAACTTCTTAGATTCTAGTTATTAGAGTAGTTGAAATTGTTTACTTCTTTCCCTGTGGATCGACCTCGGTCTTACCGAGATTTATTACTACATCGCAGCCTTACACTTGAGGCGAGCGAACAAGTTTTTGGCGCCGCTGCCGGGGAAAAAGTTAAACAGTTTTAATTGTTCTAGTAGCTATAGAGTAATCTTAGTTAGGTAGGATTTTCAGTTTTTATAGAAGTAGATTTTCTGATTTTTTTTTTAGATTACTAACAAATTTTTTTTTATTTTTTTATTTTGTAGGACATTGTTGCTGACATATATCTCACTCTATTGGGTAACATCTCCCCATATCCCTTCTTTTTGTTCTTTTTTTTTATATTAGGGTAGTTTTCAATTTCTTAAAATTTCATCATGTATGATTGGACGAATGGTGCATATAAGCATGTTTTGGAAGATGAGATGTCAGACCATGAAATTGAAAGTCTTTATGATTGGAACCATTATAAGCATAAGTATTTTTCTAAGGTTCAATCAACCTCCACTGCCGCCCCACGTAAGACGATGCGTGATTACATTAATGAAAACAATACACATATTGAGACACGATGTAAGACGATGGGGGAATACCGGAACGAAGCAAAATTGGATAATCATCCGGGAAAAACATTACGTGATTACCGGATTGAAAATAACATGAGTGTTCCACCGGTTATGGTAAGAGGTGTGCAACAACAAAAGGAACAGGTGAATAGTAGCCAACCGGTTAAGACAATGCGTGATTACTTGTATGGATATGCCTATCAACCATCATATAACTTTTCATCCTACAATGCGTACGGTCTTAATTGGGAAAACCACCATTCTCCTTGTTCAAGGGAGGAACCAACCATGGATGCCAACAACTATCCTCAAGAGTTTCTTTCTCATGAGCCGCAACCGACACGAACTCTTGAGGATGTGCTGCGAGAGTTTATGGAAACAACTGAGCAATACATACAAAACCTCTCGCCATCTCAAAATATTAAACCCAACATTGGGAACACCGAATCAATCCCCAACAATGAGGAGGATGAGGCTATCCAAGTCCCACCTTCTTCGGATTTAATGGATAGACTTTTTAAGGAGATTGATTTCGATGATCCCAATGTCATCATCAATTATGGTGAGTCCACTATCTCTTTTGGATGCTTTGAACTTAATGATGAAGAGATTTCAATGACGGTTGACGAACCCGAGGAATCCATAAAATTTGAAAGTGGTAGTGGGGTTGCCTACAATGAGGGTTTGGTGAATGGTTATGAACCTATGGTTTCTTTTTCCCAAGGGCATAATGATTATGAGTCTATAGAGGATATGCATGCTAGAGAGACGGCCGAAGTTGATATTTTTGAGTCACTCCACCAACTTGCCATGTTTAATTTTAATGTGGAGAATGAGACTCCCATGAGTGAAAATTCAGATTCTTTAGACGAATGCTTGGCTCACTTTGAAAATTCAAACGACCCCATTATTCAAGAGATTGTTAAAGCCTTGCATACTTCCGACTCGGTGCCTCATACTAGTTATGGAGAACCTAGTTTGGAAGAATTCCACTCCATGGAGGGAGAGTCCCTCACTATCGAAACTAAATTTTTGCACTCACTCAAGCAAGATCATGATCCTTCATCCGACTATCTCGATTTCCTAGAGGAATGCTTGGCCCAATCTTATGATCTTGATGATGAGATGATTAAGGAGTTGGACATTTTGTTAGACACGGTGCCGGTGCCTGAAGAACACATTTCCACTGATTTACACTCTTTACCATTGTTTGTGGAAGCACCGTACAATTCTGAAATTGTGGAGGAGACAACTTTAACCAATGAAAACTTGATGAGTGTCTCTCCACCATCATGGGTCCTTCAGCCCATTGAAAATTCTGATTGGGATGACCCATTTTTAATCAATCATAACCCAAATCAGAATTTGAGGAGATATCTTTTTGCTGCTCTTATCTCCTCCTATCATGCATGTGGTGCACATAAATATTGGACTTCAATGGAGACAAGCACCCATGTCTACTGTCGAGCAGGACTTTGGATGGTCCTCATGAGAAATTTATTGAAATTCATGAAGATATTGCTCAAATTTGATCATGTAGTCGATCAGACTAATCAAAGGTAGGTAGGTAGGTAGGTTAGGTTTTTTTTTTTTTTTTTGAAATTAGGATTAAATAAGTCTCATCGAGACAATGAAAGATGCTAGAATTGATCAACTTGCTATCTCAGGTACTATTGTTCTCACTCTCTCATATTTTACCATTGCTCTCATGTTCATGCTAATTGCATATCTTTTTACATTGAGGACAATGCAAGATTTGGTTGGGGGGTGAGATGAGATTCCTCATCTAGCATGTTGCAACATTTCGAGCCTCACATGCGCAAATTTTTTCAAATTTTCTAAAATTTCAAAACTCTTTTAGAAAACCTTATTTCCATGCATTCAAGATGATATGAGTATAAGAAGAGGAGATACAAAGTGTGTGATGTTGTAAGTCTTGAATTTCTCCCAACATAATGGTTTTATATGTTAGTTCCCCTATTGTTGTGATTGATAGAAAATTTGAACACCTTCACACCAAGTTCACATTACACGATTTTCATGAGTTGAAAGGTTTATGTGATTTGTGGATTAGCTAGACTTTGATATAAAGGTGTTGAGAAACCAAGCCGGGGTATTTTGTCCATCCTTGTCCATGGGAAAATAATGAAAGATATGGATTTTTAAAAATCCTATATAATTTTAAAAGAAAAAGGAAAGAAAGGATGAAATCGGGAATGAAGGAAAAATGGTGGAAAATTTCGAAAAGGGCTACCTATTACCAACCGGGGGATGGTCGAACCGTAACCAAAGCCGGAAATGGGACGTAGTATGAAAGCCGTCGGAAGGACGGTAAGGAAAATTCCTGTCATAGGCTTGTTGTTACTCTGTGCACTTTAAAATCCTTGGTTTACTTAATCTATGAAGAAGATGATCCCAGAAACTCATGAGATGAACTTTCACTATGCACACTAGGTTGAATTTGTTCGAGTTCTTCTATTTATCAATCAATCAGCGAGAATTTCATGTAGACACTTATTATGTTTTGAGAGTCCAAGATTTCAGCTTCTATCACCTAATTTCTCCAAATTTTATACTTGTATATCTTGGAATGGATAGAAACATGGTTTCTGAAAGAGAGTTGGGATTGGAGGTTTGAACTTATTCACGCATGTTTTGCTCGGGACTAGCAAAAAGCTGGTTGGGGGGTGTGTTGAACCTCCAATTTATACATTGCATTGCCCACTACATGACATGTTATGCATGGTTTTCATAATTTAAAGACTAATCAAATACATGTTTTGTGGTTATAGGAATGAGAGTTACTTTACCCAATTGATGACCGAAAGAGCTGATTTAGAACCTTGGATGAAGACCCAAGGAGGGCTGAAGGAAGAAGGAAGCAAAGAAAGAAGCAAAGAAAGAAGAAAATAGAAGAAAGAAAGGAAGAAAACAAGAAGAAAAAGAGACCGACCGGTCTTGACCGGTCGGCCATGCTTGCTGGAGTAATGCCAAAGAGGGCCTGACCGGTCGTGACCGGTCGGCCAACCCTGTCCGACCGGTCGTGACCGGTCGGCCATGCAAGTTTCAGATTCCAGATTCTAAAACAGCAATGTATTCCCGCACCTAATTTTTCAGACCAGTTTTTTGAAGCCATCTTGATGATATTTGGAAATCCAACACATCCATGTCGAAGAGGAGCTCGACGCCGAACTAACCCAAGTGGTTTCGTGTCGATCGGAGCTACGGATTGACCGTGGTGGCCAAAACAATACGAACTGTCTAGAAAGTTTCAGATTTCGCTGTTCAACTCTGGGCCAGTCCAGAGGACTCATCATTGATGATATGAAGAATCTACTTTGACCATCTTTAAGAACACATCCATGTATGAATAACCACAAAAGTTTCAGATCAAAAGGATGTGTGGTTTGATCGTACCGGTTGAAGAAAGATGGACCATCCAGAAAGATCCAACTGCACAGAGTTTATAAAATCCCTAAGTGTTCTAATTTTCGGACCACATTTTGGGATTGTTTTGGACAATCTAATCCGTCTATCATGTAGAGGATGAAGTTTTCTATCAATTTTTAAAATTTGAGATCAATCCGACCTCTGTACACTCCAGGGCGTTGTAAGCAAGATGACTGGTTCTGAAGGTACCCAAAGTGCGCGATTTTGAGAGGCGGTCGGTGATGTGATTGGTGGGCCCATTCAGAGGATAATCTTGGAAATCTAAATCATCTATGAGGAAGATCACATTACAAGGAAGCTACAAACCAAATTTGAAGGCAATCCGACCATTGGTTAAGCCGTACCAAGCGAAACAAATTCTGCTATGTTGCTGTACTATTGCTGCACTATAAAAGGAGGTGCTCTCTTCTATTCCAAATCAGGCAAGGACGTGGGGAGCAAGGAGTTCAAGTCCCAGGAGGCTACCTAGCCTCCTCCAGCTAGTTTTTCTTCCTTTTCTTAGTTCTAGTTCTAGTTTTAATATGCTTTTCCTTAGCTAACCTCTTAGCTAGAGCTAGAGGTGAAATTTGTAGTTGGTTCCAATGCTTTAATTCTTTTATTTCAAGTACCCTTTTCTTAATTTTGGATTTTGAAGTTCTAGTTTGAATAAAGTTTGATTTTTTTAGAAGTTTTGTGAGAGTTTGTGTGCTCCGGACATGAGTTCCTTGCAATTCTCTAAGATTACCATGATTGGGTTGTTTGAATTAGAATTGTAGTAACCCTTGAGCATGCCATAGTCCATAGGCATGGCTGTTACTCCGAAGGCTACAAGTTCAAGTTCTATGTGCTCCATTAGAACTAGAAATCTAATTTCCAGATTTAAGTGGGATTGTTGTGCTTAAATGTTATATCTTCCAATTAGATGAGAGATAGGACTTTGATTCTAATTGTGTTGTACTTGGATGAATAGATTGGCATTGGACTACTACAAGTGGATCCTTGATGCTCTAGTTCTTCTTATTTTCAGATTTTCCTATTTCATGTGAAAAACAACTTTCTTAAACTTCTTAGATTCTAGTTATTAGAGTAGTTGAAATTGTTTACTTCTTTCCCTGTGGATCGACCTCGGTCTTACCGAGATTTATTACTACATCGCAGCCTTACACTTGAGGCGAGCGAACAGTGTGTAGAGTAGGGGCATGGGTTTGATTGATGTGACATGGTCTTAGAATTTGTGCAAGTGGGGCCCATGACACACACACGTTGCGCGGCCCACCTCGGAATACGCAATCGATCATAACTTTCACACCGGGTATCGCAATGGGGCGTGCCGCGCGGCGTTGGAATCGCAGCGCCTACGCGGTCGCCGGGGTATAGGTCTTGGGTCGATGCGGTACTAAAATAGGGTCGCGATCAGGGCTCGCTAATCCAATCCGTCCGAGACGTATCGGCACCGGAAATAAGCGTACGGAGGGCAAATAAGGGTACGGGTCTTACAATAGGACGAAAGTGTTCCATGACAGGAACATTCTTCGTAAGACCTTCATGATTAATCAAAAGGTTCTTATATATAATTATCGCCCACATTTATTTCCGAGGAAAATTGAGATATCGATGGACCGACCCCTACATAGTACAAACTATTTATCCATATGGGACCGTCGAGTTGTTGAATCCTAGGAACGGCAACATCTTTAAGGTGAATGGTCAGCGATTAAAGCCGTTCTTTGAGAAGTTTCCTTTCTAAGGTATGTCCATGCCTCTGACTTATCCTGTGTATCAGGATGTTTAATCTGTTAGTCTGATGGAGGTATAGAGTAGTTAGGATTAGAATTTTGTTGCTTTTGTTTACTTTTTCATAGGTTTGTTAGAAGGAGGAAGAATTTCACTTTTCATTGTCTCAGGTACTATCATCGCTCACTCCCCTTTATTTTCGAATTGCTCTTATGTTTTGCTCATTGCATATTTTTTTTGTTACACTGAGGACAATGCAAGATTTGATTAGGGGGTGAGATGAGATTCCTCATCTAGTATGCTGCAACATTTCGAGCATCATATGTGCGAATTTTTTTTTTTTACGAATTTTCTAAAGTTTCAAAACTCCTTTAGAAAACCTTATTTCTATGCATTCGAGATGATACGAGCATAAGAGGAGGAGATACGAAGTGTATGATGTTGTAAGTCTTGAATTTCTCTTAACATAATGGTTTTATATGTGAATTCCCCTATTTATGTGATTGATAGAAAGTTTGAATACTCTGACACTTAGTTCACATTACAGGATTTTCATGGGTTGAAAGGATTATGTGATTTGTGGATTAGCTGGACTTTGCTTTAAGGTGTTAAGAAACCAAGCCAGGGTACTTTCTCCATCCTTGTTCATGGGAAAACAACGAAAGATATGGATTTTTAAAAATCCTATCTAATTTAAAAAGAAAAAGGAAAAGGAAGGATGAAATTGGGAATGGTGGAAAAATGGTGGAAAATTTCGATTAGGGCTACCTATTACCAACTGGGGGATGGTCTACCCGTAACCAAAGCAGAAAATGGGACGTAGTGTGAAAGCCGTCAGAAGGACAGTAAGGCAAAATTCCAGTCATTGGCTTGTTGTTGCTCTATATACCTTGAGATCTATAATCTGGTTGATCTATGAAGAAGATAATCCTGGATACTCATGAGATGAACTTTCACTATGCACACTAGGTTGAATTTGTTCAAGTTTTTCTATTTATCAAACAATCAGCGGGAATTTCATATGGACACTTATTATGTTTTGAGAGTTTACGGTTTCAACCTCTATCACCTAATTTTTCTGACTCTTACACTTGTGTGTCTTGGGATGTATAGAAGAATAGTTTCTAAAGGAGAGTTGGGTTTTGGAGAATGAAATTTATTTCACGCATGTTTTGCTCGAGACTAGCAAAATGCTAGTTGGGGGGGTGTTTTAAGCTCTTAATTGTGCATATTCTAACCCCAATTCATCACTCACTATGCAAGGTTTTCATGATTTAAAGACTAATCTAATGCATGGATTTGTGATTGTAGGGATAAGAGAGAGAATTTATCAAGTGAAGACTTAAAGACGCTATTTACAAGCATAGAAGATCAAAGGACTAAGTGTCAAAGGATGGAAGAAAGAAGTCAGAAGAAAGAAGAAAGAAAGCAGAAGAATGTGCCCAAGACCGGTCGTCCATAGCCAGGACCGATCGTCTGACCGGTCTGAACACTCAACAAAAGAGAACTTTGTTGCCAATCTCACTGGACCATCCACGACCGGTCGTGTGACCGATCGTCCACATCTCAGACCGGTTGTGCGACCGGTCATTGAATTAAAACTGTGGGTTGGAAATTATGAAAAACTCTCTGGAAAGTTTTAGAGGTTTTGAGACCGGTCGTGCGACCGGTCGTCCAAGAGCTCAGACAGGTCATGCGACCGGTCGTCTGCGTAACATGCGTGTTCTACAAGTTGCGAAAATTCCTGCGCAGTGCGTATCCTTATGCAATTTCTAGATGATTCCGACGTAACAAAGCTTCCTCACTATAAAAGGACACCTAGGGTTCGTTCTTAGGGCATCCTAGAGTAGATTGAGCACGGTGGGAGACAGCGGAAGTCGATTTTAGAGTTCTACAACTCCTCCTAGTTTGCTTTCTAGTTTTATGCTTTGTTTAGTTATTTTCATGTTTCCTTGGATCATAAACGGCTAAACCTCTTAGCTAAGGCTAAGAGGTGAAGCTTGTAGTGAATCTAACATGTTTCGATTCGTTTGATTTGGTTTTAAGTTGGATTTCTATTTGAAGAACAATGGTTTGAAGTTTAAATTAAGTATTAAGTAGTTTTTCTTAATCATATGATGACTCATGGATGTTTGGAAGAATTGCTTGAGTTCTTAATTGTTTTGAGCTAGTCTAGACCTGTATGATCCGAGGAATTGGAATACGCTCTAGGTCTATGATCTTCATGTGGGAGCTTCATACCAAAAGTCTACTTTTCTGGAATTCTGAAGTATGTGAGACTGTGTATGTGATTTGGATCAAGCTCAAATTATGATCTAGTTTTGTCTTGTGACAGGATTTAATGATGGTTATGATTGTGATCTTAACCTATTGGAATTGGGACTGACCTATGCAATTGAGTATGCTCGTCCTAGCTTTTATTGAGTGAATCATATACATGGATCATACATATGTCAGGTTGATTGTTTTAATCGCTCTATCATCCGACTAGATAGAACTTAATTTCGATTTTACCTGAGAAAGTGAGAAACTACAGCGAATTGAGCATCAAGGTGGCTACAAGTGGATCCTTGAACCCCTAGTGCCTTTTATTAATTGTTTACCTTTAGTTTAATTCAACGTTACTATTTACATCAAATCTGTTTGTTAGCTCTTTAGTAGAACTATTGGAAGTGTTTTATGGATTCCTACATAAGTCCCTGTGGATCGACCTCGGTCTTACCGAGATTATTACTACATCGCAACCCTACACTTGGGGAAGCGAACAACGGTTCTAAAGTTCCTTAAAGAAAATATACTTTTCAGATTTGGAACACCTCGAGCCATCATAAGTGATGGTGGTTCTCACTTTTGCAACAGGCCTTTCAAAGCCTTAATGAAGAAATATGGTATTTCACATAAAGTGAGTACCCCATACCACCCTCAGACAAGTGGGCAAGCTGAAATTTCCAATAGGGAAATCAAATAGATTTTGAAAAAAATGATGAGACCGGATTACAAAGATTGGTCACTGAGATTAGTCGATGCTCTTTGGGCTCACCATACCACTTATAAGACTCGTATTGAAATGTATCCCTATAGACTTGTCTATGGTAAAGCTTGTCACTTGCCCGTGGAACTTGAACACAAAGTCTATTGGGTAATTCGGGCATTGAACTTCGACATTGACAAGGTTAGCTCGCTTCACAAACTCCAATTTAATGAGCTTAATGAGAACTAGAATGATGCTTATGAGAACATGAGGATTTATAAGAGTAAGATGAAAGCCTTTTATGATAAACACATGTTCAAGAAAGATTTTCATGAAGGCAAAAAAGTACTCTTGTACAATTCCCGACTTCATCTTTTTCTGGAAAAATTGAGATCTCGATGGACCGGCCCATATATTGTTAAAGAATTTTTTCTTTATGGGGTTGTCGAGATAGAGAATGCGGTGAATAGTAATTATTTTAAAGTGAAAGGTCAACGCCTTAAACCATTCGTTGAAAATTTTGATTAAGAGGATATGTCCATCACTCTGAAGGATCCTGTGTATCAGGATAATTGATCTCCTAGTCTGACAGAGGTATAAAGTAGATTAGGTTTAGTTTGCTTTTCAGTTTTATGTTTATTACTTTAGTAGATTTAGTTGTCGGAGGTAGAATTCCATGATCGACTCTCTCAGGTACTCTCATTCTCACCCTCTTTTATTTTTATCATTACTCTCATGTTATTGCTCATTGCATATCTTTTTTACATTGAGGACAATGCAAGATTTAGGCTGGGGGGTGAGATTCCATGATGAATTTAGTATTTTGTAACATTTTGAGCAATGTTTGTAGAAATTTTTAATTTTTCTGAAAATTCAAAACTCTTGTGAAAAACCTTGTTTTTATGCACTTGGGATGTCATAAGTATGAAAGGACGAGAGAAGAATTGCAATGATTTTAAGATCTCTAAATTGGCTTAAATATAATAGTTTTCTATATGAATTCTCCTATTTATATGATTGATAGAAAATTTGAATACTTTTGAGCCTAGTTCACGTTACACGATTCTCATGGTTTGAAGGGATTATGTAAAATTGTAAATTGGTTGGACTTAGATATAAGGTGTTAAGGAACCAAGTGGGGAAACTTTGTCAATCCTTATTCATGAGAAAGAAGAATAGAAGATACGGATTGTTATAGGCAAAATAATGGAGATCAACTCAGCTATTAAGATTTTACACGAACGCCCATTCGACTCTCGAGATCATCTGATCGAGAGTCGCAGATCGGGTAAATACGGAAGTGCCCATTCGACCCTCGAGATCATCTGATCAAGAGTCGCAGATTGGGTAAATACGGAAGTGCCCATTCGACTCTCGAGATCATCTGCTCTAGAGTCGCAGGATGGATAAATACGGAGCACCTATTCGCAAGGCTTCGAGCTCCCATAGCTGATAATCAGATGAAGCAAAGCAGAGATTCCCTTCTCGATCTGCGAGCAGACCTTCTCACAAGTCATTGAAAAGTGTTACATCTGAATGAGCGAGCACTTGGACTCGCGACCATCTTCCAACATGTGAACAGTTTTTTCTGTGGCGACATCCCTTAGCCTTCAGTACCAGCACCCGATTCCCGTCGAGCAGCTTGTCCAATCCCTCTGTGACACCAAGTAGGGTTACACCCAGTTCGGTGGTCTCCACCCCTTCGGCGTCTCCTTCCTCTTCGCTGGCTATGACTCCAACTACGGCTTCCAGCTCAACATGAGCAATCAGCGCTACTACTACGCCTACCAGCAGCCTGTATAGGTTGATTTTGGGCTTATCTTCTCATGGTTCCGAATCTCAAGGGATTACTATCAAGGAACGTGATTGCCGAAATAAGTAATTGGGTTAGATCTCGCCTCTAAGGATAAGGATCTTATCCCACGAAATCAGGGGGATCTCGATATCTTACGTAACAGATTGGATCGCTTCAGATCTATATAAAGGGATGATTCCATTAAGAGAAAGGTACACAATATTCAATCTCTGGCCTGCTTTTGCCTGGTTTTTCTTCTTCTTGCTTTGCCTGACTTAAGCATCGGAGGGCTAACGGCTGGACACCAGCCACCCTAAGTTGCTTTCTATCTTCTTACAGGTCTATCGGAGGAAATCCCTGCTGGAGAGAAGGTGAACAATCGGAGGATCCTATTACAAAATCTGACGTTAACAGTTTGGCGCCGTCTGTGGGAAACGACTTGATCGTCGAATCAATCATTCTAACCACCGATAAAAATCCTTCGGCGATGCCTCCTAAAAAGGCTGTTCATCCTTCGACTTCAAGGCAGGCACCACCTCCGCCCGATGAGACGGAATCCGTACCTACCCTTCCACCTGCTTCGACGAACATCCCTCAAGGAGCCCCAAATATGCCATCAGCAAACCCATTATTGGAAGCTTCTGGAAATCAAGACGATGTCTTGCGTTTCCTCGGAAATACTCTTCTGACTCTGAATGCCGGAGTTCAGGCCTTGTCGAATCGGCTTGATCAGCATCTCCCTGAACCGCAGAGACAACCCTCCGAAGGGTTACCACCGCAACCCATACCAGTGGCTTCCAGACATTCTATGGACGAACCACAGGTCCCGCCACACCATCCACCATCAAACCGGACACCACTTGGCAACCATCATACTGTGCCGTCTCCACATTCTATACATTCTAGTTCGTCTCGACAACCTCAACCTCAGGGCTCCACCGCCGAAACATCAGGCTATACCCTACCATGGGAAGGAGATCTCAAAAGAATCCATGATCGTTTTGACTTCATGGAACAGCGATATCAGGCAAATCGGCCATCTACCATCATGGCAGCGATACATCAATCCGAGTCCCCCTTTACCAGCGAGGTCATGGAGGCGCCGTTACCTAAAAAGTATCGAACGCCTGTTATCACCCCGTATACAGGTATTAGTGATCCTCTTGAACACCTAGAAACATACAGGTCTCTCATGGAGTTGGAGGGACATGGCTCAGAAATCATGTGTAGGGCTTTTTCCCTAACATTGAAGGAAGCAGCTCGTACGTGGTTTCGGGGATTAAAGCCTCGTTCCATCAGCTCCTTTTCCCAATTATCAGAGATATTCCTTTCTCAATTCATGGGAAGCATTCGCATTAAAAAGCCAGCCTCCCATCTGATGGATCTAAAACAGCAGCATGGAGAGACAATAAAGGAGTTCACAATACGGTTTACTGCCAAAGCCATTCAAACTGAGGGTTATACTGAAGAAAAAGGTCTTACAGCCCTCATAGCCGGAATAACGAGCGAGAAATTCAGGTTTGCTTTAGATAAGAGCCCTCTAAAAACTATGGCAGAGTTCCAAGCCAAAGCTCAAAAGTATATCAATGCAGAAGAAGTCGCGTTGACACGCCATGGAGTATAGGGTAAGAAACGCAAGCCAAAAGGAGCCTCTTCTACAGATAAAAAATATCGTCGTGATCAACGCGATCGTTCTCCCAAGAAGCCTTATTCTGGTAAATATCATAACTACACTCCTCTCAATCGATCTCATGAAAAGGTCTTAATGGAGATTAAACACAAGCCATATGTGAAGTGGCCTGTAAAGATCAAATCCGATCCCGAGAAGAGAGACAAGAGCAAGTTCTGTTACTTTCACAAAGATCACGGGCATAGAACCCAGGACTGCATCTCTCTACGAGACCATATCGAAGCCCTTATTTGAAAAGGCCATCTCCAGGATTATGTTGCTCGTAAAAATCGATCACCAGAAAGGGCGAACACCTTATCTCGCCAAAAGGAACAACCTCATCATCAAACTGACCAAGAGGAAGCTGAGCCTACGGGAGAAATCCGCACCATCGTCAGAGGACCAGCTTGCGGGGGCGATTCTCAAGCTTCAAGAAAAGCATACGCTCGAAAGGCGTCCAAAGAACCCCAGCAAATCTATTGGCTGGAACAGACGTCTAGCTCATCAAAGACCAGCCATCCTCCAATTTCCTTCACTCTCGAAGATGCAACGGGAATTCACTTCCCTCATGAAGACTCCATCGTAGTCACATTGAAGGTATCAAATTATCTGACACATCGAATTATGGTGGATACAGGTAGCTCAGCCGATATTCTATACTTGGAGGCTTTCAACAAAATGGCACTTGCCAGAAGCCTTCTCAAGCCAGTATCGACCCCCCTCATCGGCTTCGGAGGTGAGGTAGTAACACCTGAAGGAAGCATCGATCTCCCAGTTACTTTTGGAGAAAGTCCAGCGAAGACTACCGTCTTCGTAAACTTCCTCGTGGTGGATCGAAAATCAGCGTATAACGCCATTCTGGGGCGGCCGTCTCTTACTAAGGTTGGGGCAGCCTTGCACCCTTCATATCTGTGTGTCAAATTTCCTACCCCAAATGGTATCGGGGTCGTGCGAGGAAGTCAACAAGAGGCACGGTCTTGCTACCAGATAGCCCTACAAGATCGAAAGAAGGCTCAAGCGACGCCCGTTATGGAGATAGCGCAGGGTTCACCCAACTTTCCCACCAACACTTCGTTGGATCCGAGAGAGAATACTCTCCAATCAGGAACTCCTGGGGAAGAAACAGTGGCGATTCACTTAACCAAAGGTGACCCGTCCAGGGTCATATACATTGGATCCTCTTTAACCAGTGTCCATCATGAAGATCTGGTCCGTTTCCTCATCGAATACCAGGACGTGTTCGTTTGGTCTCATAAAGATATGCCAGGCATCGACCCCAATGTCATTGTACATCGTCTCAATATCGACCCGAAACATAAGCCCGTACACCAGCGTCGACGTGCCTTCACTGCAGAAAGACAAATGGCGATCAAAGCTGAAGTCGAGAAGCTACTCACGGTCAATTTCATAAAAGAAGTAGACTACCCAGAGTGGGTCGCGAACATGGTTCTCGTCCGGAAAGCTAATGGCAAATCGACTATTCAGATTTGAACAAAGCATGCCCCAAAGATAGCTTTCCGACACCGCGGATTGACTAGTTGGTCGATTCAACAGCTGGACACGCTCTGCTCAGTTTTATGGATGCTATTCTGGTTACAACCAGATCATGATGCATCCACCTGATAGCCAGCATACCGCCTTCATCACAGATCGGGGATTATATTGCTACCAGGTAATGCCGTTCGGTCTTAAAAATGCAGGGGCCACTTATCAACGTCTCGTCAACAAAATATTCGCTGCTCAAATCGGTAGGAATATGGAAGTTTATGTCGATGACATGCTCGTGAAAAGCACCGTAGAAGATGATCATATTTCTGATCTTCGAGAAGCCTTCGACCTAATGAGGAGGTATCAAATGAAATTGAACCGAGAAAAATGTGCATTCGGAGTATCTGCAGGAAAATTTCTCGGGTTCATGGTCGGTCAGCGCGGAATTGAGGCAAATCCTGAAAAGATAAAAGCATTGATGGAGATGAAATCCCCCACCACTCTGAAGGACGTCCAGCGTCTGGCTGGTCGCATCGCATCGTTGAATAGATTCATCTCGCAAGCATCTGACAAGTGCTTACCATTCTTCAAACTCCTTCGTGCAACGGCCAAGTCTGATTGGAATTGGACGCCACAATGTGAGGAAGCCTTTCAACAATTGAAGCTATACATGAGCACACCCCCCATTTTATTTAAACCTGTAGCACATGAGCAACTCATTCTGTATTTATCTGTGTCCTCTACGGCCGTTAGCGCCGCTTTAATAAGAGAAGATTTCGGGGTGCAAAGGTCCGTTTATTATATCAGTCGAGCAATGGTTGATGCAGAGACTAGGTATTCTGATATGGAGAAGCTGGCCCTAGCCTTAGTCACGGCAGGTCAAAAACTGCGACCATACTTTCAAGCCCACGCTATTCTAGTACCAACGAATCATCCACTGCGGCAAGTCCTTTAAAAACCTGAGGCTTCCGGACGCTTAACTAAACGGGCAGTCGAGATCAGCGAGCACGATATCTCATTCTGCCCTAGGACCACAGTCAAGGGCCAGGCCGTGGCTGACTTCATCGCCGAATTCACATACTCTCCTAATGATAATACCATGACCAGCGACCAGACTCCTTGGTCACTCTTCGTGGACGGGTCGTCGCGGGCCAGTGGCAGTGGAGCGGGCCTGATTTTAGTGGCTCCCGACGGGTCGCATTTCCAATATGCTCTGCGTTTCGATTCTCGTATCTCGAATAATGAAGCAGAATATGAAGCCCTGATCGTCGGCCTCGAATTGGCCATTGTCCTTGCAATTCAGAATCTGTCAATTCATAGCGACTCCCAGCTGATTGTCAACCAAGTCCTTAGAGAATTCGAGGCCAAAGAAGAAAGGATGGCCTTATACAAGTCTCGTGTCCTCATCCTGCTCGCAAAACTGAAGACTTATGAAATAATTCATATTCCTTGCGAGAAGAACCAACTTGCCGATTCCCTGGCAAAGCTCGCCTCTGCACCAGAATCCGAGTTATCACATTCGGTCCCTATCGAGCATCGTCAGAACCTAAGTATCGACCAAGCGACTCTCGAGCAAGTAATATCGGTACAATCATCTCCATGCTGGATGGATCCCATCATCCTGTATCTCAAAGACGGATACCTACCAGAGGACAAGAAAGCTGCAAGACAAATTCGCCTTCGGGCTGCCAGGTATACCTTGCAAGACGGAATATTGTTGCACAAGAGCTTTTCCTTGCCTTATTTAAGGTGTCTTCATCCAGAAGAAGCCCTTCGTGTTCTAGACGAAGTACACCAGGGGGCATGTGGTAATCACCCCAGGGGGCGATCCCTAACATATAAGGCGATGCGGCAAGGATATTATTGGCCCACTATGAAAGTAGATGCAATTGAACTTTCTAAAAAATGTGACAAGTGCCAACGTTATTCACCTATACCTCATGTACCATCCAAACGGATGACTCCAGTTGATAGCCCTTGGCCTTTCGCTCAGTGGGGGGTTGATATCATCGGGCCCTTACCCATGGGAAAGGGACAAAATAGGTTCGCGATCGTGGCGGTTGATTACTTCACCAAATGGGCCGAGGCAGAACCATTAGCCAAGATTACTGAGAAACAAACTACTAAGTTTATATGGAGAAATATCATATGCCGTTTCAGACTTCCTCACACTATAATTACCGACAACGGAACGCAGTTCGACAACACAGCCTTTGATGAATTTTGTGAAAAATGGAAGATACGTAATCTCCGCACTTCTCCATATCATCCTCAGGCGAATGGGCAGGTCGAGGCAGTGAATAAGATCATCAAGGACCACTTAAAGACCAAGTTAGGTGAATGTAAAGGTGTGTGGCCAGAACTTCTGCCAGAAGTACTATGGGCATATAGAACCACGGCTTGTACATCAACAGGTGAAACCCCTTTCTCCTTAGCATTTGGTGTCGATGCAGTAGTACCCGTGGAAATTCAAGTGCCCTCATATCGGATCGAGCGGTATGACCCCGCGAGTAATCAGGAAGACCTTCGACTTCATCTCGATCTCTTAGAAGAACGGAGAAATGCCTCCCAAGTACGAGTGGCAGCATATCAACAATGTATTGCTCGTTATCGAAATGCTAAGATTCGACCTAGATCCTTCCAACCTGGAGATTTGGTCCTGAGGCAAAAACTCGGAGTTCCCGCTCGTTCGCTGGATCCAAATTGGGAAGGCCCGTATCTGGTCATTAGGATTGTGCGACCCGGTACTTATTACCTTGAAGACATGCAGGGAAAGCCCGTACGTCGCCCTTGGCACGTGGAGCATTTGCTACGATACTATCCCTAGATTCGATGTAGTTCATAACAACATTTTATGAATAAAGTGGAAGATATCTTTTGGTCGCTACTCCATTTACTTAGACATGAATAGCCCTGAAGAGAATGCATACAATCCCTTGGCCAATTGTCTACCTTTGGTAGGGTTAAATTCACCTAGGATGGTCGCATTTTCATTTTATGGGTGACCATCCTTCTACCCTTGGTAAACTTGGAGTCTCAATCGATAGATCAGTCTATCTTTAAGAGGGTATGGTCGCCATGACCCCCCGGATTGAGCACATTTCATCTCTCAATCGATAGATCAGTCTATCTCCCCGAGGGTATGGTCGCCATGACCCCTCGGATTGAGCACATTTCATCTCTCAATCAATAGATCAGTCTATCTCCACGAGGGTATGGTCGTCATGACCCCCCGGATTGAGCACATTTCATCTCTCAATCGATAGATCAGTCTATCTCCACGAGGGTATGGTCGTCATGACCCCCCGGATTGAGCACATTACATCTCTCAATCGATAGATCAGTCTATCTCCACGAGGGCATGGTCGCTACGACCCCCCCGGGTTGAGCATAACTCATTGCAACAGGAAGGCATTCAGTGCACAAAGGAAAAGAAGGTAAACAACAACGAGAAGGTATTCATTGCATGAAAGGGAAAGAGTAAACAAGAAGAACAACAACACTTCCAAAAATATCTTTTCATTAATGATAAATGTTTATAAAATATCTGCTCGCGAGTACAGGAGAAAGGAAAACAAAAAGGAAATCAATCTCTTGGAGGAGGAGCCGTGCTCTCGACTTCAGGGCCCATTTCTGGAGCCCCTCCAGCCTGTGTGGCTTCAGTCACCTCGTTCTCAGCAGCAGCTTGCTCTTCTGCAGCTATGATGGTCGCGACTCAACCAAATTCTCCCATATCGAAGGATGGGGTCATTCGTTGCACTACTCTTAGCGCAAAGTTGCGACCAGCGTCATATGACTCATATCTTTCATCGTCATATAGCTGCTAAGTCCGGAACTCGGAAATTGCCCGAGGACCTTCCTCCGAGAGCATTTTTACAAGGGCAACTTTCTCCTCGCCCCAGTGGATCGAGTCGTCCTTGAGCTGTGCGAGAGCGGAGCGCTCTTTCTCCAGGTTCTCGTTGGCTTCTTTGAGCTGCGACCTAGCCTCCGCAAGCCGCTCCTCCAATGAGATCTTGTCTTGGCGAAAGATTCCTTCTTTCTCTCTGCCTTCTCCTTCAAGTAGGCGAGCTTCGCGAACTTAGAGTCCAAAGCTTGATACCTCTCGGTCAAAACTTGGACTTTCTCTATGAGGATCTTGATCTCCTCATCTCTCTTAGAGATCACTGCCTCACAGGACTTGAGGAGTTGATCCCTTCCTTGAACTGCCTTCTCCAAGGCAGTTCTCTTCCCCTCAGCTTCATCTATCACGCGACGGGCGGCAACGATATCACACCTCGTTCGCAGGATAAGATCTAAGCCCTGTAAAAGTAACGAAAAATGTGAGATAAAGTATTCTGGAACGTAACAACAGATTAAAGCAGGCCTTGGCAAGTCTTACCTGAACCATCCTCACCCCCGCTTCGAGGAAAAGGTTCTCAGGGCTTGGCTAGGGAAGAGAGCCGAAGGTTTGGGGGGGGGGACGTTCTCGAACAAGAATTTACATATTGGATGGAGTTGGCTGGGGATAGAATATGTCCCACTCCCAGACGGTTGGGCAACGACCAACCCTGCCGGCTCGCGAGGTGGGGGCATCGACTCGCGAGCATGTCCCTGCTCGGCAGCAGGGATCAGTTCGTGAGCAGGAGCCCGCTCTTGAGGCTCTATTTGCTCTCGAGCCTCTTCAGCTGGGGGGCAGCTGGACCCCGCCCCATCCAGGGAATTGTCAGCAATGTTAATCACTGGCGGTTCAGGTGCGACCACCAGTGAGGGAATATTGGGCCCTGCCCGCCGTGCTCACGAGAGGGGTAGGTTGATCGCTACCCTTACGGACGGGTGGTTGAGATGGTTCGGCAGGTGTTCTCTTCTGCCTTTTGGAGTTCATGCCCTTCAGTCGGGGCAGCAGACCCCTCTTCTACCCGGCCTTCGTCATCTCGGCTTCTCCTCTGGATATTAGGCCCGCTGCTGCAAGTCGCGAGGGAGACAAGCAAGCCTCGATGTGCCTATCACCAACAGGCACCTTGTACACCTTGACTATTTTCTCGTTGATCCCTCCCTTCAAATTTGGTTTTCTCAAGGCCGGGATACCTGCGAGCACAAACAAGGGACAAAGAATGAAGTAAAACCCTAAAATCTTAATTGAAGAAAACTGCACAATGTGAGATTGTGCCTACCTTCACAGAAAAAATGGGTAACCCCTGGACCTCTGGAGGAAGCAGACTCCCAGTTCCCGGAAGCGTAGAACCACCGTTTCCTCCAGCCGGGATAGTTCGAGGAGGGTTTCCCCAGCACGAAGTTATCCCGGTGCCAGTAGCACAGGTAATACCAGCCTTCGCTGGAGGGTGCTTTCTTTAGACGGAACATACGGAGGAACTCCTCCGCTGTAAGTTCCCCGTTGCCGGCCTGAGCCCAGAGGGCAAAGGAGCCAAGGACTACCCTCCATCCGTTCACGATGAGTTGCCCGGGGGCAATCTTGTAACACCGGAGAATGTCGCGTATGAAGGGATGGAGGGGGAGGCGTACCCCCAGGATGAGCTGGTACTCAAAAAAAGCTACGCATCCTGGGGGAGGGGAGTCTGGTGTCTCTCCATCTCCGGGCAATCTGAGAGTGACTGAGTCGGGGATCAGGTATCTCTCCCGTAACTCAGCCAGCCGGTCCTCTGATAAAGCAGAAGGATATCCGGCTGCTGTGTATCTCCCTGCCGGAACCCTCGCACTGCTAGAAGCAGAGGATTCCGGAGTGGCATCACCTAGAGGGACGGTGGTCTCGTCAGAGTTCCCAGCCATGAGAAGATTAAAAAGAAGAAAAGGAGAAATGGAAATGTACCCAGGTAACAGAAAAAGAGAGGAAAGAGGAACACCGAAGGAAGAAAGAAGGAAGGGGAGCACCGGAGGAAGGAGAATGACAGGAAAATGGATTACTGCTAATTCCTTTCGAAAAGCTTCTGTAGAAAACCAGAGAAATGGCGAACTCCGTATATTTATAGGCAATCATTCCGCCGTATCTGATGGTACGTGGCAGCCCCTCCTTCGATGCAGCACTCGAGCAGGCACGCCCATTAACTCCCCTGACACGTGGCAAGCGCCCCTTCATTTTCTGTCTGTGGAAAGGATGTGGAAAGCTGGCGCTCATTAATTCCAGCCCATCATGTGAGGTTCCGTTCTCGATGAAGGCAGCGGGTGGTTACGTGTGATAGTGAGCTAAGTCCTTCCCTTACGAATTCTTGGCGGCAAGGACTTGGGGGGCATCTGTTATAGGCAAAATAATGGAGATCAACTTAGCTATTAAGATTTTACACGGACGCCCATTCGACTCTCGAGATCATCTGATCGAGAGTCGCAGATCGGGTAAATACGGAAGTGCCCATTCGACTCTTGAGATCATCTGCTCGAGAGTCGCAGGATGGATAAATACGGAGCACCTATTCGCAAGGCTTCGAGCTCCCATAGCTGATAGTCAGATGAAGCAAAGCAGAGATTCCCTTCTCGATCTGCGAGCAGACCTTCTCACAAGTCATTGAAAAGTGTTACATCTGAATGAGCGAGCACTTGGACTCGCGACCATCTTCCAACATGTGAACAGTTTTTCTGTGGCGACATCCCTTAGCCTTTAGTACCAGCACCCGATTCCCATCGAGCAGCTTGTCCAATCCCTCTGTGACACCAAGTAGGGTTACACCCAGTTCGGTGGTCTCCGCCCCTTCGGCGTCTCCTTCCTCTTCGCTGGCTATGACTCCAACTACGGCTTCCAGCTCAACATGAGCAATCAGCGCTACTACTACGCCTACCAGCAGCCTGTATAGGTTGATTTTGGGCTTATCTTCTCGTGGTTCCGAATCTCAAGGGATTGCTATCAAGGAACGTGATTGCCGAAATAAGTAATTAGGTTAGATCTCGCCTCTAAGGATAAGGATCTTATCCCACGAAATCAGGGGGATCTCGATATCTTACGTAACAGATTGGATCGCTTCAGATCTATATAAAGGGATGATTCCATTAAGAGAAAGGTACACAATATTCAATCTCTGGCCTGCTTTTGCCTGGTTTTTCTTCTTCTTGCTTTGCCTGACTTAAGCATCGGAGGGCTAACGGCTGGACACCAGCCACCCTAAGTTGCTTTCTGTCTTCTTACAGGTCTATCGGAGGAAATCCCTGCTGGAGAGAAGGTGAACAACCGGAGGATCCTATTACAAAATCTGACGTTAACACGGATTTTTAAAAAAATAAATAAATTATATCTCATGTATATGAAAAGAAATAAAGTTTGGTTATTATTGAATACTTTTTAAAAAATTTCGAAAAGGACTACCTATTACCAACCAGGGGATGGTCTACCGATAACCAAATCTGGAAATGGGAAGTAGTGTGAAAGTCGTCGAAGAAATGGTAAGGCAAATTCTTGTCATAGGCATTTGGTTGAGCTGTACACCTTTAGATCTTTAGTTTGATTTATTTATGAAGAAGGTAATCCTAGAAACAAATGAGATGAACATTCACTATGCACACTGGGTTAAACTTGTTCGGATTCTTCTATTTATCAATCAATTAGCGGGGATTCTATGTGAACACTCGTTATGTTTAGGGAGTTTAAGATTTTAACCTCTATCACCTAATTTTTCTACATATTACACGTATATGTCTTGGAGTTTCTAGAAGCATTGTTTTTTAAAGAGATTTGGGTTTTGAAAAGTTGAATTTGTTTCACGCATGTTTTGCTCGAAACTAGCAAAATGCTGGTTGGGGGTGTGGCGAGCTCTGAATTGTGCATATTCTAACCCCAATTCATCACACATTATGCATGGTTAAATGTTTGAAGACTAATCTAATACATGCTTTTGTGATTGTAGGAATGCGAAAGAGATTTCACCATTATGAAGTTAAAAGACTCATTTTATATGCCTTAAAGATCAAAGGAAGAAAGTACAAGAGGTGGAGGAGAGATGTAATGAAGATTGAGGAGAGGAAATCACAATTCATAGATTGTCAGGCCGGTCGTCTGGCCAGCCGGCCAATGCAGCAGACAGGTTGGCTAAACTCTCCAGAAATCACAATTTCTCTGGACGTTTTTTTTTACACTATCCGACCTGTTAGATGGCCAGCCGGCAGATGGGTCAGCCTATTTATGAAAAACTCTAGATTGTTTGTAAGTTGATATGCAACATCCGGTCGGCCGGCCAGTGTCCCGACTGTGTAAGGACTCTCCAATCTCTCGAAGATTCCAAGTCGGTGATAGATTTTTGCTATAAAAGAATACCTTTACGTTGTTCTTAAAGCATCATAGAAGGCTTTAGAAGTCTAGAGAAGTGGAAAGGATCTTCGTGGAGCATTTACAACTCCTCTAACTAGGGTTTTTATAGTTTTCTATGCTTTCAAGTAGTTTTTCATTCGATTCTAGTTGTAGTATGACAATGTTCGGCTAGAAACTTTTAGCTAAGGCTAAGAGGTGAAGCTTGTAGCTACTTTCATTGTTTAATTCGTTTAATTCAAATATTCTTATTTAAAGTTGGATTTTTAAGTTCTGGTTTGAATAAAATTGGTATTTTTAGAAGTTTTAGGAGAGTTCATGTACTTCAGACATGAGTTCCTTGCAATTCTCTAAGATTACATGTTTTGATTGATTAAAATTGAATTGTAATAACCCTAGAGCATGCTATGATCTCTTGGTATGGCTGTTACTTCGAAGGCTACAAGTTCAAATTCTATGTGCTTAATTAGAACTAGAATCCGATTTCCTGACTTAAGTGGGATTGTGTGTGATTGAATGACTTATCTTCTAACTAGATGAGAGATAGAACTTTGAATTTGGTTATGTTTATGCTTAGATGAATGAATTCACATTAGACTACTACAAGTAGATCCTTGAGGCCTTAGTTCTTTTAATTATCAGATTTTTATAAAAGTTACTGTTTACTTAGTTTTTAAAAATTGAATTCTAAAATTGTTGAATTTGAAGTTGCTATAATGGTTTGAATTGGTTTACCCTAATTCCCTATGGATTGACCTCGGTCTTACCTAGGGCTGCACACAATTCAATTTATGATCAATTTATCGATTGAATCAAATCGAACAAATCGAATCGAATCAAATCGTTCTCCAAGATCAATTCAATTCAATTTTTTTTAAAAAAAAATTCAATTTCAATTCAATTTCAATTTTCGGTTCCGATCGATCGAATCGAATTGAAAATCGAATTGATCTGTATTGAATTGAATCGATTGATCAAATTGAATATATATATATATATATATATATATTGGTATGGAAGAAATAGATACATCATAGTGTGTTTTATTTATGCCGTCCATACATTTTTACATCTAAATTTAAGGAAAAATTTCAAAAATTAGAAAGATATATATCTCAAATTACCACACCACAACAAAACAATGGGAATTGAAAGTCTACCATTAAATTCTTCTTAGGGCCCATTGTAATGTTTATTTGTCATCCAACCTGTTGATAAGGTCACATAGACCTAGAGGAAGGGAAAAAACAAATATTATCTTGATACCAAACTTCTAAGCCCCCAAAAAGTTTTCAACAGTAAGCGTCAATCCCCCACTATTTTCTTGTGGTGTGGTCCAGTTGAGATTTGGATATGTCTCATTTTTGGGATAATGTCTTAGAATCAGCTGGAAAAATGGATGGAGGGCCTAGATAAAGCACATACACCATGGTGGAGCCCACAGAGCTTTGAAACCATCCTTTTGCATATTTGTGCCCACCCAAGAGTCCAAGACAAATCAGATTGCGTACTTAGTAACTCAATACTTGGCATACTGAGTAAACTCCATGGGGCCCACGATGATTTATTCGTTTTATCCACTCCGTTCATCCACTTTAAAAGATAATTTTATAGCTCGAGCCCAAAATTGAAGCATATATAAAGCTCAAGTGGAATAGGAAACATTGTGAATTGAACCGCTCTACCATTGAAAAATTATTGTAGGCCACAAAAGTTTTGAATCAAGCTAATATTTGTGTTTTTCATTCATACATGTCTACCTGATCTTACAAATAGGTTGGATGACAAATAAATGTTACTGTGGGCCCTAGGAAGGTTTCAACGGTGGAAATTATTATTCCCACTGTTTCATGTGGCATAGTCCACCCAAATTTCGAATATGCTTCAATTTTGGGCTCAAAGGCTAAAATGAGCAGGCAAAATGAATGGACGGTGTGGTAAACCAAATGCATTCAAAGTAAACCCAATTAAGTTTAATTAGTATGACAAAAGTGTACTAACTCAGTACGTAATCTCTAAAGTTTGCCCAAGAGTCAATTAAGTGTTACGTTGGTAACAACTTAGTGAGTGTTAACCCTACCGTGTGGGGCCTACCTTGATGTATTTTTTGTATATCCATTACGTCCATATAATTTTACGTCTCATTTTAGGACATGATCCAAAATTATAAGAAGATCAAATCTTAGGTGGACCATACCAAGAAAAAGAGTGATGAATAACCATTAAAAATTTTTTTAGGCCTCAAAAGCTTTGGATCAATACAATCTTTCTAATTTCCATGTATGGATTAGTTATTATGCATATGTTTTCAGAAGTATTTATACTAATATTACTATTTGAGGTACTATAAAATCCAAACCCACAAAACCTATAAGTTTTCAATTTGCAATTTGTGAAAAATCGAATCGAATTGAATCAAAAGATTCATCAATTCAATCTCAATTAAATTCCAAAAAAAAAATGGGTCAATTCAATTTCAATTCGAAATTTCAAAATTAAGATCAATTTCAATTTCAATTTCAATTTCGAAAATTTAAGATCAATTAAATTTCAATTTCATCTAAAATCGAATTGATCGAATCGATGTGCAGCCCTAGTCTTACCAAGTTATTACTATATCGCAAGCCTTGCACTTGAGGTGAGCAAACATGGTTCTTAGCCAGTTAGCCGTTTTGCACTGGGCTTGGTGTTGAGCTCTTAATTGTGCATATTCTAACCTCAATTCATCACTCATTATGCATGGATTTTATGTTTAAAGACTATTCTAATGCATAGTTTGTGATTGTAGGAATGAGAGAGAGACCTTTTAAATCTAATGCTAAAAGACCGCTTTAAGACACCTTGAGGATCAAAGGAAGAAAGCCCAAGAATGAAAGAAAGAAGCTATGGAAGATGGAGTTGAGAAACAAAGAAAAACACTGAAGAAATCATGTTAAAAGACCTGGCAGGGCCAGAAAAACCAAAGTGCAGAGCTGCAGGGCCATTAAAGTAAAATGCAGAAAGTTGCAGTTTCTGAAGATTAATCCAGAGATTGATCCAGAGATTGATTGCTCAGCCTGAGCGATTGATCGACAGACTTGAGCGATTGATTGCTCACAACAGAAATTGACAAAATTGTTGCTGGACTGAAGTGCAGAATTGCGATTGATCGCCCAGCCTGAGCGATTGATCGCCCATCCCATAGATCAATCGCCAGAAGGCAGATTTTTAAGAAATTTGGAAAAAACTCTCTGGACACTTTTTGCACCCTTCGATTGATCACTGGCCACTGATCGATTGATCGCCAGAAGTGACCGATTGATCTCTTAGCCAGTCGATTAATCGCCTAGATCCGAAAAAGGTAGTTTTTACTGTTATTTGAACTAGCGATTGATCGCCCAGTCTGAGCGATCAATCGACAATGGGCCCAGTTTAGAAATTTCCAAGTCTGGCTCCAATTTTCTCTACGTAGTGCATAAATTCTACGCAAATTCTTGAAGATTTTTCATTTGTGGGGTGTGAAAGCTATAAAAGGGACTTCTCCTCTTCATACCAAGGCATGCTAGGACGTAGGGATTGCTTGGGAGATGGATTCTACTTCAAGTTTTCTTAGTTTTCTTCCTGTTTTAGTAGTTTTTTATGTTTTTGAGGCTTCTAGTTCAAGGATGTTAGAGATGAACTAAAACCTCTTAGTTAGGGCTAAGAGGTGAAGGTTTTGATTTGTTTTTGATGGATTGATGCAACCTAGGTTTCCTTTTTATGTTTTAATTGAAGAATTTTAGTTCAATATGAGTTTGAATCAAGTACTAGTTTGGTTTTACTTTGATCTTTTGATGACTCCGGGCTCATGTGATTCTTAGTGATTCTAAGCTTGGTAGCTTACCTCTGAGCATTGTTTATGCTTGTGTAGTTCATTGATCTATCATCGACTCCGGGCATGGTAGACCTTTTGATTGCCTTGTGTACAATGGCCCAATCTTCATGTGGGAACTTATTCAACTAAAGTTCTTATCTTTTTATTATAATCTGAAATAGCTGTTTGCTGATTGATTTTGATTTAATTAGAGTTCTAATCATTAGTTGTAATCAAGTATAGTGATAGGATTTGATGAAAGCTATGGTTGTGAATCTCAACTAGATTGGAAAGAGGCTTGGCCTACACAATTGAGTGTGCCCAAGGCCTGAGTATTATTGTGGGAATCAAATAAATGAATGAGCAACTGTTTTAGATAATTGTTAACTGAACTGCTCTATATTCCGATCGGATAGAGATATGAATTCAATTCCGATTGAGTTATGTGAGATCTAGTTGTGTTGATGCATTGAAACTTATCAAAAGTGGATCCTTGGCGCTCTAGTGCCTTTTTAGATTGATATTACCTTACACATTCACTATTTAAACCCAAATCATTATTTTCCAGCTTTAGTTCTTAATCAAATCTTAATTATTAGTTATTTTAGTTAAATTCTGAGAATACCCATTCATAAATCTCTGTAGGAATGATACTCGGTCTTTTCGAATTATTACTACATCGCAACCCTACACTTGGGGAGTGAACACTTGGGATAATCTATCAATCTAATCTTGAATTGGAGATAACTCCCTTTTTTCTTCATATGGTCCTTCTCCTTCTTCTTCGGCCACCTGAACCATGACCACTTGCACTGGCCGAACCTTCTGAGCTGGCCTCTATCTTGACTCGGTGACTGTCGTGGGTTTAGAATTCTTCACAAGTGCAGTTTCGATCAGTCCATGCTGGACATAGATGACCTTAGACAGTAGCGGGAATTGTTCGACTTTCAATGCAGGTACTGAAGGTCTTGTCGCTATGGTCTGGTTACTGATAAGGGTCTTCTGCTTATTCTTGGGCTATCATTGCCTCCTAATCACGGGACGAGGTATTGCAGCCTCCATCTTTTTGCATGCAGTTATGATGGCTGCTTTCTTCTGTTCCTTCTTTTGTCGGGGCGTTTCGACTAGCTATCATTCTGAGTTAGGAGTGGTCGTCACGGTTGTGGTGAAATGGGGATAGCTGAAACCTCCGGTAGCGAAGAAGACGCATGAACTTATGACCGAGCATGCCATTTCTCTTGTCTGCGTTAGTACCTTGCTAATTCTGCGGTGTCATACACTTATTAGAACAACTCATAAATACGGTCGGGAGTATGAACCCATTGATCACGGTGCATAAACTGACGAAAATAAGCAAGAAGAAGGACAAATACATGTGCAGTTGTGGAAGTTTGTGGGTTTGAAAACCTTTTGATTTAATGTCTATTGCCTTAAACATGAAGGGAAGACGTTCCCATTGAGAGTTGCCAGTTTGGGGCCAAAATGCGCCAAATAATTCTCCTTACGATAACTCATGTATGTATACATTTGTATTTATAAGCGATTTGTATTAGAATATTCCTTTACTTAGAGCTAACCAGAGATTTTAGGTTCGATCCCCAACAGAGGCGCCAGTTTGTTAGAACTGAAAATACTACAATGACATTTTCCGTGTATTTTTGTTCTATGGTTTTGAATAATGGAAACATTCATAGACAATCACAAGCATTCACAAAAGTATACAAGAAGAGATGTCGTAAGGCGAATTTTATTCTAGAGATTCTGAGATCTTATACATTTCAGGCCGTAATCTAGCACAAGTCTTCATTCGCCTCAAGTGCAAGGCTGCGATGTAGTAATAATCTCGATAATATCAAGGTCGATCCACAGGGAATTAGGCAAACAACTCTAAAGTTTTCCAGCAACTTTGATTAAAACAGTTTAGGATTTTAATTGCATGAACTTAAACAAAACAGTAACTTAAACAATAAAATTTGATTAATAAGGGAAACTAAGGCCTTAAGGATCCACTTGTAGCAATCTTATGTTAATCCATTCAATCCAAGCATAAAACACAACTAGATTCAAAGTTCTATCTCTCCTCTAGTTGGGAGATAAAGCATTGAAACATATATGATCTCACTTAAGTTAGAAATTCAAGTTCTAGTTCTAATTAAGTACAAAGCATTTAAAATTATAGCCTTTGGAGTAACAGCCATGGCTATGGACTATGGCATGCTCAAGGGTTACCATAATTCGAATCTAATCAAGTCAAACATGATAATCTCAGAGAATTGCAAGGAATCCATGTCCGAAGCACATGAACTCTCATAAAACTTCTAAAAGTATCAACTTTATTCAAACTAGAACATTCAAAAATCCAACTTGAAGTAAAAGTACTTGAATCAAACTAAATTAAACTTGAAATTGGCTACAAGCTTCACCTCTCTGCCCTAGCTAAGAGGTTCTAGTCGAGCATTATCATACTACAACTAGAATTGGAAGAAAAACTAAAGAAAAACATGTAAACTAGAAAAATTGGAGTTGCAGACGCTTCACAAAGCTTTCATTCACCTTCTATGACTTTCAATCTCTTCTAAGATGAGTTTAGATGAGGCCCTAGGTGCCCTTTTATAGATTGGTGTAGAAGACTCCAGATTGCACAAGAAATCACGCAAATGCACAGAGAAAATCAGAGCTTGTAAAAGTTTCTGGGTGTTGACCGGTCGGCCGAAGATTGTGCCTCAAAACACATATTTCTCTGGACCTTCAATTGCATAGGCCGACCCACTAGCTAGCCGGCCGGTTAAGTGGCCCACCTTCATAAAAATCATACAGTAAATTTGTTGTTTTTAGAGGGTTTGGCTAGCCGGCCGGCTGGTGGGCATCTAAAATTGCTAATTTTCAGCTTTTCTTCCTCTGTCTTTAATGTATCCTTGCTCCACCTTTGGTCTTGTATTCCTTTGATCTTCAATGTGTACAAAGTGACCCTTTTAAGCATCAAATTAGTAAAGTCTCCGTCTCATTCCTACAATCACAAAACATACATTAGAATATTCTATTAAACATGCAAACCATGCATAATGTGTGATGAATTGGGGTTATATTATGTATAAATTAGAAGCTCAACATACCCCCAACAAGCATTTTGCTAGTCTGAGCAAAACATATGTGAAACAAGTTCAAATCTCAAATACCAACTCTCCTTTAGAAACTATGCTTCTATATATTTCAAAACATACAAGTGCAAAAATCAGAGAAACTGGGTGATAGAAGCTGAAACCTTGAACTCTCAAAATATAATAAGTGTTCATATAGAATTCTCGCTGATTGATTGATAAATAAAATAACTTGAACAAATCAACCTAGTGTGCATAGTGAATGTTCATCTCATGAATTTTCGGGATTATCTTCTTCATAGATCAACTAAATTATGGATTTAAAAGTGTAAAGATCAACAACAAGCCTATGACAGAAATTTGCCTTAACATCCTTCCGACAACTTTCACACTATGTCCCATTTCTGGCTTTGGTTACGGGTAGACCATCCCCCGGTTGGTAATAGGTAGCCCTTTTCAAAATTTTCCACCATTTTTCAATCATACTCATATTTTCTTTCCTTCTTTCATTTTCATACACTTTAGATAAGATTTTTAGAAATCCATATCTTTCGTTATTTTCCCATGAACAAGGATGGACAAAGTACCCCGTCTTGGTTCCTCAACACCTTAAATCTAAGCCTAGCTAATCCACCAATCTACATAATCCTTTCAAACCATGAGAATCGTGTAACATGAACTAGGTGTAAAAGTGTTCAAAGTTTTTATCAATCATATAAATAGGGGAATTCACATATAAAACCATTATATCAAAGGTAGTTCAAGACTTGCAATATTAATCACTTCTTGTCTCATTTTCTTATACTCGTATCATCTCGAATGCATAGAAACAAGGTTTTTCAAAAGAGTTTTGATTTTCAAAAAAATTTGAAAAAGTTTCAGCATATAATAATGCTCGAAATGTCCATAAATTGTTAGATGAGGAATCTCATCTCACCCCCAACCAAATCTTGCATTGTCCTCAATGTAAAAGATGTGCAATGAGCAAAAACATGAGAGCAATGATAAAAAATAAAAGAGAGTGAGAACAAGAGTACTTGAGAGAGTCAATCATGGAAGTCTATAACTCCGGCAACTAAATCGATTATAGAAATAAACCTAAAACAGAAAAATAACTAAACCTAATCTACGTAAAGCAATAAAAGATATCTAACCCATCCTTTTAGAAAGAGTATCTCCATCAAACTAGGAGATTGATTATCATTATAACATCCAAAAGGACAAATTTGAGCAGGATCATCAAGTGGTGTAACAAATTTTTCAGTAGAATTATCCACCATCCTGCTTTGTAAAGTACATTGGTGACATCAACCATTCTAACCCAATGAAAATCCTGCTGAAAATTTTCAGCGGGTTCCTCAATAAAATTGTTAAATGTACTAGGAAAGGAAAATTGCATTGGTTGGACAGCATTGAATATGGATCTCCTTTCCATCTTGTCTGGGAAAAAATATGTCAAATATGGGTCATCCCAGAAGTGTTCTTCGGTTTGAACAAACCAAAGAGATGTGGAGACTTCAATCGCTTCATCCTCACAAATTGGGATGGTCTCCACATAATCATCTTTTATCGATGCTTCCACAATCGATTTTTCAGTTTGGCACTCTGTGGAAGGAAGCTTTTTAGGCACCGAAAGGGTCTCCCTCAAGGCGTGCACTATGTCCTCAATCACGGGATCATCCCAATCTTCAAAGTAAGCCAAACACTCTTCTAGAGTGTAGGAGACATCAAGGGAGGGGATTTTCATATTTTGACCCTTTACGTCTTCCTCTTTCTCAGACTTTTGTGTAGGTTGGAGTGGGTCCTCAACTTCTACACCTTTAGAAATTGGCCTCTCTGTAGGCAAGTCAAGCACCAATTCTTCCAATTCCTACATAACAAATTTGTGTAAATAAAAAATTGGTGATTTGTCAAGTAAATTTTTTGAAATTGACACTTCTAAAGTCTTATTAATAATATAATTGACTTCATCCTTAGAATGTGTCAAACATGTCCCCAAGCTTCTAGGTAGATTGGGTTGGAAATACTCCCTATCCTCCTTAGATTCTATCATATTTATCTTATGAGACCGTCATCATCGCCCAAATCCTCAAAGGGATCGAAGCAAAGAACATTTAGAGGATCAAGATTCTGATTTAAACCAAACTCCTCTTCTACGATGGATTTAATCATGTCAACTTCATTAACATCCTCATCATCCTTATGCCTTTTACCCAAGTGGAATACATTCACTTCTAATGTCATGTTCCTAAAGGACAATTGTATCACCCCATTCCGGCAATTGATGACTGCGTTCGATGTAGCCAAGAATGGGCGGTCTAAAATTTTCTATATTTGAGTGTTAGTATCCATAACCGGTTACGTGTCCAATACGATAAAATCCACCGGATAGTAGAATTTATCAACTTGGACCAATACATCCTTGACTATCCCTCTCGGTACATGAATGGATCTATCAGCGAGTTGCAATGTGGTTTTGGTGGGTTTTAATTTACCAAGGCCTAATTGCTCATATACCGAGTATGGGATTAAATTTACGCTTGCCCCCGAGTCTAGTAATACATGTTCAATCCGGTAGTCACTAATGATGCATGAAATTGTGGGACTACCGGGATCCTTGAATTTTGGGGGGTCTTTTGAGTGAGAATGACACTCACTTGCTCATTTAGGAATGCCTTTTGCTGTACATTATATTTGCGTTTGGTTGTGCATAAGTCCTTAAGAAACTTGGCATAAGAGGGGATTTGTTTAATGGCGTCAAGCAATGGAATGTTGATCTTAACTTGTCAGAAAATCTCTATTGAGAGTTTGGAAGATGTTCGCTCGCCTCAAGTGCAAGGCTGCAATGTAGTAATAATTCTCGGTAAGACCGAGGTCAATCCACAGGGAAATAAGTAAACAATTCCAACTACTCTAATAACTAGAATCTAAGAAGTTTAGGAAAATAGTTTTTCACATAAAACAAGAAAATCTGAGATTTGGGAAGAACTAGAGCATCAAGGATCCACTTGTAGTAGTTCAATACCAATCCATTCATCCAAGCACAACACAATTAGAATCAAAGTCCTATCTCTCATCTAATTGGATGATATAACATTTAATCACAAACAGTCCCACTTAAATCTGGAAATCAGATTTCTAGTTCTAATGAAGCACATAGAACTCAAACTTGTAGCCTTCGAAGTAACAACCATGCTTAGAGACTATGGCATGCTTTGAGGTTACTACAATTCGAATATAAACAAACCAATCATGGCAATCTCAAAGAATTGCAAGGAACTCATGTCCAGAGTACACAAACTCTCACAAAACATCTAAAAATCTAAGTTTTATTCAAACTAGAACTTGAAAATCCATAAATAAGTAAAGGGTACTTGAAGAAACGAATTAAAGCATTGAAACTAACTACAAACTTCACCTCTTAGCTTTAGCTAAGAGGTTAACTAGAAGAAAGCATTAAAAACTGGAAACTATAACTAGAAGAAGAAGAAAACTAGTTGTAGGAGGCTAGGAAGCCTCCTAGGTCTTGATCTCTTTACCCCTACGTTGCTAGATGCCTTAGGAGGAGAGTGGAGGTGGCCTTTTATAAGAGAAATCCTACATCGACTTGGAAAGTTCGAGAATCTGCGAAGTCCTTCTGTAATTTGGAAACCCGGAATTGAAATCGAAGTTTTTGGAGCACCTTAGACTTGTCTAGCGACCGGCCTAAGAAGCATAAAAAAAGTACAGTAAGATGTATATTTTTAGACTACTATAGACCTGTTTGGAGACCTGTCTGGCGACCAATCTTCGGACAGGTCTTAAGATAGGTCATGGGTCAGGTCTAAGAGATATTTTTCTATATTTTCTTCTTTTTCTCTTCTCTTTGTTTCTTCTTCTTTCCTCCACCTTTTGCCACTTGTTCTATTGATCTTGAATGCATATAAAGTGACTCTTTTGACCATGAATTAGTGAGGTCTCCCTCCCATTCCTACAATCACAAAAATATGTATTAGATTAGTCTTTAAACATGAAAACCATGCATAATGAGTGATGAATTGGGGTTAGAATATGCAAAATTCGAGGCTTAACACATGTTAAGCTCTTAAATGTGTATATTCTAACCCCGTTTCATCACTAACTATGCTAGAAATACATGATTAAAGACCCAACTAATGCATGGTTTTGTGATTGTAGGAATGAGAGAGAGAATTCACCAATTGAAGGCATAGAGATGCTATTTACAAGCATTAAAGATCAGAAGACCAAGCGTTAAAAGGTGGAAGAAAGAAGTAAATGAGAGAAGAAAGAAGGCAGAAGAAAGCACTGAAGATCGGTCGTCCGACCGGTCGGCCATAGCCCAGGATCGGTCGTCCGACCGGCCCAGACACCCAATAGGAGGACTTTGCTGCCAAACCTTACTGGACCATTCACGACCGGTCGTTCACTGCTCTGACTGGTCGTTAAATTAAATTTTTGGGCAGAAAACTCTCTGGACATTTTTTTTCACTTTTGAGACTGGTCATTCGACCAGTCGGCTGCGTAACAGAGCTTCTTCTACAAGCTCTGAATTTTGCTCCGTAAAACGCTATTTTTGTGGGATTTCTCAAAGTTTCTTTACACCAAGGGCTCCAAACCTATAAAAGGACTCCTCTAGCTCGTTCCTAAGGCATCTTAGAAGACAATTACCATGGTGGGAGGTGGCAGAAGTCGGATTCGTAGTTCTACAATTCCTTCTAGTTTGTTTTTCTAGTTTTATGTTTTTCTTAGTAGCTTTCATGTTTCCTTAGATCATGAACGGCTAAATATCTTAGCTAGGGCTAAGAGGTGAAGCTTGTAGTGAATTTAAGATGTTTTAATTCATTTTTTTTTCAAGTTGAATTATTAGTGAAGAACAATGATTTGAAGTTTGAATAAAGTTCTAAGTAGTTTTTCTTAATCTTATGATGGCTCATACATGTTTAGAAGAATTGCTTGAGTTCTTAATTGTTTTGAATGATTCTAAACCTGTACGCTCCGAGGAATCGGATTCAATACGCTCTAGACCTTTGATTCTCATGTGGGAACTTCATACCAAGTGTTCTTCTTTTCTGAATTTCTGAAATATGTGTGATTTTGTAAGTGATTTGAATGAAGTTCAAATCATGATCTAGTTATGCTTTGTGACAGAGTTTAATGATGATTATGATTGTGATCCTAATCTATTGGAACTAGGATTGACCTACGTAATTGAGTATACTCAAGTCCTAACTTGAATTGAGGGAATCATGTATTTGAATCACACATATGGCAGATTGTTTGTTATAACCGCTCTATCATCCAGCTAAATAGGATTTAATTTTGATTCTAGTTGAGAAAGTGAGAAACCACAGTGAATTAAGCATTAAGGATTGCTACAATGGATCCTTGAACCCCTAGTGCTCTTCTATATTGATCACATTCACCTTTAGTTCAAAATTGATATCTACATTCAATTTAAAAATCCTATTTAGTTAGTTCTTAATTAGAAACCATTGGAAGTGTTTTGTGATTCCTACACAAGTCCTTGTGGATCGACCTCTGTCTTACCGAGATTATTACTACATCGCAACCTTACACTTGGGGAAGTGAACAAGTTTTTGGCGCCATTGCCAGGGACTTTGACGGTTTTTTACAAAATTTCTGAAAATAGTTTCTATTTGAGATTTTTAGGACTTCTTTACTTAGTTTGTTTTCCTTGTTTTATTTTTTTAGGAATTTTAGGAGTCGAAGTAGTCACTTCAAATCAGGTTTTTCTAACCCTTTTCTTTTTATTTTTCTGAGATTTGCATGCCATATTGGGTTCAGGATTCTAATAACTGACTCATTAGTGAAGGGGGAATTGTTGAAGGGATTGATAAGGAGCCACGTGATAAGAAATGTTTAGACTCTCCAATTTTGTCTGACAGTATGGCTGAGAATCAACCCAACCCTATGGCCAATCAAAATTTGGGCCAAACCAAAACGGGTGAGAATGAGGTTTAGAATATTCCTCGACCTAGAACTTTACGTGATTACTTGCAACCAGCAAGAGCGAGTACTCCCTCATGCATAATTTTTCCACTCAATGCAGGGAATATTGATATAAAACCGAGAGTAATCCAACTCCTTCCCAAGTTCCTTGGTTTAGACAGTGAGAGCGCATATCAACATCTTAAGGAATTCGATGAGGTGATATCCATGTTGCATTTTGCAAACGTATCTGATGATGTGTGAGACTTAGGTTATTTTCTTTTTCTCTTAAAGAGAAGGCTAAGGCTTGGCTTCATGCATTAAGGCTAAGATCAATCAGCACATGGACTAAGATGACTAGGGAGTTCATTAAAAAAATTTCCTACTCATAAAACAAACATATTGAGGCGCCTAATCATGAATTTTGCTCAAAAAGAGGATGAGACCTTCTTCCAATGTTGGGAGGGGTTCAAAGACTTGTTGAACACATGCCCACATCATGGCTACAAAATTTGGCGGGTAATAAGCTTTTTCTATGAAGGACTGACTTCGCCCATGCGTCACTTTGTAGAGATGATGTACAATGGAGAATTCATGAATAAGGAAGCTGAGGAAGCATGGGACTATTTTGATATCTTAGCCGAGAATGCAGAATCTTAGTATACAAACAAACCAACAAATCCCAAGATAAGCCAACAAAGAAAAAAGGGAGGAATCTATGTCCTCTGCAAAGAGGACAACATAAGTGCACGTGTAGCAAGCCTCACAAGAAAAGTTGAGGCCATGGAATTAGGGAAGGGAGAAAAGACTAAGGAAGTTGAGAATATTTGTGGAATTTATTCCGGTAACCAACATGCAATACAGGATTACCTTACAATCTCTGCATTCCAAAAAGTTCTACAAGAACAATCAAATGCCATAAATAATTATCAACGACCATTTAGCAATCTAAACTCGAACATGTATAATTCTAGTTGGAAGAACCATCCCAACTTCAGTCGGAGGAATGGACCAACTGCGAATGCAAACAACACCCCTCAAGCTCAACCTTTACTAGGTCCATCCCTAGTAATTACACCAAAAGCTACGCTAAAGGAGATGTTGGGTGCATTCGTATCGGTTCAAGCTGAATATAACAAGACTAATTCTTTGAAAATTGATGGGTTCATGCAAGAGCAACTGAAATTCAATCAAAATTCATCTCAAGCCATTAATGACTTGAAAACCTTAATGGCTAGAGTTAAATCTCATCTTAATGTTAGGAAGAAAGGCACACTTTCTGCTCAACCTCTTCCTAACCCAAGAACCCAATTTGAGATATAAGACACAAGCTCGTACTCCCAACATATGGAGCATGTTCAAGTTATCACCACCTTGAGGAGTGGCAAAATAATCGATAAATCTAATCCGGTGAAGGCCCCAAAGCCTAATGATCCAGAAATTTCTAAAGAGGATTGTTAATGTCAGATTTTGTAACGAGATCCTCCGGCTTTTCTCCTTCGCTCCAGGAGGGATTTCCACCACCAGACCTGAAGCAAGACAGCGAATAAGGGTGGCTGGGGACCAGCCGTTAGCCCTCCGACGCTTAAGTTAGGCCACAGAAGAGAAGCCAAGCAAAACGGGACCAAGATTGAATGATGAGTACCTACCTCCTCTTCAAGGGAGCCATCCCCTTATATAGATCTGAAACAATCCAATCTGTTACGTGAGATGTCGAAATCCCGTTGATGTCGCATACGATACTGAGAATCCGCTGATTTCATGGGATAAGATCCTATCTTTTTAGTCAGATCCAACCCAATGATTTATTCCAACAATCACGCCCCTAGATGGTAATCCCTTGAAATCCGGCTGGATCCGGCCGGAAGCCATAGTTGGAGTCATAGCCTCCGAAAAGGAAGGAGACGCCCGTAGCTGGGAGTCATGGCCTCCGAAAAGGAAGGAGACGCCCGTAGCTGGGAGTCATGGACTCCGAAAAGGAAGGAGACGCCCGTAGTAAAGCAGCTCGCAGGTTAAAATGTGGTCGCGAGTCCAAGTACATATTTTGGGTGTAATGTCTTTCAACGACTTGTGAGAAGGTCTGCTCGCGGATCGAGCTTTGCCGTATTTGACTATCGGTTATGAAGACTCGGGACTTGCGAATAGCTGCTCCGTATTTTTCAATCTATGACTCTTGATCAGGTGATCTCGAGAGTCGAATGGACGTCTCATACCTATCCAACATTCGACTCTCGATCAGATAATCTCGAGAGTCGAATGGACGTCTCATACCTATCCAACATTCGACTCTCGATCAGATAATCTCGAGAGTCGAATGGACGTTTTGGGCATTTCCGCGTGAAATCTTATCTCCATCATTTTGCCTATAACAGATGCCCCCCAAGTCCTTGCCGCCAAGAATTCTTTAAGGAAAGGACTTAGCTCACTATCACATGAAACCGCTCGCTACCTTCATCGAGAACGACACCCCTCATGATGGGCTGAAATTAATGAGCGCCAGCTTTCCGCAGCCTTTTCGCTGATGGAAAATGAAGGGGCGCTCGCCACGTGTTTGAGGAGTTAATGGGCGTGCCTGCTCGAGCGCTGTGTCCAACGAGGGACTGCCACGTGCCATCAGATACGGCGGAATGATTGCCTATAAATATACGGAGTCCGCCATTTCTTTGATTTTCTTTTATACAAATGTATATGTAATCATCTGATTATTAATGAAAAGATGTTTTTGGAAGTGTCGCTGTTTCGTTGCTGTTCTCCCTTCATCTTTTATTTTTTGCTTGTTAATCTTGAATGGATTCGTCAGAGATGTGACCCTTTAATTCGAGCATGAGCTAAGCTGCTCGCGATCAGGATGTGACCCCGTTCGCTGCCCTAATTTGGGCACGAGCTGTGGTGCTCGCATTTTGGAGTGCGATTCCTCCTCTCACCAATCGCGAGTAACTAACTCATGAAAAAATGAATTAGACTCAATCCGGGGGTCGTGAGACCATGTCCGCGTTGAGATAGACTGATCTATCGATTGAGATTATGAAAAAATGAATTAGACTCAATCCGGGGGTCGTGAGACCATGTCCGCGTTGAGATAGACTGATCTATCGATTGAGATTTTGATTCTACCAAGGGTAGAAGGTTGGTCAAGAGATGGTATTCATTCTCTTCGGGGCTGTTCAGGTCCATGAGAATGGAGAAGCGACCAACTAGTAATGATTTCAATCCTACCAAAGGTAGGCAATTGGCCAAGAGGACGTGTAAGCACTCTTCAGGGCTATTCCGGTCCATATAAATGGAGTAGCGGCCAAAAGATATCTTTCACTTTATTCATAAGATGTTATGATAAACTACATCGAATCTAGGGGTAGTATCTTAGCAAATGCTCCACGTGCCAAGGGCGACGTACAGGCTTCCCTTGCATGTCTTCAAGATAATAAGTACCGGGTCGCACAACCCTAATAACCCGATACGGGCCTTCCCAATTCGGATCCAATGAACGAACAGGAATTCCAAGATTTCGCCTTAGAACCAAATCTCCGAACTGGAAAGATCTAGGTCGAACCTTTGCATTCCGATAACGAGCAATACGTTGTTGATATGCCGCCACTCGTACTTGGGAAGCATTTCTTCGTTCTTCCAAGAGATCGAGATGAAGTCGGATATTTTCCTGATTGCTCGCGGGATCATACTGTTCGATCCGATATGAGGGCACTTGAATTTCCACTGGTACCACTGCGTCAACACCAAATGCTAAGGAGAAAGGAGTTTCACCTGTCGATGTACAAGCCGTGGTTCTATAGGCCCATAACACTTCTGGCAGAAGTTCTGGCCACACCCCTTTACATTCACTTAGCTTGGTCTTTAAATGATGCTTTATAATTTTATTCACTGCCTCGACCTGCCCATTCGCCTGTGGATGATATGGAGAAGTGCGGAGATTACGTATCTTCCATTTGTCGCAAAATTCATCAAAGGCTGCGTTGTCGAACTGCGTTCCGTTATCGGTAATTATGGTATGAGGAAGTCCGAAGCGACATATAATATTTCTCCACATAAACTTAGTAGTATGTTTTTCAGTAATTTTGGCTAATGGTTCTGCCTCGGCCCATTTGGTGAAATAATCAACCGCCACGATCGCGAACCTATTCTGTCCCTTTCCCATAGGTAAGGGACCGATGATATCGATCCCCCACTGAGCAAAAGGCCAAGGGCTGTCGACTGGGGTCATCCGCTCAGACGGTACACGAGGTATAGGTTGATATCGTTGACACTTGTCACATTTTTTAGAAAATTCTATGGCGTCTGCTTTCATAGTAGGCCAATAATATCCTTGCCTCATCGCTTTATATGCTAGAGATCGCCCCCTGGGATGATTACCACATGCCCCCTGGTGTACTTTATCTAGAACACGATGTGCTTCTTCTGGGTGAAGACACCTCAAATAAGGCAAGGAGAAGCTTTTTCGCAACAAAATTCCATCTTGTAAGGTGTACCTGGCAGCTCGAAGCTGAATTTGTCTTGCAGCTTTCTTATTTTCTGGTAGGTATCCATCTCTGAGATAAAGGATGATAGGATCCATCCAGCATGGAGACGATTGTACCGATATAACTTGCTCGGGAGTCACTTGATCGATACTCAAATGTTGACGGTGCTCGATGGGGATCGAATGCGATAGTTCTGATTCTGGTGCAGAAGCGAGTTTTGCCAAGGAATCGGCCAGTTGGTTCTGCTCGCGAGGGATATGGAATATTTTGTAAGTCTTCAGTTTGGCGAGCAGGATGAGGACACGAGACTTGTATAAGGCCATTCTTTCTTCTTTGGTTTCGAATTCGCCAAGAACTTGGTTGACAATGAGCTGGGAGTCGCTATGAATTATCAAATTCTGGACGGCGAGGACAACAGCTAGCTCGAGGCCAACAATAAGGGCCTCATATTCTGCTTCATTATTGGAGACACGTGATTCAAAACGCAGAGCGTATTGAAAATGCGACCCGTCTGGAGCCACTAAAATCAGGCCCGCCCCACTGCCACTGGCCCGTGACGACCCGTCCACAAAGAGCGACCAAGAAGTCTGGTCGCTTGTCATGACGCTATCTTCAGAAGAATATGTAAATTCGGCGATGAAGTCAGCCACGGTCTGGCCCTTGACTGCGGTCCTAGGACAGAATGAAATATCATGCTCGCTGATCTCGACCGCCCATTTAGTTAAGCGCCCGGAAGCCTCAGGCTTTTGAAGGACTTGACGTAGTGGATGATTTGTTGGTACTAAAATAGCATGGGCTTGAAAGTATGGTCGCAGTTTTCGAGCTGCCGTGATTAAGGCTAGGGCCAGTTTCTCCAAATCAGAATACCTAGTTTCTGCATCAACCATTGCTCGACTGATATAATAAACGGGCCTTTGCACCCCGGAATCTTCTCTTATTAAAGCGGCACTAACGGCCGTGGAAGACACAGATAAATAAAGAATGAGTTGCTCATGTGCCACAGGTTTAGATAAAATGGGGGGGGGGGGCGCTCATGTATTGCTTTAGTTGTTGAAAAGCTTCTTCACATTGAGGTGTCCACTTCCAATCAGACTTGGCCGTTGCACGAAGGAGTTTGAAGAAGGGCAGGCACTTGTCGGATGCTCCCGAGATGAACCTGTTCAATGATGCGATGCGACCAGCTAGACGTTGAACGTCCTTCAGAGTCACTGGGGATTTCATCTCTAGCAATGCTTTAATCTTTTCGGGATTCGCCTCAATTCCACGTTGGCCAACCATGAACCCAAGAAATTTCCCTGCAGATACTCCAAACGCACATTTTTCTGGATTTAATTTCATCTGATACTTCCTCATCAGATCAAAGGCTTCTCGAAGATCAGGAATGTGGTCATCTTCATCGATGCTTTTCACAAGCATATCGTCAACATAAACTTCCATGTTCCTACCGATTTGAGCAGCGAATATTTTGTTGACAAGACGCTGATAAGTGGCCCCTGCATTTTTTAGACCAAACGGCATTACCTGGTAGCAATATAGTCCTCGATCTGTGATGAAGGCAGTATGTTGGCCATCAGGTGGATGCATCATAATCTGGTTGTAACCAGAGTAAGCATCCATAAAACTGAGGAGGGCGTGTCCAGCTGTCGAGTCGACCAACTGGTCGATTCGTGGTGTCGGGAAGCTATCTTTGGGACATGCTTTGTTTAAGTTTGAATAATCGACGCACATCCTCCATTTGCCATTAGCTTTCCGGACGAGAACTACGTTGGCGACCCACTGTGGGTAGTCAACTTCTTTTATGAAATTTGCCGCGAGCAACTTCTCAACTTCAGTTTTGATCGCCATTTGTCTTTCTGCAGTGAAGGCACGTCGACGCTGATGTACGGGTTTATGCTTCGGGTCAATGTTGAGACGATGTACGATGACATTAGGATCGATGCCCGGCATATCTTTATGAGACCAAGCAAACACGTCCTGGTATTCAGTGAGGAAACGGATCAAATCTTCGCGGTGGATACTGTTTAAGGAGGAACCGATATACACGATCTTAGACTGGTCGTCTTCGGTCAAGCGAATCGCCACTGTTTCCTCCCCTGGAGTTCCTGATTTCAGAGCACTTTCCCTTGGATCCAACGCGGTGGCGAGAACGTCGGATGATCCTTGAACTATTTCCATGACAGGTGTCGCTTGAGCCTTCTTTCGATCTTGGAGGGCTATCTGGTAACAGGACCGTGCCTCCTGCTGACTTCCTCGCACGACCCCTATACCATTTGGGGTCGGAAATTTAACGCATAAATATGAAGGGTGCAAGGCCGCTCCAACCTTAGTTAGAGACGGTCTCCCCAAGATGGCGTTATATGCTGATTTTCGATCCACGACGAGGAAGCTTACGAAGACGGTGGTCTTCGCTGGACTCTCCCCAAAGGTGACTGGGAGATCGATACTTCCTTCGGGTGTCACCACTTCTCCTCCAAAGCCGACAAGAGGGGTCGATACTGGCTTGAGGAGGTTTCTGGCAAGTGCCATCTTGTCAAAAGCCTCCAAATACAGAATATCGGCCGAGCTACCTGTATCCACCATAATTCGATGAGTCAGATAATTTGATACCTTCAATGTGACTACGATGGAATCTTCATGAGGGAAATGAATTCCCGCTGCATCTTCGAGGGTGAAAGAAATTGGGGGAGGGCTAGCCTTCGAAGAGTTGGACGTTTGTTCCAGCCAATAGATCTGCTGGGGTTCTTTGGACGCCTTTCGGGCGTATGCCTTTCTTGAAGCTTGAGAGTCACCCCCGCAAGCTGGACCCCCGACGATAGTGCGAATTTCTCCTGTAGGCTCAGCATCCTCTTGGTCGGTTTGATGATGAGACGGTTCCTTTTGGCGAGATGAGGTTTTCGCCCTTTCTGGTGACCTATTTTTAGGAGCAACATAATCCTGGAGATGGCCTTTTCGAATGAGGGCTTCGATATGGTCTCGTAGAGAGATACAGTCCTGGGTCCTATGCCCGTGATCTTTGTGGAAGTAACAGAACTTACTCTTATCTCTCTTCTCGGGATCGGATTTAATCTTTGCAGGCCACTTCACATATGGCTTGTGTTTTATCTCCATTAGAACCTTTTCAGGAGACCAATTAAGAGGAGTGTAATTATGATATTTACCAGAGTAAGGCTTCTTGGGAGAACGATCGCGCTGATCACGATGGTATTTTTTATCTGTAGAAGTTCCTTCTGGCTTGCGTTTCTTACTTTGTACTCCATGGCGTGTCAATGCGACTTCTTCTGCATTGATATATTTCTGAGCTTTGGCTTGGAATTCCGCCATAGTTTTCGGCGGGCTCTTATCTAAGGCAAACCTAAATTTCTCGCTCGTTATTCCAGCAATGAGGGCTGTGAGACCCTTTTCTTCAGTGTAACCCTCGGTTTGAACGGCTTCGGCAGTGAACCGTACTGTGAACTCTTTTATTGTCTCCCCATGTTGCTGTTTCAGATTCATCAGATGGGAGGCTGGCTTTTTAATGCGAATACTTCCCATGAATTGAGAAAGAAATATCTCCGATAATTGAGAAAAGGAACTGATGGAAAGTGGCTTTAACCCCCGAAACCACGTACGAGCCGCTTCCTTCAATGTAAGGGGAAAAGCCCTACACATGATTTCTGAACCATGTCCCTCCAACTCCATAAGGGACCTATATGTTTCCAGATGTTCCAGAGGATCGCCAATGCCTGTATACGGAGCGACAACAGGCGTTCGATACTTTCTAGGCAACGGGGCTTCCATGACCTCGCTTGTGAAGGGAGATTCAGATTGATGTATTGCCGCCATGACAGCAGATGGCCGATTTGCCTGGTATCTCTGCTCCATGACATCAAAACGGTCTTAGATTCTTTTGAGATCTCCTTCCCATGGCAAGGTATAGCTAGACGTTTCGGCGGTGGAGCCTTGCGGTTGAGGTTGTCGAGACGAACTGGAATGTATAGAATGTGGAGACGGCACAGGGGGATGGCCGCCAAGTGGTGGGACCTGTGGTTCATCCATAGAATGCCTGGAAGCAACTGGTACGGGTGGCGGTGGTAACCCTTCGGAGGGTTGTCTTTGCGGTTCAGGGAAGTGCTGATCAAGTCGATTTGACAGTGCCTGAACTCCGGCGTTTAGAGTTAGGAGAGTGTTCCCGAGGAATCGTAGGACATCATCCTGATTTCCAGAGGCCTCCAATAATGGATTTGTTGATGGCATAATTGGGGCTCCTTGAGGGATATCCGTCGGAACAGGTGGGAGGGCAGGTGCGGATTCCGTCTCACCGGGTGGAGGTGGTGCCTGCCTCGAAGTTGAAGGATGAACAGTCTTTTTAGGAGGCATCACCGAAGGATTTTGATCGGTGGTTAACACGATTGATTTTAATGATCAATTCGTTCCCACAGACGGCGCCAAACTGTTAATGTCAGATTTTGTAACGAGATCCTCCGGCTTTTCTCCTTCGCTCCAGGAGGGATTTCCACCACCAGACCTGAAGCAAGACAGCGAATAAGGGTGGCTGGGGACCAGCCGTTAGCCCTCCGACGCTTAAGTTAGGCCACAGAAGAGAAGCCAAGCAAAACGGGACCAAGATTGAATGATGAGTACCTACCTCCTCTTCAAGGGAGCCATCCCCTTATATAGATCTGAAACAATCCAATCTGTTACGTGAGATGTCGAAATCCCGTTGATGTCGCATACGATACTGAGAATCCGCTGATTTCATGGGATAAGATCCTATCTTTTTAGTCAGATCCAACCCAATGATTTATTCCAACAATCACGCCCCTAGATGGTAATCCCTTGAAATCCGGCTGGATCCGGCCGGAAGCCATAGTTGGAGTCATAGCCTCCGAAAAGGAAGGAGACGCCCGTAGCTGGGAGTCATGGCCTCCGAAAAGGAAGGAGACGCCCGTAGCTGGGAGTCATGGACTCCGAAAAGGAAGGAGACGCCCGTAGTAAAGCAGCTCGCAGGTTAAAATGTGGTCGCGAGTCCAAGTACATATTTTGGGTGTAATGTCTTTCAACGACTTGTGAGAAGGTCTGCTCGCGGATCGAGCTTTGCCGTATTTGACTATCGGTTATGAAGACTCGGGACTTGCGAATAGCTGCTCCGTATTTTTCAATCTATGACTCTTGATCAGGTGATCTCGAGAGTCGAATGGACGTCTCATACCTATCCAACATTCGACTCTCGATCAGATAATCTCGAGAGTCGAATGGACGTTTTGGGCATTTCCGCGTGAAATCTTATCTCCATCATTTTGCCTATAACAAGGATGATAGGCCAAACAACACTCCACATGAAAAAGAACCGGAAAGGCAATACAAGCTGGTTGCCCCGTTTCCCCAAAGGTTGATTTTACCCAAACCTTTAGATAAAAACATAGAAATTTTAGAGGTTTTTAAGCAAGTGAAGATCAACATTCTGTTGTTGGATGCTATAAAACAAATACCATCCTATGCCAAATTTTTAAAGGAATTGTGTACAGTCAAAAGGAAACACAATGTTCACAAAAAAATACTTTTGACTGAGAATTTGAGCGCTATTATCAAACAAGAGGTGCCTCAAAAATACAAGGATCCGGGTAGTCCAACCATCTCATGCATCATAGGTGACTATCGGATCAAACAAGCCTTACTCGATTTAGGGGCAAGTGTTAACCTCATCCTATACTCGGTCTATGAACAACTTGGGTTAGGTGAATTGAAACCCACCAAAACCACACTCCCAACTTCCTGATAGATCTATTCGTATACCGAGAGGGATGATTGAGGATGTCTTAGTCCAAGTTGATAAATTCTACTACCCAGTAGACTTTATTGTCTTGGATACACATCTCGTGATAGGTACCGGTGCTCAAATTCCCGTCATACTTGGCCGCCCTTTTCTAGCTACTTCAAATGCAATTATCAATTGTAGAAACGGACTTATACAAATGTCCTTTGAAAATATGACACTAGAGCTGAATATATTTGATTTATGCAAACAACCACGGGAAGTTGATGACGAGATCCACGAGATAAATTTGATTAAATCATTCCTGGAGAATACATTCCCCTTGACACTCTATTCCGACCCTTTGGAGGCATGTTTGGCCCACTCTCATGAGATGAAAGATGGCACAATATAAGAGATGGATGCCATTTTGGATGTTAGGCCAGTACTTGATAACAAAAGATGGAAGGCACTATTTGAACCTTTACCCTTAAGCGAGAACAAGCCTCTTCCATCCGATATCAAGGCACCGAAGCTCGACCTAAAACCATTACCAAGTGATTTGAAATATGTATATTTAGGTTGAGATGAGACATATCCGGAGGTGATTTCTTCCCACTTGGATGAGGAACAAGAGAGTAGGCTAATAGCCACTCTAATAGAGCATAAAAGCGCCATTGGATGGTCAATTGCGGACCTCAAAGGCATAGACCCACTGATTTGTACTCATCGTATACACTTTGAGGAAAATGCTAAGACATCTAGGCAACCACAAAGACGCCTCAATCCAAACATGAAGGAGGTGGTTAAGGCCGAAGTGGTGAAACTATTGGATGTCGGTATCATTTACCCAATATCCGATAGTCAATGGGTGAGTCCAACTCAAGTGGTGCCTAAGAAATCCGGAATCACCATCGTAGCCAATGCCAATAATGAACTCGTACCAACCAGAGTCACTACTGGTTGGAGAATGTGCATTGAGTACAAGAAGTTAAACACAGTCATGAGGAAAGCCCACTTCCCCCTACCGTTTCTTGATCAAATTTTAGAAAGATTGGCAAATCATTCTCATTTTTGCTTGCTTGATGGGTATTTAGGGTATAACCAAATAGAGATCGCCCTGGAGGACCAAGAGAAGACAACATTCACATGTCCAGTCGGCACTTTCGTCTATCGAAGGATGACGTTTGGACTATGTAATGCCTCTGCCACTTTTCAGCGTTGTATGTTGAGTATCTTTTCTGATATGGTGGGGACGATTCTCGAAGTCTTCATGGACGATTTCTCTGTATTTGGTTGTAACTTTGATGAGTGCCTTATGCATTTAAAAACTGTGTTGAAAAGATGTGAAGAAAAGAACCTCGTGTTGAATTGGGAGAAATGTCATTTCATGGTTCAAAAAGGAATTGTCCTTGGTCACATCATCTCACAAAATGGAACCGAGGTGGACAAGGTTAAAATCGATCTTATCTCTAACCTTCCACCCCTCAAAAGCGTAACAGATGTGCGGTCCTTTTTGGGACACGCCGGATTTTATAGACGGTTCATAAAGGACTTTAGTTCACTCTCTCGTCCTTTATATAACCTCCTTCGAAAGGAAAAATCATTCAAGTGGACTGAAGAGTGTCAAAATGCCTTTGACAAACTAAAAGGTATGTTGACATGTGCTCCCATAATGCAACCACCTGATTGGAGCCTTCCTTTTGAAATTATGTGCGATGCAAGTGTTCGCTCGCCTCAAGTGCAAGGCTGCGATGTAGTAATAATCCCGGTAAGACTGAGGTCGATCCACAGGGAATAAGGTGAACCAATTCAAGTTATTCTAGCAACTTCAAATTCAATGAATTAAGAATTTCAGGTTTATAAACTAACTTAAAACAGTAATTGTAAAAATCTGTAATTAAAGGGAACTAAGGCTTTTGAGGATCCACTTGTGATAGCCCTCATGTGAATTCATTCATCCAAGCGTAACACAACTAGAATTGAAGTTTTATCTCTCTTCTAGTTGAAAGATATGGCATTCAAACACAAACAATCTCTACTCAAATTGAAGAACAAGGTTCTAGTTCTAATAAAGCCCATAGAAGTCGAATATATAGCCTTCGAAGTAACGACCATGCCAATGGACTATGGTACGCTCTAGGGTTACTATAATTCGAATCTAATCAATCCAAACATGATAACCTCAGAGAATTGCAAGGAACTCATGTCCTAATCACATGAACTCTCATAAAACATCCAAAATATCACTTTTATTCAGACTAGAACTTAAAAATAAAAAATTCAAGCAAAGTACTTGAATTAGAACGAATCCAACATGATAACTACTCACAAGATTCACCTCTTAGCCTTAGCTAAGAGGTTCTAGCCGAGCATTATCATGCTTCAACTAGAATTCAAAGAAAAACTAAACAAAAACATGAAAAACTAGAAAAAAATCCTAAGTCAGAGGAGTTGCAGTCGCTCTACGATGATCTCCCTTGCTCCTCACAAATTCAGAACTCTTCTAGGATACCTTAGCAAGGATGCCAAGGTGTCCTTTTATAGGAAAAAACCATGAACCCCTCAGATTGCGTAAAAACATACGCACATATGTCGGTGTCGGACTGCTGGTCGGGCACCCGACTATGCTTCAATTCGGTCAGCAGCCTTTTTGTGAAATCCCTTTTGAATATCGGGCGCCCGACCAGATGTTGGGTGGGCGCCCGATCTGGTCCATAATTGAGTAGTAAGTTCAGCCTTTTATCTCCCAATTTCGGGTGCCCGGTGGCCTTTTGACATGTTTGCTAAATTCTTCTTTCTTCTGGCCGATTCAGGTCTTTCTGACGTGATTCTTTAGGGCTTTTTTTCAACGTCTTCAATGTGGTTCCAAAGGACCCTTTTAGCAACAATTTCATGACTTGTCTCTTGCATTCCTACATACACAAAACAAGCATTAGATGGGTCTTTAAAGCATGCAAACCATGCATGTAATGTGATGTAATGGGTTAGAAAATGTATAAAATGGGAGCTCAACACACCCACAACTAGGTTTTTGCTAGTCCCGAGCAAAATATGCGTGAAACACGTTCAACCTCCAAAAACCAACTCTCCTTCAGAAACTATGTTTCTATCCATTCTAAGACATACATGTGTAAAATTCAGAAAAATGAGGTGATAGAAGTTGAAACCTTAAACTCTCAAAACATAATAAGTGTCCATATGAAATTCCTGCTGATTGATCGATAAATAGAGGAACTCGAACAAATTCAACATAGTGTGCATAGTGAAAGTTCATCTCATGAGTTTCTGGGATTATCTTCTTCATAGATCAACTAAACTATGGATCTCAAGGTGTACAGAGCAACAACAAGCCTATGACAGGAATTTGCCTTACCGTCCTTCAGATGACTTTCACACTACGTCCCATTCTGGCTTTGGTTATGGGTAGACCATCCCCCAGTTGGTAAATAGGCAGCCCTTTTCAGAAATTTTCACCATTTTCTCCATCATTCCCAATTTTCATCCTTCCTTTTTTTTTCTTTTACATTAGATAGGATTTTTAGAAATCTATATCTTTCGCTATTTTTCCATGGACAAGGATGGACAAAGTACCCCGGCTTGGTTCCTCAACACCTCAAATCTAAGTCTAGCCAATCCACAAATCACATCATCCCTTCAATCATGAAAATCGTGTAATGTGACTAGGTGTAAGAGTGTTCAAATTTTCTATCAATCACATAAATAGGGAAATTCACATATAAAACCATTATATTAAGAGTAGTTCAAGACTTGCAACATTCAACACTTCATATCTCCTTTTCTTATACCCATATCATCTCGAGTGTATAGAAACAAAGTTTTCCAAACGAGTTTTGAATTTTTAGAAAAATTGAAAAAATTTGCTACATATGATGCTCGAAATGTTACACATTACTAGGTGAGGAATCTCATCTCAACCCCCAACCAAATCTTGCATTGTCCTCAATGTAAAAAGATATGCAATGAGCATGAACATGAGAGCAATGGTAAAATACAAGAGAGTGAGAACAATAGTACTTGAGAGAGTCGATCATGGAAGCCTACAACTCTGACAACTAAATCCACTAAAGTAGTAGAACTAAAATCGAAAAAACAACTAAACCTAATGCCTACTGAACCCATCCTTTTAAAAAGAGGATCTCTATCAGACGAAGAGATCGATTATCATTATAACATCCAAAAGGACAAAGTTGAGCAAGATCATCAAGTGGTGTAATAGATTTTTCAGTAGAACAATCGACCATCCTGCTTTATAAAGTACATTGGTGACATCAACCCGTCTAACCCATTGAAAATCCTGTTGAAAAATTTCAGCGGGTTCCTCAATAAAATTGTCACATGTACTAGGAAAGGAGAATTGCATTGGTTGAAAATCATTGAATATGGATCTCCTTTCCATCTTATCTAGGGCAAAAATTTATCAAATACGGGTCATACTAGAAGTTGTGTTCTTTGGTTTGAGCAACCCAAAGAGATGTGGAGACTTGTTTTTCTTCTTCACAAGTCGATATTATCTTTACAAAATCAGATTTCACCAGTGCTTCCACAATTGATAGATCAGTTTTATACTTCGTTGAAAGAGTCTTTGTGAGCACTGGTGAAGTTTCCCTTAAGGCATTAACAATGTCATGGATCATAGGATCATCCTAATCCTCAAAATATGCCAAACACTCCTTAAGAGTGTAGGAAACTTTGACCTTCTCAGTCACTTGTGTAGGTTGGAAGAGGTCCTTAACCACTACGTTTTCAAAAATTGGCCTCTCCAAAGGCAAATCAAGCACCAATCCATCAAATTCCTGCATAATAAAATTGTTCAACTCAGAAATTGGCGTCTTGTCAAGTAAATTTTTAGAAATTGGCACCTCCAAGGCCTCATTAATAGTTAAATAAGTTTTATCCTTGAAGTGTGCCACACATGTCTCCAATCTTCTATGTAGATCATGTTGGAAAAACTCCCCATCTTCCATGGATTCTATCATGTTTACCTCATGGGGGCCATCATTGTCATCCTAATCCTCAAATGGATCAAAGCTAACAACATCTAAAGGATCAAAATTTTGATTTAATGCGAACTCCTCTTCCACGATTGATTCAATCATATCAACCTCATGGAAATCCTCATCATCCCTATGCCTTTTGCCCAAGTGGAACACATTCACCTCCAACATCATGTTTCCAAAGGACAATTGCATTACCCAATTCCGGCAATTTATAATTGCATTTGATGTAGTAAGGAAGGGGCGGCCTAGAATCACCGGTATTTGGGTGCTAGCATCCATAACGGGTTGTGTGTCCAAGACGATGAAATCTACCGGGTAGTAGAATTTGTCAACTTGGACTAGCACATCCTCAACTATCCCTCTCGGTACACGGATGGATCTATCAGCAAGTTGCAACGTAGTCTTGGTGGGTTTTAATTCACCAAGACCCAATTGCTCATATATCGAGTACAGGATCAAGTTTAAGCTTGCCCCCAAGTTTAACAATGTACGCTCGATCCAGTAGTCACCAATGATGCATGAAATTGTGGGACTACCGGGATCCTTGAATTTTGGGGGAGTCTTTTGAGTGAGAATGGCACTCACTTGCTCATTCAAAAAGGCTTTTGTTACATGTTATATCTACGTTTGGTTGTACATAGGTCCTTTAGAAACTTGGCATAAGAGGGGATTTGTTTAATGGCATCAAGCAAGGGAATGTTGATCTTGACTCATCTGAAAATCTCTAAAATATCATGAGAGTTCGGGAGAGATTTTGGAGCAACCAATCTCGAAGGGAATTGTGCTAAGGTCTTGTAAACGCGTTCTGTTTCTTGTGGGGCTAAGTTAGATTCGTCCTCATTCTCAGAATTTACTAGATCATTAGGCTTGTCGGCCTTCACTGGAATAGTTTTGTCAATTTGTTTACCACTTCTAAGAGTGGTGACGGATTTGGCTTGCTCCATATGTTGGTTGGAGAGATTAGGAATGCTTACTTCATGTACTTGCTTAGGATTGGGCTGAGGTCGAGCCGGAAAGGTCCCTTCCCTAGCATTCAAGCGACCCTTAATCTCATCAATCGAGACTTTAAGCTCTTGGAACATTTGTTGATTTGTTTGATTGATTTGCATTTGCCCTTACATAAACGCTTTTAGAGTATCCTCCATTGAGAATTGAGGTGGGGCCATATTTTGCATGGGTGGCCCTCCTTGAGAGTTGGCAGGATTGCCCGTGGGAGCATTCTTCCAACTGAAAATCGGGTGGTTCTTCCAAGTAGAATTGTACGTGTTACCCACCGGTCTATTGAAAGGCCGTTGATAACCATATGTGGCATTTACGTGTTCATGTAACACCTCTTGAAATGTAGGAATTGTAGGACAATCTTGTGTAGCATGTATATTAGTGAAAAAAATCCCACACGTGGTCTCAATAGCTTCATTGGACTTTGCAACTCCACTCTTACTAAGTTCTATGGCTTCGATCTTCCTTGTGAGGTTGGCTAGCCTTGCATTCACATCATCTTCCTCCTTAAGGATATAAATCCCTCTTTTCTCTTTTTCTTGAGGAGGTTTGAGGTTATTAGATTTGTCCGAGGTATCCCATGATTGGGCATTCTTGGCCAACATATCCAAGTGACTCCAAGCTTCATCTGTATTTTTGCTCATAAACTCACCGTTGCACATCATCTCTACGAATTGGCGCATATTGGAACTTAATCCATCATTGAAGAAGTTTATGATTAGCCAGCTTTCATAGTCGTGATGTGGGCAAGCCAATAGGAGGTCCTTAAACCTTTCCCAACATTGGAATAATGATTCATTCTCTTTAACCGAAAAGTTCATTATGGCTCTTCGAAGGGTGTTTGTTTTATGAGCCAGGAAGAACTTTTTCAAGAATTCTCGAATCATCTCATTCCATGACCCTATCGAGTGTGGTCAAAGAGAGTGGAGCCAACTCTTGGCTCTTTCTTTCAATGAGAAGGGAAAGAGTTTAAGTTTGATGGCATCTTCTGTGACATTCTGATATTGTAACGTAACCACCACTTCTTCAAATTCCTTTAAGTGTAAGTATGGGCTCTCAGAATCTAACCCATGGAACCTTGGTATGAGTTGAATTACACCCGGCTTTATATCGATGTTTCCCCCGGTTGGTGGTAAGACCACGCACGAGGGTATAGTTGCACGGCCAGTTGTAGCTAATCCCGTAAAGATCTCATTGGAGAAGTATTGTGCACCTCATTCTCTCCTACTCCCACTTAATTTGCGTTTATGGTTGGAGTAGGAGGGGAGGATTCCCTAATAGAATTTGATCCATACTTCCTAAATTTTTACGATGTTCTATAGATTTTTGGACTCGTCTATGAACGGAGAGTGGTTCAACTAAACCACCTTCGAATTGGAGACGATTATTGTGGTCACATTCCCAACAGGACATAAGCCACACAATCCAAAATCTAAATCCTAAAATCTGAAAATAAAAACTGAAAACTAAAAGAGTTCAAGTTGGAAGGATAGTACCCGATTTGCTTGAACTAGAAGAACTTCCTACAAAATAAAACAAACTTTGTTAGTTCTATAATTCAGAAAAACTAATCCTAAGAAAATAATAAAACCTAACTACTTCTACTCTATAGCCACTAAAACAATTTAGAACCGTTTAACCTAGTTCCCCGGCAGCGGCGCCAAAAACTTGTTCGCTTGCCTCAAGTGCAAGGCTGCGATGTAGTAATAATCTCGGTAAGACCGAGGTCGATCCACAGAACCAATTCAAGTTGTTCCAGCAACTTCAAATTCAATGAATTAAGGATTTCAGGTTTATAAACTAACTTAAAACAGTAACTGTAAAAACCTGTAATTAAAGGGAACTAAGGCTTTTGAGGATCCACTTATGATAGCTCTCATGTGAATTCATTCATCCAAGCATAACACAATTAGAATTGAAGTTCTATCTCTCTTCTAGTTGGAAGATATGGCATTCAAACACAAACAATCTCTACGCAAGTTGAAGAACAAGGTTCTAGTTCTAATAAAGCCCATAGAAGTCGAATATGTAGCCTTTGAAGTAACGACCATGCTAATGGACTATGGTACACTCTAGGGTTACTATAATTCGAATCTAATCAATCTAAACATGATAATCTCAGAGAATTGCAAGGAACTCATGTCCTAAGCACATGAACTCTCATAAAACATCCAAAAAATATCACTTTTATTCAAACTAGAACTTAAAATAAAAAATTTAAGCAAAGTACTTGAATTAGAACGAATCCAACATGATAACTACTCACAAGCTTCACCTCTTAGCCTTAGCTAAGAGGTTCTAGCTGAGCATTATCATGCTTCAACTAGAATTCAAAGAAAAACTAAACAAAAACATGAAAAACTAGAAAAAAAACCCTAATCGGAGGAGTTGCGGTCGCTCCACGATGATCTCCCTTGCTCCCCACGAACTTAGAAATCTTCTAAGATACCTTAGCAAGGATGCCGAGGTGTCCTTTTATAGGAAAAACCATGAACCACCTTGGATTGCATAAAAACTTATGCACATATGTCGGTGTCGGACGTTGGTCAGGCGCCCGACCGTGCTTCAATTCGGTCAGCAGCCTTTTGGTGAAATCCCTTTTGAATATCGGGCACCCGACCAGATGTTGGTCGGGCGCCCAGTCTGGTCTAGAATTAAGCAGTAAGTTCAGCATTTTATCTCCCAATTTCGGGCGCTCGGCCATGTTTTGGTCGGGCGCCCGGTGGCCTTCTGACATGTATGCTAAAACTCTTCTTTCTTCTGGCCGATCCAAGTCTTTCTGACGTGATTCTTCAGGGCTTCTTTTCAATGTCTTCAATGTGGTTCCAAAGGACCATTTTAGCAACAATTTCATGACTTCTCTCTTACATTCCTACATACACAAAACAAGCATTAGATGGGTCTTTAAAGCATGCAAACCATGCATGTAATGTGAAGTAATGGGCTAGAAAATATATAAAATGGGAGCTCAATGTTCGCTCCCCAAGTGTAAGGTTGCGATGTAGTAATAATTCGGTAGAAACCGAGATCGTTCTCAGGGACTAATATAGGAATTCTCAGAATTTCTTCTAATAATTTCTAATTGAAATCAAACTACAATAATCTGTAAATATGAATGTAGGAGAATAATCTTTAACTTGTGATAAAATTAACAATCTAAAGAAGCACTAGGGTGACGAGGATCCACTTGTAGCGATCTTTGATGCATAACTCGCATTGGTTTCTCAATTACACAACTAGAATCGAAATCAAATCCTATCTAGCCGGAATATGGAGTAGTTAATTCAGCAAAACAATCTGTCCCATGTGTTGTTCATCAACATGATTCACTCAATTCAAGTTGGGACTTGAGCACACTCAATGTATAGGTCAATCCTAATACCAATGGGTTAAGATCAAAATCATAATAATCATCAAACCCTGTCACAAGGCTTAACGATATTACGATTTAAACTTCATCTAAATCATATAAATAAGCAATACATGTTTCAGATTTCTCATAAAAAGTAGAACTTTGGTTTGAAGTTCCCACATGAAGAATCAAGTTTAGAGCATCTTGAATCCGATTCCTCGGAGCGTTCGGGTTTAGATCTATGCAAAACAACTAAGAACTAAAGCAATTCTTCCAAACATCCATGAATCATTATAAGATTAAGAAAAACTACTCAGAACTTTATTCAAACTCAGCAAACCATTGTTCTTCAATGAAAATCCAACTTGAAACCAATAAAAATGAATTAAAGCATCTTAGATCAACTACAAGCTTCACCTTTTAGCCCTAGCTAAGAGGTTTAGCCGGCCATGCTAAAGAAAAATAGGAAAATTAATGAAAACATGAAGAACTAGAAGTAAAACTAAGAAGAGGAAGTATAGAACTCTAAAAACCAACTCCCACTATGATAAATCTCCTCTACGATCCTTAAGAACGTGGTGGAGGACCCCTTTTATAGCTTTCAGGCCTTCATAACGCAGAATCTTTGAGAATTTGCGTAAAACTTACGCACTGCGTAGAGAAATCTGGACCGAAAATAGCAGTTTCTGAACTTGAGCGATTGATTGACTGGATGAGCGATTAATCGGTGGGTCCTAGCGATCAATCGATCAAGGTTGGGCAATCAATCGATGGGAGTAAAAAGTGTCCAGAGAGTTCAGCAATAATTCCTGATCTTTTTATGATCTGAGTGATTAATCTCTGGAGCTGGGTGATGGATCGGTGATGATGGGAGAACAACAAGTGATGGTTGGGCGATTGATCGATCGGACCAAAAAGTGTCCAGAGAGTTTCAACAGCAATTCTTCAAATATTTGCATTTTGTCGATTGATCTACAGGCTAGGCGATCAATCGCTCAGGCTGGGCGATCAATTGCAATTCTGCACTCCAGTCTAGCAACAATTTTGTCAATTTCTGCTGTAAGCGATCAATCACTCAAGTCTGTCGATCAATCGCTCAGGCTGAGCGATCAATCGACGGATCAATCTCTGGATCAATCTTCAGAAACTGTAACTTTCTGCATTTTACTTTTATGGCCCTGCAGCTCTGCACTTTGCTTTTTCAAGACAATTCAGGATTTCTTCAAGGTTTTTCTTCTCTTCTTGGGCTCATCAAAGCTTTGTCTTCAATGTATGTAAAGTGCTCTCTTAAGCCTTGAATTAGTGAAATCTCCATCTCATTCTTACAATCACAAATCATGCATTAAATTAGTCTTTTAATCATGCAACCCATGTATAATATGTGATGAATTGGGGTTAGAATATGCACAATTCAGAGCTCAACACTCAACAGCAAGCGACTACGCTATTGGGGCTTTGTTATGCAAAGAAAAGAGAAGAAGCCATGCGTCATCTACTATGCAAGTAGAACCTTAAACTCAGCCCAAGTAAACTACACTACTACAGAAAAAAGAACTTTTAGCCATAGTTTTTGCCTTAGACAAGTTTAGGTCCTACTTGATTGGATCCAAGATCATCATATTCACCGACCATGCTGCGCTTAAGTATCTTCTCTCTAAGAAGGATGTTAAGCAACGCTTGTTAAGATGGATCCTCCTACTTCAAGAATTTGACATAGAAATATGTGATAAGAAAAGAGTAGAAAACATAGTAGCTGACCATCTCTCTAGACTTGGTCTCACCGATTCCCCTGAGACAACCGTGATCAATGACATGTTCCCTGATGAACAACTTTTTAAAGTCTCCCAATTGCCTGTGGTATGCGGACATTGCTAACTATCTTGCTACAGGTACAATTTCGACACATTGGAAAAAGCAAGATAAAGATAAGTTCTTCAACGTGGTGAGAAATTCTTATGGGACGACCCGTACTTATTCAAGTATTGTCCCGATCAAATTATAAGGAGATGTGTGCCGGATGATAAGCAACACAGTATCATCTCCTTTTGTCATTCTCAGGCGTGTGGTGGCCACTTTTCGGCTAAGAAGATCATAACCAAAATTCTGCAACTGTGGGTTTTATTGGCTCACCATGTTCAAAGATACCCATAAGTTTTATAAAATGTGTGAGTCTTGTCAGAAATTGGGAGGAATATCCCGTAAAAATATGATGCCACTCAATCCCATTTTACCAATCAAAATTTTTTATTATTGGGGCATCGATTTCATGGGTCAATTCCCATCTTCTTTTGTAAACTTATATATTTTGCTTGCAGTTGATTATGTTTCCAATTGGGTAAAGGCGATTCCATGCCGGAACAATAACCATAAAACAGTCATTCGTTTCTTAAAAGAAAATATCCTTTCCTGGTTTAGAACACCTCGAGTCATTATAAGTGATGGAGGATCTCATTTTTGTAACCGCCGGTTTGAAGCTTTAATGAAAAAATATGGCGTAAACCACAAAGTGAGTACTCCCTATCACCCACAAACAAGTGGACAAGCTGAGATATCCAACAGGGAAAATCAAACATATTTTGGAGAAAACAATGAACCCAAATCGCAAAGATTGGTCCCTTCGACTTACTGATGCACTCTGGGCTTACCATACCACTTTCAAGACCCCATTGGAATGTCTCCCTATAGACTTGTCTATGGAAAAGCTTGTCACTTGCCTGTGGAGTTGGAACATCGGGCATATTGGGCAATAAAGAAGATGAATTTTGATTATGACAAAGCAAGCTCATTGCGCAAACTTCAATTGAATGAACTTGCGGAACTCCGGAACGAGGCATATGAAAATGCGAGAATTTACAAAGACAAGACGAAAGCGTTCCATGATAAGAACATCCTTCGTAAGACCTTCACGATTAATCAAAAGGTCCTTATGTATAATTCTCGACTACATTTATTTTCAAAAAACTTGAGATCTCGATGGACCGGTCCCTACATTGTAAATTTTTTTTATCCATATGGGACCGTCGAGTTGTTGAATCCAAGGAACGGTAATATCTTTAAAGCAAATGGTCAGCAATTAAAGTCGTTCTTTGAGAATTTTTCTTCAGAAGGTATGTCCATACCTCTGACTGATCCTGTGTATCAGGATGTTTGATCTCCTAGTTTGATGGATGTATAGAGTAGTTAGGATTAGGATTTTGTTGCTTTTGCTTTGCTTTTTCATAGGTTTGTTTGAAGAAGGTAGAATTCCAGTTGTTGTTCTCTCAGGTATTCTCACTCCTCACTCCCTTTATTTTATAATTGCTCTCATGTTTTGCTCATTGTATATCTTTTCCATTGAGGACAATGCAAGATTTGGTTTGGGGGTGTGGGATCACTAGGATGAATTTAGTGTTTTGTAACATTTCGAGTAATTATGTAGGAATTTTTCAATTTTTCTACAAATTCAAAACTCTATTGGAAAACTTTGTTTCTATGCATTTGGGATAGTGTAAGTATAAGAAAAAGGAGAGGTAAAGTGAGTGAAGTTGAATATCTTGAACAATCTTTAAGATACTAGTTTTATATGTGAATCCCCCTATTTTTATGATTGATAGAAATTCTAAACACTTTTACACCTAGTTCACATTACACGATTCGCATGCTTTGAAAGGATTATGTAGAATTGTGGATTGGTTAAGTTTGGATTTGAGGTGTTGAGAAACCAAGCCGGGGTACTTTGTCCATCCTTCTTCATGGGAAAATAATGAAAGATATGGATTTTTAAAAATCCTATCTAATTTGTATAAAAAGGAAAGAATGATGAAAATATGGGAATGATTGAAAATATGGTGGAAATTTCGAAAAGGGCTACCTATTACCAATCGGAGGACGGCCTACCCGTAACCAAATTCGAAATGGGACGTAGTGTGAAAGCCGTCGGAAGGACGGTAAAGCAAATTCCTGTCAAAGGCTTGTTGTTGATCTATACACTGTTGAACCCATATCTTAGCTAATTCATGAAGAAGGTAACCCCGGAAATCCATGAGATGAGCATTCACTGAGCACACTAAGTTAAATTGTTTGGAGTCTTCTATTTATCAATCAATCAGTGGAAATTTCATATGAGTACTTAATATATTTTAGAAAGTTCAAGGTTTCAATCTCTATCAGTAAGCATTTCCAAATTTTTGCACTTGCATGTCGTTGAGTGTATAGAAGCATAGTTTCCAAAGGAGAGTTGAGTTTTGAAGAATGAAATTTGTTTCACGTATGTTTTACTCGAGACTAGCAAAATGCTGGTTGGGGTGTGTGTTAAGCTCTTAAATGTGTATATTCTAACCCCATTTCATCACTAACTATGCTAGAAATACATGATTAAAGACCCAACTAATGCATAGTTTTGTGACTGTAGGAATGAGAGAGAGAATTCACCAACTGAAAGCGTAGAGACGCTATTTACAAGCATTGAAGATCAGAAGACCAAGCGTCAAAAGGTGGAAGAAAGAAGCAAAGGAGAGAAGAAAGAAGGCTAAAGAAAGCATTGAAGACCGGTCGTTCGACCAGTCGGCCATAGCCTAGGACCGGTCATCTGACCGGTCCAGACACCCAATAGGAGGACTTTGCTGCCAAACCTTGCTGGACCATACACGACCTGTCGTCCGCTGCTCAGACCGGTTGTTGAATTAAAGTTTAGGCAGAAAACTCTCTGGACGTTTTTTTTTTCACTTTTAAGACCGGTTGTTGTTGAGCTCTTAATTGTGCATATTCTAACCCCAATTCATCACTCATTGTGCAAGGTTTGTATGGTTTGTAAGCTAATTCAATGCATGTTTTGTGACTACAGGATTGAGGGTGGACTCTACTCAATTGAAGACATAAAGAGCTCACTTGGGATCATTCTGATGAAGAATGTTTGAGGACCAAAGAAGAAAAGAAAGAAAGAACTAAAGAAGAGAAGAAAGCAGATGAAAGAAAGGAAGAAAATAAGAAGAAAATGAAGCTGACCGGTCGTGACCGGTCGGCCAAGGAAGCCAGACCGGTCAGTGACCGGTCAGCCATGTATGTTGGGCACTACTGAAGAGAACCGACCGGTCATGACCGGTCGGTCATTGTTGCTGGAAAATTACTGAAGAGGTCCGACCAGTCATGACTGGTCGGACATGCTTGCTGGACCAAGGAGGAATAGGCCTGACCGGTCTTGACCGGTCGGGCATACTTGCTGGAATGACTCTCTATTGAGGCCGACCGGTCATGACCGGTCGGCCATGCGTATGAACTTAGAAACTTCTAATTTCTTCCCGATTTTCTCTGCGCTGCGTAAGAGTTTCGCAAATTCCCGATTATTCCGACGTTGTGGAGCCTCCAGACTATAAGAGGACACCTAGGGATCGTTCCTAGGGTATCCTAGAAGGGTGTAAGCGAGGTTGGAGGCTGTGGAAGTGAAGATTGGAGTTTCACAACTCCTTTTGTTTGCTTTGCTGTTTTCATGCTTTTTGTAGTTGTTTCATGTTTCCTTGGATCATGAGCAGCTAAACCTCTTAGCTAGGGCTAAGAGGTGAAGCTTGTAGTGAATCCAAGATGTTTCAATTCGTAGTTAAGTGGTTTTAGTTTGAAATTCATGATTATGAACTAAGGTTTGAAGTTTATACAAGTTTTTAAGTAATTTTTCTTAGTCTTGTGATGACTCATGGATGTTTGGATGAATTACTTATCTTCTTAATTTGTTTGCAACGGTATAGACCTGTATGATCCGAGGAATCGGAGTGCGCTCTAGAACTAAGCTCTTCATAAAGGGACTTCAGGCCAAAGTTCTATTTTAGTTGATTTTCTGGAATATGTAAGGACTGTGCTGGTGATTTAAATCTAGTTCAAATCCTAATCTAGCCTTGTCTTGTGAGAGGACTTGGGGATGGTTATGATTGAGAACTGGACCTATAGAAAAGGGGAATGACCTATGCAATTGAGCATGCTCAGCTCTGCCTAGATTGAGTGAATCTTATGCATAGAACTTACATATTACAGACTGTTTGGTTTAACAGTTCTATCATCCGACTAGACAGATAGGAATGTCGATTCTAGTTGAGAGAATAAGAAACCACAGCGGATTAAACATCAAGGATTGCTACAAGTGGATCCTTGAAACCCTAGTACCCTCTTATAATTAATTACTCTCGATTTAATTCAGCTTTTGTTACTCACATCAACTTTATACAACAATCTGATTAGTAGACTTCAATAGACACTGGTGGATGAATTTGTGAGATCCTGCATAGTCCCTGTGGATCGACCTCGGTCTTACCGAGATTATTACTACATCGCAACCCTACACTTGGGGAAGCGAACAAGTTTTTGGCGCCGCTGCCGGGGACCTTGACGGTTTTCACAAATTTCTGAAATTAGTATCTATTTAGGATTTTTTATAGATTTTTAGAACTAACTTAGTTTATTTATTTGATTTTTTTCTTTTCAGGGATTTCTAGGAAGCTGAAGAAGATACAAGAGTTTCAAGTGCGAATCAGGTTCTATCTTTCTAAACCTTACTCTTCTCCTTCTCCTATTCATTCCTATTCATCTCTTGTAGAGGGGGTGGAGATTCCTTTTGGATCTCTAAAAGGTCGGCCTTTTTGCCACCTGGATTCCTATTGGTCGGCTCAGCCGCCTTGGATCACCTTGTGCTCAGAGATTTCTTTTCTCATCTCTACTCATCTTTTTCCTTTTTCTGCACTTTTTCTCAAAAGATTCAAAGAGTGGGTGGGGAGTTCTCTGAACCCCTATTGACCAGGAGAAATCGGTCTTTATCCTTGCTTCTGGCCTAGCCATTGCAAGACACCTTGTGCTTCGGTCTTAGAGAAGAGTAAAGAAAAGGGAGGAAGAATTCTCCTTTCTTTTTGTTTCTTATTTTTGGTTTTGCATGCCACATTGGGCTCGGGATTCCAATAACCGACTCATAAGTGAAGGGGGGATAGTAGAAGGCATTGATAGAGAGCCACGTGTTAGGAGACATCTAGATTCTCCAATTTTATCTGAAAGTATGGCTGCAAATCAACCTAACCAGGTTCAAAATCAAACTGAAACAGGGGAGAATGTGGTTGAGAATGTTCCCCGACCTAGGACTTTACGTGATTTCTTGCAACCTGCAAGAACGAGCACTCCCTCATGCATAGTATTTCCACCAAATGCAGGGAATGTGGATTTGAAACCGGGAGTGATCAATCTTCTCCCTAAATTCCATGGTTTAGACAGTGAAAGTGCCTATCAACACCTTAGGGAGTTTGATGAGGTAATCACCACCATGCACTTTGCAAATGTGACTGATGATGTAGTAAGACTTAAATTCTTCCCTTTCACTCTTAAGGATAAAGCCAAGGGTTGGCTTTATGCATTGAGGCCAAGATCAATTGGGTCATGGAATGATATGCACAGAGAATTTATTAAAAAATTCTTCCCTACTCACAAAACGAACATGCTTAAGCGTCTTATCATGAACTTTGCCCAAAAGGAGGATGAAACCTTTTCCCAATGTTGGGAGAGATTCAAGGACCTATTAAACGCATGCCCACATCATGGCTATGAAAATTGGCGGATTATAAGTTTTTTCTATGAAGGACTGATTCCATCCATGCGCCAATTTATAGAGATGATGTGTAATGGGGAGTTCATGAATAAGGAAGCTGATGAAGCATGGGATTATCTGGAAGAATTGGCTGAAAGTGCACAATCTTGGGACACATCTAAACCAACAAATTCCAAGATTGGCCAACAAAAGGAAAAGGGAGGAATGTATGTCTTATCAGAAGAAGATAGCATAAGTGCACGGTTGGCTAGCCTTACAAGAAAGGTCGAAGCCATGGAATTAAGGAAAGGAGAAACAATCAACTCCACTGAGGTTGAAACTGTTTGTGGAATTTGTGCTGGAAATCAACATGCTACACCAGATTGTCCCACAATTTCAGCAGTCCAAGGCATCTTACAAGAACAAACAAATGCCATAAACAGTTATCAACAGCAATATGGTGCTCCAAACTCAAACACGTATAATCCTAATTGGAAGAACCATCCCAACTTCAGTTGGAGGAATGGACCCACTGCAAATGCAAACAACACTCCAAAAGTATCACTAGAAGAGATGTTGGGTGCACTCGTATCGGTCCAGAATGAGTATAACAAGACAAATTCTCTAAAAATAGATGGGTTCATGCAAGAGCAATTGAAATTCAATCAAAATTCAAATCAAGCCATTAATGAATTGAAAACATCTCTGGCTAGAGTTGAAGCTCACCTTAGTGGTAGAGAGAAGGTCACACTTCCTGCTCAGCCTCTTCCTAATCCAAGGACCCAGTATGAGATACAAGATGCAAGCTCATCCTCCCACCATACGGAACATGTCCAGGCTATCACCACTTTGAGAAGTGGGAAAGAAATTGACAAATCTAATCCGATGAAGGCCCCAAAGCCTAAGGATCCGAAATTCCCAAAGAGGATGATAGCCCAAACAATATTCCACAAGAGAAAGAACCGGAAAGGCAATACAAGCCGGTTGCCCCATTTCCACAAAGGTTGATTTCACCTAAACCTTTAGATAAAAATCTGGAGGTTCTGGAAGTTTTTAAGCAGGTGAAGATCAACATCCCGCTGTTGGATGCAATAAAACAAATACCATCTTATGCTAAATTTTTAAAGGAATTGTGTACAATCAAAAGGAAACATAACGTTCACAACAAAGTGCTTTTGGCTGAGAATTTGAGCGCCATCATCAAACAAGAGGTGCCCCAAAAATACAAGGATCCAGGTAGTCCAACCATCTCATGCATCATAGGAGACTACCAGATTAAACAAGCCCTACTCGACTTGGGGGCAAGTGTGAACCTCATTCCATACTCGGTCTACGAACAACTTGGGTTAGGTGAATTGAAACCCACCAAAACCACACTCCAACTTGCTGATAGATCCATCCGGATACCGAGAGGAATGGTAGAGGATGTTCTAGTCCAAGTTGATAAATTCTACTACCCAGTAGATTTTATTGTCTTGGACACACATCCCGTGATAGGCACCGGTACTCAAATTCCCGTCATACTTGGACGACCGTTTCTAGCTACTTCAAACGCCATTATCAATTGTAGAAATGGACTTGTACAAATGTCCTTTGGAAATATGACCCTTGAGCTTAACATATTTGAATTATGCAAACAACCGCGGGAAGTTGATGATGATGTCCACGAATTAAACATGATCGAATCATTCGTGGAGGATACAGTCCCCTTATCACTATTTTCCAACCCTTTGGAGGCATGTATGGCCCACTCTCATGAGACAAATGATTACACAATACAAGAGAGGGATGCCATTCTAGATGTGATGCTGGTGCTTGAGAATAAAAGATGGAGGGCCCCAATTGAACCTTTGCCTGTAAATGAGAAGAAGGCCCTCCCATCCAACATCAAGGCACCAAAACTCGACCTAAAACCATTGCCAAGTGAGCTAAAGTATGTTTATTTAGGTCGAGATGAGACATATCCAGTGGTGATTTCTTCCCACTTGGATGAGGAACAAGAGAGTAGGCTAATAGCCACTCTATTAGAGCACAAGAGTGCCATTGGATGGTCAATTGCGGATCTCAAAGGCATAGACCCACTGATTTGTACTCACCGCATACACCTTGAGGAAAATGCAAAATCATCCCGGCAACCACAAAGACGACTAAATCCAAACATGAAGGATGTGGTTAAGGCCGAAGTGGTGAAACTATTGGATGTAGGTATCATTTACCCAATATCTGATAGCCAATGGGTGAGCCCAACTCAAGTGGTGCCTAAGAAATCCAGAATAACCATCGTAGCCAATGCCAATAACGAACTCGTGCCAACTAGAGTCACTACTGGTTGGAGAATGTGCATTGACTACAGGAAGCTAAACACTGTCACGAGGAAAGACCACTTCCCCCTACCATTTGTTGATCAGATTTTAGAACGGTTGGCGGGTCATTCCCACTTTTGCTTCCTTGATGGCTATTCAGGGTACAACCAAATAGAAATTGCCCGTGAAGACCAAGAAAAGACTACATTTACATGTCCATTCGGCACTTTCGCCTATCGACGGATGCCATTTGGACTATGTAATGCCCCTGCCACCTTTCAGCGTTGTATGATGAGCATCTTTTCTGACATGGTGGGGACCATTCTCGAAGTCTTCATGGATGATTTTTCCGTATTCGGTTGTAGCTTTGATGAGTGCCTTGAGCACTTGAAATCTGTGCTAAAAAGATGTGAAGAGAAGAACCTAGTGCTCAATTGGGAAAAGTGTCACTTCATGGTTCAAAAGGGAATTGTACTTGGTCACATCGTTTCACAAAATGGAATTGAGGTGGACAAAGCGAAAATTGATCTTATCTCTACCCTTCCACCACCCAAAAGCATACGGGATGTGCGGTCCTTTTTAGGACACGCAGGATTCTACAGAAGGTTCATAAAGGACTTCAGTTCACTCTCTCGCCCTTTATGTAACCTACTTCAAAAGGAAAATTCATTCGAGTGGAATGAAGAATGTCAAAAAGCCTTTAACACCCTTAAAGGTATGTTGACATGTGCCCCAATAATGCAACCACCTGATTGGAGCCTTCCTTTTGAGATTATGTGCGATGCTAGCGACTATGCTATTGGGGCCGTGTTAGGCCAAAGAAAAGATAAAAAGCCATGTGTCATCTACTATGCAAGTAGAACCCTAAACTCAGCCCAGGCAAACTACACTACCACTGAAAAGGAACTTTTAGCCGTAGTTTTTGCTTTGGAGAAGTTTAGATCCTACTTGATTGGATCCAAGATCATTATATTCACTGACCATGCCGCGCTTAAGTATCTGCTTTCTAAGAAGGATGCTAAACCACGGTTATTAAGATGGATCCTCCTACTCCAAGAATTCGACATAGAAATACGTGATAAGAAAGGAGTAGAAAATGTAGTCGCCGACCACCTCTCTCGACTTGTCCTCACTGATTCCCCTGAAACGACTGCAATCAATGACATGTTCCCTGATGAACAACTTTTTGCTGTTTCCCAATTGCCATGGTATGCAGACATTGCTAACTATCTTGCTAAAGGTGCAATTCCTACATATTGGAAAAAAACAAGATAAGGATAGATTCTTCACGGAGGTGCGGAAATTTCTATGGGACGAACCATACTTATTCAAGTATTGTCCCGATCAAATCATAAGGAGATGTGTCCCAGATGATGAGCAACAAAGTATCATCTCCTTCTGTCATTCTCAAGCATGTGGTGGCCACTTTTCGGCTAAAAAGACCACAGCGAAAATTCTGCAATGTGGGTTTTATTGGCCCACCATGTTCAAAGACACACATGAGTTTTGCAAAGCATGTGAACCTTGTCAGAAACTAGGAGGAATATCCCGTAGAAATATGATGCCACTCAATCCCATCTTAATTATCGAAATTTTTGATTGTTGGGGCATCGATTTCATGGGCCCATTCCCATCTTCTTTTCGAAATGTATACATCTTGCTTGCCGTTGATTATGTTTCCAAATGGGTCGAGGCCATCCCTTGCCGGAATAATGACCATAAAACGGTCATTCGATTTTTAAAAGAAAATATTCTTTCCCGGTTTGGAACGCCTCGAGTCATCATAAGTGATGGAGGATCTCACTTTTGCAATCGGCCCTTTTGCAGCCCTAATGAAGAAATATGGCGTTACACACAAAGTGAGCACCCCCTATCACCCACAAACGAGTGGACAAGCTGAGATATCCAATAGGGAGATTAAACACATTTTAGAGAAAACGGTGAATCCCGATCGCAAGGATTGGTCACTTCGACTTACCGATGCGCTTTGGGCTTACCGTACTGCCTTTAAAACCCCTATTGGAATGTCTCCCTATAGACTTGTCTATGGGAAGGCTTGTCACTTGCTTGTGGAGTTGGAACATAAGGCGTATTGGGCTATTAAGACAATGAATTTCAATTCTGACAAGGCAAGCTCGCTACGCAAACTTCAATTAAATGAACTTGCAGAAATCTGGAATGAAGCTTATGAGAATGCGAGAATTTACAAGGACAAGACGAAGATATTCCATGATAAGAATATTCTTCGCAAGACATTCACGATCAATCAAAAAGTCCTCATGTATAATCCTCGCTTACATCTATTTCCGAGAAAATTGAGATCTCGATGGACCGGTCCCTACATTGTGCAAACTGTCTATCCGTATGGGACTGTCGAGCTATTAAATCCAAGGAACAGCAATATTTTTAAGGAAAATGGGCAGCGATTAAAGCCGTTCTTTGAAAATTTTCCTTCAGAAGGTATGTCCATACCCCTGAATGATCCTGTGTATCAGGATGATTGATCTCCTAGTCTGATGGAGGTATAGAGTAGTTAGGATTAGGATTTTGCTGCTTTTGTTTTCGTTTTCATAGGTTTGTTAGAAGGAGGAAGATTTCCAATGTTCACTCTCTCAGGTAATATCATTCCTCACTCCCTGTTATTTTCAAATTGCTCTCATGTTTTGCTCATTGCGCATCTTTTACATTGAGGACAATGCAAGATTTGGTTGGGGGGTGTAGGACCGCTTGGATGAATCCAGCACTTTGCAACATCTCAAGCAATTATGTGGAAATTTTTTGATTTTTTTCAAAAATTCGAAACTCTTTTGGAAAACATTGGTTCTATGCATTCCAGATGATATGAGCATAAGAGGAAGAGATATGAAGTGAATAGGGCTGGATGTCTGGAATCTCTCATTGCATAATGGTTTTATATGTGAACTCCCCTATTTTTGTGATTGATAGAAAATCTGAACACTTTTACACCTAGTTCACATTACATGATTTTCATGAGTTGAAGGGATTATGTGATTTATGGATTAGCTAGACTTTGAATTAAGGTATTGAGAAATCAGGCCGGGGTACTTTGTCCATCCTTGTCCATGGGAAAATAATGAAAGATATGGATTTTTAAAAATCCTATCTAATTTAAAAAGAAAAAGGAAAAGGAAGGATGAAATTAGAAATGTGGAAAAACGGTGGAAAATTCCGATTAGGGCTACCTACTACCAACCGGGGGATGGTCTACCCGTAACCAAAGCCGGAAATAGGACGTAGTGTGAAAGTCGTCGGAAGGACGGTAAGGCAAATTCCTGACATTGGCTTGATGTGGCTCTATGTACCTTGAGTTCAATAGTCTAGTTGATCTATGAAGAAGATAATCCTAGAAACTCGTGGAATGAATTTTCACTACCCACACTAGGATGAATTTGTTCAAGTCCCTCTATTTATCAACCAATCAGTGGGAATCTCATATGAATGCCTATTATGCCTTGAGGATTTACGGTTCCAACCTTTGACGCCTAATCTTTCTGAATCTTACACTTATGAACCTTGGAATGTATAGAAAGATGGTTTCTGAAAGAGAGTTGAGTTTTTGAAGAATGAGATTAGCTTCACGCATGTTTTGCTCGAGACTAGCAAAATGCTGGTTGGGGGGTGTGTTGAGCTCTTAATTGTGCATATTCTAACCCCAATTCATCACTCATTGTGCAAGGTTTGTATGGTTTGTAAGCTAATTCAATGCATGTTTTGTGACTACAGGATTGAGGGTGGACTTTACTCAATTGAAGACATAAAGAGCTCACTTGGGATCATTCTGATGAAGAATGTTTGAGGACCAAAGAAGAAAAGAAAGAAAGAACTAAAGAACAGAAGAAAGCAGATGAAAGAAAGGAAGAAAATAAGAAGAAAATGAAGCTGACCGGTCGTGACCGGTCGGCCAAGGAAGCCAGACCGGTCAGTGACCGGTCAGCCATGTATGTTGGGCACTACTGAAGAGAACCGACCGGTCATGACCGGTCGGTCATTGTTGCTGGAAAATTACTGAAGAGGTCCGACCGGTCGGACATGCTTGCTGGACCAAGGAGGAATAGGCCCCACCGGTCTTGACCGGTCGGGCATACTTGCTGGAATGACTCTCTATTGAGGCCGACCGGTCATGACCGGTCGGCCATGCGTATGAACTTAGAAACTTCTAATTTCTTCCCGATTTTCTCTGCGCTACGTAAGAGTTTCGCAAATTCCCGATTATTCCGACGTTGTGGAGCCTCCAGACTATAAGAGGACACCTAGGGATCATTCCTAGGGTATCCTAGAAGGGTGTAAGCGAGGTTGGAGGCTGTGGAAGTGAAGATTGGAGTTTCACAACTCCTTTTGGTTTGCTTTGCTGTTTTCATGCTTTTTGTAGTTGTTTCATGTTTCCTTGGATCATGAGCAGCTAAACCTCTTAGCTAGGGCTAAGAGGTGAAGCTTGTAGTGAATCCAAGATGTTTCAATTCGTAGTTAAGTGGTTTTAGTTTGGAATTCATGATTATGAACTAAGGTTTGAAGTTTATACAAGTTTTTAAGTAATTTTTCTTAGTCTTGTGATGACTCATGGATGTTTGGATGAATTACTTATCTTCTTAATTTGTTTGCAACGGTATAGACCTGTATGATCCGAGGAATCGGAGTGCGCTCTAGAACTAAGCTCTTCATAAAGGGACTTCAGGCCAAAGTTCTATTTTAGTTGATTTTCTGGAATATGTAAGGACTGTGCTGGTGATTTGAATCTAGTTCAAATCCTAATCTAGCCTTGTCTTGTGAGAGGACTTGGGGATGGTTATGATTGAGAACTGGACCTATAGAAAAGGGGAATGACCTATGCAATTGAGCATGCTCAGCTCAGCCTAGATTGAGTGAATCTTATGCATAGAACTTACATATTACAGACTGTTTGGTTTAACAGTTCTATCATCCGACTAGACAGACAGGAATGTCGATTCTAGTTGAGAGAATAAGAAACCACAGTGGATTAAACATCAAGGATTGCTACAAGTGGATCCTTGAAACCCTAGTACCCTCTTATAATTAATTACTCTCGATTTAATTCAGCTTTTGTTACTCACATCAACTTTATACAACAATCTGATTAGTAGACTTCAATAGACACTGGTGGATGAATTTGTGAGATCCTACATAGTCCCTGTGGATCGACCTCGGTCTTACCGAGATTATTACTACATCGCAACCCTACACTTGGGGAAGCGAACAGTTGTCCGATCGGTCGACCATGGGCTCAGACCGGTCGTTCGACTGGTCGGCTGCATAATAAAGCTTCTTCTACAAGCTCTGAATTTTTCTGTGCAAAGCGCTATTCTTGCGGGATTCCTTGAAGTTTCTTTTCACCAAGGGCTCCAAACCTATAAAAGGGCTCCTTTAACTCGTTCCTAAGGCATCCTAGAAGAAAATTACCATGGTGGGAGGCGGCGGAAGTTGGATCCGGAGTTCTACAACTCCTTCTAGTTTGTTTTTCTAGTTTTATGTTTTTCTTAGTAGCTTTCATGTTTCCTTGGATAATGAACGGCTAAACCTCTTAGCTAGGGCTAAGAGGTGAAGCTTGTAGTGAATCTAAGATGTTTCAATTCGTTTGTTTTGGTTTCAAGTTGAATTATTAGTGAAGAACAATGATTTGAAGTTTAAATAAAGTTCTAAGTAGTTTTTCTTAATCTTATGATGGCTCATGAATGTTTAGAAGAATTGCTTAAGTTCTTAATTGTTTTGAATTATTCTAGACATGTACGCTCCGAGGAATCGGATTCAATACGCTCTAGACCTTTGATTCTCATGTGCGAACTTCATACCAAGTGTTTTACTTTTCTGAATTTCTGAAATATGTGTGATTTTGTAAGTGATTTGAATGAAGTTCAAATCATGATCTAGTTATGCTTTGTGATAGAGTTTAATGATGATTATGATTGTGATCTTAATCTATTGGAACCAGGATTCACCTATGCAATTGACTATACTCAAGTCCTAACTTGAATTGAGGGAATCATGTATTTGAATCACACATATGGTTGATTGTTTGTTATAACCGCTCTATCATCTGGCTAGATAAGATTTAATTTTGATTCTAGTTGAGAAAGTGAGAAACCATAGCGAATTAAGCATTAAGGATTGCTACAAGTGGATCCTTGAACCCCTAGTGCTCTTCTATATTGATTACATTCACCTTTAGTTCAAAATTGTTATCTACATTCAATTTAAAAATCCTGTTTAGTTAGTTCTTAATTAGAAACCATTGGAAGTGTTTTGTGATTCCTACACAAGTCCCTGTGGATCGACCTCGGTCTTACCGAGATTATTACTACATCGCAACCCTACACTTGGGGAAGCAAATAACACACCCCCAAACCAACATTTTGCTAGACCCGAGCAAAACATGCGTGAAACAAATTCAACTCTCCAAAATCCAACTCTCTTTCAGAAACTATGCTTCTATACACTCCAAGAGATACAAGTGCAAAAATTAGAAAAACTAAGTGATAGAAGCTGAAACCTTAAACTCTCAAACATAACAAGTGTTAATATAGAATTCCCGCTGATTGATTGATAAATAGAAGAACCTGAACAAATTTAACCTAGTGTGCATAGTGAATGTTCATCTTATGAATTTTCAAGATTATCTTCTCCATAGATGAACTAAATTAGGGATCTAAAGGTGTACAGGTCAACAACAAGCCTATGACAGGAATTTGCCTTACCATCGCTCCGACGTCTTTCACACTACTTCCCATTTTCAGCTTTTGTTATGGGTAAACCATCCCTTGGTTGGTAATAGGTAGCCCTTTTCAGAATTTTTCAACATATCTTTAATAATAACCATACTTGCTTTCTTTCTTTTCTTCATTTCTTTTTCATACACATTATATAGGATTTTTAGAAATCCATATCTTTCGTTCTTTTCTCTTATTTTTTTCACGGACAAGGGTGGACAAAGTACCCCGGCTTGGTTCCTCAACACCTTAAATCTTAGTCTAGCCAATCTACAAATCTACATAATCCCTTCAAATCATGAGAATTTTGTAACGTGGACTAGGTGCAAAAGGTGTTCAAATTTTATATTAATCATATAAATAGGGAAATTCGCATAGAAAACCATTATATTAGAGATAATTCAAAACTTTCAACATCACTCACTTTATATCTCCTTTTCTTATACTAGTATTATCCTGAATATATAGAAGCAAAGTTTTCCAAAAGAGTTTTGAATTTTAGAAAAATTAAAAAATTTCTATATACAATGCTCGAAATGTTACAAAACACTAGATTCATATAAGAATCTCATCCCCCAACCATATCTTGCATTGTCCTCAATGTAAAAAGATATGCAGTAAGCGAGACATGAGAGCAATGAAATAAAACAAAGGAGAGTGAGAATGAGAGTACCTGAGGTAGCAAGTTGATCAATTCTAGCATCTTCCATTGTCTTGATGAGACTTATTCAATCCTAAATGCAGAAAAATAAATCCTAGCCTACCTTTGATTAGTCTGATTGACTATATGATCAAATTTGAGCAAGATCTTCATGAATTTCAATAAGTTTCTCATGAGGACCATCCAAACTCATGCTTGACAGTAAACATGGGTGCTTTTGTTCATTGAAGTCTAATATTTATGTGCACTACATGTATGATAGGAGGAGATAAGAGCAGCTAAAAGATATCTCCTCAAATTCTGATCTGGGTTATGATTGAATGGGTCCTCCCAATCAGAATTTTTAATGGGATGAAGGACCCATGATGGTGGAGAGATATTCATCAAGTTTTCATTGGTTAAAGTTGTCTCCTCCATAATTTCAAAATTGCATGGTGCTTCCACAAACAATGGTAAAGAGTGTAAATCAGTGGAATGGTGTTCTTCAGGCACCGACACAGTGTCTAACAAACTATCCAACTCCTTAATCATCTCATCATCAAGATCATAAGAGTGGGCCAAGCATTTCTCTAGGAAATCGAGATAGTCAAATGAAGGGTCCTCGTCCTCCCATAATGATTAAAGAAATTTATGTTTCAATGGCAAGGAATTCCTCCTCTATAGAGAGGAGGTCTTCCAAGGAAAATTCCCCAGATTTAGTGATAAGCACATCATCTAACATTGGTTGATCTTTTAAAAATTCAGATTGTGCCACCTCATCATCCAAAGGAACAAAATTTTCAATCAAAGGGAGGTCTACCACAATAGAATTTGTCATGTGTTGTTGGTGGAAGAACTCAAAAAGATCGATTTCGGCCATCTCTCTAGCATGCATATCCTCTAGAGACTCATAATCATTATGCCCTTGGAAAAAAAGAAACCATAGGTTCATAAGCATCCACCGAGCCCTCATTGTAGGTAACTCCACTATTGCTTTCAGATTTTATACATTCCTTGGGTTCATCAACTGTCATTGAAATATCTTTATCATTAAGTTTAAAACATCCAAAAGAGATAGTGGACTCACCATAATTGATGATGACATTAGGATCATCGAGATCCATCTCCTTTAAAAGTTTATTCATTATACCCGAAGAAAGTGGGATTTGGATAGCCCCGTCCTCCTCATTAGAAGAGACTGATTTTGAAATTGCGGTTTTACCGCTTGTAGAGATACTCGGAGATATGTCTAAGGACCTAGAGGGGGGTGATTATGACCTTTTTGAAATTCTTTTCGCCTACTTACACAATTCAATAAATTACGCTAAGTAAGCAAGAACACTTCGGCTTCCAAGCCTAAGTGGGTCCAATCACAAGACTAGAAAAAGGTAAGCAATAAACAATCCTAGTCTAAGCATGCATAGGTAAATAAATGATTCAATTAATCAAGCTCCTAACCTATGCATCTTGTGTAGACTTATGAGAGTGGATCAATGAGCTCAAGTCTACACAACTAGTGAAGGTACATCTTATGTGTGGATGAGCCTAAAAAGTGCCTAGCACACATTCCTATCAAGCATTCATGATTAAACAATTAAACTAACAATGCTATGATATAAATATGCTCAAGAACAATCACAAACACAAGGATGTATAGTGGTTCGACTACTTGTCTACTCCACTCCCGGTTCAAGTACTCAAGCCCTTTGAGCACACCGGCATTCACTATCGGAGGTTTTAAATGAGGTTCACCTCTTAACCTTTACACGGAGTTTTAGACATAGGCTAACTCTCAACCTAACGCACGTTTACTCCCGTGTCGGAGGCTCCCCCTTGGAGACTTGGTTTAGGCCTGACTAACGGACCAAGGAACTGCTAATGTCCCTAGGTCGAGTTCGACAAACAAACTCTAAAATGGACTCTCAAATAAGAAAACCTACTTGTCGGATGAGCCCCTTGTTTAGCGCCGGATTGGGTTGCTTGATCTCCGCTCTCCCGTGCTTCAATCAGCTTCCCTTACTCTCATGATCGTGTTGCCAGTTGCGTCGCCAATGCCTCAGCCACACTTGATCAAACACCTTGCATGCAATGCCTTTGAGATGTCCAAGGTGCTAGAAGGATGGGTTTGAGAACTCTACAACTAATGGGAAAGGGTTTCCTAGAGTCTCTTACCTACAACGATCTCATCTTAGAGTTTTGGACAAGTATTTGCCAATCAAGAAGCTTCCAAACTCTAGAGATCAAGAGGGGATGAAGGTCATCTTCTTCATGAGCTTGGAATGCTCTAATCTTGTGTTAAAGCACAAGGAAGATGCCTTGCATGGGTCAAGGAATGAGCCTCAAATGGTCTCCAACAATGGTGGCTTCACTCCTCAAAAATTCCACTTCAAATGCCCAAAAACGGAGCTCTATATGTAAGAAAAGAGGGCTCCAACTGTCATAAAACGGGCATAAAATGGCTCTTAGCCGACCTGTCCCGACTGATCCCGACCGGTCGGATCCCCTTGCTGAAGACATTCAACAAAACAGGCCAACTTCACAGGCCGACTGGTCAAGACCGGTCGGACCCCCTTTCTGGACAGCCTGAAGACTACAGGCAGACCAGTCAAGACCGGTCGGACCCCCTTGCTGGAGCATTCAGAAAATGCAGGCCGACCGGTCTTGACTGGTCGGCCAAGCTTGCTGATCCCCCTCTGATGTGAAGGCCGACCAGTCTTGACCGGTCGGCTGGCCATTTCAATATGCAACAAGGCTGCTGGCAGACCTGTCTTGACCGGTCGGACCAGCCTGGTTCCCCTCTAAATATTGCTGAACTCCTCATGATTCAGCCTGTCCATTTTGGCCAAGGTTAGGGTGATCAATTGGGACACCTAGGGCCAATCTATGATGACAAAATATTTTCTAATGTGGTCAAGGTCATCAAGGAGCAAAGGGGTTGGGTTTTGGTCAAGGTTAAGGCACCAAGGCATCACTTTTACCTGAATCTTCTTCCTTGATGCAGCCGGTCCGTCTTGAGTCTTCGGTCTTCGTCTTCATTGGGCTCAACCGACACTAGACTCACTGACGTAAGTGATTGAAAAACAAGGTGCACTAGTATGCCATGGAAAAGTGCACTAACAATCTCCCCCTTTGTCAATTACTTACAAAAACTTAACCTACCAAAACAAATTACATGTTCAAGATATTACGTAGATAAATCATTAAATATAGGACTCTTGACGTGCCTAAAATAAGCTGCTCCTCTTCAGTTTGCTCCCCCATAACCTGTCAATCCCTGCATCACAAAACATAGCAAACTAGTTTTGGTGGGATTTGATCTTTCTCCCCCTTTTTGTTAGCAATTGACAAACTATTCTCTCCCCTTTAATGATATATCAATAAGGCTAAGGTAAGAGAAGATAGTATGTCGCAGTTATAACTATAAGCACATGCTAGCAAGAAGAGTATAGGGTGCATGAACCATAAATACATGGAGCAAGCTAGGAAACATGATTAACAGGAAGATATAGCTATCTAGGCAAGGTTAATCATGCAACATTGGTCAAGGATATACATTTGTAATGAAAGCACAAAGGGCTTATAGCCCAATCAACCATCCTCCCCTATTGGTATATCAAGACCAATACTAAGCAAAGATTAGCATGCAATGAAGTATAAAACTCACGATGATTAGCTAATCTAAGCATGATGATAATCTAGCAGGCAAATGAATCAAAATAAAAGCAAGGCTAAATTATCGAATCTGGGCGAATGAGGCTTGAATCCTCTGATTTGCCCATACCCACAGAAATGAGGCTGAAATCCTCAGATTCAGCCTGTCCATTTTGGCCAAGGTTAGGGTGATCAATTGGGACACCTAGGGCCAATCTATGATGACAAAATGTTTTCTAATGTGGTCAAGGTCATCAAGGAGCAAAGGGGTTGGGTTTTGGTCAAGGTTAAGGCACCAAGGCATCACTTTTACCTGAATCTTCTTCCTTGATGCAGTCGGTCCGTCTTGAGTCTTCGGTCTTCGTCTTCATTGGGCTCAACCGACACTAGACTCACTGACGTAAGTGATTGACAAACAAGGTGCACTAGTATGCCACGAAAAAGTGCACTAACAGATTTGATGCTCCCAAATTCGGGCTCAACATCTTTATAAGATGGCGAGTAAGCTTGATTTGATTGTTCATCTACATACCCTTTTCATAATTCCTCAAGTATTTGTGTATACATGTCATCCAAGAGGAGACGTTTTAGAGTGATTGTTAATAATCACTGTTGGTTCTTGCCTTGAACAAGGAGAATGGTGGTTTCCCCAATTAAGACCGTACGCATTGTAGGATGAAAATTTATATGATGGTTAATAGGCATATCCATACAAGTGATCACGCATTGTCTTAACTGGTTGACCACTATTCACCCGTTCCTTTTGTTATTGCACACCTCCTACCATAACCGGTGGAACACTCATGTTATTTTTATCCAGTAATCACGTAATTTTTCCCTGGATGATCATTATTCAATTTTTCTTTGTTTCGATATTCTCCCATCGTCTTACGTCGTGTCTCAATATGTGTATTGCTTTCATTAATGTAATCATGCATCATCTTACGTGGGGGGTAGTGGAAGGTTCTTTGAATCTCAGAAAAATACTCATGCTTAGAGGGATCCCGATCACAATGAGTTTGAGTCCCCTAATCCGACGTCTCGTCCTCCAAAAGGTACTTGTACGCACTATTCGTTCAATCATACATGATGGAATTTTAAGGAATTAGAAACTACCCTAATCTAGGAAAAATAAAAATAAAAAGGGAGATGGGGAGATGTTACCCGTGAAGGTGAAAATTATGTCAACAACAATGTCCTACAAAAATAAAAAAATTGTTAGTAATCTAAAAAAAATCAAAAAATCTATTTCTATTAAAACTGAAAATCCTACCCAACTAAAACTATAGCTATTAGAACAATTAGAACCGTTTAACCTTTTCCCTGGCAGCAGGTGCCAAAAACTTGCTTGCTTGCCTCAAGTGCAAGGCTGCGATGTAGTAATAATTCTCGGTAAGACCAAGGTCGATCCACAGGGAAATAAGTAAACAATTCCAACTACTCTAATAACTAGAATATAAGAACTTTAGGAAAATAATTTTTCACATAAAATAGGAAAATCTGAGATTTGGGAAGAACTAGAGCATCAAGGATCCACTTGCAGCAGTTCAATACCAATCTATTCATCCATGCACAATAGAATTAGAATCAAAGTCCTATTTCTCATCTAATTGGATGATATAACATTTAAGTACAAACAGTCCCACTTAAATCTGAAAATCAGATTTCTAGTTCTAATGAAGCACATAGAACTCAAACTTATAACCTTTGAAGTAACAGCCATGCCAAGAGGCTATGGCATGCTTTAGGGTTACTACAATTCGAATATAAACAAACCAATCATGGTAATCTCAGAGAATTGTAAGGAACTCATGTCCGGAGTACACAAACTCTCACAGAACATCTAAAAATCTAAGTTTTATTCAAACTAGAACTTGAAAATCCATAAATATGTAAATGGTACTTGAAGAAACGAATTAAGCATTGAAACTTGTAAGACCCGTACCCTTATTTGCCCTCCGTACGCTTAATTTTCGGTGCCGGTACGTCCCGGATGGACCAGATTAACAAGCCTTGATCGCGACCCTGTTTTAGTACCGCATCGACCTAAGACCTATACCCCGGCGACCGCGTAGGCGCTGCTATTCCAACGCCGCACGGCACGCCCCATTGCGATACCCGGTGTGTAAGTTGTGTCATTTGCGTAATCCGAGGTGGGCCGCGCAATGCGCTTGTGGCGTGGGCCCCACTTGCACAAATCCCAAGATCATGTCAAATCAATCAAATCCATCACCATCACCCTCACCCATACCCCTCTCATTACCCTACTCTACACACCCCATACCCACCCCATCACTCTCTCACCCCAAAGTCAACTAAAGCCATACCTCCCATGCCATCCTACCCCCTCCCATGCTAGCCATCATTATCACCATCATCACCCCATGCTCCCTCCTCTCTACCCATACATTATCATACGAAGAGGGGGGGTGTGGCTTTCTCACTTCCCATAATTGTAAGAAGAGAGAAAGGAGAGAGAAAGAGAAAGAGATTGGAGAGGATTTGGAGAGAGGTTTGAGTGAGATTAGAAGAAAGAAAAGAGAGATTAGAGGAATTGAAGGAGGGGATCAAAGCTTGGAGTACCCCGATCACTGTCCGGATCGTCCGATCGTCAATCCAACCATCCAACCATCATTGTGAGTGCAAGGGGGACATAAACCCCCCCCCCCTCCTCATTTTCTTAATTTCCTTTCATTTTCCTTTTCTTTTGGGCCCATCTTGTGGTGGACAATCAGATGGATGGATTGAATCATCCATGAATGGGCCCCACAACTTAGATAATAATAATAATAATAATAATAATTAAAATGAAAAAAAAGGAGAGAGAAGGTTTGGCCGCTGGACAGACAAAGTCCAGAGAACGCCGCTGCCCAGTAGCGCCTGGGCTAAGCCCTGTTTGGGCGTTGACTTGGGGCCCACTCGTGGGACCCACCTTGCTGCATGTATTTGATCCACGCCGTCCATCTGTTTCTCCAGCCCATTTTAGGGCTGGACACCAAAAATGAAGCTGATCCAGATCTCAGGTGGACCACACCATAGAAAACAGTGGAGGCAAGGATGCCCACTGTCGAGACTTCTGTGGCCCACCGTGATGTTTGCAGACTGAATCACTAGTCCAATATTGGACTCTATGGGCTACCCATGAGTTGGGGAACCTGATGGACGGATTGGATCATACCCATGTGGGCTCCACTTGAAATAAACAAAAAAAGGAAGAAGTTTGGGGACACTAGACGTTCATAGCGTCAGAGACGCTGGAACAGTCCAGCATCACCTAGACGCCGTTAATGGGGTCCCCACTCGTGGGACCCACCTTGATGTTTATGTTGTATCCACACCGTCCATTTGGTTTTCCAGATCATTCTAGGACCAGGGCCCAAATATGAAGCCGATCAAAATCTTAAGCGGGCCGCACCACATGAAAATAGTGAAGTTAATGATGTGCACAGCTGAACCTTCTTTGGTCCAACTTGAGGTTTCTAGACTGAATCAGGTACCCAATATAGGGCTCATTGGGCCCACCATGAGATGGCCCAGCTGATGAACGAAGTGGATCGTCCTCTTGTGGGACCCACTGGATAAAATCCTTGAAAGAAGTTGACGCTGGGAGCACCCAACGGACGTCGGTTAGCTACTGACGGTTGAGTAGCTATCGCTACTGGAGTGACGTCACCAACTCCTATGGGCCCCACCATGAGGCGTGTGTTATATCCACACCGTCCATCCATCTGGGGAGATCATTTTAGGGCATGATCTCAAGAATGAGGCAGATCCAAATCTCAAGTGGACCCCACTTGAAAGAAATCAGTGAGGACAGTGACAAGGCCGTTGAACCTTCCTACGGCCCACTATGGTGATTATTTGAGATCCAACCTGTTCATAATTCCATAGACGTGTGGAAGAGGGAAAACAAAATATCAGCTTGATCGAAAACTCATTAGGGCCCACCTAGAATGTATGTGCCTTATCTATTACGTCCATATGTTTTTCCAGCCCATTTTAGCGGTGAGCCCAAAATTTAAGCATATCCAAATGTCAAGTGGACCATGCCACGGGAAACAGTGGGAATAATGATCTCCACCGTTGAAACCTTCCCAGCCCTCAGTGATGTTTATTTGTCATCCAACCTGTTCATAAGATCCCATGGATATGGATGGAGGGGAAAGCACAAATATCTGCTTGATTTAAAACTTCTTGGAACCCAGCTGGGTACCACGCTGCCCAGCAGGTGGCCCAGCCTATGGGTCCCAACGTGATGTATCTATTAGTTCTACCATGATGTATCTGTTCTATTCATGCTGCCCATCTATTTTTCCATGCCATTTTAGGATATGGCCCCAACAATGAGGCAAATCCAGATGTTAGGTGGGCCACACCCGCAAGGAATAGTGGTCACTGATGCTCACCATTAAAAACTTCCTTGGGGCCACTTTATTGTTTATTTTTCGTCTGAATAGAGGTTGGGGACCCATATTTGGGTTCCACCTTGATGGATGTATTGTGTACCATGCCACCCGTCTTGATCGACGCGTGGGGCCCGATTTGAATGGGCTTCACTTAGAAAATGGTGGTGATTGAATACCTACCACTAAAACTTCCTAAGACTGGTGATGTATATTTGCTATCCGACCAGTGGGAGGGGCCCACCATGGTCCTTCCTTTGATACATATGTTTTTATCCATGTCGTACACCTATTTTGTTGGCCTACTTTGTATGTGCAGGCCCAAGTATGAGGCCGATGTGGTCTCAAGTGGGCTATGCCACGAAGACCTTTACATTTCCAATGGGGCCACAGTCCGGGTCCCACTCTCTATATATATATGGGGTCATTTAAGGCCAACGTCACATGGTACGTTTGGTAACAATGCTAGTATACTTAGCTTGATATGTCACACTGATAACATGCTTAGTATAATGAATACCATGCTCATTCATATGCCCACACGCATCATTTGTATGCCTGTTATGGATCATGATTAACCATAGCATATGCTAGTTGGCTTGTTATACTTAGGGGACCCGTGTGAGACAGGGTCGCCCCACATGATTGCGTAGTATGCGTAAGTTTGGTGCATGATTTGGATTGTATGACTCATGCATTTTGCATTATGTATGTCACGATCGCTTTCACACCTTAGCAGCATCGGGGTGGTGGCCACCATAGTCACATCATGGTTGGCAGTATTGGACACCGTAAAACTTGTTCTAGTACGTGGGCGCTATGGATGTCCTTAGGTGAAAGTCCCTAAACCCTGTGGTACCAATAGGATGCTCCAACGTCGAGACCGAGTGGATAAAATGAGCGCCCGTGTGCCAAATACCAGTAGGCCGTGTCTCCCACTGTGTCGAGGTCGGTTGGAAAGGGGTGTGACCTTATCTGCCCGGTTGCAGTGGGCTGTAAACTAGGTCGAGTCTGACCAGCTCATGGAATGGGTCCGCTATCGACGAGCTGGGTGGGCATTGGCATACCACTGACTGAGGCAGATAGTGAGGTCTTTTCTACTCGCTTGGTTATGCGCGCGATGTGTGGCGGCCAGTATTAGAGTATACTAGACCCCGGTGATGTCCCAAATGAGAACTATTTTGATATGTGCATTAGTTGAGGATTGACGTGTTTGCATTGCATCTCTAGCATGTAACACTCGACCATGTAGGCCCTTGCATCGCATAGCCTTGGGATGGCTGATAGCATTCATGAACTTAGTAACTTAGCCCTTTACTACTCTCGCTTACTCTGATATCTGTATGCTTGTCATATGCATCACACGCGCACACACGCACTCTACTAAGCTTCGTAGGAAGCTCATGCGCGTTTGTTTACACTGCAGGTACTAGGGCACATCAGCAGCGTTGAGCGCGGTGCATGTACCTGATATTTTGGGCTTTTGCTACATTTTGTATTTCCCTTTCCAGCACTGTACTCAACAAACTTTTTAGTAGATATTTGATGATGTTTTATGGTTTTGATTATGCTCCTGTATAAAAAAAAATTTACCCTGAAAATCCTCCTAGTAGGATCCCAGGATCGGAACCTCGCACATGAGAGCTAGGAGCCGAGAATGGGGTACTACGGAGGCTGTTGGCACCAAGGTCGGCGATCGGGAATTTAGTGAGCCTGGTCCCCGAGTTTGGGGCGTGACAAAACTAACTACAAACTTCACCTCTTAGCTCTAGCTAAGAGGTTAACTAGAAGAAAGCATTAAAAACTAGAAACTAGAACTAGAAGAAGAAGAAAACTAGTTGTAGGAGGCTAGGAAGCCTCTTAGGTCTTGATTTCTTTGCTTCCCACATTGCTAGATGCCTTAGAAGAGAGTGGAGGTGGCCTTTTATAAGAGAAATCCTGCACCGACTTGGAAACTTCAAGAATCAGCGAAATTCTTCCGCAATTTGGAAATTCGAAATTGAAAATCGAAGTTTTTGGCAAAGTGACTCTTTTGACCATGAATTAGTGAGGTATCCCTCTCATTCCTACAATCACAAAAACATGTATTAGATTAGTCTTTAAACATGAAAACCATGCATAATGAGTGATGAATTGGGGTTAGAATATGCACAATTCGAGGCTCAACAGAAGAGATTTTAGAGCAACCAATCTCGAAGGAAATGGTGCTATGGGCTTATGAACACGTTCCGTTTCTTGTGGGGCTAAGCTTGGTCCATCGTCATTCTCAGAAATTACCGGATCATTAGGCTTGTTGGCCTTCACCAGAATTGATTTATCTACTTGTTTACCAGTTCGAAGAGTGGTGATGGACTTTTCTTACTCCACATGTTGGTTGGGAGGATTAGGGATGCTTACTTCATGTACTTGCTTTGGATTGGGCTAAGGTTGGGCCGAAAAGGTCCCTTCCCTAGCATTCAAGCGTCCCTTATTCTCATCAATCGAGGCTTTAAGCTCTTGAAACATTTGTTGGTTCGTTTGATTTATTTGTGTTTGCCCTTGCATAAACGCCTTTAGAGTATCCTCCATTGAGAATTAAGGTGGGGCCATGTTTTACATGGGTGACCCTCATTGAGAGTTGGTAGGATTGCCCATGGGAGCATTTTTCCAACTGAAATTTGGGTGGTTCTTCCAAGTAGAGTTGTACGTGTTACCTACCGGTTCATTGAAAGGCCGTTGATAACCATATGTGGCATTTGCTTGCTCTTGTAACAACTCTTGAAACGTAGGAATTGTAGGACAATCTTGCGTAGAGTGTACATTAGTGGCACAAATTCCACATACGTTCTCAATAGCTTCCATGGACTTAGAAACTCTACCTTTACTAAGTTCCATGCCTCGATCTTCCTTGTGAGGTTAGCTATCTTTGCGTTCACATCATCTTCTTCTTTAAGATCAATATAGATACCTCCTATTTCCTTTTGTTGAGGAGGCTTGAGATTACTAGATTTGTCCGAGGTATCCCATGATTGGGCATTCTCGGCCAATATATCCAAGTAGATCCAAGCTTCATCTGAATTTTTGCTCATAAACTCACCGTTACACATCATCGCTACGAATTGGCACATGTTGGAACTCAATCCATCATTGAAAAAGATTATAATTCACCAGTTTTCGTAGCCGTGATGTGGGCAAGCAAGTAGGAGGTCCTTAAACCTTTCCCAACTTTGGAAGAATGATTCATTCTCTTTAACCAAAAAGTTCATTATAGCTTTTCGAAGGGTATTCGTTTTATGAGCTGGGAAAATTTTTTTCAAGAATTCCCAAGTCATCTCATTCCATGACCCTATCGAGTGTGGTCTAGGAGAGTGGAGCCAACTCTTGGCTCTTTCTTTCAATGAAAAGGGGAAATTTTTAAGTTTGATGGTATCTTCTGAGACATTCGTATATTACAAAGTAGTCACTACTTCAAATTCCTTTAAGTGTAGGTATGGGCTCTTAGAGTCTAGCCCATGAAACTTTGGTAGGAATTGAATTACACTCGGCTTTATATCGATGTTTCCCCCGGTTGTTGGGAGAATCACACATGAAGGTGTTGTTGTATGAGCCAGTTATAGGTAATCTTGTTAAGGCTCTCATTGGAGGAGCATTGCGCACCTCATTCTCTCCTACTCCCTCTTGATTTGCGTTTGTAGTTGGAGTGGGGGGGGGGGGGGGGGGGGGGGGAGGGGGAGGATTCCTTAGAGGTGTTTGATCCATACTCCCTAAAGTATCTCAAAGCTCTTGGTATTTCGGACTCGTCTATGGACTGATAATGGTCCAACTAGACCACCTTCCGATTGGAGACGATTGGTGTGGTCACATTCCCAACGGGACATAAACTACACAACTAAGACCTAAACTAATCCTAAGTCCTAAAATAGAAATTAACAAAAATCTAAAAATCTGTAAAAAGTACTAAGTTAGAAGGATATTACCCGATTTGTTTGAACTATGGACGAGTTCCTACAAAATAAAACAAGTTGTTAGTCCTAGAAAATTAGAAAAACCTATCTACTTCTACTTCTACAGCCACTAAAACAATTTACAACCATTTATCTAAATTCCTCGGCAACGGTGCCAAAAACTTGTTCGCTCGCCTCAAGTGCAAATCTACGATGTAGTAATAATCTCGGTAAGACCGAGGTCGATCCATAGGGAATTAAGCAAATAACTCTAAAGTATTCCAGCAACTTTGATTAAAACAGTTTAGGATTTTAATTGCATGAACTTAAACAAAACAGTAACTTAAACAATAAAATTTGATTAATATGAGAAGGGAAATTAAGGCCTTAAGGATCCACTTGTAGCAATCTTATGTTAATCCATTTAATCCAAGCATAAAACACAACTAGATTCGAAGTTCTATCTCTCCTCTAGTTGGAAGATAAAGCATTGAAACATATATGATCTCACTTAAGTTAGAAATTCAAGTTCTAGTTCTAATCAAGCACAAAGCATTCAAAATTATAGCCTTCGGAGTAACAGCCATACCTATGGACAATGGCATGCTCAAGGGTTACCATAATTTGAATCTAATCAAGCCAAACATGATAATCTCAGAGAATTACAAGGAATCCATGTCCGAAGCACATGAACTCTCATAAAACTTCTAAAAATATCAACTTTATTCAAACTAGAACATTTAAAAATCCAACTTGAAGTAAAAGTACTTGAATCAAACTAAATTAAACCACCTCTCAGCCCTAGCTGAGAGGTTCTAGCCGAGCATTGTCATATTACAACTAGAATTGAAAGAAAAACAAAAAAAACATGTAAACTAGAAAAACTAGAGTTGCAGACGCTTCACAAAGATTTCCTTTGCCTTCTACGACTTCCAATCTCTTCTAGGATGAGTTTAGATGAGGCCCTAGGTGCCCTTTTATAGATTGGTGTGGAAGATTCTAGATTATACAAGAAATCATGCAATTGTGTAGAGAAAATCAGAGCTTGTAGAAGTTTCTGGGTGTTGACCGGCCGGCCGAGCCCCCCTGTCCGACTGGTTGGAGATTGTGCCTCAAAACACATATTTCTCTGGACCTTCAATTGCATAGACTGACCCACCAGTCGGCCGGCTGGTCAAGTGGTCGGCCTTCACAAAAATCATACAGCAAATTTGCTGTTTTTAGAGGGTTTGGTGTTGAGCTCTTAATTGTGCATATTCTAACCCCAATTCATCACTCATTATGCAAGATTTTCATGATTTAAAGACTAATCAAATACATGTTTTGCGATTGTAGGAATGAGAGTGGCTTGACTCAATTAGAGACCAAAAAGGGGCCATTTGGAGCCTTTGATGAAGGCCTAAGGTGGACCAAAGAAAGAAGAAAGCAAAGAAAGAGGAAGGAGAGAAGAATAGAAAGAAGAAAAAAAAGCCAAATTGGGTCCGACCGGTCAAGACCGGTCACTTAAGAAGGCCCGACCGGTCATGACCGGTCAGATGCACTCCCTGGAACAAGGCCAGCCTTGTCCGACCGGTCATGACCGGTCGGCCAGCCCTGTCCGATCGGTCGTGACCGGTCGGCCATGCAAGTTTCAGATTCCAGATTCTAAAACAGCAAGGTATTCCCGTACCTGGTTTTTCGGACAAGTTTTCTGGGCCCATTTTGATGATATTTGAAAATCCAACACATCCATGTCGAAGAGGAGCTCGACGCCGAACTAACCCAAGTGGTTTCGTGTCGATCGGAGCTACGGATTGATCGTGGTGCCCAAAACAATACGAACTGTCCAGAAAGTTCCAGATTTCGCTGTTCCACTCTGGGCCGGTCCAGGTGACCCATCATTGATGATATGAAGAATCTACTTTGACTATCTTTTATACCACATCCATATATGAATAACCACAAAGTTTCAGATCAAAAGGATGCGTGGTTTGATCGTACCGGTTGAAGAAAGATGGACCATCCAGAAAGATCCAACTGCGCAGAGTTTATAAAAGCCCTAATTGTTCTAATTTTCGGACCACATTCTGTGATTTTTTTGGACAATCTAATCCATCTATCATATAGAGGAGGAAGTTTTCTACCAATGTTCAAAATTTGGGATCAATCCGACATCTGTACACTCCGGAGCGTTGGAAGCAAGATGACTGGTTCTGAAGGTACCCGAAGTGCGCGATTTTGAGAGGCAGTTGGTGATCTGATTGGTAGGCCCATTAAGAGGATAATCTTGGAAATCTAAATCATCTATTAGGAAGATCACATTACAAGGAAGCTACATATCAAATTTGAAGGCAATCCGACCATTGGTTAAGCCGCAATCCGACCATTGGTTAAGCCGTACGAAGCGAAACAAAATCTGTTACGTTGCGGTACTCTTGCTGCACTATAAAAGGGGGTGCTCTCTTCTATTCCAGGGCAACCAAGGACGTGGGGAGCAAGGAGTTCAAGTCATAGGAGGCTTCCTAGCCTCCTCCAGCTAGTTTTTCTTCCTTTTCTTAGTTCTAGTTTTATTTTTAATATGCTTTTCATTAGCTAATCTCTTAGCTAGAGCTAAGAGGTGAACCTTATGGTTTTCTTAGATTATTTAATTCGTTTTATTGGTTTTAAAGTTGGAATTCATGATTATGAACTATGGTTTGAAGTTTATACAAGCTTTAAGTAGTTTTTCTTAGTCTTATGATGACTCATGGATGTTTGGGAGAATTACTTAAATTCTTAATTGGTTTGCATCAGTCTAGACCTGTATGATCCGAGGAATTAGAGTGCGCTCTAGTACTATGATCTTCATGTGGGGACTTCCTACCAAAGTTCTACTTTTCTGAATTTCTGTAATATGTATGGATTGTGCATGTGATTTGAATCAAGTTCAAATCATGATCTAGCCTTGTCTTGTGACAGGACTTGAGGATGGTTATGATTGTGAACTGAACCTTTTGGAATGGGGAATGACCTATGTAATTGAGCATGCTCAGCTCAGCCTACATTGAGTGAATCCTATGCATTGAACTTACATATGACAGATTGTTTGGTTTAACAGCTCTATCATCCGGCTAGATAAATCTTAATATCGATTCTAGTTGAGAAAGTGAGAAACCATAGTGAATTTACATCTAAGGAAAGCTATAAGTGGATCCTTGATGCTCTAGTTATCTTTTCATTATCAGATTTTCTATTTTATGTTCAAAACTAATTTCACAAACCTCTTTAGATTCTAGTTATTAGGATAGTTGGAATTGTTTACATTCCTTCCCTGTGGATCGACCTCAGTCTTACCGAGATTATTACTACATCGCAACCCTACACTTGGGGAAGCGAACAAGTTTTTAGCGCCGCTGCCGGGGAAGAGGTTAAACGTTTCCAGTTGTTCTAGTAGCTATAGAGTAATCTTAGTTAGGTAGGATTTTCAATTTTTATAGAAGTAGATTTTCTGATTTTTTTTAGATTACCAACAAATTTTTTTATTTTGTAGGACATTGTTGCTGACATAGATCTCACTCTATTGGGTAACATCTCCCCATCTCCCTTCTTTTTATTTTTTTTGTTATTATTATTATTTTTGTTCCTAGGTTAGGGTAGTTCCAACTCTTTAAAATCTCATTATGGCTGATTGGAAGTGTGGTGCTTATGCATACCTTTTGGAAGATGAGATGACAGACCATGGAATCAAAACTCTTTATGATTGGAACCAATTTAAGCATAAGTATTATTCTGAGAGTCAATCAACCTCCACTACCCCCCAACGTAAGACGCTACGTGATTACTGGGTTGACAATAACAAGAGTGTTCCACCAAGTTTCACAGGAGGTAGGAATAAGAAAAAGGACCGGGGGAGTAATGACCAACCGGTAAAGACATTGCGTGATCACTTGTATGGTTATGCCTATCAACCATCTTATCAGTCTTCGTCATATAACACGTATGGTCTTCATCGAGAGAGTCCTCACACCTCTAGTCCAATGGAAGATGAGCCAACCATTGATGCTAACAATTATCCTCAAGAGTTTCTTTCTCATGATCCACAACCGACACGAACTCTTGAGGATACTCTGCGAGAGTTTATGGGAATAACTGAGCAATGCATGCAAAACCTCTCGCCATCTCAAAATCCTGAACCCGACATTGGAAACACCGAATCAATCCCCAACAATGAGGAGGATGAGGCTATCCAAGCCCAACCCTCTTCCGATTTAATGACTAAACTTTTAGAGGATGTAGATCTCAGTGATCCCACCATTACCATCGATTATGGTGAATCAACTATCTCTTTTAGCTATTCCGATTTGAATGATGAAGAGATTTCAAGGACGGTTGACGAACCCGAGGAATCTACAAAATCTGAAAGTGATAGTTTGATTGCCTACAATGACGGTTTGAAGGATGATTGTGAGTCCATGATTTGTTCTTCCAAAGGGTCGAATGTGTTTGAATCACCGAAAGATATTCTTGCTAGAGAGATGGCCGAAGTCGATATTTTTGAGTCCTTCCACCAACAACACATGTCGGATTCTATTGTGAAAGAACTCCCTTGGGTTGAAAATTCTGTTTCTTTGGATGATGGGGTGGCACAATCTGAAATTTCAAAAGATCAACCAATGCTAGATGATGTGCTTACCACTAAATCTGAAAATTTTTCTTTGGAAGACCTCCCCTCTATAGAGGAGGAATTCCTTACCCTTGAAACAGAATTTCTTCAATCACTTAGGGAGAACGAGGACCCTTCATCCGACTCTCTCGATTTCCTAGAGGAATGCATGACCCACCCCTATGATCTGGATGATGAGATGATTAAGGAGTTGGATAGTTTGTTAGACCATTCCACTGATTTACACTCTTTACCATTATTTGTGGAAACACTGTGCAATTCTGAATTTGTGGAGGAGACAACCCAAACTGAAAAATACTTAATGAATGTCTCTCCACCATCATGGGTTCTTCAACCCATTGAAAATTCTGATTGGGAGGACCCATTTTTAATCAATTACAACCCAATTCAGAACTTGAGGAGATATCTTTTTGCTGCTCTTATCTCCTCCTTACATGCATGTGGTGCACACTATGATTGGACCTTCATGAAGAAACGCACCCATGTATACATTCGAGCAGGACTTTGGATGGTCCTCATGAGAAACCTATTGAAATTCATGAAGATCCTGCTCAAATTTGATCATGTAGTCGATTGAACTAATCAAAGGTAGGTAGGTAGGTTAGGATTTCTTTCTGCATTTTGGATTGAATAAGTCTTATTGAGATAATGGAAGATGCTAGAATTGATCAACTTGCTACCTCAGGTACTCTCGTTCTCACTCTCATTTCTTTTATGTCATTACTCTCATGTCATATATATTGCATATCTTATTACATTGAGGACAATGTAAGATTTTGGTTGGGGGGTGAGATTCCTTAGATGAATCTACTAGCTTTTGTGACATTTCGAGCAATTATGTAGAAAATTTTCGATTTTTCTAAAATTCAAAACTCTTTTGGAAAACGTTGTTTCTATGCATTCAAGATGATACGAGTATAAGAAGAGGAGATACGAAGTGAGTGATGTTGCAAGCTTTGAACTTCTCTTAATATAATGGTTTTATATGTGAATTCCCCTATTTATATGATTGATAGAAAATTTGAACACTTTTACACCTAGTTCACATTACACGATTTTCATGATTTGAAAGGATTATGTGATTTTTGGATTGGCTAGACTTAGATTTGAGGTGTTGAGAAACCAAGCCGGGGTACTTTGTCCATCCTTGTCCATGGGAAAATAACGAAAGATATGGATTTCTAAAAATCCTATCTAATGTAAAAGAAAAAGGAAAAGGAATGATGAAATTGGGAATGATGGAAAAATGGTGGAAAATTCCGATTAGGGCTACCTACTACCAACCGGGGGATGGTCTACCCATAACCAAAGCTGAAAATGGGATGTAGTGTGAAAGTCGTCGGAAGGACGGTAAGACAAATTCCTGTCATAGGCTTGTTGTTGCTCTGTGCACCTTGAAATTCATAATTTAGTTGATCTATGAAGAAGATAATCCTGGAAAATCATGAGATGAACATTCACTATGCACACTAGGTTGAATTTGTTCAAGTTCTTCTATTTATTAATCAATCAGCGGGGATTTCATATGAACACTTATTATGTTCTGAGAATTTAAGGTTTTAACCTCTATCACCTAATTTCTCTGATTTTTATGCTTGTGTGTCTTGGAATGTATAGAAGAATAGTTTCTAGAGGAGAGTTGGATTTTGGAGAATGAAACTTGTTTCACGCATGTTTTTCTCGGGACTAACAAAATGCTGGTTGGGGGGTGTGTTGAGCTCTTAATTGTGCATATTCTAACCCCAATTCATCACTCATTATGCAAGATTTTCATGATTTAAAGACTAATCAAATACATGTTTTGCGATTGTAGGAATGAGAGTGGATTGACTCAATTAGAGACCAAAAAGGGGCCATTTGGAGTCTTTGATGAAGGCCCAAGGTGGACCAAAGAAAGAAGAAAGCAAAGAAAGAGGAAGGAGAGAAGAATAGAAAGAAGAAAAAAAAGCCAAATTGGGTTCGACCGGTCAAGACCAGTTGGCCAAGAAGGCCCGACCGGTCATGACCGGTCGGATGCACTCCCTGGAATAAGGCCAGCCTTGTCCGACCGGTCATGACCGGTCGGCCAGCCCTGTCCGACCGGTCGTGACCGGTCGGCCATGCAAGTTTCAGATTCCAGATTCTAAAACAGCAAGGCATTCCCGTACCTAATTTTTCGGATCAGTTTTCTGGGTGCATTTTGATGATATTTGAAAATCCAACACATCTACATCGAAGAGGAGCTCAACGCCGAACTAACCCAAGTGGTTTCGTGTCGATCGGAGCTACGGATTGATCGTGGTGGCCAAAACAATACGAACTATCCAGAAAGTTCCAGATTTCGCTGTTCCACTCTGGGCCTGGTCCAGGTGGCTCATCATTGATGATATGAAGAATCTACTTTGACCATATTTTATACCACATCCATATATGAATAACCACAAAGTTTCAGATCAAAAGGATGTGTGGTTTGATCGTACTGGTTGAAGAAAGATGGACCATCCAGAAAGATCCAACTGCGCAGAGTTTATAAAAGCCCTAATTGTTCTAATTTTCGGACCAAATTCTGTGATTTTTTTGGACAATCTAATCCATCTATCATATAGAGGAGGAAGTTTTCTACCAATGTTCAAAATTTGGGATCAATCCGACATCTGTACACTCCGGAGCGTTGGAAGCAAGATGACTGGTTCTGAAGGTACCCGAAGTGCGCGATTTTGAGAGGCAGTTGGTGATCTGATTGGTGGGCCCATTAAGAGGATAATCTTGGAAATCTAAATCATCTATGAGGAAGATCACATTACAAGGAAGCTACATATCAAATTTGAAGGCAATCCGACCATTGGTTAAGCCGTACGAAGCGAAACAAAATTTGTTACGTTGCGGTACTCTTGCTGCACTATAAAAGGGGGTGCTCTCTTCTATTCCAGGGCAACCAAGGACGTGGGGAGCAAGGAGTTCAAGTCATAGGAGGCTTCTTATCCTCCTCCAGCTAGTTTTTCTTCCTTTTCTTAGTTCTAGTTTTATTTTTAATATGCTTTTCATTAGCTAATCTCTTAGCTAGAGCTAAGAGGTGAACCTTATGGTTTTCTTGGATTGTTTAATTCGTTTTATTGGTTTTAAAGTTGGAATTCATGATTATGAACTATGGTTTTAAGTTTATACAAGCTTTAAGTAGTTTTTCTTAGTCTTATGATGACTCATGGATGTTTGGGAGAATTACTTAAATTCTTAATTGGTTTGCATCAGTCTAGACCTGTATGATCCGAGGAATTGGAGTGCACTCTAGTACTATGATCTTCATGTGGGGACTTCCTACCAAAGTTCTACTTTTCTGAATTTCTGTAATATGTATGGATTGTACATGTGATTTGAATCAAGTTCAAATCATGATCGAGCCCTGTCTTGTGACAGGACTTGAGGATGGTTATGATTGTGAACTGAACCTTTTGGAATGGGGAATGACCTATGCAATTGAGCATGCTCAGCTCAGCCTCCATTGAGTGAATCCTATGCATTGAACTTACATATGACAGATTGTTTGGTTTAACAGCTCTATCATCCGGCTAGATAGATCTTAATATCGATTCTAGTTGAGAAAGTGAGAAACCATAGCGAATTATACATCTAAGGAAAGCTATAAGTGGATCCTTGATGCTCTAGTTATCTTTTCATTATCAGATTTTCTATTTTATGTTCAAAACTAATTTCACAAACCTCTTTAGATTCTAGTTATTAGGATAGTTGGAATTGTTTACTTCCTTCCCTGTGGATCGACCTCGGTCTTACCGAGATTATTACTACATCGCAACCCTACACTTGGGGAAGCGAACATTTGGTAGGTCGGTGGGCATCTAAAATTGCTGATTTTCAATTTTTCTTCCTTTGTCTTCAATCCATCCTTGCTCCACCTTTGATCTTGTATTCCTTTGATCTTCAATGTGTACAAAGTGACCCTTTTAAGTGTAAATTCTTTGTCTCGTTCCTACAATCACAAAATATGCATTAGAATAGTCTATTAAACATGCAAACCATGCATAATGTATGATGAATTGGGATTAGATTATGTATAAATTGGAAGCTCAACAACAAGCCCTTAATTACATCGAATGATCGATGACCCTTAATTAAAAGGTAGAAGACTAGCTAGCAGAGACTATGGTCTTTGAGTTCATGGTCACTGAGGCCTGTATTTTGTTTATGGACTGAGCCATCTTTGTACGAGTCAGATGTCTATATCCCATGTTTTGATTGGAGATCTGAGCTGAGACCATTAGGGGTTCTTAATGGAGAGGATATGACTTTGGGCCCGTGCCTGTCATGTTTGGATAGATGACCTTGGGAAGACCGGTCTACAGTTGTGTGTACCTGAGCAGTACAATTGACAGATGCCGTTTGGATGGGTAGGGCATCGAATGTTACTTTGTGGTAGTTTATAGAACTTATCTTATAAAGAATTGGAACTCTTTAATACAGTTTATTATGGTAACCATAATCCCATTTGTTGAGTTTTCAACCTTAATGAGGTCATATTTTTATAGTACATGTAAATAATAATACATTTGCATAATTCTAGGTGTTGGCGGCCTCTTTCCGAGAAGTTTCTTTGTTTATTGCATTGGATTGGATCAAACTTCGAAGGCTTATATTCTACTCATTGGATGTCCCGAAATGACTATTTACCTATTCTGTTGCATCCGGAATGCTTGAAATACCCAAAATAGGCTTAAATATGGCCCGAAAACATAAAAAATGAGGTTCGACGCACCCAGAAATAATTTTTAAAATTAACTGATTTTTAGAGTGCGTCAAACCGAATTTATGGGTGCGTCAGACTATTTTATAGGTGCATCGAACTATTTTATAGATGCGTCAGATTTCGATGCATCCTGAAGTTAGTTGTCTGTTTTTGCTGAATTTATGGATGCGTCAGACCATTTTATGGACGCGTCGAACTTCGATCCATCCTGAAATTATCTGTCTGGTTTTGCTGAATTTATGGATGCGTCGGACTATTTTATGGACGCATCGAACTTATCCTGAAATTATTTTTCTGGTTTTGCTGAATTTATGGGTGCATTCCCACATTTGCAATTTTTAGAATTCAGACATACAGTGGTTGGAGTGATCTTCCGGTGGAAGATGCCGATGATCGAAAAGGGATTCAGGTGACTGGGAAGGTTTTCTGATGATCAGAAAAGGGATTCTAGCTGAGGGTTTTTCGACGAAAATCTTGATTACCCAGGGGATAATAACTCTCTTTCTCTCGTAGAACGTACAAATGAACAGTCGGACGGGGTATTTATATCCCAAAAATACTGGAGATCGACCAATGAAAGTCTTCCGAGTATGACGGATCCAAAATGTCTCTGACACATCCTTAATATATTGATTTTATGGGTGCGTCGAGCTCTAACACACCCTGAAATGATCTTCTGTTTTGTGATGATTTTTCGGGTGCGTTGGACTCCAATGCACCCTTAAAATACTTTCTGATGTCTACTGAATTTATGAGTGCGATGAACCAAATTTATGGATTCGTCACAGTCCAATGCACCCTTAAATTATTCATTTGATTTATGTCGATTTTTCGAGTGCGTCGGACTCCAATGCACCCTTAACATACTTTCTGATCTCTACTGAATTTATGGGTGCGTCGAACCAAATTTATGGATGTGTCAGAGTCCAATGCACCCTTAAATTATTCATCTGATTTATGTCGATTTTTTGGGTGCGTTGGACTCCAATCACCCTTAAATTATTTTCTGATTTTTGCTGATTTTTCGAGTGCATTGGACTCCAATGCACCCTTAAATTATCTTCTGATTTTCATTGAATTTAAGGGTGCGTCGGACCAGATTTTATGGGTGTGTTGACGGACTCTTTTGTTTGTTTCAATTGGGTTTTACAAAATGATGAGTTTATGGGGCCCATTTGGTAATGATTGGTCATGCACTAGTCATGATAATTCATGATAATGACATGACTTAATTTTAGGTGGTTCTAATCATGATGATTTGCGGGGCCCGTCGGGATTTTCACAAAAAATGTCTAAGTAATGGGACCGCTAACATTGTAAATCTCAATCTTTTGTGTGTAATGAGAGGTGTTTTGTGGGATTCTCTCGAGGTGTGTGAACATTTTATTTGTTCTGAGGACCCCAACAGTTTGGGACCCCAACAGCTTCCTCCCAACCTTTAAAATCCTACACAAGGATCGAGTCTTATACAAGAACCTACACATATGCACTCGTATTGGTGGACCACGAACTCACCCTGTCGGTGGCTTCCCTTGGAGACTAGACAATTTAGGCTCTACACAAGAGCCAATATCTTACACAAGAACCCGAATTTAGGCTCAACATATGAGCCAAGGTCCTATACAAGAACCTCACATATACTCCCATCGGAGGCTCCCCTTGGAGACTTGATTTAGGCTCTACTAAACAGACAAGGTCCTACTCAAGAGCCTAGATTGAGTTTGGGTCACAAACTCTTCACACTCAATCTTATATAAGAAAAGATCATGAACCGGACTCTTACAAATGACAACTTATCGGATTGATCCCCTTTTGATGCATCGTTCTTGAGTCGGTTCTTTTTGCTCTCCTGTGCTTGAATTAACTCATCATGCTCCCTCGATCTTGTTGGTAATGCTTTATAATGCTTCAACTCCAACGATCAAACACCTTACACGTGATCTTTCTTGAGGTGACCAAGGTGATAGGAGGGTGGTTGAATTCTTTACAACTAGTAGGAAGGTTGTTGCCTAGAGGGATTTTAGTCATATCTTTAGGCTCTTATGTAATCTCCTCTAAAAGGACAACCAATTGGAGTGGGGTGCTAAATGTCAAGAAGCTTTTTCAAAGCTTAAGGACATGTTGACAACTGTACCCATTATGCAACGACCGGATTGGTTTTTTACTTTTGAGTTGATGTGTGACGTGAGTGACTATGCTATTAAGGCGGTGCTAGGACAAAGGATGGATAAGAAGACCTACATCATGTACTATGTGAGTAGAATCTTGAATTCGGCCCAAGTCAATCACTTAACTACGGAGAAAGAGCTCATAATTGTAGTTTTTGCCTTGGATAAATTCAGGCCATACTTGATAGGATCCAAGGTTATCATTTACACCGATCACGCGGCACTGAAGTACCTTCTTTCTAAGAAGGATGCAAGTGTAATGCCTAAGATTTTCAGGATTTATTTGAAAACTTTCTGAAATTTTAATTGATTTTATTTTGACAGAAATATTGAGCGTTTACTTTATTTTGAAGACAATGGACCATCCGTGAGGGTTTTGAGGGGCGACCCTTTACAAAAACTGCTTAAAATAATCTCATGAATGTTGTAGAAAGGCTAGATTTTGAAAAACTTGCACTCATTAGTTAATTACAAAAATGCCACTAACTAAACCCCATGATTTAAGTAACCTGGTTTCCCAAGATCAATTAGACCCGAAACTTCGTGTATGACCTATCCGACACAAAATAATTGTACACGTCGAAAATTAGCTCCCCGATCATTGTACAAGTGCCCCAATCAGAAAATGGTCAATAGATGGCCCACCTCAACTCAGATTCAACCCAAATTTCACGTTGATGGCTAAAATGACATTTGTCACGCCCCAAACTAGGGGACCGGGCTCACTAAATTCCCGATCACCGACCTTGGTGCCAACAGCCTCCGTAGTGCCCCATTCTCAGCTCCTAGCTCTCATATGCCAGGTTCCGATCTTAGGATCCTACCAGGAGGATTTTCAGGGTAAATTTTTTTTTTTGTAAAGGAGCATAATCAGAACATAAAACATCATCAGATATCCACTAATAAGTTGTTGAGTACAGTGCTGAAAAGGGAAATATAAGATGTAGCAAAAGGACAAAATGTCAGGTACATGAACCGAGCTAACGCTGCCAATGTGCCCTAGTACCTGTAGCGTAAACAAACGCGCATAAGCTTCCTACGAAGCTCAGTAGAGCGCGTGTGTGCGTGTGTGATGCATATGACAAGTATACAGATATCAGAGTAAAAGAAAGTGATAGAGAGCTAAGTTACCAAGTTTATGAATGCTATCAGCCATCCCAAGGCTATGCGATGCAAGGGCCTAAATGGCCGAGTGTTACATGCTAGAGATGCAATGCAAACACGTCAATCCTCAACTAATCCATATATTAAAATGGTTCTCATTCGGGACATCACCGGGGTCTAGTACACTCTGATACTGGCCGCCGCACATCGCGCGCATAACCAAGCGAGTAGAAAAGACCTCACTATCCTCCTCGTCAGTGGTATGCCAATGCCCACCCGGCTCGCCGATAGCGGACCCATTTCATGAGTTGGTTAGACCCGACCTAGCTTATAGCCCACTGCACCTGGGCGGATAAGGTCACACCCCTTTCCAATCGACCTCGACACAGTGGGAGACGCGGCCTATTGGTATTCGGCACTCGGGCGCTCGTGTTATCCACTCGGTCTCGACGTTGGAGCATCCTACTGGTACCTGTTGAACCTCCAATTTATACATTGCATAGCCCACTACATCACACTATATGCACAGTTTTCAAGTTTAAAAGGACCATCTAATGTATGTTTTGTGATTGTAGGAATGAGTGTGGACTTCATCCAATCGGAGACAAAAAGAACATATTTAGATGCACGGGATGAAGATTGAAAGAGGAGCAAAGAAAGAAGAAAGCAAGGAGAAAAGAAAGTAGAAGAAAGAAAGGAAGAAAAAGGAGAAGAATAGCAGGTCTAACTGGTCGGCCACATCTCTAGAAACCACTGGACTAAAGGACCAGTTGGTCCGACCGGTCTTGACCGGTCGGCCAACAGGTCGGTGAACCTGCTAAACGCCCTGGACCAATAACCAGTCTGGTCCGACCGGTCGACCAGCAGGTCATCCTCCCACTTGAGCTTGCTGGACGAAATCTAAGACAAATCCGACCGGTCATGACCGATCGGCTAGCCCAGTCCGACCGGTCGTCCGACCGGTCGGCCACATAAAAAAACGGGCAATTTCTATTTCTGGCTCCGAAAAACGTTGCGCACTGCGTAACCTTTCGCAGTTTTTGGATGTTTCCGACGCAACCGAGCGTCCTCACTATAAAATGACACATAGGGGTTCTTTCTAGGGTATCATAGAAGCTAAGGGACATTGTGAGAGAGGAAGGAAGCCGTCGTGGAGCGTTTGCAACCCTCCAAACTCCGGTTTTTCTATGTTTTCTAGTTCTTTCATGAGTTTTAGTTGTATTATGACAATGCTCAGCTAGAATTTCTCAGCTAAGGCTGAGAGGTGAAGCTTGTAGCCGATTTCATGTTTAATTCAGTTCAATTCAAGTAATTCTACTTGAAGTTTGGATTTTTGCATATTTTAGTTCCCAAAGTTGATAGTTTTAGATGTTTTATGAGAGTTCATGTGCTCCGGACATGGGTTCCTTGCAATTCTCTGAGATTATCATGTTGTGCTTGTTTAAATTCGCATTATAGTAATCTTTGAGCAGGCCATAGTCCATAGGCATGGCTATTACTCCGAAGGCTATGATTTTGAATTCTATATGTGATTGAATGGGACTAGAACTTGGAAGTTCGACTTGAGGTTGACTGAATGTGCTTCAAAGCTTTATTTTCCAACTAGATGAGAGATAGGACTTCACATCTAGTTGTGTATTTTGCTTGTATTGATTAGATTGACATGGGATTGCTACAAGTGGATCCTTGAATGCCTTCGTACCTTAAATTACTATTTTTCACTAAGTTTCTGTTTTAGCATAATTGTTCCAATTGAATCTCTTATTTATTGCAAATTGAGTTGCTGGAATAGTTTGGAACTTGTTCTCAAATTCCCTGTGGATCAACCTAGGTCTTTGTTGAGCTCTTAATTGTGCATATTCTAACCCCAATTCATCACTCATTATGCAAGATTTTCATGATTTAAAGACTAATCAAATACATGTTTTGCGATTGTAGGAATGAGAGTGGCTTAGCTCAATTGGTGACCAAAAGGGCACATTTAGGAGTCTTTGATGAAGGCCCAAGGTGGACCAAAGAATGATGAAGAAAGAGAGGAGAATGAGGAAGAAAGAAGGAAAGAAAAGAAAGAAGAAATAATGCAGAAAATGGGGTCCGACCGGTCAAGACCGGTCGGCCAAATAGGCCCCGACCGGTCTTGACCGGTCGACCAACACTACTTTTACTTTCACATGCTGCTGGACAGCCACCCAGACAGGGTAGACCGGTCAAGACCTTGACCGGTCGGCCATATAAATTTCAGCTTCCAAATTGCAGAAAGCAGGCCATTCCCGTTTCTAGTTTTTTGGACCATATTTCTAGGCTCATCTTAGTGATATTTGGAAATCCAACACATCCATGTCAAAGAGGAGCTCGACGCCGAACTAACCCAAGTAGTTTCGTGTCGATCGGAGCTACGGATTGATTGTGGTGGCCAAAACAGTACGAACTGTCTAGAAAGTTTCAGATTCTGCCTACTCCACTCTGGGCCGGTCCAGGTGGCCCATCATTGATGATATGAAGAATCTACTTTGACCATCTTTTAGAACACATCCATATATGAATAACCATAAAGTTTCAGATCAAAAGGAGGTGTGGTTTGATCGTACCGGTTGAAGAAAGATGGACCATCCAGAAAGATCCAACTGCACAGAGTTTATAAAAGCCCTAAGTGTTCTAATTTTCGGACCAAATTCTGGGATTTTTTTGGACAATCTAATCCATCTATCATGTATAGGAGGAAGTTTTCTACTAATGTTTCAAATTTGGGATCAATCCGACATCTGTACACTCTGGACCGTTGAAAGCAAGATGATTGGTTCTGAAGGTACCCGAAGTGCGCGATTTTGAGAGGCGGTCGGTGATATGATTGGTGGGCCCATTCAGAGGATAATATTGAAAATCTAAATCATCTATGAGGAAGATCACATTACAAGGAAGCTACAAATCAATTTTGAAGGCAATCCGACCATTGGTTAAGCCGTACGAAGCGAAACAATTTCTGCTATGTTGCTGTACTATTTCTGCACTATAAAAGGAGGTGCTCTCTTCTATTCCAAGGCAAGCAAGGACGTGGGGAGCAAGGAGTTCAAGTCATAGGAGGCTTCCTAGCCTCCTCCAGCTAGTTTTTCTTCTTTTTCTTAGTTCTAGTTTTATTTTTAATATGCTTTTCATTAGCTAATCTCTTAGCTAGAGCTAAGAGGTGAACCTTATAGTTTTCTTAGATTGTTTAATTCGTTTTATTGGTTTTAAAGTTGGAATTCATGATTATGAAATATGGTTTGAAGTTTATACAAGCTTTAAGTAGTTTTTCTTAGTCTTATGATGACTCATGGATGTTTGGGAGAATTACTTAAATTCTTAATTGGTTTGCATCAGTCTAGACCTGTATGATCCGAGGAATTGGAGTGCACTCTAGTACTATGATCTTCATGTGGGGACTTCCTACCAAAGTTCTACTTTTTTGAATTTCTGTAATATGTATGGATTGTGCATGTGATTTGAATCAAGTTCAAATCATGATCGAGCCCTGTCTTGTGACAGGACTTGAGGATGGTTATGATTGTGAACTGAACCTTTTGGAATGGGGAATGACCTATGCAATTGAGCATGCTCAGCTCAGCCTCCATTGAGTGAATCCTATGCATTGAACTTACATATGACAGATTGTTTGGTTTAACAGCTCTATCATCCGGCTAGATAGATCTTAATATCGATTCTAGTTGAGAAAGTGAGAAACCATAGCGAATTATACATCTAAGGAAAGCTATAAGTGGATCCTTGATGCTCTAGTTATCTTTTCATTATCAGATTTTCTATTTTATGTTCAAAACTAATTTCACAAACCTCTTTAGATTCTAGTTATTAGGATAGTTGGAATTGTTTACTTCCTTCCCTGTGGATCGACCTCGGTCTTATCGAGATTATTACTACATCGCAACCCTACACTTGGGGAAGCGAACATTTGGTAGGTCGGTGGGCATCTAAAATTGCTGATTTTCAATTTTTCTTCCTTTGTCTTCAATCCATCCTTGCTCCACCTTTGATCTTGTATTCCTTTGATCTTCAATGTGTACAAAGTGACCCTTTTAAGTGTAAATTCTTTGTCTCGTTCCTACAATCACAAAATATGCATTAGAATAGTCTATTAAACATGCAAACCATGCATAATGTATGATGAATTGGGATTAGATTATGTATAAATTGGAAGCTCAACAACAAGCCCTTAATTACATCGAATGATCGATGACCCTTAATTAAAAGGTAGAAGACTAGCCAGCAGGGACTATGGTCTTTGAGTTCATGGTCACTGAGGCCTGTATTTTGTTTATGGACTGAGCCATCTTTGTACGAGTCAGATGTCTATATCCCATGTTTTGATTGGAGATCTGAGCTGAGACCATTAGGGGTTCTTAATGGAGAGGATATGACTTTGGGCCCGTGCCTGTCATGTTTGGATAGATGACCTTGGGAAGACCGGTCTACAGTTGTGTGTACCTGAGCAGTACAATTGACAGATGCCGTTTGGATGGGTAGGGCATCGAATGTTACTTTGTGGTAGTTTATAGAACTTATCTTATAAAGAATTGGAACTCTTTAATACAGTTTATTATGGTAACCATAATCCCATTTGTTGAGTTTTCAACCTTAATGAGGTCATATTTTTATAGTACATGTAAATAATAATACATTTGCATAATTCTAGGTGTTGGCGGCCTCTTTCCGAGAAGTTTCTTTGTTTATTGCATTGGATTGGATCAAACTTCGAAGGCTTATATTCTACTCATTGGATGTCCCGAAATGACCATTTACCTATTCTGTTGCATCCGGAATGCTTGAAATACCCAAAATAGGCTTAAATATGGCCCGAAAACATAAAAAATGAGGTTCGACGCACCCAGAAATAATTTTTAAAATTAACTAATTTTTAGAGTGCGTCAAACCGAATTTATGGGTGCGTCAGACTATTTTATAGGTGCATCGAACTATTTTATAGATGCGTCAGATTTCGATGCATCCTGAAGTTAGTTGTCTGTTTTTGCTGAATTTATGGATGCGTCAGACCATTTTATGGACGCGTCGAACTTCGATCCATCCTGAAATTATCTGTCTGGTTTTGCTGAATTTATGGATGCGTCGGACTATTTTATGGACGCATCGAACTTCGATCCATCCTGAAATTATTTTTCTGGTTTTGCTGAATTTATGGGTGCATTCCCACATTTGCAATTTTTAGAATTCAGACATACAGTGGTTGGAGTGATCTTCCGGTGGAAGATGCCGATGATCGAAAAGGGATTCAGGTGACTGGGAAGGTTTTCTGATGATCAGAAAAGGGATTCTGGCGAGGGTTTTTCGACGAAAATCTTGATTACCCAGGGGATAATAACTCTCTTTCTCTCGTAGAACGTACAAATGAACAGTCGGACGGGGTATTTATACCCAAAAATACTGGAGATCGACCAATGAAAGTCTTCCGAGTATGACGGATCCAAAATGTCTCTGACACATCCTTAATATATTGATTTTATGGGTGCGTCGAGCTCTAACACACCCTGAAATGATCTTCTGTTTTGTGATGATTTTTCGGGTGCGTTGGACTCCAATGCACCCTTAAAATACTTTCTGATGTCTACTGAATTTATGAGTGCGATGAACCAAATTTATGGATTCGTCACAGTCCAATGCACCCTTAAATTATTCATTTGATTTATGTCGATTTTTCGAGTGCGTCGGACTCCAATGCACCCTTAACATACTTTCTGATCTCTACTGAATTTATGGGTGCGTCGAACCAAATTTATGGATGTGTCAGAGTCCAATGCACCCTTAAATTATTCATCTGATTTATGTCGATTTTTTGGGTGCGTTGGACTCCAATCACCCTTAAATTATTTTCTGATTTTTGCTGATTTTTCGAGTGCATTGGACTCCAATGCACCCTTAAATTATCTTTTGATTTTCATTGAATTTAAGGGTGCGTCGGACCAGATTTTATGGGTGTGTTGACGGACTCTTTTGTTTGTTTCAATTGGGTTTTACAAAATGATGAGTTTATGGGGCCCATTTGGTAATGATTGGTCATGCACTAGTCATGATAATTCATGATAATGACATGACTTAATTTTAGGTGGTTCTAATCATGATGATTTGCGGGGCCCGTCGGGATTTTCACAAAAAATGTCTAAGTAATGGGACCGCTAACATTGTAAATCTCAATCTTTTGTGTGTAATGAGAGGTGTTTTGTGGGATTCTCTCGAGGTGTGTGAACATTTTATTTGTTCTGAGGACCCCAACAGTTTGGGACCCCAACAGCTTCCTCCCAACCTTTAAAATCCTACACAAGGATCGAGTCCTATACAAGAACCTACACATATGCACTCGTATTGGTGGACCACGAACTCACCCTGTCGGTGGCTTCCCTTGGAGACTAGACAATTTAGGCTCTACACAAGAGCCAATATCTTACACAAGAACCCGAATTTAGGCTCAACATATGAGCCAAGGTCCTATACAAGAACCTCACATATACTCCCATCGGAGGCTCCCCTTGGAGACTTGATTTAGGCTCTACTAAACAGACAAGGTCCTACTCAAGAGCCTAGATTGAGTTTGGGTCACAAACTCTTCACACTCAATCTTATATAAGAAAAGATCATGAACCGGACTCTTACAAATGACAACTTATCGGATTGATCCCCTTTTGATGCATCGTTCTTGAGTCGGTTCTTTTTGCTCTCCTGTGCTTGAATTAACTCATCATGCTCCCTCGATCTTGTTGGTAATGCTTTATAATGCTTCAACTCCAACGATCAAACACCTTACACGTGATCTTTCTTGAGGTGACCAAGGTGATAGGAGGGTGGTTGAATTCTTTACAACTAGTAGGAAGGTTGTTGCCTAGAGGGATTTTAGTCATATCTTTAGGCTCTTATGTAATCTCCTCTAAAAGGACAACCAATTGGAGTGGGGTGCTAAATGTCAAGAAGCTTTTTCAAAGCTTAAGGACATGTTGACAACTGTACCCATTATGCAACGACCGGATTGGTTTTTTACTTTTGAGTTGATGTGTGACGTGAGTGACTATGCTATTAAGGCGGTGCTAGGACAAAGGATGGATAAGAAGACCTACATCATGTACTATGTGAGTAGAATCTTGAATTCGGCCCAAGTCAATCACTCAACTACGGAGAAAGAGCTCATAATTGTAGTTTTTGCCTTGGATAAATTCAGGCCATACTTGATAGGATCCAAGGTTATCATTTACACCGATCACGCGGCACTGAAGTACCTTCTTTCTAAGAAGGATGCAAGTGTAATGCCTAAGATTTTCAGGATTTATTTGAAAACTTTCTGAAATTTTAATTGATTTTATTTTGACAGAAATATTGAGCGTTTACTTTATTTTGAAGACAATGGACCATCCGTGAGGGTTTTGAGGGGCGACCCTTTACAAAAACTGCTTAAAATAATCTCATGAATGTTGTAGAAAGGCTAGATTTTGAAAAACTTGCACTCATTAGTTAATTACAAAAATGCCACTAACTAAACCCCATGATTTAAGTAACCTGGTTTCCCAAGATCAATTAGACCCGAAACTTCGTGTATGACCTATCCGACACAAAATAATTGTACACGTCGAAAATTAGCTCCCCGATCATTGTACAAGTGCCCCAATCAGAAAATGGTCAATAGATGGCCCACCTCAACTCAGATTCAACCCAAATTTCACGTTGATGGCTAAAATGACATTTGTCACGCCCCAAACTAGGGGACCGGGCTCACTAAATTCCCGATCACCGACCTTGGTGCCAACAGCCTCCGTAGTGCCCCATTCTCAGCTCCTAGCTCTCATATGCCAGGTTCCGATCTTAGGATCCTACCAGGAGGATTTTCAGGGTAAATTTTTTTTTTTGTAAAGGAGCATAATCAGAACATAAAACATCATCAGATATCCACTAATAAGTTGTTGAGTACAGTGCTGAAAAGGGAAATATAAGATGTAGCAAAAGGACAAAATGTCAGGTACATGAACCGAGCTAACGCTGCCAATGTGCCCTAGTACCTGTAGCGTAAACAAACGCGCATAAGCTTCCTACGAAGCTCAGTAGAGCGCGTGTGTGCGTGTGTGATGCATATGACAAGTATACAGATATCAGAGTAAAAGAAAGTGATAGAGAGCTAAGTTACCAAGTTTATGAATGCTATCAGCCATCCCAAGGCTATGCGATGCAAGGGCCTAAATGGCCGAGTGTTACATGCTAGAGATGCAATGCAAACACGTCAATCCTCAACTAATCCATATATTAAAATGGTTCTCATTCGGGACATCACCGGGGTCTAGTACACTCTGATACTGGCCGCCGCACATCGCACGCATAACCAAGCGAGTAGAAAGACCTCACTATCCTCCTCGTCAGTGGTATGCCAATGCCCACCCGGCTCGCCGATAGCGGACCCATTTCATGAGTTGGTTAGACCCGACCTAGCTTATAGCCCACTGCACCTGGGCGGATAAGGTCACACCCCTTTCCAATCGACCTCGACACAGTGGGAGACGCGGCCTATTGGTATTCGGCACTCGGGCGCTCGTGTTATCCACTCGGTCTCGACGTTGGAGCATCCTACTGGTACCTGTTGAACCTCCAATTTATACATTGCATAGCCCACTACATCACACTATATGCACAGTTTTCAAGTTTAAAAGGACCATCTAATGTATGTTTTGTGATTGTAGGAATGAGTGTGGACTTCATCCAATCGGAGACAAAAAGAACATATTTAGATGCACGGGATGAAGATTGAAAGAGGAGCAAAGAAAGAAGAAAGCAAGGAGAAAAGAAAGTAGAAGAAAGAAAGGAAGAAAAAGGAGAAGAATAGCAGGTCTGACTGGTCGGCCGACCGGTCGGCCACATCTCTAGAAACCACTGGACTAAAGGACCAGTTGGTCCGACCGGTCTTGACCGGTCGGCCAACAGGTCGGTGAACCTGCTAAACGCCCTGGACCAATAACCAGTCTGGTCCGACCGGTCGACCAGCAGGTCATCCTCCCACTTGAGCTTGCTGGACGAAATCTAAGACAAATCCGACCGGTCATGACCGATCGGCTAGCCCAGTCCGACCGGTCGTCCGACCGGTCGGCCACATACAAAAACGGGCAATTTCTATTTCTGGCTCCGAAAAACGTTGCGCACTGCGTAACCTTTCGCAGTTTTTGGATGTTTCCGACGCAACCGAGCGTCCTCACTATAAAATGACACATAGGGGTTCTTTCTAGGGTATCATAGAAGCTAAGGGACATTGTGAGAGAGGAAGGAAGCCGTCGTGGAGCGTTTGCAACCCTCCGAACTCCGGTTTTTCTATGTTTTCTAGTTCTTTCATGAGTTTTAGTTGTATTATGACAATGCTCAGCTAGAATTTCTCAGCTAAGGCTGAGAGGTGAAGCTTGTAGCCGATTTCATGTTTAATTCAGTTCAATTCAAGTAATTCTACTTGAAGTTTGGATTTTTGCATATTTTAGTTCCCAAAGTTGATAGTTTTAGATGTTTTATGAGAGTTCATGTGCTCCGGACATGGGTTCCTTGCAATTCTCTGAGATTATCATGTTGTGCTTGTTTAAATTCGCATTATAGTAATCTTTGAGCAGGCCATAGTCCATAGGCATGGCTATTACTCCGAAGGCTATGATTTTGAATTCTATATGTGATTGAATGGGACTAGAACTTGGAAGTTCGACTTGAGGTTGACTGAATGTGCTTCAAAGCTTTATTTTCCAACTAGATGAGAGATAGGACTTCACATCTAGTTGTGTATTTTGCTTGTATTGATTAGATTGACATGGGATTGCTACAAGTGGATCCTTGAATGCCTTCGTACCTTAAATTACTATTTTTCACTAAGTTTCTGTTTTAGCATAATTGTTCCAATTGAATCTCTTATTTATTGCAAATTGAGTTGCTGGAATAGTTTGGAACTTGTTCTCAAATTCCCTGTGGATCAACCTAGGTCTTTGTTGAGCTCTTAATTGTGCATATTCTAACCCCAATTCATCACTCATTATGCAAGATTTTCATGATTTAAAGACTAATCAAATACATGTTTTGCGATTGTAGGAATGAGAGTGGCTTAGCTCAATTGGTGACCAAAAGGGCACATTTAGGAGTCTTTGATGAAGGCCCAAGGTGGACCAAAGAATGATGAAGAAAGAGAGGAGAATGAGGAAGAAAGAAGGAAAGAAAAGAAAGAAGAAATAATGCAGAAAATGGGGTCCGACCGGTCAAGACCGGTCGGCCAAATAGGCCCCGACCGGTCTTGACCGGTCGACCAACACTACTTTTACTTTCACATGCTGCTGGACAGCCACCCAGACAGGCTAGACCGGTCAAGACCTTGACCGGTCGGCCATATAAATTTCAGCTTCCAAATTGCAGAAAGCAGGCCATTCCCGTTTCTAGTTTTTTGGACCATATTTCTAGGCCCATCTTAGTGATATTTGGAAATCCAACACATCCATGTCAAAGAGGAGCTCGACGCCGAACTAACCCAAGTAGTTTCGTGTCGATCGGAGCTACGGATTGATTGTGGTGGCCAAAACAGTACGAACTGTCTAGAAAGTTTCAGATTCTGCCTACTCCACTCTGGGCCGGTCCAGGTGGCCCATCATTGATGATATGAAGAATCTACTTTGACCATCTTTTAGAACACATCCATATATGAATAACCATAAAGTTTCAGATCAAAAGGAGGTGTGGTTTGATCGTACCGGTTGAAGAAAGATGGACCATCCAGAAAGATCCAACTGCACAGAGTTTATAAAAGCCCTAAGTGTTCTAATTTTCGGACCAAATTCTGGGATTTTTTTGGACAATCTAATCCATCTATCATGTATAGGAGGAAGTTTTCTACTAATGTTTCAAATTTGGGATCAATCCGACATCTGTACACTCTGGACCGTTGAAAGCAAGATGACTGGTTCTGAAGGTACCCGAAGTGCGCGATTTTGAGAGGCGGTCGGTGATATGATTGGTGGGCCCATTCAGAGGATAATATTGAAAATCTAAATCATCTATGAGGAAGATCACATTACAAGGAAGCTACAAATCAATTTTGAAGGCAATCCGACCATTGGTTAAGCCGTACGAAGCGAAACAATTTCTGCTATGTTGCTGTACTATTTCTGCACTATAAAAGGAGGTGCTCTCTTCTATTCCAAGGCAAGCAAGGACGTGGGGAGCAAGGAGTTCAAGTCATAGGAGGCTTCCTAGCCTCCTCCAGCTAGTTTTTCTTCTTTTTCTTAGTTCTAGTTTTATTTTTAATATGCTTTTCATTAGCTAATCTCTTAGCTAGAGCTAAGAGGTGAACCTTATAGTTTTCTTAGATTGTTTAATTCGTTTTATTGGTTTTAAAGTTGGAATTCATGATTATGAACTATGGTTTGAAGTTTATACAAGCTTTAAGTAGTTTTTCTTAGTCTTATGATGACTCATGGATGTTTGGGAGAATTACTTAAATTCTTAATTGGTTTGCATCAGTCTAGACCTGTATGATCCGAGGAATTGGAGTGCACTCTAGTACTATGATCTTCATGTGGGGACTTCCTACCAAAGTTCTACTTTTTTGAATTTCTGTAATATGTATGGATTGTGCATGTGATTTGAATCAAGTTCAAATCATGATCGAGCCCTGTCTTGTGACAGGACTTGAGGATGGTTATGATTGTGAACTGAACCTTTTGGAATGGGGAATGACCTATGCAATTGAGCATGCTCAGCTCAGCCTCCATTGAGTGAATCCTATGCATTGAACTTACATATGACAGATTGTTTGGTTTAACAGCTCTATCATCCGGCTAGATAGATCTTAATATCGATTCTAGTTGAGAAAGTGAGAAACCATAGCGAATTATACATCTAAGGAAAGCTATAAGTGGATCCTTGATGCTCTAGTTATCTTTTCATTATCAGATTTTCTATTTTATGTTCAAAACTAATTTCACAAACCTCTTTAGATTCTAGTTATTAGGATAGTTGGAATTGTTTACTTCCTTCCCTGTGGATCGACCTCGGTCTTACCGAGATTATTACTACATCGCAACCCTACACTTGGGGAAGCGAACATTTGGTAGGTCGGTGGGCATCTAAAATTGCTGATTTTCAATTTTTCTTCCTTTGTCTTCAATCCATCCTTGCTCCACCTTTGATCTTGTATTCCTTTGATCTTCAATGTGTACAAAGTGACCCTTTTAAGTGTAAATTCTTTGTCTCGTTCCTACAATCACAAAATATGCATTAGAATAGTCTATTAAACATGCAAACCATGCATAATGTATGATGAATTGGGATTAGATTATGTATAAATTGGAAGCTCAACAACAAGCCCTTAATTACATCGAATGATCGATGACCCTTAATTAAAAGGTAGAAGACTAGCCAGCAGGGACTATGGTCTTTGAGTTCATGGTCACTGAGGCCTGTATTTTGTTTATGGACTGAGCCATCTTTGTACGAGTCAGATGTCTATATCCCATGTTTTGATTGGAGATCTGAGCTGAGACCATTAGGGGTTCTTAATGGAGAGGATATGACTTTGGGCCCGTGCCTGTCATGTTTGGATAGATGACCTTGGGAAGACCGGTCTACAGTTGTGTGTACCTGAGCAGTACAATTGACAGATGCCGTTTGGATGGGTAGGGCATCGAATGTTACTTTGTGGTAGTTTATAGAACTTATCTTATAAAGAATTGGAACTCTTTAATACAGTTTATTATGGTAACCATAATCCCATTTGTTGAGTTTTCAACCTTAATGAGGTCATATTTTTATAGTACATGTAAATAATAATACATTTGCATAATTCTAGGTGTTGGCGGCCTCTTTCCGAGAAGTTTCTTTGTTTATTGCATTGGATTGGATCAAACTTCGAAGGCTTATATTCTACTCATTGGATGTCCCGAAATGACCATTTACCTATTCTGTTGCATCCAGAATGCTTGAAATACCCAAAATAGGCTTAAATATGGCCCGAAAACATAAAAAATGAGGTTCGACGCACCCAGAAATAATTTTTAAAATTAACTGATTTTTAGAGTGCGTCAAACCGAATTTATGGGTGCGTCAGACTATTTTATAGGTGCATCGAACTATTTTATAGATGCGTCAGATTTCGATGCATCCTGAAGTTAGTTGTCTGTTTTTGCTGAATTTATGGATGCGTCAGACCATTTTATGGACGCGTCGAACTTCGATCCATCCTGAAATTATCTGTCTGGTTTTGCTGAATTTATGGATGCGTCGGACTATTTTATGGACGCATCGAACTTCGATCCATCCTGAAATTATTTTTCTGGTTTTGCTGAATTTATGGGTGCATTCCCACATTTGCAATTTTTAGAATTCAGACATACAGTGGTTGGAGTGATCTTCCGGTGGAAGATGCCGATGATCGAAAAGGGATTCAGGTGACTGGGAAGGTTTTCTGATGATCAGAAAAGGGATTCTGGCGAGGGTTTTTTCGACGAAAATCTTGATTACCCAGGGGATAATAACTCTTTTTCTCTCGTAGAACGTACAAATGAACAGTCGGACGGGGTATTTATACCCAAAAATACTGGAGATCGACCAATGAAAGTCTTCCGAGTATGACGGATCCAAAATGTCTCTGACACATCCTTAATATATTGATTTTATGGGTGCGTCGAGCTCTAACACACCCTGAAATGATCTTCTGTTTTGTGATGATTTTTCGGGTGCGTTGGACTCCAATGCACCCTTAAAATACTTTCTGATGTCTACTGAATTTATGAGTGCGATGAACCAAATTTATGGATTCGTCACAGTCCAATGCACCCTTAAATTATTCATTTGATTTATGTCGATTTTTCGAGTGCGTCGGACTCCAATGCACCCTTAACATACTTTCTGATCTCTACTGAATTTATGGGTGCGTCGAACCAAATTTATGGATGTGTCAGAGTCCAATGCACCCTTAAATTATTCATCTGATTTATGTCGATTTTTTGGGTGCGTTGGACTCCAATCACCCTTAAATTATTTTCTGATTTTTGCTGATTTTTCGAGTGCATTGGACTCCAATGCACCCTTAAATTATCTTTTGATTTTCATTGAATTTAAGGGTGCGTCGGACCAGATTTTATGGGTGTGTTGACGGACTCTTTTGTTTGTTTCAATTGGGTTTTACAAAATGATGAGTTTATGGGGCCCATTTGGTAATGATTGGTCATGCACTAGTCATGATAATTCATGATAATGACATGACTTAATTTTAGGTGGTTCTAATCATGATGATTTGCGGGGCCCGTCGGGATTTTCACAAAAAATGTCTAAGTAATGGGACCGCTAACATTGTAAATCTCAATCTTTTGTGTGTAATGAGAGGTGTTTTGTGGGATTCTCTCGAGGTGTGTGAACATTTTATTTGTTCTGAGGACCCCAACAGTTTGGGACCCCAACAGCTTCCTCCCAACCTTTAAAATCCTACACAAGGATCGAGTCCTATACAAGAACCTACACATATGCACTCGTATTGGTGGACCACGAACTCACCCTGTCGGTGGCTTCCCTTGGAGACTAGACAATTTAGGCTCTACACAAGAGCCAATATCTTACACAAGAACCCGAATTTAGGCTCAACATATGAGCCAAGGTCCTATACAAGAACCTCACATATACTCCCATCGGAGGCTCCCCTTGGAGACTTGATTTAGGCTCTACTAAACAGACAAGGTCCTACTCAAGAGCCTAGATTGAGTTTGGGTCACAAACTCTTCACACTCAATCTTATATAAGAAAAGATCATGAACCGGACTCTTACAAATGACAACTTATCGGATTGATCCCCTTTTGATGCATCGTTCTTGAGTCGGTTCTTTTTGCTCTCCTGTGCTTGAATTAACTCATCATGCTCCCTCGATCTTGTTGGTAATGCTTTATAATGCTTCAACTCCAACGATCAAACACCTTACACGTGATCTTTCTTGAGGTGACCAAGGTGATAGGAGGGTGGTTGAATTCTTTACAACTAGTAGGAAGGTTGTTGCCTAGAGGGATTTTAGTCATATCTTTAGGCTCTTATGTAATCTCCTCTAAAAGGACAACCAATTGGAGTGGGGTGCTAAATGTCAAGAAGCTTTTTCAAAGCTTAAGGACATGTTGACAACTGTACCCATTATGCAACGACCGGATTGGTTTTTTACTTTTGAGTTGATGTGTGACGTGAGTGACTATGCTATTAAGGCGGTGCTAGGACAAAGGATGGATAAGAAGACCTACATCATGTACTATGTGAGTAGAATCTTGAATTCGGCCCAAGTCAATCACTCAACTACGGAGAAAGAGCTCATAATTGTAGTTTTTGCCTTGGATAAATTCAGGCCATACTTGATAGGATCCAAGGTTATCATTTACACCGATCACGCGGCACTGAAGTACCTTCTTTCTAAGAAGGATGCAAGTGTAATGCCTAAGATTTTCAGGATTTATTTGAAAACTTTCTGAAATTTTAATTGATTTTATTTTGACAGAAATATTGAGCGTTTACTTTATTTTGAAGACAATGGACCATCCGTGAGGGTTTTGAGGGGCGACCCTTTACAAAAACTGCTTAAAATAATCTCATGAATGTTGTAGAAAGGCTAGATTTTGAAAAACTTGCACTCATTAGTTAATTACAAAAATGCCACTAACTAAACCCCATGATTTAAGTAACCTGGTTTCCCAAGATCAATTAGACCCGAAACTTCGTGTATGACCTATCCGACACAAAATAATTGTACACGTCGAAAATTAGCTCCCCGATCATTGTACAAGTGCCCCAATCAGAAAATGGTCAATAGATGGCCCACCTCAACTCAGATTCAACCCAAATTTCACGTTGATGGCTAAAATGACATTTGTCACGCCCCAAACTAGGGGACCGGGCTCACTAAATTCCCGATCACCGACCTTGGTGCCAACAGCCTCCGTAGTGCCCCATTCTCAGCTCCTAGCTCTCATATGCCAGGTTCCGATCTTAGGATCCTACCAGGAGGATTTTCAGGGTAAATTTTTTTTTTTGTAAAGGAGCATAATCAGAACATAAAACATCATCAGATATCCACTAATAAGTTGTTGAGTACAGTGCTGAAAAGGGAAATATAAGATGTAGCAAAAGGACAAAATGTCAGGTACATGAACCGAGCTAACGCTGCCAATGTGCCCTAGTACCTGTAGCGTAAACAAACGCGCATAAGCTTCCTACGAAGCTCAGTAGAGCGCGTGTGTGCGTGTGTGATGCATATGACAAGTATACAGATATCAGAGTAAAAGAAAGTGATAGAGAGCTAAGTTACCAAGTTTATGAATGCTATCAGCCATCCCAAGGCTATGCGATGCAAGGGCCTAAATGGCCGAGTGTTACATGCTAGAGATGCAATGCAAACACGTCAATCCTCAACTAATCCATATATTAAAATGGTTCTCATTCGGGACATCACCGGGGTCTAGTACACTCTGATACTGGCCGCCGCACATCGCACGCATAACCAAGCGAGTAGAAAGACCTCACTATCCTCCTCGTCAGTGGTATGCCAATGCCCACCCGGCTCGCCGATAGCGGACCCATTTCATGAGTTGGTTAGACCCGACCTAGCTTATAGCCCACTGCACCTGGGCGGATAAGGTCACACCCCTTTCCAATCGACCTCGACACAGTGGGAGACGCGGCCTATTGGTATTCGGCACTCGGGCGCTCGTGTTATCCACTCGGTCTCGACGTTGGAGCATCCTACTGGTACCTGTTGAACCTCCAATTTATACATTGCATAGCCCACTACATCACACTATATGCACAGTTTTCAAGTTTAAAAGGACCATCTAATGTATGTTTTGTGATTGTAGGAATGAGTGTGGACTTCATCCAATCGGAGACAAAAAGAACATATTTAGATGCACGGGATGAAGATTGAAAGAGGAGCAAAGAAAGAAGAAAGCAAGGAGAAAAGAAAGTAGAAGAAAGAAAGGAAGAAAAAGGAGAAGAATAGCAGGTCTGACTGGTCGGCCGACCGGTCGGCCACATCTCTAGAAACCACTGGACTAAAGGACCAGTTGGTCCGACCGGTCTTGACCGGTCGGCCAACAGGTCGGTGAACCTGCTAAACGCCCTGGACCAATAACCAGTCTGGTCCGACCGGTCGACCAGCAGGTCATCCTCCCACTTGAGCTTGCTGGACGAAATCTAAGACAAATCCGACCGGTCATGACCGATCGGCTAGCCCAGTCCGACCGGTCGTCCGACCGGTCGGCCACATACAAAAACGGGCAATTTCTATTTCTGGCTCTGAAAAACGTTGCGCACTGCGTAACCTTTCGCAGTTTTTGGATGTTTCCGACGCAACCGAGCGTCCTCACTATAAAATGACACATAGGGGTTCTTTCTAGGGTATCATAGAAGCTAAGGGACATTGTGAGAGAGGAAGGAAGCCGTCGTGGAGCGTTTGCAACCCTCCAAACTCCGGTTTTTCTATGTTTTCTAGTTCTTTCATGAGTTTTAGTTGTATTATGACAATGCTCAGCTAGAATTTCTCAGCTAAGGCTGAGAGGTGAAGCTTGTAGCCGATTTCATGTTTAATTCAGTTCAATTCAAGTAATTCTACTTGAAGTTTGGATTTTTGCATATTTTAGTTCCCAAAGTTGATAGTTTTAGATGTTTTATGAGAGTTCATGTGCTCCGGACATGGGTTCCTTGCAATTCTCTGAGATTATCATGTTGTGCTTGTTTAAATTCGCATTATAGTAATCTTTGAGCAGGCCATAGTCCATAGGCATGGCTATTACTCCGAAGGCTATGATTTTGAATTCTATATGTGATTGAATGGGACTAGAACTTGGAAGTTCGACTTGAGGTTGACTGAATGTGCTTCAAAGCTTTATTTTCCAACTAGATGAGAGATAGGACTTCACATCTAGTTGTGTATTTCGCTTGTATTGATTAGATTGACATGGGATTGCTACAAGTGGATCCTTGAATGCCTTCGTACCTTAAATTACTATTTTTCACTAAGTTTCTGTTTTAGCATAATTGTTCCAATTGAATCTCTTATTTATTGCAAATTGAGTTGCTGGAATAGTTTGGAACTTATTCTCAAATTCCCTGTGGATCAACCTAGGTCTTTGTTGAGCTCTTAATTGTGCATATTCTAACCCCAATTCATCACTCATTATGCAAGATTTTCATGATTTAAAGACTAATCAAATACATGTTTTGCGATTGTAGGAATGAGAGTGGCTTAGCTCAATTGGTGACCAAAAGGGCACATTTAGGAGTCTTTGATGAAGGCCCAAGGTGGACCAAAGAATGATGAAGAAAGAGAGGAGAATGAGGAAGAAAGAAGGAAAGAAAAGAAAGAAGAAATAATGCAGAAAATGGGGTCCGACCGGTCAAGACCGGTCGGCCAAATAGGCCCCGACCGGTCTTGACCGGTCGACCAACACTACTTTTACTTTCACATGCTGCTGGACAGCCACCCAGACAGGCTAGACCGGTCAAGACCTTGACCGGTCGGCCATATAAATTTCAGCTTCCAAATTGCAGAAAGCAGGCCATTCCCGTTTCTAGTTTTTTGGACCATATTTCTAGGCCCATCTTAGTGATATTTGGAAATCCAACACATCCATGTCAAAGAGGAGCTCGACGCCGAACTAACCCAAGTAGTTTCGTGTCGATCGGAGCTACGGATTGATTGTGGTGGCCAAAACAGTACGAACTGTCTAGAAAGTTTCAGATTCTGCCTACTCCACTCTGGGCCGGTCCAGGTGGCCCATCATTGATGATATGAAGAATCTACTTTGACCATCTTTTAGAACACATCCATATATGAATAACCATAAAGTTTCAGATCAAAAGGAGGTGTGGTTTGATCGTACCGGTTGAAGAAAGATGGACCATCCAGAAAGATCCAACTGCACAGAGTTTATAAAAGCCCTAAGTGTTCTAATTTTCGGACCAAATTCTGGGATTTTTTTGGACAATCTAATCCATCTATCATGTATAGGAGGAAGTTTTCTACTAATGTTTCAAATTTGGGATCAATCCGACATCTGTACACTCTGGACCGTTGAAAGCAAGATGACTGGTTCTGAAGGTACCCGAAGTGCGCGATTTTGAGAGGCGGTCGGTGATATGATTGGTGGGCCCATTCAGAGGATAATATTGAAAATCTAAATCATCTATGAGGAAGATCACATTACAAGGAAGCTACAAATCAATTTTGAAGGCAATCCGACCATTGGTTAAGCCGTACGAAGCGAAACAATTTCTGCTATGTTGCTGTACTATTTCTGCACTATAAAAGGAGGTGCTCTCTTCTATTCCAAGGCAAGCAAGGACGTGGGGAGCAAGGAGTTCAAGTCATAGGAGGCTTCCTAGCCTCCTCCAGCTAGTTTTTCTTCTTTTTCTTAGTTCTAGTTTTATTTTTAATATGCTTTTCATTAGCTAATCTCTTAGCTAGAGCTAAGAGGTGAACCTTATAGTTTTCTTAGATTGTTTAATTCGTTTTATTGGTTTTAAAGTTGGAATTCATGATTATGAACTATGGTTTGAAGTTTATACAAGCTTTAAGTAGTTTTTCTTAGTCTTATGATGACTCATGGATGTTTGGGAGAATTACTTAAATTCTTAATTGGTTTGCATCAGTCTAGACCTGTATGATCCGAGGAATTGGAGTGCACTCTAGTACTATGATCTTCATGTGGGGACTTCCTACCAAAGTTCTACTTTTTTGAATTTCTGTAATATGTATGGATTGTGCATGTGATTTGAATCAAGTTCAAATCATGATCGAGCCCTGTCTTGTGACAGGACTTGAGGATGGTTATGATTGTGAACTGAACCTTTTGGAATGGGGAATGACCTATGCAATTGAGCATGCTCAGCTCAGCCTCCATTGAGTGAATCCTATGCATTGAACTTACATATGACAGATTGTTTGGTTTAACAGCTCTATCATCCGGCTAGATAGATCTTAATATCGATTCTAGTTGAGAAAGTGAGAAACCATAGCGAATTATACATCTAAGGAAAGCTATAAGTGGATCCTTGATGCTCTAGTTATCTTTTCATTATCAGATTTTCTATTTTATGTTCAAAACTAATTTCACAAACCTCTTTAGATTCTAGTTATTAGGATAGTTGGAATTGTTTACTTCCTTCCCTGTGGATCGACCTCGGTCTTACCGAGATTATTACTACATCGCAACCCTACACTTGGGGAAGCGAACATTTGGTAGGTCGGTGGGCATCTAAAATTGCTGATTTTCAATTTTTCTTCCTTTGTCTTCAATCCATCCTTGCTCCACCTTTGATCTTGTATTCCTTTGATCTTCAATGTGTACAAAGTGACCCTTTTAAGTGTAAATTCTTTGTCTCGTTCCTACAATCACAAAATATGCATTAGAATAGTCTATTAAACATGCAAACCATGCATAATGTATGATGAATTGGGATTAGATTATGTATAAATTGGAAGCTCAACAACAAGCCCTTAATTACATCGAATGATCGATGACCCTTAATTAAAAGGTAGAAGACTAGCCAGCAGGGACTATGGTCTTTGAGTTCATGGTCACTGAGGCCTGTATTTTGTTTATGGACTGAGCCATCTTTGTACGAGTCAGATGTCTATATCCCATGTTTTGATTGGAGATCTGAGCTGAGACCATTAGGGGTTCTTAATGGAGAGGATATGACTTTGGGCCCGTGCCTGTCATGTTTGGATAGATGACCTTGGGAAGACCGGTCTACAGTTGTGTGTACCTGAGCAGTACAATTGACAGATGCCGTTTGGATGGGTAGGGCATCGAATGTTACTTTGTGGTAGTTTATAGAACTTATCTTATAAAGAATTGGAACTCTTTAATACAGTTTATTATGGTAACCATAATCCCATTTGTTGAGTTTTCAACCTTAATGAGGTCATATTTTTATAGTACATGTAAATAATAATACATTTGCATAATTCTAGGTGTTGGCGGCCTCTTTCCGAGAAGTTTCTTTGTTTATTGCATTGGATTGGATCAAACTTCGAAGGCTTATATTCTACTCATTGGATGTCCCGAAATGACCATTTACCTATTCTGTTGCATCCAGAATGCTTGAAATACCCAAAATAGGCTTAAATATGGCCCGAAAACATAAAAAATGAGGTTCGACGCACCCAGAAATAATTTTTAAAATTAACTGATTTTTAGAGTGCGTCAAACCGAATTTATGGGTGCGTCAGACTATTTTATAGGTGCATCGAACTATTTTATAGATGCGTCAGATTTCGATGCATCCTGAAGTTAGTTGTCTGTTTTTGCTGAATTTATGGATGCGTCAGACCATTTTATGGACGCGTCGAACTTCGATCCATCCTGAAATTATCTGTCTGGTTTTGCTGAATTTATGGATGCGTCGGACTATTTTATGGACGCATCGAACTTCGATCCATCCTGAAATTATTTTTCTGGTTTTGCTGAATTTATGGGTGCATTCCCACATTTGCAATTTTTAGAATTCAGACATACAGTGGTTGGAGTGATCTTCCGGTGGAAGATGCCGATGATCGAAAAGGGATTCAGGTGACTGGGAAGGTTTTCTGATGATCAGAAAAGGGATTCTGGCGAGGGTTTTTCGACGAAAATCTTGATTACCCAGGGGATAATAACTCTTTTTCTCTCGTAGAACGTACAAATGAACAGTCGGACGGGGTATTTATACCCAAAAATACTGGAGATCGACCAATGAAAGTCTTCCGAGTATGACGGATCCAAAATGTCTCTGACACATCCTTAATATATTGATTTTATGGGTGCGTCGAGCTCTAACACACCCTGAAATGATCTTCTGTTTTGTGATGATTTTTCGGGTGCGTTGGACTCCAATGCACCCTTAAAATACTTTCTGATGTCTACTGAATTTATGAGTGCGATGAACCAAATTTATGGATTCGTCACAGTCCAATGCACCCTTAAATTATTCATTTGATTTATGTCGATTTTTCGAGTGCGTCGGACTCCAATGCACCCTTAACATACTTTCTGATCTCTACTGAATTTATGGGTGCGTCGAACCAAATTTATGGATGTGTCAGAGTCCAATGCACCCTTAAATTATTCATCTGATTTATGTCGATTTTTTGGGTGCGTTGGACTCCAATCACCCTTAAATTATTTTCTGATTTTTGCTGATTTTTCGAGTGCATTGGACTCCAATGCACCCTTAAATTATCTTTTGATTTTCATTGAATTTAAGGGTGCGTCGGACCAGATTTTATGGGTGTGTTGACGGACTCTTTTGTTTGTTTCAATTGGGTTTTACAAAATGATGAGTTTATGGGGCCCATTTGGTAATGATTGGTCATGCACTAGTCATGATAATTCATGATAATGACATGACTTAATTTTAGGTGGTTCTAATCATGATGATTTGCGGGGCCCGTCGGGATTTTCACAAAAAATGTCTAAGTAATGGGACCGCTAACATTGTAAATCTCAATCTTTTGTGTGTAATGAGAGGTGTTTTGTGGGATTCTCTCGAGGTGTGTGAACATTTTATTTGTTCTGAGGACCCCAACAGTTTGGGACCCCAACAGCTTCCTCCCAACCTTTAAAATCCTACACAAGGATCGAGTCCTATACAAGAACCTACACATATGCACTCGTATTGGTGGACCACGAACTCACCCTGTCGGTGGCTTCCCTTGGAGACTAGACAATTTAGGCTCTACACAAGAGCCAATATCTTACACAAGAACCCGAATTTAGGCTCAACATATGAGCCAAGGTCCTATACAAGAACCTCACATATACTCCCATCGGAGGCTCCCCTTGGAGACTTGATTTAGGCTCTACTAAACAGACAAGGTCCTACTCAAGAGCCTAGATTGAGTTTGGGTCACAAACTCTTCACACTCAATCTTATATAAGAAAAGATCATGAACCGGACTCTTACAAATGACAACTTATCGGATTGATCCCCTTTTGATGCATCGTTCTTGAGTCGGTTCTTTTTGCTCTCCTGTGCTTGAATTAACTCATCATGCTCCCTCGATCTTGTTGGTAATGCTTTATAATGCTTCAACTCCAACGATCAAACACCTTACACGTGATCTTTCTTGAGGTGACCAAGGTGATAGGAGGGTGGTTGAATTCTTTACAACTAGTAGGAAGGTTGTTGCCTAGAGGGATTTTAGTCATATCTTTAGGCTCTTATGTAATCTCCTCTAAAAGGACAACCAATTGGAGTGGGGTGCTAAATGTCAAGAAGCTTTTTCAAAGCTTAAGGACATGTTGACAACTGTACCCATTATGCAACGACCGGATTGGTTTTTTACTTTTGAGTTGATGTGTGACGTGAGTGACTATGCTATTAAGGCGGTGCTAGGACAAAGGATGGATAAGAAGACCTACATCATGTACTATGTGAGTAGAATCTTGAATTCGGCCCAAGTCAATCACTCAACTACGGAGAAAGAGCTCATAATTGTAGTTTTTGCCTTGGATAAATTCAGGCCATACTTGATAGGATCCAAGGTTATCATTTACACCGATCACGCGGCACTGAAGTACCTTCTTTCTAAGAAGGATGCAAGTGTAATGCCTAAGATTTTCAGGATTTATTTGAAAACTTTCTGAAATTTTAATTGATTTTATTTTGACAGAAATATTGAGCGTTTACTTTATTTTGAAGACAATGGACCATCCGTGAGGGTTTTGAGGGGCGACCCTTTACAAAAACTGCTTAAAATAATCTCATGAATGTTGTAGAAAGGCTAGATTTTGAAAAACTTGCACTCATTAGTTAATTACAAAAATGCCACTAACTAAACCCCATGATTTAAGTAACCTGGTTTCCCAAGATCAATTAGACCCGAAACTTCGTGTATGACCTATCCGACACAAAATAATTGTACACGTCGAAAATTAGCTCCCCGATCATTGTACAAGTGCCCCAATCAGAAAATGGTCAATAGATGGCCCACCTCAACTCAGATTCAACCCAAATTTCACGTTGATGGCTAAAATGACATTTGTCACGCCCCAAACTAGGGGACCGGGCTCACTAAATTCCCGATCACCGACCTTGGTGCCAACAGCCTCCGTAGTGCCCCATTCTCAGCTCCTAGCTCTCATATGCCAGGTTCCGATCTTAGGATCCTACCAGGAGGATTTTCAGGGTAAATTTTTTTTTTTGTAAAGGAGCATAATCAGAACATAAAACATCATCAGATATCCACTAATAAGTTGTTGAGTACAGTGCTGAAAAGGGAAATATAAGATGTAGCAAAAGGACAAAATGTCAGGTACATGAACCGAGCTAACGCTGCCAATGTGCCCTAGTACCTGTAGCGTAAACAAACGCGCATAAGCTTCCTACGAAGCTCAGTAGAGCGCGTGTGTGCGTGTGTGATGCATATGACAAGTATACAGATATCAGAGTAAAAGAAAGTGATAGAGAGCTAAGTTACCAAGTTTATGAATGCTATCAGCCATCCCAAGGCTATGCGATGCAAGGGCCTAAATGGCCGAGTGTTACATGCTAGAGATGCAATGCAAACACGTCAATCCTCAACTAATCCATATATTAAAATGGTTCTCATTCGGGACATCACCGGGGTCTAGTACACTCTGATACTGGCCGCCGCACATCGCACGCATAACCAAGCGAGTAGAAAGACCTCACTATCCTCCTCGTCAGTGGTATGCCAATGCCCACCCGGCTCGCCGATAGCGGACCCATTTCATGAGTTGGTTAGACCCGACCTAGCTTATAGCCCACTGCACCTGGGCGGATAAGGTCACACCCCTTTCCAATCGACCTCGACACAGTGGGAGACGCGGCCTATTGGTATTCGGCACTCGGGCGCTCGTGTTATCCACTCGGTCTCGACGTTGGAGCATCCTACTGGTACCTGTTGAACCTCCAATTTATACATTGCATAGCCCACTACATCACACTATATGCACAGTTTTCAAGTTTAAAAGGACCATCTAATGTATGTTTTGTGATTGTAGGAATGAGTGTGGACTTCATCCAATCGGAGACAAAAAGAACATATTTAGATGCACGGGATGAAGATTGAAAGAGGAGCAAAGAAAGAAGAAAGCAAGGAGAAAAGAAAGTAGAAGAAAGAAAGGAAGAAAAAGGAGAAGAATAGCAGGTCTGACTGGTCGGCCGACCGGTCGGCCACATCTCTAGAAACCACTGGACTAAAGGACCAGTTGGTCCGACCGGTCTTGACCGGTCGGCCAACAGGTCGGTGAACCTGCTAAACGCCCTGGACCAATAACCAGTCTGGTCCGACCGGTCGACCAGCAGGTCATCCTCCCACTTGAGCTTGCTGGACGAAATCTAAGACAAATCCGACCGGTCATGACCGATCGGCTAGCCCAGTCCGACCGGTCGTCCGACCGGTCGGCCACATACAAAAACGGGCAATTTCTATTTCTGGCTCTGAAAAACGTTGCGCACTGCGTAACCTTTCGCAGTTTTTGGATGTTTCCGACGCAACCGAGCGTCCTCACTATAAAATGACACATAGGGGTTCTTTCTAGGGTATCATAGAAGCTAAGGGACATTGTGAGAGAGGAAGGAAGCCGTCGTGGAGCGTTTGCAACCCTCCAAACTCCGGTTTTTTCTATGTTTTCTAGTTCTTTCATGAGTTTTAGTTGTATTATGACAATGCTCAGCTAGAATTTCTCAGCTAAGGCTGAGAGGTGAAGCTTGTAGCCGATTTCATGTTTAATTCAGTTCAATTCAAGTAATTCTACTTGAAGTTTGGATTTTTGCATATTTTAGTTCCCAAAGTTGATAGTTTTAGATGTTTTATGAGAGTTCATGTGCTCCGGACATGGGTTCCTTGCAATTCTCTGAGATTATCATGTTGTGCTTGTTTAAATTCGCATTATAGTAATCTTTGAGCAGGCCATAGTCCATAGGCATGGCTATTACTCCGAAGGCTATGATTTTGAATTCTATATGTGATTGAATGGGACTAGAACTTGGAAGTTCGACTTGAGGTTGACTGAATGTGCTTCAAAGCTTTATTTTCCAACTAGATGAGAGATAGGACTTCACATCTAGTTGTGTATTTCGCTTGTATTGATTAGATTGACATGGGATTGCTACAAGTGGATCCTTGAATGCCTTCGTACCTTAAATTACTATTTTTCACTAAGTTTCTGTTTTAGCATAATTGTTCCAATTGAATCTCTTATTTATTGCAAATTGAGTTGCTGGAATAGTTTGGAACTTATTCTCAAATTCCCTGTGGATCAACCTAGGTCTTTGTTGAGCTCTTAATTGTGCATATTCTAACCCCAATTCATCACTCATTATGCAAGATTTTCATGATTTAAAGACTAATCAAATACATGTTTTGCGATTGTAGGAATGAGAGTGGCTTAGCTCAATTGGTGACCAAAAGGGCACATTTAGGAGTCTTTGATGAAGGCCCAAGGTGGACCAAAGAATGATGAAGAAAGAGAGGAGAATGAGGAAGAAAGAAGGAAAGAAAAGAAAGAAGAAATAATGCAGAAAATGGGGTCCGACCGGTCAAGACCGGTCGGCCAAATAGGCCCCGACCGGTCTTGACCGGTCGACCAACACTACTTTTACTTTCACATGCTGCTGGACAGCCACCCAGACAGGCTAGACCGGTCAAGACCTTGACCGGTCGGCCATATAAATTTCAGCTTCCAAATTGCAGAAAGCAGGCCATTCCCGTTTCTAGTTTTTTGGACCATATTTCTAGGCCCATCTTAGTGATATTTGGAAATCCAACACATCCATGTCAAAGAGGAGCTCGACGCCGAACTAACCCAAGTAGTTTCGTGTCGATCGGAGCTACGGATTGATTGTGGTGGCCAAAACAGTACGAACTGTCTAGAAAGTTTCAGATTCTGCCTACTCCACTCTGGGCCGGTCCAGGTGGCCCATCATTGATGATATGAAGAATCTACTTTGACCATCTTTTAGAACACATCCATATATGAATAACCATAAAGTTTCAGATCAAAAGGAGGTGTGGTTTGATCGTACCGGTTGAAGAAAGATGGACCATCCAGAAAGATCCAACTGCACAGAGTTTATAAAAGCCCTAAGTGTTCTAATTTTCGGACCAAATTCTGGGATTTTTTTGGACAATCTAATCCATCTATCATGTATAGGAGGAAGTTTTCTACTAATGTTTCAAATTTGGGATCAATCCGACATCTGTACACTCTGGACCGTTGAAAGCAAGATGACTGGTTCTGAAGGTACCCGAAGTGCGCGATTTTGAGAGGCGGTCGGTGATATGATTGGTGGGCCCATTCAGAGGATAATATTGAAAATCTAAATCATCTATGAGGAAGATCACATTACAAGGAAGCTACAAATCAATTTTGAAGGCAATCCGACCATTGGTTAAGCCGTACGAAGCGAAACAATTTCTGCTATGTTGCTGTACTATTTCTGCACTATAAAAGGAGGTGCTCTCTTCTATTCCAAGGCAAGCAAGGACGTGGGGAGCAAGGAGTTCAAGTCATAGGAGGCTTCCTAGCCTCCTCCAGCTAGTTTTTCTTCTTTTTCTTAGTTCTAGTTTTATTTTTAATATGCTTTTCATTAGCTAATCTCTTAGCTAGAGCTAAGAGGTGAACCTTATAGTTTTCTTAGATTGTTTAATTCGTTTTATTGGTTTTAAAGTTGGAATTCATGATTATGAACTATGGTTTGAAGTTTATACAAGCTTTAAGTAGTTTTTCTTAGTCTTATGATGACTCATGGATGTTTGGGAGAATTACTTAAATTCTTAATTGGTTTGCATCAGTCTAGACCTGTATGATCCGAGGAATTGGAGTGCACTCTAGTACTATGATCTTCATGTGGGGACTTCCTACCAAAGTTCTACTTTTTTGAATTTCTGTAATATGTATGGATTGTGCATGTGATTTGAATCAAGTTCAAATCATGATCGAGCCCTGTCTTGTGACAGGACTTGAGGATGGTTATGATTGTGAACTGAACCTTTTGGAATGGGGAATGACCTATGCAATTGAGCATGCTCAGCTCAGCCTCCATTGAGTGAATCCTATGCATTGAACTTACATATGACAGATTGTTTGGTTTAACAGCTCTATCATCCGGCTAGATAGATCTTAATATCGATTCTAGTTGAGAAAGTGAGAAACCATAGCGAATTATACATCTAAGGAAAGCTATAAGTGGATCCTTGATGCTCTAGTTATCTTTTCATTATCAGATTTTCTATTTTATGTTCAAAACTAATTTCACAAACCTCTTTAGATTCTAGTTATTAGGATAGTTGGAATTGTTTACTTCCTTCCCTGTGGATCGACCTCGGTCTTACCGAGATTATTACTACATCGCAACCCTACACTTGGGGAAGCGAACATTTGGTAGGTCGGTGGGCATCTAAAATTGCTGATTTTCAATTTTTCTTCCTTTGTCTTCAATCCATCCTTGCTCCACCTTTGATCTTGTATTCCTTTGATCTTCAATGTGTACAAAGTGACCCTTTTAAGTGTAAATTCTTTGTCTCGTTCCTACAATCACAAAATATGCATTAGAATAGTCTATTAAACATGCAAACCATGCATAATGTATGATGAATTGGGATTAGATTATGTATAAATTGGAAGCTCAACAACAAGCCCTTAATTACATCGAATGATCGATGACCCTTAATTAAAAGGTAGAAGACTAGCCAGCAGGGACTATGGTCTTTGAGTTCATGGTCACTGAGGCCTGTATTTTGTTTATGGACTGAGCCATCTTTGTACGAGTCAGATGTCTATATCCCATGTTTTGATTGGAGATCTGAGCTGAGACCATTAGGGGTTCTTAATGGAGAGGATATGACTTTGGGCCCGTGCCTGTCATGTTTGGATAGATGACCTTGGGAAGACCGGTCTACAGTTGTGTGTACCTGAGCAGTACAATTGACAGATGCCGTTTGGATGGGTAGGGCATCGAATGTTACTTTGTGGTAGTTTATAGAACTTATCTTATAAAGAATTGGAACTCTTTAATACAGTTTATTATGGTAACCATAATCCCATTTGTTGAGTTTTCAACCTTAATGAGGTCATATTTTTATAGTACATGTAAATAATAATACATTTGCATAATTCTAGGTGTTGGCGGCCTCTTTCCGAGAAGTTTCTTTGTTTATTGCATTGGATTGGATCAAACTTCGAAGGCTTATATTCTACTCATTGGATGTCCCGAAATGACCATTTACCTATTCTGTTGCATCCAGAATGCTTGAAATACCCAAAATAGGCTTAAATATGGCCCGAAAACATAAAAAATGAGGTTCGACGCACCCAGAAATAATTTTTAAAATTAACTGATTTTTAGAGTGCGTCAAACCGAATTTATGGGTGCGTCAGACTATTTTATAGGTGCATCGAACTATTTTATAGATGCGTCAGATTTCGATGCATCCTGAAGTTAGTTGTCTGTTTTTGCTGAATTTATGGATGCGTCAGACCATTTTATGGACGCGTCGAACTTCGATCCATCCTGAAATTATCTGTCTGGTTTTGCTGAATTTATGGATGCGTCGGACTATTTTATGGACGCATCGAACTTCGATCCATCCTGAAATTATTTTTCTGATTTTGCTGAATTTATGGGTGCATTCCCACATTTGCAATTTTTAGAATTCAGACATACAGTGGTTGGAGTGATCTTCCGGTGGAAGATGCCGATGATCGAAAAGGGATTCAGGTGACTGGGAAGGTTTTCTGATGATCAGAAAAGGGATTCTGGCGAGGGTTTTTCGACGAAAATCTTGATTACCCAGGGGATAATAACTCTCTTTCTCTCGTAGAACGTACAAATGAACAGTCGGACGGGGTATTTATACCCAAAAATACTGGAGATCGACCAATGAAAGTCTTCCGAGTATGACGGATCCAAAATGTCTCTGACACATCCTTAATATATTGATTTTATGGGTGCGTCGAGCTCTAACACACCCTGAAATGATCTTCTGTTTTGTGATGATTTTTCGGGTGCGTTGGACTCCAATGCACCCTTAAAATACTTTCTGATGTCTACTGAATTTATGAGTGCGATGAACCAAATTTATGGATTCGTCACAGTCCAATGCACCCTTAAATTATTCATTTGATTTATGTCGATTTTTCGAGTGCGTCGGACTCCAATGCACCCTTAACATACTTTCTGATCTCTACTGAATTTATGGGTGCGTCGAACCAAATTTATGGATGTGTCAGAGTCCAATGCACCCTTAAATTATTCATCTGATTTATGTCGATTTTTTGGGTGCGTTGGACTCCAATCACCCTTAAATTATTTTCTGATTTTTGCTGATTTTTCGAGTGCATTGGACTCCAATGCACCCTTAAATTATCTTTTGATTTTCATTGAATTTAAGGGTGCGTCGGACCAGATTTTATGGGTGTGTTGACGGACTCTTTTGTTTGTTTCAATTGGGTTTTACAAAATGATGAGTTTATGGGGCCCATTTGGTAATGATTGGTCATGCACTAGTCATGATAATTCATGATAATGACATGACTTAATTTTAGGTGGTTCTAATCATGATGATTTGCGGGGCCCGTCGGGATTTTCACAAAAAATGTCTAAGTAATGGGACCGCTAACATTGTAAATCTCAATCTTTTGTGTGTAATGAGAGGTGTTTTGTGGGATTCTCTCGAGGTGTGTGAACATTTTATTTGTTCTGAGGACCCCAACAGTTTGGGACCCCAACAGCTTCCTCCCAACCTTTAAAATCCTACACAAGGATCGAGTCCTATACAAGAACCTACACATATGCACTCGTATTGGTGGACCACGAACTCACCCTGTCGGTGGCTTCCCTTGGAGACTAGACAATTTAGGCTCTACACAAGAGCCAATATCTTACACAAGAACCCGAATTTAGGCTCAACATATGAGCCAAGGTCCTATACAAGAACCTCACATATACTCCCATCGGAGGCTCCCCTTGGAGACTTGATTTAGGCTCTACTAAACAGACAAGGTCCTACTCAAGAGCCTAGATTGAGTTTGGGTCACAAACTCTTCACACTCAATCTTATATAAGAAAAGATCATGAACCAGACTCTTACAAATGACAACTTATCGGATTGATCCCCTTTTGATGCATCGTTCTTGAGTCGGTTCTTTTTGCTCTCCTGTGCTTGAATTAACTCATCATGCTCCCTCGATCTTGTTGGTAATGCTTTATAATGCTTCAACTCCAACGATCAAACACCTTACACGTGATCTTTCTTGAGGTGACCAAGGTGATAGGAGGGTGGTTGAATTCTTTACAACTAGTAGGAAGGTTGTTGCCTAGAGGGATTTTAGTCATATCTTTAGGCTCTTATGTAATCTCCTCTAAAAGGACAACCAATTGGAGTGGGGTGCTAAATGTCAAGAAGCTTTTTCAAAGCTTAAGGACATGTTGACAACCGTACCCATTATGCAACGACCGGATTGGTTTTTTACTTTTGAGTTGATGTGTGACGTGAGTGACTATGCTATTAAGGCGGTGCTAGGACAAAGGATGGATAAGAAGACCTACATCATGTACTATGTGAGTAGAATCTTGAATTCGGCCCAAGTCAATCACTCAACTACGGAGAAAGAGCTCATAATTGTAGTTTTTGCCTTGGATAAATTCAGGCCATACTTGATAGGATCCAAGGTTATCATTTACACCGATCACGCGGCACTGAAGTACCTTCTTTCTAAGAAGGATGCAAGTGTAATGCCTAAGATTTTCAGGATTTATTTGAAAACTTTCTGAAATTTTAATTGATTTTATTTTGACAGAAATATTGAGCGTTTACTTTATTTTGAAGACAATGGACCATCCGTGAGGGTTTTGAGGGGCGACCCTTTACAAAAACTGCTTAAAATAATCTCATGAATGTTGTAGAAAGGCTAGATTTTGAAAAACTTGCACTCATTAGTTAATTACAAAAATGCCACTAACTAAACCCCATGATTTAAGTAACCTGGTTTCCCAAGATCAATTAGACCCGAAACTTCGTGTATGACCTATCCGACACAAAATAATTGTACACGTCGAAAATTAGCTCCCCGATCATTGTACAAGTGCCCCAATCAGAAAATGGTCAATAGATGGCCCACCTCAACTCAGATTCAACCCAAATTTCACGTTGATGGCTAAAATGACATTTGTCACGCCCCAAACTAGGGGACCGGGCTCACTAAATTCCCGATCACCGACCTTGGTGCCAACAACCTCCGTAGTGCCCCATTCTCAGCTCCTAGCTCTCATATGCCAGGTTCCGATCTTAGGATCCTACCAGGAGGATTTTCAGGGTAAATTTTTTTTTTTGTAAAGGAGCATAATCAGAACATAAAACATCATCAGATATCCACTAATAAGTTGTTGAGTACAGTGCTGAAAAGGGAAATATAAGATGTAGCAAAAGGACAAAATGTCAGGTACATGAACCGAGCTAACGCTGCCAATGTGCCCTAGTACCTGTAGCGTAAACAAACGCGCATAAGCTTCCTACGAAGCTCAGTAGAGCGCGTGTGTGCGTGTGTGATGCATATGACAAGTATACAGATATCAGAGTAAAAGAAAGTGATAGAGAGCTAAGTTACCAAGTTTATGAATGCTATCAGCCATCCCAAGGCTATGCGATGCAAGGGCCTAAATGGCCGAGTGTTACATGCTAGAGATGCAATGCAAACACGTCAATCCTCAACTAATCCATATATTAAAATGGTTCTCATTCGGGACATCACCGGGGTCTAGTACACTCTGATACTGGCCGCCGCACATCGCACGCATAACCAAGCGAGTAGAAAGACCTCACTATCCTCCTCGTCAGTGGTATGCCAATGCCCACCCGGCTCGCCGATAGCGGACCCATTTCATGAGTTGGTTAGACCCGACCTAGCTTATAGCCCACTGCACCTGGGCGGATAAGGTCACACCCCTTTCCAATCGACCTCGACACAGTGGGAGACGCGGCCTATTGGTATTCGGCACTCGGGCGCTCGTGTTATCCACTCGGTCTCGACGTTGGAGCATCCTACTGGTACCTGTTGAACCTCCAATTTATACATTGCATAGCCCACTACATCACACTATATGCACAGTTTTCAAGTTTAAAAGGACCATCTAATGTATGTTTTGTGATTGTAGGAATGAGTGTGGACTTCATCCAATCGGAGACAAAAAGAACATATTTAGATGCACGGGATGAAGATTGAAAGAGGAGCAAAGAAAGAAGAAAGCAAGGAGAAAAGAAAGTAGAAGAAAGAAAGGAAGAAAAAGGAGAAGAATAGCAGGTCTGACTGGTCGGCCGACCGGTCGGCCACATCTCTAGAAACCACTGGACTAAAGGACCAGTTGGTCCGACCGGTCTTGACCGGTCGGCCAACAGGTCGGTGAACCTGCTAAACGCCCTGGACCAATAACCAGTCTGGTCCGACCGGTCGACCAGCAGGTCATCCTCCCACTTGAGCTTGCTGGACGAAATCTAAGACAAATCCGACCGGTCATGACCGATCGGCTAGCCCAGTCCGACCGGTCGTCCGACCGGTCGGCCACATACAAAAACGGGCAATTTCTATTTCTGGCTCCGAAAAACGTTGCGCACTGCGTAACCTTTCGCAGTTTTTGGATGTTTCCGACGCAACCGAGCGTCCTCACTATAAAATGACACATAGGGGTTCTTTCTAGGGTATCATAGAAGCTAAGGGACATTGTGAGAGAGGAAGGAAGCCGTCGTGGAGCGTTTGCAACCCTCCAAACTCCGGTTTTTCTATGTTTTCTAGTTCTTTCATGAGTTTTAGTTGTATTATGACAATGCTCAGCTAGAATTTCTCAGCTAAGGCTGAGAGGTGAAGCTTGTAGCCGATTTCATGTTTAATTCAGTTCAATTCAAGTAATTCTACTTGAAGTTTGGATTTTTGCATATTTTAGTTCCCAAAGTTGATAGTTTTAGATGTTTTATGAGAGTTCATGTGCTCCGGACATGGGTTCCTTGCAATTCTCTGAGATTATCATGTTGTGCTTGTTTAAATTCGCATTATAGTAATCTTTGAGCAGGCCATAGTCCATAGGCATGGCTATTACTCCGAAGGCTATGATTTTGAATTCTATATGTGATTGAATGGTGTTAATGTCAGATTTTGTAACGAGATCTTTCGGCTTTTCTCCTTCGCTTCAGGAGAGATTTCCACCACCAGACCTGAAATAAGACAGCGAATAAGGGTGGCTGGGGACCAGCCGTTAGCCCTCCGACGCTTAAGTTAGGCCACAGAAGAGAAGCCAAGCAAAACGGGACCCAGCTTGAATGATCAGTACGTACCTTTCTCCTCATGGAGTCACTCCCTTATATAGATCTGAAGCTAGCCAATTTTGTTACATAAGATATCAAAATCCCGATGATATCGCGTACGATACTGAAATCTCGCTGATCTCGGAGGACAAGATCCTTATCCTCAAAGGCAGTATCTATTCGAATAACTCCTTCCGGCAATCACGTTTCTTGATAGCAATCTGAGATTAGGAACCACCAGAGAAGATAAGCGCAAAGACCAACCTATACAGGCTGCGTTATCGTCATGGTAATAATGCTGATTGCTCGTAGTTGGAGTCATAGCTACCGAAAAGGGAGGAGACGCCGAAAGGAAGAAGACCATCCGAACCAAAAGACTCAGGACTATTCTGATGTCGGGAGCTGCTCGTGTCAGGGATGCTCGCTTTCGTGAAGTGCGACCCCTCCTGACGAGCCCGAGCAGATCTGCTCGCATTAGGGACGCGCGACCTCTTCTAAAGAGCACGAGCCGAGCTGCTCGCATCAGGGACGCGCGACCTCTTCTAAAGAGCACGAGCCGAGCTGCTCGCATCAGGGACGCGCGACCTCTTCTAAAGAGCACGAGTCGAGCTGCTCACATCAGGGACGCGCGACCTCTTCTAAAGAGCACGAGCCGAGCTGCTCGCATCAGGGACGCGCGACCTCTTCTAAAGAGCACGAGCCGAGCTGCTCGCATCCGGAGACGCGATCCTTCCGCGAGTACGACCTGGACTCCTCGCATTATGATCACGACCCTTCACTTTTTGCCAGACTGTATTAGCCTACAACAGAAGCCCCCCAAACCCTTGGTATTGAAGAACTATGCCAAGGGTTTGCTAGTGTTGACAGCTGGGTTCTGGCAGACAATCGCGCATGATTCACTTATCGTGCTTCCGCATTTATGATGACCAGCTTTTGCGCAGCTTTCTCTGCCGCCAGAGATGAAGCGTCAGGTGCCACGTGTTTCCGTATTTAATGCTAGCGTCCGTTCGTCTGACGTGCCGGATGAGAATCTGCCGCGTGTCCAGCAAATCAAGCGGAATGATTGCATATAAATATCGGACTTAGAGAAATTCCTTCATTTCCGGATTCCATTGCTGCAGAGTTTTCTTCTTCTTCTTCCTTCTCTATTCTGGAGTGAAAAACCTCTTTACGGAGGTACCCTTCTTTCTTTTTTCTCTTTCATTTCATCTTCCATCTCCCTTTTATAATGGCGGAAATCTCTGACGAAGAGATTATTCCTCTGGGAGATGAAACCCCTGACTCCTCTGAATCCAATAACGCCAGAGTACCGGCTGGGAGGTATTCTGCCTCCGGTTACTCTTCCATCTTGACGGAGGAAAGACTCTCTAACCTTAGAGAGGTTTATAGGGTTCCAGACTCTGTTTTATTCAGACTGCCTGGGAGAGGGGAGACAGCCGATGCACCACCGCCTGGGTGTGTGGCTGTTTACGAATACTTCTTCAAAGTGGGCGTACGTCTTCCCCTCCACCCCTTTATTCGAAACTTCCTCCGTCTCTACAAGATTGCCCCGGGCCAACTTATAGTTAACGGCTGGCGGGTTCTTCTAAGTGCTTTCGTCCTTTGGAAGCAGGCGGGTAACGAGGAGTTAACCGCTGAGGAATTTTTGAGGTTATTCCAGCTGAAGAAGGCGCCAGCTAGCGAGGGTTGGTATTACCTCTGCTTCTGGCACCGGAATAACTTCATTTTGGGGAACCCTTCTTCCAACTGCCCGGGATGGAGAAAGAAGTGGTTCTATGCCTCCGGTAACTGGGAGTCCGAGATGGGATCCGACCCCAAAGGCCATAATGTTAATCGCCATTTTGGCGAAGGTGGGTTAAGTGCTTGTTTACTTGTCCGAAAGGAAACAATAGCCTTGCTGTATTGACGATTTAATGAACTTTCTTTTTGCTCTCAGGAATTCCAATTGGTGTGAAGCCAAATCTGCGAGGAGGGCTCAACGAAAAACTTGTCAAAGTCTACAAGCTCCCTGCGGCTGCGCGCCACGTCAGCACTGCTCTAGAACTTCGTCATCTTTGTGCAGCCGGTCTCACCTTCCGAGAAGAGATGACGAATGTTGGCGATAAGAGAGGCGCACTGGGGGTACTTCCCCGGCTGAAGGGCACTGCCTCGAAGAGGCAAAAGAAAACTGCGGGAGGTCCTTCAGCTGCGCCTACTCCCGCAGAGGGGCCTGCTCGCGGACCCCAAGCCGCCTCTGGAGGAGTCGCGAGCACTTCTCGTACGACCGCGACCCCTCCGGTCAACGCGACCCCTCTCTCCACCGTGCCCCCGCCAGCTGACCTTCCTCGCCCTCCAATCATCGAGGTGGCCGACAACTCACCGAAGGGTGATCGAAGAGGGGGAGGCCTCCCTCCAAAGGGGCCTCCAAGCGAGCCTACTACTGCTCGCGAATTGTTAATGCCCGTCCCTGGCGTCGCGAGTGCTCGCGACTCGGGGCCCAAAGAGATGGTCGTAGCCCAGGCTTCGGGCTCGGGGACTTTTGTCATTCCTCCACACTTGCATCCAATATGCGAGTTTATGTTTGACAAAATTTCCCCCAACTCCTTTGGGAGTCTCCCCGAACCAAGCCCTGAAGCCCTCTCCACCGACATTGGGGTGAGATTGTTACAGGTAACTACAGATTTGTGTTTTTCGTCCCTGATAAGGTAGATCGCTTTAATTTACTTCCTTTCTCACACACATGTATTTTGTTTTATATAGAGCTTGGATCTCACGCTTCGAGTCAGACGTGACATCGAAGCAGCTCGCCGCAGCGTGGAGGATGCGGAGAAGAAGAAGAAGATGATGGAAGTAGAGGTCCAAGGGAGGGACCGCTTGGTGAAGGCCTTGGAGGTTCAAATCTCCAAGTTGGACGAAGAGAAGAAGATTCTCCTGATCAAGATCCAATCCCTGACTGAGCGCTTTCAGTCAGTGGACCTCCAGCTCGCAAAGCTTCAAGAGATCCATTCTAAGAGCGAGAAGGAGAAGGAGATTTTTCGCAAGGATAAGGTCCAGCTTGAAGAATGGCTCAAGGATGCTCGGACCAAGTTCGAGGAGGCTCGGACCCAGCTCGGGGAGGCCCAGAAGCGACTTAATCAGCTGAAGGATGACTCCATCCACTGGGAGGAAGAGCGAGTGGCTCTCGTTCAGATGGTATCTGATGAGGGTCCTCGCGCAGTTCAGGAGTTTCGTACTTCTCAACTTTATGACGAGGAGCGATACGAGGCGTACATCGCTGGTCGCGATTTTGCGGTCAGGGTTATGCAGCTAATTGCTCCAACTTTTAACGTTGAGGAGTTCGACAGAGTGGCATTCGAGGTTGCAGCTAAAGAAAGGGCTGCTGCTGAGAACGAAGTCACCGGGGCAACAGATGTTGCTCCTGCTCCTGAAGCTGGTCCTGAAGCTGAGAGCCGCGAGCCTGCGCAAGAGGATGACCAACCTTGACCTCGGCAGCTTCCCATATTATGTTTTTTTTTTTTTTTATAGAGAAGAGATCTGTAATTGTAAGGTTATTATTTTAATGAACACTTACTTTTTTAATATTGTGTATTCTTCTCTTTCCTTCATTGTTGCTTTGTTTTGATCCCATTTGATTCATCAGGGGATGCGACCCACTAATGCGAGCACGAGCTTCGCTGCTCGCGATTTTAGAGTGCATGACCGCGAATTCGATCACGAGCCGCAGTGCTCGCGATTAGGGTGCATGACTGCGACCCTATTCAAGCATGCGCTATGCTGCTTCGCATTTTGGAATGCGATCACTCAATCCGGGGGTCGCGTGACCATGTCCACGTTGAGATAGACTGATCTATCGATTGAGATTTCGATCCTACCAAGGGCAGGAGGTTGGTCAAGAGATGGTATACATCCTCTTCAGGGCTTGTTCAGGTCCATGTAAATGGAAAAGCAACCAACTGATATCTTCTATTTTATTCATAAAATATTGTAATGAACTACATCGAATCTAGGGATAGTATCGTAGCAAATGCTCCACGTGCCAAGGGCGACGTACGGGCTTCCCCAGCATGTCTTCAAGATAATAAGTACCAGGTCGCACAACCCTGATAACCCGATACGGGCCTTCCCAATTTGGATCTAATGAACGGGCAGGAACTCCAAGATTTTGCCTTAGTACCAAATTTCCGGGTTGGAAGGATCTGGGCCGAACCCTAGCATTTCGATATCGAGCAATACGTTGTTGATACGCTGCCACTCGCACTTGAGAAGCATTTCTTCGCTCTTCCAGGAGATCGAGATGAAGTCGAAGGTTTTCGTGATTGCTCGCGGGATCGTACTGCTCGATCCGATATGAGGGGACTTGAATTTCCACCGGTACCACTGCGTCAACACCAAATGCTAAGGAGAAAGGAGTTTCACCTGTTGATGTACAAGCCGTGGTTCTATAGGCCCATAATACCTCTGGCAGAAGTTCTGGCCACACCCCTTTACATTCACCTAGCTTGGTCTTTAAATGGTGCTTTATTATTTTATTTACTGCCTCGACCTGCCCATTCGCCTGAGGATGATATGGAGAAGTGCGGAGATTACGTATTTTCCATTTGTCGCAAAATTCATCAAAGGCTGCGTTGTCGAACTGCGTTCCGTTATCGGTAATTATAGTATGAGGAAGCCCGAAACGACATATGATATTTCTCCATATAAACTTAGTAGTCTGTTTTTCAGTAATCTTGGCTAACGGTTCTGCCTCGGCCCATTTGGTGAAATAATCAACCGCCACGATCGCGAACCTATTCTGTCCTTTTCCCATAGGTAAGGGCCCGATGATATCGATCCCCCATTGGGAAAAAGGCCAAGGGCTATCCACTGGGGTCATCCGCTCAGACGGTACACGAGGTATGGGTAGATATCGTTGACACTTGTCGCATTTTTTAGAAAATTCGATGGCGTCTGCTTTCATCGTGGGCCAATAATATCCTTGCCTCATCGCTTTATATGCCAGGGATCGCCCCCTGGGATGATTACCACATGCCCCCTGGTGTATCTCATCTAGAACACGATGTGCTTCTTCTGGATGAAGACACCTTAGATATGGCAAGGAGAAGCTTTTTCGCAACAATATTCCATCTTGTAAGGTGTACCTGGCAGCTCGAAGCCGAATTTGTCTCGCAGCTTTCTTGTCTTCTGGAAGGTATCCATCTCTGAGGTAAAGGATGATAGGATCCATCCAGCATGGAGACGATTGTGCCGATTGAACTTGCTCTAGAGTCACTTGGTCGATACTCAAGTTCTGACGATGTTCGATGGGGATCGAATGTGATAACTCTGATTCCGGCGCAGAAGCGAGTTTTGCCAAGGAATCGGCAAGTTGGTTCTGCTCGCGAGGGATATGAATTATTTTATAAGTCTTCAACTTAGCGAGCAGGATGAGGACACGAGACTTGTATAAGGCCATTCTTTCTTCTTTGGCTTCGAATTCACCAAGAACTTGGTTGACAATGAGCTGGGAGTCGCTATGAATTATCAAATTCTGGACTGCGAGTAAAATGGCCAGTTCGAGGCCAACAATTAGGGCCTCATATTCTGCTTCATTATTGGAGATGCGTGATTCGAAACGCAGAGCGTATTGAAAATGCGACCCGTCGGGAGCCGCTAAAATCAGACCCGCTCCACTACCAGTGGCCCGTGACGATCCGTCCACGAAGAGCGACCATGGAGGCTGGTCGCTGGTCCTGACATTATCTTCAGAAGAATACGTAAATTCGGCTATGAAGTCGGCCACGGCCTGGCCCTTGACTGCGGTCCTAGGACAGAATGAGATATCGTGCTCACTGATTTCGACCGCCCACTTAGTTAAGCGCCCGGAAGCCTCAGGTTTTTGAAGGACTTGTCGTAGTGGATGATTTGTTGGTACTAAAATAGCATGTGCTTGAAAGTAAGGTCGCAGTTTTCGAACTGCCGTGATTAAGGCTAGGGCCAGTTTCTCCATATCAGAATACCTATTTTCTGCACCGACCATTGCTCGACTGATATAATAAACGGGCCTTTGCACCCCGGAATCTTCTCTTATTAAAGCGGCGCTAACAGCCGTGGAAGACACAGATAAATAAAGAATGAGTTGCTCATGAGCTACAGGTTTAGATAAAATGGGAGGAGTGCTCATGTATTGCTTCAGTTGCTGGAAAGCTTCTTCACACTGAGGTGTCCACTTCCAATCAGATTTGGCCGTTGCACGAAGGAGTTTGAAGAAGGGCAAACACTTGTCAGATGCTCGCGAGATGAATCTATTCAATGATGCGATGCGACCTGCCAGACGCTGAACGTCCTTCAGAGTAACAGGGGATTTCATCTCTATCAATGCTTTAATCTTTTCAGGATTTGCCTCAATTCCACGCTGGCCAACCATGAACCCAAGAAATTTCCCTGCAGACACTCCAAACGCGCATTTTTCTGGATTTAACTTCATTTGATACTTCCTCATCAGATCAAAAGCTTCACGAAGATCTGAAATGTGGTTATCTTCGACGATGCTTTTCACGAGCATATCGTCGACATAAACTTCCATATTCCTACCGATTTGAGCAGCGAACATTTTGTTGACAAGACGTTGATAGGTGGCCCCTGCATTTTTAAGACCAAACGGCATTACCTGGTAGCAATATAGTCCTCGATCTGTGATGAAGGCAGTATGCTGGCTATCAGGTGGATGCATCATAATCTGGTTGTAACCAGAATAAGCATCCATAAAGCTGAGGAGAGCATGTCCAGCTGTCGAGTCGACCAGCTGGTCGATTCGCGGTGTCGGAAAGCTATCTTTGGGGCACGCTTTGTTCAAATCTGAATAGTCGACACACATCCTCCATTTGCCATTAGCTTTCCGGACGAGAACTACGTTTGCGACCCACTCTGGGTAGTCAACTTCCTTTATGAAATTAGCCGCGAGTAGCTTTTCAACTTCAGTTTTGATTGCCATTTGTCTTTCTGCAGTAAAGGCACGTCGACGCTGATGGACGGGTTTATGCTTCGGGTCAATGTTGAGACGATGTGCGATGACATCAGGATCGATGCCTGGCATATCTTTATGAGACCAAGCAAACACATCCTTGTATTCGATGAGAAAACTGATCAAATTTTCACGATGGATAGTGGTCAAGGAGGACCCGATGCACACGATCTTAGATGGATCGTCTTCGGTCAGGTGGATCGCCACTGTTTCCTCCCCTGGAGTTCCCGACTTCAGAGCATTCTCTCTCGGATCCAACGAGGTGGTCGAGGGATCACCGGGCAATCCTTGAGTTATTTGCAGGATGGGCGTCGCTTGAGCCTTCTTTCGATCTTGGAGGGCTATCTGGTAACAGGACCGTGCCTCCTGCTGACTTCCTCGTACGACCCCTATGCCATTTGGTGTCGGAAATTTAACGCATAAATATGAAGGGTGCAAGGCCGCTCCAACCTTAGTTAGTGACGGTCTCCCCAAGATAGCGTTATACGCTGATTTTCGATCCACGACGAGGAAGTTTACGAAGACGGTGGTCTTCGCTGGACTCTCCCCAAAGGTGACTGGGAGATCGATGCTTCCTTCTGGTGTCACCACTTCTCCTCCAAAGCCGACAAGAGGGGTCGATACTGGCTTGAGGAGGTTTCTGGCTAGTGCCATTTTGTCGAAAGCCTCCAAATACAGAATATCGGCCGAGCTACCTGTATCCACCATAATTCGATGAGTCAGATAATTTGATACCTTTAGTGTGACTACGATGGAATCTTCATGAGGGAAATGAATTCCCGCTGCATCTTCGAGGGTGAAAGAAATTGGGGGATGGTTAGCTTTCGAAGAGTTGGACGTTTGTTCCAGCCAATAGATCTGCTGGGGTTCTTTGGACGCCTTTCGGGCGTATGCCTTTCTTGAAGCTTGAGAGTCACCCCCGCAAGCTGGACCCCCGACGATAGTGCGAATTTCTCCTGTGGGCTCAGCATCCTCTTGGTCGGTTTGAGACGGTTCCTTTTGGCGAGATGAGGTTTTCGCCCTTTCTGGTGACCGATTTCTACGAGCAACATAATCCTGGAGATGGCCTTTTCGGATAAGTGCTTCGATATGGTCTCGTAGAGAGATACAGTCCTGAGTCCTATGCCCGTGATCTTTGTGAAAGTAACAGAACTTGCTCTTATCCCTCTTCTCGGGATCGGATTTGATCTTTGCGGGCCACTTCACATACGGCTTTTGTTTAATCTCCATTAGAACCTTTTCAGGGGATCGATTAAGAGGAGTGTAATTATGATATTTACCAGAGTAAGGCTTCCTGGGAGAACGATCACGTTGATCACGACGGTATTTCTTATCTGTAGAAGAAGTTCCTTCTGGCTTGCGTTTCTTACTTTGTACTCCATGGCGTGTCAAAGCGACTTCTTCCGCATTGATATATTTCTGAGCTTTGGCTTGGAATTCCGCCATAGTTTTCGGCGGGCTTTTATCTAAGGCAAACCTGAATTTCTCGCTCGTTATTCCAGCGATGAGGGCTGTGAGACCCTTTTCTTCAGTGTAACTCTCGGTTTGAACGGCTTCGGCAGTGAACCTTACTGTGAACTCTTTTATTGTCTCTCCATGTTGCTGTTTTAGATTCATCAGATGGGAGGCTGGCTTTTTAATGCGAATACTTCCCATGAATTGAGAAAGAAATATCTCCGATAATTGGGAAAAAGAACTGATGGAAAGAGGCTTTAACCCCCGAAACCACGTACGAGCCGCTTCCTTCAATGTAAGGGGAAAAGCCCTACACATGATTTCTGAACCATGTCCCTCCAACTCCATGAGGGACCTATATGTTTCCAGATGTTCTAGAGGATCGCCAATACCTGTGTACGGAGCGATAACAGGCGTTCGATACTTTCTGGGCAACGGGGCCTCCATGACCTTGCTTGTGAAGGGAGATTCAGATTGATGTATTGCCGCCATGACAGCAGACGGTCGATTTGCCTGGTATCTCTGCTCCATGACATCAAAACGGTCTTGGATTCTTTTGAGATCTCCTTCCCATGGCAAGGTATAGCTAGACGTTTCGGCGGTGGAGCCTTGCGGTAGAGGTTGTCGAGACGAACTGGAATGTATAGAATGTGGAGACGGCACAGGGGGATGGCCGCCGAGTGGTGGGACCTGTGGTTCATCCACAGAATGTCTGGAGGCAACTGGTATGGGTGGCGGTGGTAACCCTTCGGAGGGTTGTCTTTGCGGTTCAGGGAAGTGCTGATCAAGCCGATTTGACAGTGCCTGAACTCCAGCGTTTAAAGTTAGGAGAGTGTTCCCGAGGAATCGTAGGACATCATCCTGATTTCCAGAAGCCCCCAATAATGGATTTGTTGATGGCATATTTGGGGCTTCTTGAGGGATATCCATCGGAACAGGTGGGAGGGCAGGTGCGGATTCCGTCTCACCGGGCGGAGGTGGTGCCTGCCTTGAAGTTGAAGGATGAACAGTCTTTTTAGGAGGCATCACCGAAGGATTTTGATCGGTGGTTAACACGATTGATTTTGATGATCAAGTCGTTCCCACAGACGGCGCCAAACTGTTAATGTCAGATTTTGTAACGAGATCTTTCGGCTTTTCTCCTTCGCTTCAGGAGAGATTTCCACCACCAGACCTGAAATAAGACAGCGAATAAGGGTGGCTGGGGACCAGCCGTTAGCCCTCCGACGCTTAAGTTAGGCCACAGAAGAGAAGCCAAGCAAAACGGGACCCAGCTTGAATGATCAGTACGTACCTTTCTCCTCATGGAGTCACTCCCTTATATAGATCTGAAGCTAGCCAATTTTGTTACATAAGATATCAAAATCCCGATGATATCGCGTACGATACTGAAATCTCGCTGATCTCGGAGGACAAGATCCTTATCCTCAAAGGCAGTATCTATTCGAATAACTCCTTCCGGCAATCACGTTTCTTGATAGCAATCTGAGATTAGGAACCACCAGAGAAGATAAGCGCAAAGACCAACCTATACAGGCTGCGTTATCGTCATGGTAATAATGCTGATTGCTCGTAGTTGGAGTCATAGCTACCGAAAAGGGAGGAGACGCCGAAAGGAAGAAGACCATCCGAACCAAAAGACTCAGGACTATTCTGATGTCGGGAGCTGCTCGTGTCAGGGATGCTCGCTTTCGTGAAGTGCGACCCCTCCTGACGAGCCCGAGCAGATCTGCTCGCATTAGGGACGCGCGACCTCTTCTAAAGAGCACGAGCCGAGCTGCTCGCATCAGGGACGCGCGACCTCTTCTAAAGAGCATGAGCCGAGCTGCTCGCATCAGGGACGCGCGACCTCTTCTAAAGAGCACGAGCCGAGCTGCTCGCATCAGGGACGCGCGACCTCTTCTAAAGAGCACGAGCCGAGCTGCTCGCATCAGGGACGCGCGACCTCTTCTAAAGAGCACGAGCCGAGCTGCTCGCATCCGGAGACGCGATCCTTCCGCGAGTACGACCTGGACTCCTCGCATTATGATCACGACCCTTCACTTTTTGCCAGACTGTATTAGCCTACAACAAATGGGACTAGAACTTGGAAGTTCGACTTGAGGTTGACTGAATGTGCTTCAAAGCTTTATTTTCCAACTAGATGAGAGATAGGACTTCACATCTAGTTGTGTATTTTGCTTGTATTGATTAGATTGACATGGGATTGCTACAAGTGGATCCTTGAATGCCTTCGTACCTTAAATTACTATTTTTCACTAAGTTTCTGTTTTAGCATAATTGTTCCAATTGAATCTCTTATTTATTGCAAATTGAGTTGCTGGAATAGTTTGGAACTTGTTCTCAAATTCCCTGTGGATCAACCTAGGTCTTTGTTGAGCTCTTAATTGTGCATATTCTAACCCCAATTCATCACTCATTATGCAAGATTTTCATGATTTAAAGACTAATCAAATACATGTTTTGCGATTGTAGGAATGAGAGTGGCTTAGCTCAATTGGTGACCAAAAGGGCACATTTAGGAGTCTTTGATGAAGGCCCAAGGTGGACCAAAGAATGATGAAGAAAGAGAGGAGAATGAGGAAGAAAGAAGGAAAGAAAAGAAAGAAGAAATAATGCAGAAAATGGGGTCCGACCGGTCAAGACCGGTCGGCCAAATAGGCCCCGACCGGTCTTGACCGGTCGACCAACACTACTTTTACTTTCACATGCTGCTGGACAGCCACCCAGACAGGCTAGACCGGTCAAGACCTTGACCGGTCGGCCATATAAATTTCAGCTTCCAAATTGCAGAAAGCAGGCCATTCCCGTTTCTAGTTTTTTGGACCATATTTCTAGGCCCATCTTAGTGATATTTGGAAATCCAACACATCCATGTCAAAGAGGAGCTCGACGCCGAACTAACCCAAGTAGTTTCGTGTCGATCGGAGCTACGGATTGATTGTGGTGGCCAAAACAGTACGAACTGTCTAGAAAGTTTCAGATTCTGCCTACTCCACTCTGGGCCGGTCCAGGTGGCCCATCATTGATGATATGAAGAATCTACTTTGACCATCTTTTAGAACACATCCATATATGAATAACCATAAAGTTTCAGATCAAAAGGATGTGTGGTTTGATCGTACCGGTTGAAGAAAGATGGACCATCCAGAAAGATCCAACTGCACAGAGTTTATAAAAGCCCTAAGTGTTCTAATTTTCGGACCAAATTCTGGGATTTTTTTGGACAATCTAATCCATCTATCATGTATAGGAGGAAGTTTTCTACTAATGTTTCAAATTTGGGATCAATCCGACATCTGTACACTCTGGACCGTTGAAAGCAAGATGACTGGTTCTGAAGGTACCCGAAGTGCGCGATTTTGAGAGGCGGTCGGTGATATGATTGGTGGGCCCATTCAGAGGATAATATTGAAAATCTAAATCATCTATGAGGAAGATCACATTACAAGGAAGCTACAAATCAATTTTGAAGGCAATCCGACCATTGGTTAAGCCGTACGAAGCGAAACAATTTCTGCTATGTTGCTGTACTATTTCTGCACTATAAAAGGAGGTGCTCTCTTCTATTCCAAGGCAAGCAAGGACGTGGGGAGCAAGGAGTTCAAGTCATAGGAGGCTTCCTAGCCTCCTCCAGCTAGTTTTTCTTCTTTTTCTTAGTTCTAGTTTTATTTTTAATATGCTTTTCATTAGCTAATCTCTTAGCTAGAGCTAAGAGGTGAACCTTATAGTTTTCTTAGATTGTTTAATTCGTTTTATTGGTTTTAAAGTTGGAATTCATGATTATGAACTATGGTTTGAAGTTTATACAAGCTTTAAGTAGTTTTTCTTAGTCTTATGATGACTCATGGGTGTTTGGGAGAATTACTTAAATTCTTAATTGGTTTGCATCAGTCTAGACATGTATGATCCGAGGAATTGGAGTGCGTTCTAGTACTATGATCTTCATGTGGGGACTTCCTACCAAAGTTCTACTTTTCTGAATTTCTGTAATATGTATGGATTGTGCATGTGATTTGAATCAAGTTCAAATCATGATCTAGCCTTGTCTTGTGACAGGACTTGAGGATGGTTATGATTGTGAACTGAACCTTTTGGAATGGGGACTGACCTATGCAATTGAGCATGCTCAGCTCAGCCTACATTGAGTGAATCCTATGCATTGAACTTATATATGACAGATTGTTTGGTTTAACAGCTCTATCATCCGGCTAGATAGATCTTAATATCGATTCTAGTTGAGAAAGTGAGAAACCATAGCGAATTATGCATCTAAGGAAAGCTATAAGTGGATCCTTGATGCTCTAGTTATCTTTCCATTATCAGATTTTCTATTTTATATTCAAAACCAATTTCACAAACCTCTTTGATTCTAGTTATTAGGATAGTTTGAATTGTTTACTTCCTTCCCTGTGGATCGACCTCAGTCTTACCGAGATTGTTACTACATCGCAACCCTACACTTGGGGAAGCGAACAGTCTTACCGAGTTTTATTACTACATCGCAGCCTTACACTTGAGGCGAGCGAACAAGTTTTTGGCGCCGTTGCCGGGGAATTTAGATAACGGTTTTAAAATTATTTTCTAGTGGCTATAAAGTAGAAGTGGTTAGGATTTATTGTTTTCTTAGGATTAGTTTTTCTGAATTCTAGAACTAACAAGTTTGTTTTGTTTTGTAGGAAGTTCTTCAAGTTCAAGCGAATCGGTACTATCCTTCCAACTTGAGCTCTTTTAGTTTTTTTTTGTTTTTATTTTTCAGATTTTAGGATTTAGGTTTAGTCAGATTTTGGATTTTGTGGTTTATGTCCCATTGGGAACGAGACCACAACAACCGTCTCCAATCCGAAGGTGGTTTAGTTGGACCATTATCCATTCATAGACGAATCCGAAAATCTGTAGAATATTGTGATAATTTAGGGAGTATGGATCAAACACCTTTAAGGAATCCTCCCCCATACTCCAACTACAAACGCAAATCAAGAGGGAGTAGGAGAGAATGAGGTACATAACGTCCCTCCAATGAGATCACTACAGGATTACCTACAACCAGCCCATGCAACTACACCCTCTTGCGTGGTTCTACCACCAAATGGGGGAAACATTGACATAAAGCCGGGTGTAATTCAACTTATACCAAAGTTCCATAGGCTAGACTCTGACAGCCCATATCTGCACTTAAAAGAATTCGAAGAAGTGGTGGCTACCTTGCAATACACCAATGTTTCGGAAGATACAATTAAGCTTAAACTCTTTCCATTTTCATTGAAAGAAAGAGCCAAAAATTGGCTTCACTCTCTTAGACCACATTCGATAGGGTCATGGAACGAGATGACCCGGGAATTCTTAAAAAGTTCTTCCCGGCTCATAAAACGAACACCCTTCGAAGAGCCATAATGAATTTTTCGGCTAAAGATGGTGAATCTTTCTTCCAATGTTGGGAGAGATTTAAGTACCTCCTGCTTGCTTGCCCACATCATGGCTACGAGAGTTAGCGAATTATAAACTTCTTCAACGATAGATTAAGTTCCAATATGCACCAATTCGTAGAGATGATGTGCAACAGTGAGTTCATGAGCAAAAATCCGGATGAAGCTTGGAGTTATTTGGATATGTTGGCTGAGAATGCCCAATCTTGGGATACCTCGGATAAACCCAATAACCCCAAGCCTACTCAAGAGAAAGAGAAAGGAGGGATATATATCCTTAAGGAGGAAGACGACGTGAATGCAAGGATAGCCAACCTTACAAGGAAGATCGAGCCCATGAAACTTAGTAAAAGTGGAGTTCCAAAGTCCAATAAAGCTATTGAACCCATATTTGGGATTTGTCTTACCAATTTACATGCTACGCAAGATTGTCCTACAATTCCTGCATTTCAAGAGGTATTACATGAACTTGCAAATGCCACATATGGGTATCAACGACCTTTTAATGGACCGGTGGGTAATACGTACAATGCTAGTTGGAAGAACCACCCAAATTTCAGTTGGAAGAATGCTCCCACAGGCATTCCTACCAACTCTCAAGGAGGGCCACCCATGCAAAATATGGCCCCACCTCAATTCTCAATGGAGGATACCTTAAAAGCGTTTATACAAGGGAAAACGTAAATCAATCAAACAAATCAGCAAACGTTCCAAGAGCTTAAAGTCTCGGTTGATAAGATTAAGGGACGCTTGAATGCTAGGGAAGGGACCTTTCCGGCCCAACCTCAGCCCAATCCAAAACAAGTACATGAAGTAAGTATTCCTGATCCCTTCAACCAACATATGAAGCAAGCCAAATCCGTCACCACTCTTAGAAGTGGTAAACAAATCGACAAATCTATTCCGGTGAAGGCCGACAAGCCTAATGATCCGGTAAATTCTAAGGATGACGATGGATTCAACTTAACTCCACAAGAAAAGGAACGCATCTATAAGCCCGTAGCACCATTCCCTTTGAGATTGGTTGCTCCAAAATCTCTTCCAAACTCTCATGATATTTTAGAGATTTTCAGACAAGTCAAGATAAACATTCCTTTGCTTGATGCCATCAAATAAATTCCCTCATATGCCAAGTTTCTAAAGGATCTATGCACAACTAAACGTAAATACAATGTGCAGCAAAAGGCCTTCTTAAATGAGCAAGTTAGAGCCATTTTCACTCAAAAGACACCCCCAAAATTCAAAGATCCCGGTAGTCCCACAATCTCATGTATTATTGGAGACTACCGGATTGAGCGGGCATTGTTAGATTTGGGGGCAAGCGTAAATTTGATCCCATACTCGGTATATGAGCAATTGGGTCTTGGTGAATTAAAACCCACCAAGACCACATTGCAACTCGATGATAGATGCATCCGTGTATCGAGGGGGATAGTTGAGGGTGTTCTAATCCAAGTTGACAAATTCTACTACTCGGTAGATTTTATCTTCTTGGACACACAACCGGTTTTAGATGCTAGCACTCAAATACCGGTGATCTTAGGCCGCCCATTCCTTGCTACATCAAACACAATCATCAATTGCCGGAATGGGGTGATGTAATTATCCTTTAGGAGCATGACATTAAAGGTGAATGTCTTCCACTTGGGCAAAAGACATAGGGATGTTGATGATGATGAGTTCTTCGAGGTAAACATGCTCGAATCTTTTGAAGAAGAAGAACTCCTCCAACTTGAACCACTAGAAAGCTTGGAGACATGCTTGGCACATTTTGTGAATCCCAAAGACCCCATAATTAGTGAAATTGTGCAAGCATTGAACATAGAGAGACCTGTAGTTGGTACTAGCCGGTGGAGGCCCCACTTTAAAAAATTGCCACCAACCACATCAAGGCCTCTACCATCTAACATCAAACCACCAAAGCTTGACCTTAAACCATTGCCATCCGAGCTTAAATATGTATATTTGGGTCAAGAGGAAACTTTTCCAGTTGTCATTGCCTCTCACCTAGAGAAAGACCAAGAGCTCAAGTTGATTGAGCTACTCAAAGAACATAGGGGAAGCCATAGGTTGGACAATAGCGGATCTCAACGGGATCGATTCTTCGGTTTGTACGCACCGCATACACCTTGAAGAAAATGCAAAAATGACTAGACAACCTCAAAGAAGGCTAAATCCAAACATGATGGAGGTTAGTCAAAGCCGAAGTGTTAAAGTTATTAAATGTGGGTATCATCTACCCCATCTCGGATAGCCAATGGGTGAGTCCTACCCAAGTTGTCCCCAGGAAATCCGGTATTACCTATAGTAGAAAACGCCAACAACGAGCTTATACCGACTAGAGTAACCACCGGTTGGCGTATGTGTATTGATTACCGGAAGCTCAACACAGTTACTAGGAAGGACCACTTCCCTCTCCCATTCATGGATCAAATTCTGGAGAGGTTAGCGGGTCATTCCTATTATTGCTTCCTAGATGGCTATTCCGGTTACAACCAAATTGAGATAGCCCCAGAGGACCAAGAGAAAACTACATTCACATGTCCGTTTGGTACCTTCGCATACTGAAGAATGCCATTCGGACTATGCAATGCACCCACCACATTCCAACGATGCATGTTAAGTATTTTCTCAGACATGGTGGGTGAATTTCTTGAGGTATTCATGAATGATTTTTTCATTTTTGGTTGTACTTTTGAGGAGTGCCTCAATCACTTGAAGTTGGTCTTAATGAGGTGTGAGGAGAAAAATCTTATTTTAAAATGGGAAAAGTGTCATTTCATGGTACAAAAGGGAATAGTCCTTGGACATATCATCTCGTCTAATGGAATAGAGGTAGACCGGGCAAAAATTGACATAATTTCAAACCTAACACCACCCAAAAGCATACGCGATGTGCGGTCCTTCCTTGGACACGCTGGTTTTTATAGAAGGTTCATAAAGGACTTTAGTCATATTTCTAGGCCCTTATGTAACCTTCTCCAAAAGGAGAACCAATTTGAGTGGAGTGCTGAATGTAAGTTAGCTTTTCTAAAGCTAAAAGGCATGTTGACAACCGCTCCTATCATGCAACCACCGGATTGGTCCATACTTTTTTAGTTGATGTGTGACGCGAGCGATTATGCTATTGGGGCGGTGTTAGGCCAAAAGAAGGACAAGAAGCCCCATGTTATCTACTACGCAAGTAAAACCTTGAATCTAGCCCAAGTTAATTACTCGACTATGGAGAAAGAGCTCCTAGCCGTCATTTTTCGCCTTAGACAAATTCAGGCCTTACTTAATAGGATCCAAGGTCATCGTTTACATGGATCATGCAGGCGCTAAAACACCTTCTTTCTAAGAAGGATGCCAAGCCCCGTTTGCTTAGATGGATCCTACTCCTTCAAGAATTCGATTTGGAGATCAAGGACAAGAAGGGAGTAGAAAATGTGGTGGCGGATCATCTATCCCGCCTAGTCCTACCTAATTCCATTGACGAGTCACCTATTGAGGACTCATTCCCTGATGAGCAATTCTTTGTTGCTATGCATCCACGATAGTATGCTGACATAGCCAATTATCTTTCCATAGGTGCGATGCCGATTCATTGGACCGCGCAGGACAAACGTAAATTTCTAAGGGAAGTGCGCATATTTTCTGGGATGAACCTTTACTGTTTAAATATTGCCCAGACCAAATTATAAGGAGATGTGTCCCTGATGATGAACATAATTCTGTCATCTCCTTTTGCCATGATCAAGCATGTGGAGGTCATTTTTCTGCCAAGAAAACCACTGTAAAAATTCTGCAGTGTGGTTTTTATTGGCCCACTGCTATTTAAGGACACCCACGAGTTTTGCAAAGCATGCGAGCGTTGCCAAAAGTTAGGAGGAGTATCCCATCGAAATATGATGCCTCTTACCCTAATTCAACATTTTGAGGTCTTTGACTGTTGGGGCATCGATTTCATGGGACCATTCCCCTCATCTTTTGGACATATCTATATTTTGCTTGCTGTAGACTGTGTCTAAATGGATAGAGGCTATCCCATGTAGAACCAACGATCATCGTACGGTTCTCAAGTTCCTCAAAGAAAATATACTTTCCAGATTTGGGACGTCTCGAGTCATCATTAGTGATGGTGGTTCTCACTTTTGCAATAGACCTTTTGAAGCTTTAATGAAGAAATACGGTATTAGGCATAAAGTGAGTACCCCATACCACCCACTAACAAGTGGGCAAGCTGAAATTTCTAATTGTAAACTCCAATTAAATGAGCTTGATGAGATTCGGAACGATGCATATGAGAACTCGAGAATCTACAAGAGTAAGATGAAGGCCTTTCATGACAAGCACATCTTCAGGAAATCTTTCCACGAAGGACAGAAAGTGCTCTTGTATAATTCCCGACTTCATCTTTTTCGGGAAAATTACGATCTCGATGGACCGGCCCATATATTGTCAAAGAAGTTTTCTCTCATGGGGCTGTTGATATTGAGCAGCGAATGGTAACTGTTTTAAAGTTAATGGACAACGCCTTAAACCATTTGTTGAAAATTTTGATTCAGAGGACATGTCCATCACTCTGATGATCTTGTGTATCGGGATAGTTGATCTCCTAGTCTGATGGAGGTATAGCGTAGGAAGGTTTAGTTATTTATGCCGCTTAAGTTTTGCTTGCTAAGTAGCTTTAGTTTTTTGGGTTATAGACTTCCATGTTCGTCTCTCACAGTTACTATTGTTCTCACTCTCTTATATCTTACCATTGCTCTCATGTTCATGCTTATTGCATATCTTTTCACATTGAGGACAATGCAGGATTTGGTTGGGGGGTGAGATGAGATTCTTCATCTAGCATGTTGTAACATTTCGAGCATCAAACGTGCAAATTTTTTGAATTTTCTAAAAATCCAAAACTCTTTTAGAGAACCTTATTTCAATGCATTTGAGATGATACGAGAATAAGAAGCAGAGATACGAAGTGTGTGATGTTGTAAGTTTTTGAACTTCTCTTAATATAATGGTTTTACATGTTAATTCCCCTATTGTTGTGATTGATAGAAAATTTGAACACTTTTACACCTAGTTCACATTACACGATTTTCATGGGTTGAAAGGATTATGCTAATTGTGGATTAGCTAGACTTTGATTTAAAGGTATTGAGAAACCAAGCCGGGGTACTTTGTCCATCCTTGTCCATGGGAAAATAACGAAAGATGTGGATTTGTAAAAATCCTATCTAATTTAAAAGAAAAAGGAAAAGGAAGGATGAAATTGGGTTTGATGGAAAAATGGTGGAAAATTTCGAAAAGGGCTACCTATTACCAACCGGGGGATGGTCTACCCATAACCAAAACCGAAAATGGGACGTAGTGTGAAAGCCGTCGGAAGGACGGTAAGACAAATTCCTGTCATGGGCTTGTTGTTGCTCTATGCACCTTGAGATCTATAGTTTAGTTGATCTATGAAGAAGATAATCCCAGAAACTCATGAGATGAACTTTCACTATGCACACTAGGTTGAAGTTATTCGAGTTCTTTTATTTGTCAATTAATCAGCGAGAATTTCATGTAGACACTTATTATGCTGTGAGAGTTTAAGGTTTCAACTTCTATCACCTAATTTCTCCAAATTTTATACTTGTATATCTTGAAATGGATAGAAACATGGTTTCTGAAGGAGGGTTGGTTTGGAGGTTTGAAATTGTTTCACGCATGTTTTGCTCGGGACTAGCAAAAAATTGGTTGAGGGGTGTGTTGAACCTCCAATTTATACATTGCAATAGCCCACTACATCACACTATATGCATGATTTTCAAGTTTAAAAGGACCATCTAATGTATATTTTGTGATTGTAAGAATGAGTGTGGACTTCATCCAATCGAAGACCAAAAGAACATATTTAGATGCACGGGATGAAGATTGAAAGAGGAGCAAAGAAAGAAGAAAGCAAGGAGAAAAGAAAGTAGAAGAAAGAAAGGAAGAAAAAGGAGAAGAATAGTAGGTTTGACCGGTCGGCCAACCGGTCGGCCGCACCTCTGGAAACCACTGGACTAAAGGACCAGTTGGTTCGACCGGTCTTGACCGGTTGGCCAACAGGTCGGTGAACCTGCTGAACGCCCTGGACCAATAACCAGTCTGGTCCGACAGGTCTTGACTGGTTGGCCAGCAGGTCATTCTCCCACTTGAGCTTGCTGGACAGAATCTAAGACAGATCCGACCGGTCATGACCGGTCGGCCAGCCCAGTCCGACCAGTCATTCGACCGGTTGGCCACATAAAAGAAACGGGCAGTTTATATTTCTGGCTCCGAAAAATGCTGCGCACTGTGTAACCTTTCGTAGTTTCTAGATGTTTTCCGACGCAACCGAGTGTCCTCACTATAAAAGGACACCTAGGGGTTCTTTCTAGGGTATCATAAAAGCTAAGGGACGTCGTGAGAGAGGAAGGAAGCCGTTGTGGAGCGTCTGCAACCCTCCAAACTCCAGGTTTTCTATGGTTTCTAGTTCTTAAATGAGTTTTAGTTGTAGTATGACAATGCTCGGCTAGAATCTCTCAGCTAAGGCTGAGAGGTGAAGCTTGTAGCCGATTTCATGTTTAATTCAGTTCAATTCAAGTAATTCTACTTCAAGTTTAGGATTTTTGCATATTTTAGTTCCCAAAGTTGATAGTTTTAGATGTTTTATGAGAGTTCATGTGCTCCGGACATGGGTTCCTTGCAATTCTCTGAGATTATCATGTTGTGCTTGTTTAGATTGGCATTATAGTAATCCTTGAGCAGGCCATAGTCCATAGGCATGGCTGTTACTCCGAAGGCTATGATTTTGAATTCTATATGTGATTGAATGGGACTAGAACTTGGAAATTCAACTTGAGGTGGACTGAATGTGCTTCAAAGCTTTATTTTCCAACTAGATGAGAGATAGGACTTCACATCTAGTTGTGTATCTTGCTTGTATTGATTGGATTGACATGGGATTGCTACAAGTGGATCCTTGAATACCTTAGTACCTTAAATTACTGTTTTTCACTAAGTTTCTGTTTTAGCATAATTGTTCCAATTGAATCTCTTATTTATTGCAAATTGAGTTGCTGGAATAGTTTGGAACTTGTTCTCAAATTCCCTGTGGATCGACCTCAATTTTACCGAGTTTTATTACTACATCGCAGCCTTACACTTGAGGCGAGCGAACAGTACCACAGGGTTTAGGGACTTTCACCCAAGGACATCCTTAGCGCCCACGTACTAGAACAAGTTTTCGGTGTCCATTACCGCCAAGCACGATTTGACTATGGTGGCCACCACCCCGATGCTGCTAAGGTGTAAAAGTGGTCATGACATACATAGTGCGAAATACATGAGTCACACAATCCAAGTCATGCACCAAACTTACGCATACTACGCAATCATGTGGGGCGACCCTGTCTCGTACGGGTCCCCTAAGTATAACAAGCCAACTAGCATATGTTATGATTAATCGTGGTCCATAACAGGCATACAAATGATGTGTATGGGCATATGAATGAGCATGGTATTCATTATACTAAGCATATTATCAGTGTGAAGTATCAAGCTAAGTATACTAGCATGTTACCAAACATATCAAGTAATGTTGGCCTTAAATGGCCCAATATATATACAAAGAGTGGGACCCGAACTATGGGTCCCATTGGAAATGTAAGGGTCTTCGTGCATAGCCCACTTGAGACTATATCGGCCCTATACTTGGGCCTACACATACAAAGTAGGCCGAAAAAATAGGTGTACGGCATGGATAAAACATATGTATCAAGGGAAGGACCATGGTGGGCCCCGCCCACTGGTCGGATAGCAAATATACATCATCATTCTAAGAAAGTTTTAGTGGTACGTATTCAATCACCACCATGTCTAAGTGAATGTAAGACCCGTACCCTTATTTGCCCTCCGTACGCTTAATTTCTGGTGCCGGTACGTCCCTGACGGATCAGATTAGCGAGCCTTCATCGCGACCCTATTTTAGTACCGCATCAACCCGAGACCTATACCCAGGCGACCGCGTAGGCGCTGCGATTCCAACGCCACGCTGGCACGCCCCATTGCGATACCCGGTGTGTAAGTTGTGTCATTTGCGTAATCCGAGGTGGGCCGCGCAACGCGCGTGTGGCATGGGCCCTACTTGCACAAATCCCAAGAGAATATCAAATCCATCATCATCACCTCACCCATACCTCTACCCATACCCCTACCCTACACACCCCATACCCCCCATCCCTCTCTCTCCTCCCAAAGTCAACTAAAGCCTATACCTCCCATACCCTTCCCATGCACCATCATCACCACCCTCATGATTCATTCTCTCTCTCTCTCTCTCCCCCCCCCCATACAAGTCCATACGTAGGGGGAGAGGAGAGCTCATTTCTATAGCAAGAGATTTGAGAGGAGAGAGAAAGAGAAAGAGAAAGAGAAGTAGAGAGAGATTAGAGAGATTGAGGGTGTAGATCCAAGCTTGGAGGGCCCCAACCATCATCCGGACCGTCCGGATCGTCCGATCGTCAACCCGATCCAATCCAACCGTCCAACCATCCATCGAGGTGAGTGCAAGGGGCATAAACCCCCATTTTTCTTAATTTACTTCATTTTCTTTGTTTTCTTTTGGGCCCACCTTGTGATAGGCAGTTAGATGAATGGATTGGATCATCCATGAATGGGCCCCACCTTCCTATTATAATAATAATAATAATAATAATAAAAAGAAAAAAAGGGAGAGAGAAAGACTACCCACTGGACAGCCAGCGTCCTCTGGACGCTGCTGCCCAGCAGGGGCAGCCGGTTGGGCGTGGAACAGGCCCCCACTCGTGGGACCCACCTTGATGCATGTAATTGATCCACGCCGTCCAGTTGTTTCTCCATCCCATTTCAGGGCAGGGAGCCAAAAATGAAGAAGATCCAGATCTCAGGTGGACCACACCATTGAAAATAGTGGGGCTGATGAAGCCTACTGTCGAAGCTTCTTGGGCCCACCGTGATGTTTGTGGACCACATCACCTACCCAATATTGAGCTTGTTGGGTCCCCAATGAGCTGGGGGACATGATGGAGGGGGTGGATTGTCCCTAAGTGGGCCCCACTTGATAGAACCGCAAAAAAAAAAGAAACAAAAAAAGAAAGAAAGGACGTCCAGTGTCTGGACGTTGCGACGCTGGAACGTCCAGCGTTACCTGGACACCGTACTGGGGTCCCCATTCGTGGGACCCACCTTGATGTTTGTGTTCCATCCACGCCGTCCATCGGTTTTCCTAGATCATTTTAGGGCCATGCCCCAAATTTGAAACTGATCCAAATTTTAAGTGGACCGCACCGCGTAAAACAGTGGAAATAATGATTTCTACTGTCAGAAATCCTTCGGCCCACTTTTAAACTTCTAGCTTGAATCACATATCCAATGTGGGGCTTGTTGGGTCCCCCATGAGATGGGGAACCTGATGAACGGAGTGGATCAGTCCCATGTGGGCCCCACTTGATTTAAGTACAATAAAATAAAAAAAAGGAAAGAAAGAAAATAAGAAGAAGAGGCTCTGACGCGGGTAGTACCAGCGTCCTTGGACGCTGGCTCGTGCCAGCTGGTGGGCCACTCGTGGGTCCCACCATGATGCATGTGCTGTATCCACACCGTCCATCCAGTTGGGGAGATCATTTTAGGGCATGACCCCAAGAATGAGTCAGATCCAAGTCTCGAGGGGGCCCCACCACAGAAAACAGTAGGGACAGTGGCCCTACCGTTGAAACCTTCTTATGGCCCACCATGATGTTTATTTGAGATCCAACCTGTTCATAAGTTCACACAGACATGGAAGAAGGAAAAACAAGAGTATTGGCTTGATCGGAAACTCCTGTGGGCCCCACTTGTTAAGAGTATAAAATAAAAAAAAAAAATATATATAAAAAAAAGTAAAATGCTGCTGCTGGACAAACAGCGTCCAGGGGTCGCTGCTGCCCAGTAGCTTAGTCTATATGGGCATTGTGAATGGGCCCCAATCATTGGGCCCACCTAGAATGTATGTGCTTTACCTATCCCGTCCATATGTTTTTCCAGCTCATTTTAGTGGGCCATGCCATGGGTCAACAGTGGGAATAATGATCTCTACCGATGAAACCTTCCTAGCCCTACAATGATGTTTATTTGTCACCCAACCTATCCATAAGTGGCCGAGCCCAAAATTTAAGCATATCCTAATGTCAAGTGGACCATGCTATAGTGGGGATAATGATTTCCAACATTGAAACCTTTCTAGGTTCTACAGTGATGTTTATTTGCCATCCAACCGGTTCATAAGATCACATGGATATGGATGAAGGAGAAAACACAAATATCTGCTTGATTCAAAACTTATTGAGACTAGATGGGTACCACGCTGCCCAGCAGGTGGCCCACCCTATGGGTACCAACGTGATGTATTGGTTAGCTCCACCATGATGTATCTGTTCTATTCATGCTGCCTATCTATGTTTCCATATTATTTAGATACGACCCCAACAATGAGGCAAATTCAGATGTTAGATGGACCACACCCGTAGGGAATAGTGGTCATTGATGCCCATCATGATTCCTTCTTTAGTATATATGATTTATCCATGCCGTACGCATATTTTGTCGACCTACCTTGTATGTGCAGGCCCAAGTATGGGGCCGATGTGGTCTCAAGTGGGCTATGCCACGAAGGCCTTTACATTTCCAATGGGACCCACCGTCCGGGCCCCACTCTCCGTATATATTGGGCCTTTTAAGGCCAATGTTACATGATATGTTTAGTAGCATACTAGTATGATTAGCTTGATATGTCACCCTGATAACATGCTTAGTATAATGAATACCATGCTCATTCATATGCCCATACGCATCATTTGTATGCCTGTTATGGATCATGATTAACCATAACATATGCTAGTTGGCTTGTTATACTTAGGGGACCCGTGTGAGACAGGGTCGCCCGACATGATTGCGCAGTATGCGTAAGTTTGGTGCATGATTTAGATTGTATGACTCATGCATTTCGCATTATGTATGTTACGATCGCTTTCACACCCTAGCAGCATCAGGGTGGTGGTCACCATAGTCACATCATGGTTGGCAGTATTGGACACCGGAAACTTGTTCTAGTACGTGGGCGCTATGGATGTCCTTGGGTGAAAGTCCCTAAACCTTGTGGTACCAGTAGGATGCTCCAGCGTCGAGATCGAGTGGATAACATGAGCGCCCGTGTGCCAAATACCAGTAGGCCGCGTCTCCCACTGTGTCGAGGTCGGTTGGAAAGGGGTGTGACCTTATCCGCCCTGGTGCAGTGGGCTGTAAGCTAGGTCGAGTCTGACCAGCTCATGGAATGGGTCCGCTATCGGCGAGCCGGGTGGGCATTGGCATACCACTGACGAGGCGGATAGTGAGGTCTTTTATACTCGCTTGGTTATGCGCGCGATGTGCGGCGGCCAATATTAGAGTATACTAGACCCCGGTGATGTCCCAGATGAGAACTATTTTGATATGTGGATCAGTTGAGGATTGGCTTGTTTGCATTGCATTTCTAGCATGTAACACTCGGCCATGTAGGCCCTTGCATCGCATAGCCTTGGGATGGCTGATAGCATTCATAAACTTAGTAACTTAGCCCTTTACTACTTTCGCTTACTCTGATATCTGTATACTTGTCATATGCATCACACGCGCACACACGCACTCTACTGAGCTTCGTAGGAAGCTCATGCGCGTTTGTTTACACTGCAGGTACTAGAGTCTATCAGCAGCGTTGAGCGCGGTTCATGTACCTGATATTTTGGACTTCTGATTCATGTTGTATTTCCCTTTCCAGTACTGTACTCAACAAACTTATTAGTGGATATTTGATGATGTTTTATGGTTTTGATTATGCTCCTGTACAAAAAAAAATTTACCCTGAAAATCCTCCTGGTAGGATCCCAGGATCGGAACCTGGCACATGAGAGCTAGGAGCCGAGAATGGGGTACTACGGAGGCTGTTGGCACCAAGGTCGGCGATCGGGAATTTAGTGAGCCCGGTCCCCGGGTTTGGGGCGTGACAGAAGTTGGTATCAGAGCATAACTTAGGAATACCTGCGGATGACATCACATATCTACTAATGGCCTTAGATTAACTACCCTTAACTGAATGATTGTTGCAAACTTAGGATGATTAGGATCTCGATCTCATGCACTTAGCTACCCACACTAGGATCCTGTTACAACATAGTTATAATAGGATTCCCTATTTTGAGCTTAGAAACTTCTGAATATGATTCCCTAACGTGTGTGCATTCGAGAGTATCAATGCTAAGAGGTACCTGTCCTTTTCTGTAGGATATGGCGCCTAAGAGAGCCACCGGTAGGCCGTCGACCGGTGCGGGTACATCCCAGACCGCCCGAGTCCAGCTCCAGCTCCAGCTATGACTGCTGGTCAGTTTCAGGAGATGATGCGGGTTATGACCTCCATGGTAGAGAGCCAAGAGAGGAGGTCATCTAACGCAGTTGCCCCATCGGAGCAGGATCATGCTCGTTCCTTGCTGATGAACTTCAGGCGGATGGATCCCCCACGGTTTTTGGGCAGGCCAGACCCGGTGGCAGCGGAGCGATGAAAATCGGAGGTAACGAAGATCTTTACCACGATGCGATGCTCGACGGAGGAGCGAGTTCCTCTTGCCGTTTTCCTTTTTCAGGGAGAGGCCGAGCACTGGTGGGCGTCAGTTACCCGAGCCGCCGGGCCTGATTTCGAGTGGACATGGGAGGACTTTGTAGACCGGTTTGACCGGAAGTTCTTCCCTGAGCATGTCCGCCAGCAGCGTGCTCTAGAGTTCGAGACACTGGTCCAGGGAGATATGTCAGTGTCGCAGTATGAGGCTCGATTCGTTGAGCTATCCAGATTTGCGACGTATCTCGTGGATGATGAGGTGCGGAAGGCCCGTGGATTTGAGACCGGACTGCGCCTTGGCCTTCATAGCCATGTCACAGGACACAAGCTTCCTACATTCGAGGAGGTGGCAGAGCGGGCCCAGATATATGAGGCAGAGTGGGCCGATGCACAGCGGATCCGTGACCAGAACGGAGACCGGAAGGGGAAGAGGAAGGCTCCTTCTGAAAGCTTCCGGCAGCAGCAGACTCGGGCACAGCAGAGGCACCCGGTTCATCCATCTGTTCGACCACCAGTAGCACCTGCAGCACCTCCAGCACAGTCCCAGAGACAGTTTGCGGGCGTTTATTTCAGATGTGGGGGGACAGGGCATCGTAGGCATGAGTGTCCCCACCCACAGCAGCACCCACAGTAGCAGCAGCAGCCACAACAGTAGCCATAGCAGCAGCCACAACAGCAGCCACAGCAGCAGAGGCAGCAGCATAGACCGCAGCAGCAGCAGCGGCGACCGCAGAGGGGACAGACACATCCCCAGCAGACTCAGGGCAGGTTCTACGCAGCCCAGGAGGATCCTCAGGCACCTGGAGGAGTCGTTGATGGTACACTCATTGTCTCTACATGCATAGCTCATGTTTTGTTTGATTCTGGTGCATCGCATTCTTTTGTATCCGATGATTTCTGCCGATCGACTGGTTTGCCGTTGGAATCAGTGCGCGAGGGTTTGTCAGTGTCGACACCCTTAGGGAAGACCGCAGTATTGAGTTTGATCTGTTCGTCTTGCCCCGTCTTGGTAGGAGAGACCTTTTTGCCCGCCGATTTGTTTGTTTTACCGATGACCGAGTTTGATGTTATCCTGGGCATGGATTGGCTGGCTGAGTATCACGCTGTATTGGACTGCTTCACGAGAACAGTCACTTTCCTTATACCCGGCATGTCGCAGTTTCAGTTCGTTGCCGAACCTAGAGGTGAGCAGTTGTCATCTTTGATGTCGTGTGCCATAGAGGAACCGGTTGCCGTGTGCATCGACCAGCTGCCGGTAGTTTGTGATTTTCCGGATGTGTTTCAGGAGATTCCGGGGTTGCAGCCTCATCGGCATACCGAGTTTCAGATTGACCTCGTGCCCGGTACTGCGCCTATCTCAAAGGCCCCGTACCGTATGGCACCTTTGGAGTTGCGGGAGCTGCGGAAGCAGTTGGACGAGTTGCGTGAACTAGGCTTCATCCGTCCGAGCAGTTCACCGTGGGGAGCGCCGGTACTCTTCGTGAAGAAGAAGGATAGCTCGTTGAGGCTCTGCATGGATTACCACGAGCTCAACAACGTCACGATTAAGAATAGGTACCCACTTCAGAGGATCGACGATTTATTTGACCAGTTGCGGGAGGCCCAGTTATTTTTGAAGATTGACCTATGGTCCGGTTATCATCAGGTCCGTGTCCGGGAGGAGGATATCCCGAAGACGGCATTCAGGACGCGTTACGGTCATTTTGAGTTCCAGGTCATGTCTTTCGGACTGACCAATGCACCCGCTGTGTTCATGCAATTGATGAACGAGGTCTTTCGTCCCTACCTTGATCAGTTCGTTGTGGTGTTTATCGATGACATTCTGATCTATTCGAGGACTCGGGAGGAGCATGCGCGGCATCTGGAGATCACCTTGCAGACCCTCCGCACACACCAGCTTTATGCGAAGTTGGAGAAGTGTGAGTTTTGGCAGGAGGAGGTGAAGTTCCTCGGTCATGTGGTGACGAGGCAAGGGTAGCAGTAGATCCGGTGAAGATTGATGCCGTGCGTCAGTGGGGTCAGCCCACGAACGCGTCCGAAATTCGGAGTTTCCTGGGGTTGGCAGGTTATTATCGTCGTTTCATAGAGGGCTTTGTTGACCTCTTAATTGTGCATATTCTAACCCCAATTCATCACTCATTATGCATGATATACGTGTTTAAAGGACCAACTTAATACATGATTTGTGATTGTAGGAACAAGATGGAGAGTTCACCATTTGAAAGCTAAATAGAGCTCTTTATGAGCATAGAAGTTCATTGGATCAAGCATGAAGGAAGACAAAAGAAAGCCAAGGCAAGGAGAGAGAGAAAAGAAGAAAGAAAGAAAGAAAGAAAGAAGAAATAAGGCAAGACCGGTCGGCTGACCGGTCGGCCAAGGAAGCCTGACCGGTCAAGACCGGTCAGCCACACACATGCATTCACTGGACTGATGGACTGCCCACGCCGACCGGTCAAGACCGATCGGCCATACTTGCTGGATTGAACAGGAATGAAGCCTGACCGGTCATGACCGGTCGGGCATGGCTGCTGGACACATTACAAAACAAGGCAGACCGGTCGTGACCGGTCGGCCATGCGTAACAGCTTGTTTCTATTTTTGGGAGTCCGAAATCTACTGCGCAATAGCGTAAGTTTACGTAATTTCTGGAGTTCTCTTGCATATTGGACTCCTCCAAGCTATAAAAGGGTGTCTTCTCTTCATACCAAAGGAGACTACGACGTGGGGATTGCTCAGGAGATGGATTCTACTTCGGATTTCTAGTTTTCTTCCTGTTTTAGTAGTTTTTTCATGTTTTTAGAGGCTTCTAGTTCAAGGATGTTAGAGATGAACTAAAACCTCTTAGCTAGGGCTAAGAGGTGAAGCTTTTGATTCGTTTTTGATGGATTAATGCAACCTAGGTTTTCTTTTATGTTTTAATTGATGAATTTTAGTTCAATATGAGTTTGAATCAAGTACTATGTTAGTTTTTACTTTGATCTCTTGATGACTCCGGGCTCATGTGATTCTTAGTGATTCTAAGCTTAGTATCTTAGCTTTTGAGCATTGTTTATGCTTGTGTAATGCATTGATCTACCATCGACTCCGGGCATGGTAGACGCTTTGATTGCCTTGTATGCAATGGCCTGATTTTCATGTGGGAACTCATTCAACTAAAGTTCTTATCTTTTGTATATAATCTGGAATAATTGTTTATTGATTGATTTTGATTTAATTAGAGTTCTAATCATGAGTTATAATCAGGTCTAGTGACAGGACTTGGTGAAAGCTATGGTTGTGAATCTCAACTAGATTGGAAAGAGGCTTGGCCTATACAATTGAGTGTGCCCAAGGCCTGAAAATGGTTGTGGGAATCAAATCAGTTAATAAGCACTTGTTTTGGATAATTGTTGATTGAACCGCTCTATATTCCAATCGGATAGAGAAAGGAATTCGATTCCGATTGAGTTATAGGAGACCTAGTTGTGTTGATGCATTGAAACCTATCAAAAGTGGATCCTTGGTGCTCTAGTGCCTTTTTAGATTGAAATTACCTTAACCATTCACTGTTTAAACTCAAATCGCTATTTTCCAGTTTTAACTCTTAATAGGATCTTAATTACTAGTTGTTTTAGACAAATTCTGAAGATACCCATACATAAATCTCTGTGGGAACGATACTCGGTCGTTCCGAATTATTACTACTTCGCAACCTTACACTTGGGGAGTGAACAAGTTTTTGGCGCCGTTGCCGGGGATTTCTATGCGGTATTTTTAGAATTTTTTTGAAATAACTTTTAGTTGAGATTGTGTTAAGATAGGTTTAGGATTTGTTTTGCTTTCTAGAATAGGTTTTCTTCTAATTACTAACTTAGTTTGTTTTAATTTTTGCAGGATTCTAACATAGGTCTAATCCAGGGATTTTTAGGAAGTTGAAGAAGAAGAAGGCATCTTTGATCACAAATCAGGTTTTATCGTTCTAACCGTACTCTTCTTCTTCTCCTACTCATTCCTATTAAATTCATCTCTTGTAGAGTGGGTGGAGACTCCTTTTGGATCTCTGAAAGGTAGGCCTTGTGCCATCTGGATTCCTATTGGTCGGCTTTGCCGCCTTGGATCACCTTGTGCTCAGAGATTTCTCTTCTCAACCTATTCCTCTTTCTTCTTTTTCTGTACTTTTTCTCAAAAGACTCAAAGAGTGGGTGGGGAGTTCTTTGAACCCCTATTGACCAGGAGAAATTAGTCTCTATCCTTGCTTCTGGCTTAGCCATTGCAAGACACCTTGTGCTTAAGTCCTAGATAGGAGTAAAGGAAGGAAGGAAGAATTCTTTTTCCTTTTTGTTCATTCTTTTTGGTTTTGCATGCCACATTGGGCTCGGACTTATAATAATCGACTTGTAAGAGACGGAGTAATTGTTGAAGGGATTGATAGAGAGCCTCGTGCTAGGAAACGTCAAAATTTTCCTGAAATTACTAGAGAGATGGCTGAAAATCAACCAAATTAAGGGGTTAATCAAAATCCAGCCCCAAACCTTACTGAATTGGACGAGAATGAAGTGGGGGATGTACCTCAACTTAGAACTTTACGTGACTATTTACAACCAGCTAGGTGCTCATCGGGGAGAACGTATTAAAAGGGAGTGTTACACCCCTTATAACTAAAATTTGGCCCCAACTAGGTTGAAGAAGGATCTAAGGTACCTGAGCTGAGACTTTCGCGAATAAATATATAAATCCTTAAACTTCTCCAATATCGGTGTTATTTGATACTGTTGCATTGGTTCCTATGATATTTTGAATTTAATAAGGGAAAAAGGAACTTTCTTTTCCGGTTTAGTACCGATGTAAGGAATTCCGGCTCTAGATAACCCTGTACCCGACTCTACTGATCCCTCAAAGAATTTTTTAAGAAGGGATGAGTAGCTTGGTTACGTAATTCTTCCCGGTATTACTTGAAGCGGGTTTTTCTTCTTCTTTGGAAAAAGGTTACAACCCTTTCCATATTACTCGAAAATTTGCGTACGGGTGTAGTACCGATACTTGCCACCTCCAACTAATCAAAGTAAATACTACCTAATTTGAGTCGGTACGCGGTTAAACACCTCTACTACACCAATGGGGAGTTCATGAACAAGGAAACGGAGGAAGCTTGGGATTATTTTGACATGTTGGCTGAAAATATACAATCTTGGGATACATCTAAGCCAACAAGTTCAAAACAACCTCAAACCAAGGAAAAGGGAGAAATTTATGTTTTAGATGAGCAAGATGATCTAGGTTCTAGAGTGGCTAAACTCACACGAAAGGTCGAAGAGATGGAACTAAAGAAAGTGGACACAACCCAACAAAAGGGGGCTGTTGAAACTATTTGTGGTATTTGTGCTTCCAATGTGCATCAAACACCGGATTGTCCAACAATCTATGCGTTTCGAGAACTTTTATTTGAACAATCGAATGCCTTGAATAGTTATCAACGACCTTTTAGTACTCCAAATTCAAACACGAATAATTCTAGTTGGAGAAACAACCCAAACTTTAATTGGGCGAATGGAAACACGGCTAATCAAAATAATCCTCAAAGGGGGCCCCCAATGCAAATGGCCCCACCTCAAATGCCTATAGAGGATACTTTGAAAGCATTCATGGAAGGACAAGCTCAAATTAATCAATCCAACCATACGATAATGCTTGAGCTTAAAAGTTCGGTGGAGGAAATTAAAGCTCGCTTAAACGCAAGGGAAGGGATGCTTCCAGCCCAACCCGTACCAAATCCAAAACAACAATGCGAAATAAGCGTGCCTAGTTCTTCTAACCAACATATGGAACATGCTAAGGCCATCACCACTCTTAGAAGTGGTAAAATTACTGAAAAATCTGATCCGGTGAAGGTTTCACCGCCTAATGATCCGGTATCTTCCAAAGAGGATGATGGACCTAGAATCACCATGAATGAAAAAGAGCCATTAAAAGAATATAGGCCTGTTGCTCCATTCCCTCAATGCTTGATTCCAGCCAAACCTCAGGATAAATATCAGGAATTTTTGGAGGTTTTCAAGCAAGTCAAAATCAACATTCCATTGTTGGATGCCATTAAACAAATACCGTCACATGCGAAATTTTTAAAAGACCTTTGCACGGTTAAAAGAAAAATACATGTGCAAAAGAAGGCATTTTTGACAGAGAATGTGAGTGCCATTATCAACCACGGGATGCCCAGGAAATACAAAGATCCCGGTTGTCCGACCATATCATGTATGATTGGAGATCACCGGGTGAAACATGCTTTACTTGATCTAGGGGCAAGTGTGAACTTAATTCCCTTTTTGGTCTATGAACAATTGGGTTTAGGTGAATTAAAACCCACCAAAACCACATTACAACTTGCTGATCGATCGATTCGTATTCCTAGAGGGGTGGTTGAGGATGTCCTTGTCCAAGTTGACAAAGTCTAGTACCCGGTGGACTTTATTGTCTTGGACACACGACCCATGGTTAATATTGGCCCTCAAATTCCTGTCATACTTGGCCGCCCATTCCTAGCTACATCAAACGCTATTATAAATTGTAGGAGTGGGGGCATACAAATGTCTTTTGGCAATATGACGATTGAGTTGAATGCTTTTAATATCGACAACCAACAAGAGGATGAGGATGAGGAAGTCCGCGAAATCAACATGATCAATTCTATTGTGAAAATGAGTCCCTCTCACCTTGTTACTCCGGTCCCTTAGACGAAGAAGTGACTCACTCCCTTGATGAGAACGATGATAGGATAAGGGATATGGTCACACTTTTTGAATCGGTATCGGCATATGACGTTAGCCGAGAGAAGGATGTGGAAACCATACCTTTTTGCGATGAAAAATCAATTCAGATTTCCATACCTTTGTGGATCATGCATACCGAACTCCACCAACCCTGGGATGATCCTTACTTAAATATCATTTCCCAGGAAAATCTGATTGGAGACATATTTTTCTTGATAAATCTTATGATGTCTTCTCTTATAGATGTGGTGAAAACATTAAGGAACCCGCTGAAATTCCTTTTTGGGATTTTAAGTGGCTTATCTCGATCACCCACACACATGTACATTGCAAGGCAGGATATTAGGATGACCTTACTGCAAAACCTTTTGATCCATCTAATGATTCTGCTTGACTTTATGCTTTTGGATGAGTTGTTGGGATTAACTTCCTAGTCTGACGGAGGATAATTTGCTAGAATGCTTTCCCATTAGGATTTGATTTGATAGTTGATTTAGTTGTGAAGTAATCCATCTCCAAAAGCTAATCTTGCCATGGACTATATGCTGCAGGTGATATCTCTCTTTCTCACTCTCCTTTATTTTATGTCATTGCTCTCATGTCATACATATTGCATATCTTATTACATTGAGGACAATGCAGAGTTTTGGTTGGGGGGTGAGAGATTCCTTTGATGAATCTGCTAGCTTTTGTGCTTTTGTGACATTTCGAGCAATAATGTAGGAATTTTTTTGATTTTTCTAAATTTCAAAACTCTTTTGGAAAACTTTGATTCTATACATTTGAGATAGCATGGGTATAAGAAGATGAGATACGAAGTGAAGGATGTTGCAAGCTTTGAATTTCTCTTAATATAATGGTTTTATATGTGAATTCACCTATTTTTATGATTGATAGAAAATTTGAACACCTTTTGCATCTAGTTCACATTACACGATTTTCATGATTTGAAAGGATTATGTGATTTGTGGATTAACTAGACCGTGATTGAAGGTATTGAGAAACCAAGCCGGGGTACTTTGTCCATCCTTGTCCATGGGAAAATAACGAAAGATATAGATTTCTAAAAATCCTATCTAATGTAAAAGAAAAAGGAAAGGAATGATGAAATCGGGAATGATGGAAAAATGGTGGAAAATCCGATTAGGGCTACCTACTACCAACCGGGGGATGGTCTACCCGTAACCAAAGCCGGAAATGGGACGTAGTGTGAAAGTCGTCGGAAGGTCAGTAAGGCAAATTCCTGTCATAGGCTTGTTGTTGCTCTATGCACCTTCAGATCCATGGTTTAGTTGATTTATGAAAAAGATAATCTCGGAAACTCATGAGATGAACCTTCACTATGCACACTAGGTTGAATTTTTTCGATTTCTTCTATCTATCAATCAATCAACGGGAATTTCATATAAACACTTATTATGTTCTGAGGGTTTTAGGTTTCAACCTTTATCACTGAATTTCTCTGATTCTTACGCTTATATGTCTTGGAATGTATAGAAGAGTAGTTACTAGAGGAGAGTTGGGTTTTAGAGAATGAAACTAGTTTCACGCATGTTTTGCTCGGGACTAGCAAAATGCTGGTTTGGGGGTGTGTTGAGCTCTTAATTGTGCATATTCTAACCCCAATTCATCACTCATTATGCATGATATACGTGTTTAAAGGACCAACTTAATACATGATTTGTGATTGTAGGAACAAGATGGAGACTTCACCATTTGAAAGCTAAATAGAGCTCTTTATGAGCATAGAAGTTCATTGGATCAAGCATGAAGGAAGACAAAAGAAAGCCAAGGCAAGGAGAGAGAGAAAAGAAGAAAGAAAGAAAGAAAGAAAGAAGAAATAAGGCAAGACCGGTCGGCCAAGGAAGCCTGACCGGTCAAGACCGGTCAACCACACACATGCATTCACTGGACTGATGGACTGCCCACGCCGACCGATCAAGACCGATCGGCCATACTTGCTGGATTGATCAGGAATGAAGCCTGACCGGTCATGACCGGTCGGGCATGGATGCTGGACACATTACAAAATAAGGTAGACCGGTCGTGACCGGTCGGCCAGGCCAGTCCGACCGGTCATGACCGGTCGCCATGCGTAACAGCTTGTTTCTATTTTTAGGAGTCCGAAATCTGCTGCGCAATAGCGTAAGTTTACTCAATTTCTGGAGTTCTCTTGCATATTGGACTCCTCCAAGCTATAAAAGGGTGTCTTCTCTTCATACCAAAGGAGACTACGACGTGGGGATTGCTCAGGAGACGGATTCTACTTCGGATTTCTAGTTTTCTTCCTGTTTTAGTAGTTTTTTCATGTTTTTAGAGGCTTTTAGTTGCAAGATGTTAGAGATGAACTAAAACCTCTTAGCTAGGGCTAAGAGGTGAAGCTTTTGATTCGTTTTTGATGGATTAATGCAACCTAGGTTTTCTTTTATGTTTTAATTGATGAATTTTAGTTCAATATGAGTTTGAATCAAGTACTATGTTGGTTTTTACTTTGATCTCTTGATGACTCCGGGCTCATGTGATTCTTAGTGATTCTAAGCTTAGTATCTTAGCTTTTGAGCATTGTTTATGCTTGTGTAATGCATTGATCTACCATTGACTCCGGGCATGGTAGACGCTTTGATTGCCTTGTATGCAATGGCCTGATTTTCATGTGGGAACTCATTTAACTAAAGTTCTTATCTTTTGTATATAATCTGGAATAATTGTTTATTGATTGATTTTGATTTAATTAGAGTTCTAATCATGAGTTGTAATCAAGTCTAGTGACAGGACTTGGTGAAAGCTATGGTTGTGAATCTCAACTAGATTGGAAAGAGGCTTGGCCTATACAATTGAGTGTGCCCAAGGCTTGAAAATGGTTGTGGGAATCAAATCAGTTAATAAGCACTTGTTTTGGATAATTGTTGATTGAACCGCTCTATATTCCAATCGGATAGAGAAAGGAATTCGATTCCGATTGAGTTATGGGAGACCTAGTTGTGTTGATGCATTGAAACCTATTAAAAGTGGATCCTTGGTGCTCTAGTGCCTTTTTAGATTGAAATTACCTTAACCATTCACTGTTTAAACTCAAATCGCTATTTTCCAGTTTTAGCTCTTAATAGGATCTTAATTACTAGTTGTTTTAGACAAATTCTGAAGATACCCATACATAAATCTCTGTGGGAACGATACTCGGTCTTTCCGAATTATTACTACTTCGCAACCCTACACTTGGGGAGTGAACAGGCTTCTCTCGTATTGCAGCCCCACTGACTAGGTTGACCCGGAAGGGCGCTGAGTTCGTTTGGAGTGATGCCTGTGAGCGAGCATTTGCAGAACTGAAGGACCGTCTTACTTCTACACCAGTCCTCACTCTTCCCTCCGGGAGTGAAGGATTCGTGGTTTTTACAGATGCCTCACGTATTGGCTTAGGTGCTGTCCTGATGCAACATGGCAGAGTAGTAGCGTATGCGTCTCGCCAGCTCAAGGTCCATGAGCAGAACTACCCCACGCATGATCTGGAGCTAGTAGCGGTAGTCTTCGCACTGAAGGTGTGGAGGCACTATCTTTATGGGGTCAGGTTCGAGCTCTTTTCTGACCACAAGAGCCTGAAGTACCTCTTCTCGCAGTCCGAGTTGAACATAAGGGAGAGACGTTGGATGGAGCTCCTGAAGGATTATGATTTTGATCTTCAGTACCAACCTGGTAAGGCCAACGTGGTGGCTGATGCCCTTAGCCGTCAGCCACGAGGCCTGGTGGCGCATATGATGGTCTGGGAGTGGAGAATGCTCGAGGAGGTTGCCAAGTATGATTTTGAGCTGAGCCTGCAGTCTTCTATCGCGCAGTTATCGAGCTTGTCGATTCAACCCTCTCTTATTTCTAGAGTGATCGAGGCTCAGCAGACAGATAAGACGTTGAAGGATTATTGGGAAGAGGCCGCGTTAGAGGGTCAGACTGATTGGCAGATTGGGTCAGATGGTGGACTTCGTTTCAGGGGTCGGTTGTGTGTCCCAGATATTCCTCAGTTGCGCAGAGATCTTATGGATGAGGCACACCGATTGAGGTTCACAATTCACCCAGGCTCTACCAAGATGTATCGTGATATGAGGAGGCAGTATTTTTGGGCCGGTATGAAGCGTCAGATTGCTAGTTTTGTGGCTGAGTGTGACACTTGCCAGTGTGTCAAGGCCGATCATTGCAAACCTCCAGGTCCCCTGCAGCCGTTGAGTGTCCCGTTGTGGAAATGGGAGCACGTGACCACAGACTTCATTATGGGCTTGCCGAGGACTGATCGCGGTCACGACGCCATCTGGGTTGTCGTTGATCGTTTGACGAAGTCGGCACATTTTCTTGCGATACGTGCGACCTGGTCATTGGACAGACTTGCAGAATTGTTTATTGAGGAGATTGTGAGGCTGCACGGAGTCCCAGTTTCGATCGTTTCTGACCGAGACCCGAGATTTATGTCACGATTCTGGAGGAGTTTTCAGAAGGCGATGGGGCCTGCCTTGAAGTTCAGCACCGCATATCATCCTCAGACTGATGGTCAGACCGAGAGGGTCAACCAGATCCTTGAGGACATGCTTTGAGCTTGCGTATTGGATTTCTCAGGTAGTTGGGATAAACACCTGCGTTTGGCTGAGTTTGCATATAATAACAGCTACCAGGTGACTATCGGTATGGCTCCTTTTGAGGCGTTGTATCGTAGACCTTATAGGTCTCCTAGTTGTTGGGCCGAGGTTGGAGAGCATCGTCTCCTAGGTCCCGAGCTTGTGCAAAGGACATCAGAGGCTATCGATATCATCAGGCAGAGGATGCGTATAGCTCAAAGTCGACAGAAGAGTTTTGCAGATCGTTGACGTCGTCCCCTAGAGTTTTCCATTAGGGATCGTGTGTATCTCAGGGTCTCGCCCATGAAGGGCGTGGTTCGTTTTGGAGCCAAGGGGAAGCTTGCCCCGAGATTCATTGGACCCTTCGAGATCACTGGGCGCGTTGGGGCCGTGGCCTATCAGCTTGCCTTGCCACTTCAGTTGTCTGGCGTCCACAATGTTTTTCATATTTCTATGTTGCGGAAGTGTGAGTCAGACGTGGTTCCTGTGATAGATTGGCAGCCATTGGAGGTTCGTGAGGATGCTTCTTACATTGAACAGCCAGGTTCGTATCCTTGACCGGAAGGAGCAGGTCCTCCGGACCATGGTCATTCCCTTGGTGAAGGTCCAGTGGAGTCATCATAGCACAGATGAGGCATCGTGGGAGGGAGAGGCAGAGATTCGCGAGTCTTATCCTCATCTTTTTTATGATTAATTGTATCTGTATGATTGCCTTTCGATTCGATATGCATATATAGTAATACGATTCTTTTTTTTATGATCTTCGGCTAGTTTGGGTTGTATTGCGAATTTCGAGGACGAAATTTTTTGTTAGGAGGGGAGAGTTGTAAGACCCGTACCCTTATTTGCCCTCCGTACGCTTAATTTCTGGTGCCGGTACGTCCCGGACGGATCAGATTAGCGAGCCTTGATCGCGACCCTACTTTAGTACCGCATAGACCCGAGACCTATACCCCGGCGACCACGTAGGCGCTGCGATTCCAACGACGTGCGGCACGCCCCATTGCGATACCCGGTGTGTAAGTTGTGTCATTTGCGTAATCCGAGGTGGGCCGCCAACGCGCGTGTGGCATGGGCCCCACTTGCACAAATCCCAAGAGAATATCAAATCCATCGTCATCACCTCACCCATACCTCTACCCATACCCCTACCCTACACACCCCATACCCCCCATCCCTCTCTCTCCTCCCAAAGTCAACTAAAGCCCATACCTCCCATACCCTTCCCATGCACCATCATCACCACCCTCATGATTCATTCTCTCTCTCTCTCTCCCCCCCATACAAGTCCATACGTAGGGGGAGAGGAGAGCTCATTTCTATAGCAAGAGATTTGAGTGGAGAGAGAAAGAGAAAGAGAAAGAGAAGTAGAGAGAGATTAGAGAGATTGAGGGTGTAGATCCAAGCTTGGAGGGCCCCAACCATCATCCGGACCAGTCCGGATCGTCCGATCGTCAACCCGATCCTAATCCAACCGTCCAACCATCCATCGAGGTGAGTGCAAGGGGCATAAACCCCCATTTTTCTTAATTTACTTCATTTTCTTTGTTTTCTTTTGGGCCCACCTTGAGATGGGCAGTTAGATGAATGGATTGGATCATCAATGAATGGGCCCCACCTTCCTATAATAATAATAATAATAATAATAATAATAAAAAGAAAAAGGAAAAAAAGGGAGAGAGAAAGACTACCCACTGGACAGCCAGCGTCCTCTGGACGCTGCTGCCCAGCAGGGGCAGCCGGTTGGGCGTGGAACAGGCCCCCACTCGTGGGACCCACCTTGATGCATGTAATTGATCCACGCCGTCCAGCTGTTTCTCCATCCCATTTCAGGGCAGGGAGCCAAAAATGAAGAAGATCCAGATCTCAGGTGGACCACACCATTGAAAATAGTGGGGCTGATGAAGCCTACTGTCGAAGCTTCTTGGGCCCACCGTGATGTTTGTGGACCACATCACCTACCCAATATTGGGCTTGTTGGGTCCCCAATGAGCTGGGGGACATGATGGAGGGGGTGGATTGTCCCTAAGTGGGCCCCACTTGAAATAACCGCAAAAAAAAAAGAAAGAAACAAAAAAAGAAAGAAAGGACGTCCAGCGTCTGGACGTTGCGACGCTGGAACGTCCAGCGTTACCTGGACACCGTACTGGGGTCCCCACTCGTGGGACCCACCTTGATGTTTGTGTTCCATCCACGCCGTCCATCGGTTTTCCCAGATCATTTTAGGGCCAGGCCCCAAATTTGAAACTGATCCAAATTTTAAGTGGACCGCACCGCGTAAAACAGTGGAAATAATGATTTCTACTATCAGAAATCCTTCGGCCCACTTTTAAACTTCTAGCTTGAATCACATATCCAATGTGGGGCTTGTTGGATCCGCCATGAGATGGGGAACCTGATGAACGGAGTGGATCAGTCCCATGTGGGCCCCACTTGATTTAAGTACAATAAATCAAAAAAAAGGAAAGAAAGAAAATAAGAAGAAGAGGCTCTGACGCGGGTAGTACCAACGTCCTTGGACGCTGGCTCGTGCCAGCTGGTGGGCCACTCGTGGGTCCCACCATGATGCATGTGCTGTATCCACACCGTCCATCCAGTTGGGGAGATCATTTTAGGGCATGACCCCAAGAATGAGTCAGATCCAAGTCTCGAGGGGGCCCCACCACAGAAAACAGTAAGGACAGTGGCCCTACCGTTGAAACCTTCTTATGGCCCACCATGATGTTTATTTGAGATCCAACCTGTTCATAAGTTCACACAGACATGGAAGAAGGAAAAACAAGAGTATTGGCTTGATCGGAAACTCCTGTGGGCCCCACTTGTTAAGAGTATAAAATAATATATATATATATATATATATATATATATATATATATATATATATATATATATATATATATATATATAAAATGCTGCTGCTGGACAGACAGTGTCCAGGGGACGCTGCTGCCCAGCAGCTTAGTCTATATGGGCATTGTGATTGGGCCCCATTCGTTGGGCCCACCTAGAATGTATGTGCTTTACCTATCCCGTCCATATGTTTTTCTAGCTCATTTTAGTGGGCCATGCCATGGGTCAACAGTGGGAATAATGATCTCTACCGTTGAAACCTTCCCAGCCCTACAATGATGTTTATTTATCACCCAACCTATCCATAAGTGGCCGAGCCCAAAATTTAAGCATATCCTAATGTCAAGTGGACCATGCTATAGTGGGGATAATGATTTCCAACATTGAAACCTTTCTAGGTTCTACAGTGATGTTTATTTGCCATCCAACCGGTTCATAAGATCACATGGATATGGATGAAGGAGAAAACACAAATATCTGCTTGATTCAAAACTTATTGGGACTAGATGGGTACCACGCTGCCCAGCAGGTGGCCCACCCTATGGGTACCAACGTGATGTATTGGTTAGCTCCACCATGATGTATCTGTTCTATTCATGTTGCCTATCTATGTTTCCATATTATTTTACATACGGCCCCAACAATGAGGCAAATTCAGATGTTAGATGGACCACACCCGTAGGGAATAGTGGTCATTGATGCCCATCATGATTCCTTCTTTAGTATATACGATTTATCCATGCCGTACGCATATTTTGTCGACCTACCTTGTATGTGCAGGCCCAAGTATGGGGCCGATGTGCTCTCAAGTGGGCTATGCCATGAAGACCTTTACATTTCCAATGGGACCCACCGTCCGGGCCCCACTCTCCGTATATATTGGGCCTTTTAAGGCCAATGTTACATGATATGTTTAGTAGCATGCTAGTATGATTAGCTTGATATGTCACCCTGATAACATGCTTAGTATAATGAATACCATGCTCATTCATATGCCCATACGCATCATTTGTATGCATGTTATGGATCATGATTAACCATAGCATATGCTAGTTGGCTTGTTATACTTAGGGGACCCGTGTGAGACAGGGTCGCCCGACATGATTGCGCAGTATGCGTAAGTTTGGTGCATGATTTAGATTGTATGACTCATGCATTTCGCATTATGTATGTCACGATCACTTTCACACCCTAGCAGCATCAGGGTGGTGGCCACCATAGTCACATCATGGTTGGCAGTATTGGACACCGGAAACTTGTTCTAGTACGTGGGCGCTATGGATGTCCTTGGGTGAAAGTCCCTAAACCTTGTGGTACCAGTAGGATGCTCCAGCGTCGAGACCAAGTGGATAACATGAGCACCCGTGTGCCAAATACCAGTAGGCCGCGTCTCCCACTGTGTCGAGGTCGGTTGGAAAGGGGTGTGACCTTATCCGCCCGGGTGCAGTGGGCTGTAAGCTAGGTCGAGTCTGACCAGCTCATGGAATGGGTCCGCTATCGGCGAGCCTGGTGGGCATTGGCATACCACTGACGAGGCGGATAGTGAGGTCTTTTATACTCACTTGGTTATGCGCGTGATGTGCGGCGGCCAATATTAGAGTATACTAGACCCCGGTGATGTCCCAGATGAGAACTATTTTGATATGTGGATCAGTTGAGGATTGGCATGTTTGCATTGCATTTCTAGCATGTAACACTCGGCCATGTAGGCCCTTGCATCGCATAGCCTTGGGATGACTGATAGCATTCATAAACTTAGTAACTTAGCCCTCTACTACTTTCGCTTACTCTGATATCTGTATACTTGTCATATACATCACACGCGCACACGCACACTCTACTGGGCTTCGTAGGAAGCTCATGCGCGTTTGTTTACACTGCAGGTACTAGAGCCTATCAGCAGCGTTGAGCGCGGTTCATGTACCTGATATTTTGGACTTCTGATTCATGTTGTATTTCCCTTTCCAGTACTGTACTCAACAAACTTATTAGTGGATATTTGATGATGTTTTATGGTTTTGATTATGCTCCTGTACAAAAAAAAATTACCCTGAAAATCCTCCTGGTAGGATCCTAGGATCGGAACCTGGCACATGAGAACTAGGAGCCGAGAATGGGGTACTACGGAGGCTGTTGGCACCAAGGTCGGCGATAGGGAATTTAGTGAGCCCGGTCCCCAGGTTTGGGGAGTGACAGTGAAGCCCACTCAAATTGGGCCCCACGATTGGTCAAGACGGGTGGCATGATACACAATGCATCCATTAAGGTGGAACCCAAAGGTGGGCCCAAAACCTTTGGTTGGATGGAAAATAACCACTAGAGTGGCCCCAATGAAGTTTTTCAATGGTGGGCATCAACGACCGCTATTCCTTGCGGGTGTGGTCCATCTGACGTTTGGATCTGCCTCATTATTGGGGCCATATGCTAAAAGAATATGGAAAAACAGATTGCCAGCATGAGTAAGACAATACATCATGGTGGGACCCACAGGGTGGGCCACCTGCTGGGCAGCGTGGTACTTAGCTAGGGTCTCAGGAAGTTTTGTGATTAAGCATATATTTGTGTTTTCTCCTTCATCCATATCCATGTGATCTTCTGAACAGGTTGGATGACAAATAAACATCATTGTAGGACCTGGGAAGGTTTCAACGGTGGAAATCATTATTCCCACTGTTTCCCGTGGCATGGTCCACTTGACATTTGGATATGCTTAAATTTTGGGCTCAGCCACTAAAATGAGCTGAAAAAACATATGGATGGAATAGATAAAGCACATACATTCTAGGTGGGCCCAACTGAGTTTACTCCGCACGATATTCCTGGAAAAAGGGGTGGGCGGCGTAGATAAAACATATACATCCAGGTGGGTCCCACGAGTGGGCCACCTGCTGGGCAGCCCAACCAGCCCACAGCGCTGGTTGCTGCTAGTGTCTTATTTTTTTTTATTTTATTTTATTTTATTCTCATCAAGTGGGGCCCACAGAAGTTTTCGATCAAGCTGATATTTTTGTTTTCCCTTCTTCACCCGTGTGTGAACTTATGAACTTATGAACAAGTTGGATCTCAAATAAACATCATGGTGGGCCGTAGGAAGGTTTCAACGGTAGGGTCACTGTCCTCACTGTTTTCTTTCAAGTGGGGTCCTCTTGAGATTTGGATCTGTCTCATTCTTCAGATCATGCCCTAAAATGATCTCTCCAAATGGACGAACAGTGTGGATATAACACATACAACACGGTGGGGCCCATAGAAGTTGGTGACGTCACTCTAGTAGCTAGATAGCTACTCAACATGTCAGTGCTCCCAGCGTCCGAGACCCTGGGAGCCTTGCCCTTTTTTTCTTTTTTTTTTTTTCTTTTTTTTCGTGGTTTTCATCAGGTGGGGCCCACATGAGGATAATCCACTCCGTCTATCAAGTTCCCCAGCTCATGGGGGACCCAATGAGCCCGATATTGGGTATGTTACGAGGCCTACAAACATCAAGGTGAGCCGAGGAAGTTTTGACAATGGACATCATTATCTCCACTGTTTCCTGTGGTGCGGTCCGCTTAAGATTTGGATCGGTTTCATATTTGGGCCCTGGCCCTAAAATGGACTGGAGAAACAGATGGATGGCGTGGATTGAACACAAACATCAAGGTGGGTCCCACGAGTGGGGACCCATTCAGCCATGCTGATGCTGGACAGTTCTAGCGTCTCTGACGCTGTGAACGTCCAGCGTCTGGACGTTGTGGCCTTTTTTTTCTTTTCTATATATATATATATATCAAGTGGGGCCCACATGAATGCGATCCACTCCGTCTATCGGATTCTTCAGCTCATGGGGAACCCATAGAGCCCCATATTGGGCAGGTGATTTGGTCCAGAAGCATCATGGTGGGCCAAGGAAGTTTCAATTAGTGGACATCATTATCTCCACTATTTTCTATGGTGTGGTCCACCTGATATCTGAATCTGCTTCATTTTTTGTACCCAGCCTTAAAATGGGCTGGCGAAACAGACGGACGGTGTGGATATTACGCAAGCATCAAGGTGGGTCCCACGAGTGGAGCCCATGGTCAACGCCCACAAGGGGCTCCAGCCCAGGCGCTGCTGGGTAACAGCATTCCCTGTACGCTGTTTGTCCAGCGGCTGCCCTCTCTCTCCTTTTTTTTATATTACAATAATAATAATTATTATTATTTTCAGGTTGTGGGGCCCATCCATGGATGATCCAGCCCATCCATCTGATTGCCCATCACAAGATGGTCCCCAAAAAAAGAAAATGAAAGGTAAATAAGGAAAAATGGGGAGTTTATGTCCCCCTTGCACTCACAATGATGGTTGGACGGTTGGATGGGGTTGGATTGACGATCGGATGGTCCGGATGGTGGTTGGGGCCCTCCAAGCTTGGTGCCTCCCTTCTAAATCCTCTAACTCGCTCTTAATCTCTCTCTTTCTCTCTCTTTTCTTTCTCTCTCCTTTCTCTGTTTCTCTTTCTCTCTCCTTTCTTGCAAATGGGAAAATGAGAAGCCCTCCTCTCCCCTACGTATGCACTTGTATGGGAAGAGAGGAGGAATCATGATGATGATGATGATGATGATGATGATGGCTAGCATGGGAGGGGGCATGAAAGGTATGGGGGGTATGGGCTTGTGTTGACTTTTGGGGAGAGAGGGATGGGGTGAGTAGGGTTTGTGTAGACTAGGGTGATGAGAGGGGTATGGGTGAGGGTGAGGGTGATTGATTATACTTTTTCTTGGGATTTGTGCAAGTGGGGCCAGCGCCACACGTGCATTGCGTGGCCCACCTCGGATTGCGCAAACGATCGCGACTTTCACACTAGGTATCGCAATGGGGCGTGCCGCGCGGCATTGGAATCACAGCGTCTACGCAGTCGCCGAGGTATAGGTCTTGGGTCGATGCGATACTAAAATAAGGTCGCGATCAAGGCTCGCCAATCTGGTCCATCCGGGACTGTACCGGCACCGAAAACTAAACGTTCGAAGGGCAAATCAGGGTACGGGTCTTACAACATTGATGACTCATCCAATGGGTCAGATCAACCCTACCCACCTTAGTGGACCCCACATGCGGAGAGCGTCTATCACACGCAATCTCCATATTGCGTGCGCACGACACCGACACCCCCTTCCATCTTCTTCGTCCAGCGACAATAGCGCACAAACGTTGTCCGTCCTTGTGTTGCACATCGTCCCTCTTATGGACCTCACTGCTAGATCCGCTCCATCCATTCGATCCGTGGGCCACCTAAACACCTTCCGTTTGAATCTCTCCGCCTAGCGTCACATGTACGACCCTCTCCAAATCACCGTCCAATCCATGTATTGCCTAGATCCGAAGATTGACTTTGTATGTGCATGCGGGATTCACTTTAGGAGCATTGTGTAGACCCCACCTAACATCCTAATGGGTCTCACACAGCGTGGGTTACTAATGAGGGAATCTAACTCCCTCTCCAACTCTACGAACGGTTTCGCACTTGTCTGCGTACACATCTCCACTCAATTGACCTTGTGAGTTATAAAAAATCCTCCTCACCGTCTCTTCCTCACAAAAAACCTCAGAAAGAGAGAGAGAGAGAGAGAGAGAGAGAGAGAGAGAGAGAGAGAGGGAAAAGGAGAAAGAAAGAGAGAGAGAAAGAGAAAGAGAGAGGACGAACTTGTCCAAATTGAGTTAACATTGCCAGGATCCGAATTTCCTAAGAGGTAAGCTCTATCTACTATGGTTTTATTCCCTATATCTAGCCTACACCTTAACCCTAGGGATGGATCTAATCTCGGATGATCATAATAATGAAAATCATGCCAAAACAACACCCTAACAATGTGATTCCATCATCATATTAGGGTTAGGATCTAAGGAGAGGTGGAAACCCTATCAGCATCTCAAATTGTGCTAATCTTAGAGGTGAGGATTTCCTTCAATGATTACATACAATAATATCATCTTACTTGACAAATTTACACTTAGAACTTATGGTTGATGGGTTATGGGTGATTCATGTTTAAATTCCTTTTTTGTATATATGAGCTAATGCATGAGATCCTTTTGATGTCTATACGCTGAACTTGTGTTTATTATGGACCATGATGTATGGTACATGTTGAAAAGAATATCATGATGCTATGATTTGTTTATGTGAGAAATACGTGAAACTCATGCTTAAGTTATGTTCTTTACATGTTTATGATGCACATAATGAATGATGTGTGGAATAATTTGAGTTTATATTGTTGGATGCCACATTAATGGAAACCCTTTGCCCCATGGATGAAGTAATCATATGTATGGAGATAGATTGACCCATTGGGGGGTTGTATGGTGTGTTTCGGCAAGACTGTGTATGTGATGTTTATGATTTTTCCAAAGAACTATGTAAAGATGTAAATGATGGACCCTTGAGATAGTTAAGGATGTTTTGTGTGCCATGTGTCTCATCTTGACTAAGATGTGTATGCTTTTTGTTCACTTCCCCAAGTGTAGGGTTACAATGTAGTAATAAACTAGGTAAGACCGAGGTCGATCCACAGGGACTTATGTAGGAATTCACAAACACATCCAATAGTTTCTATTGAGAAGCTAACAACCAGATTTGTAGGAGATTGATGTAAGTAACAACTTTGAACTTAAACTGAAGTAAACAATTATAAAAAGGCACTAGGGGTTCAAGGATCCACTTGTAGCAATCCTTGATGCTCAATTCGCTGTGGTTTCTCACTTTCTCAAGTAGACTTGAAATTAAGATCTATCTAGTCGGATGATAGAGCAGTTAAAACAAACAACCTGTCATATGTATGAACAATGTATATAATTCACTCAATGCAAGCTAGGATGAGCATGCTCAATTACATAGGTCAGTCCCAATTCCAATAGACTCAGTCCTCAATCATAACCATCATTAAGTCCTGTCACAAGACAAAGCTAGATTATGATTTGAACTTGATTCAAATCACATACACAGTCCCATACATACTACAGAAATCCAGAAAAGTAGAACTTTGGTAGGAAGCTCCCACATGAAGATCATAGTACTAGAGCGTACTCCAATTCTTCAGATCATACAGGTCTAGACTAGCACACAGCAATTAAGAACTCAAGTAATTCTCCCAAACATCCATGAGTCATCATAATATTAAGAAAAACTACTTAGAACTTGTATTAACTTCAAACCATTGTTCTTAAACATAAAATCCAACTTGAAACCAACTTAAATGAATTAAAACATCTTAGATTCACTATAAGCTTCACCTCTTAGCCCTAGCTAAGAAGTTTAGCCGTTCATGATCCAAGGAAACATGAAACAACTAAGGAAAAACATAAAAATAGTAAACAAACTAGGAGGAGTTATGGAACTCTGAAATCCACTTCTGTCGCCTCCAACCTTGTTCAAACCCTTCTAAGATACCCTGGGAACGATCCCTAGGTATCCTTTTATAGTGGGGAGGCTTCGCAGCATCAGAATCTTCCAGAAATTGCGTAAGAGTACGCAGTGCGCAGAGAATTTCGGGACTTATAGAACACGCCTCATTACATAGACGACCGGTCGCACGACCGGTCTGAGCTACTGGACGACCGGTCTCAAAAACGCCAAAATCGTCTAGAGAGTTCTGGAGATTTTCAACCCTGAAAAATTAATTCAAGGACCGGTTGCACGACTGGTCGCAGCAGTGGATGACCGGTCGCATGACCGGTGGTGAACAGTCTAGAGAGTTGTGGCCTCTGGGTCCCCTCTGTTGAGTGATCGGACCGATTGGATGACTGGTCGTGGTCACCTTCTTCTGTTTTCTTTTTTCTTTTCTCTGACTTCTTTCTTTCATCCTTTGACGCTTAACCCCTTTGATCTTCTATGCCTGTAAACGGCTTCTTTAAGTCTCCATTTAATAAAACCTCTCTCTCATCCTACAATCACAATTTCATGCATTAGATTAGTCTATAAATTATGAAAACCTTGCATAATGAGTGATGAATTGGGGTTAGAATATGCATAATTAAGAGCTCAAAACTTTTTCATGGTTAGCCCATATTGAGAGGAAATGACTATTTTACGTCATGACGGACATGGGATGGGGTAAAGAGATACCTTTGGGTTTTAGTGTATGGGAAGAGTGGAGTGATCCCGTCCTAACGAGAACCTCTAGTAACTAGTGACTGGTGAGAAGAATGGATTCATCCTGTCTCATTTAGTCAGGGTGCCTTAGCCAAAGCATGCAAATCATGCATCACATTAATTAAGATATTTTCTTCTGTATGTTTATATATATCATGTTTGGATAATATCGTGCTAGTCTTGGTGGATCACTCTCACTGAGTTGATCGTGAGCGACTCACGTCCTCCTTGGATAGTGTTTTAAAATACTACCCAGATGTTGCAGGTGACGATCCAATTGATGAGCCAGATTGCAGGAAAAGAGAATGTGAAGCTTCATGGCGGCTAATGGCAGACGATGAAGTCGAAGTAAATTAGATTTATTTCCATGTAAACTTAAATCAAGTCTCTCATAGAGACGAGAAAGTGGTATATTATGTTTAGCATGACTGTATCACATTATGATTGAGAACTTAGAGTAGAAAGTTAAGGATTCAAAATTTTATATTTCCATCATTATGCTATGAATGCCATAAATATGTGAAAGGAAGATAAGTATGTGTGAATATATCCTTAGTATATTCAGGTTAACACCTGGGAGCTCTGCCCATCGTGTTGTCTACGAGAACTGAATTTTCAGGGCGTTACACCAAGCCCCACTTACTTAGATGGATCTTACTCCTTCAAGAGTTTGATTTGGAAATTAAAGATAAGAAGGGGTAGAGAACGTGGTGGCAGATCATCTATCCTGCTTTGTTTTACCTGATTTTATTGATGAAATACTCATAAAAGGACATATTCCCTGATGAGCAAGTCTTTGTTGCCACGCATCCACCATGATTGATATAGCAAATTATCTTTCGACATGTACGATTCTATTACAGTCGACTACGTAAGAGAAACGAAAATTCTTAAGGGAAGTGCATAGATTTTTCTTGGATGAATCTTTATTATTTAAATATTACCAAATCAAATAATTAGGAGATGTGAACCTAACGGTGAACGACAAAGTATCATCTCCTTTGGTCATGCTTAAGCGTGTGGTGATCATTTTTCCTCCAAGAAAACCACAGCAAAATTTTTACAATGTGCTTTTTATTGGCCCACTATGTTTCGAGACACTTACAAGTTTTGTAAAGCATGTGAGCCTTGTCAAAAATAAGAAGGATTATCCCATAGGAATATGATGCCTCTTACCCGATCCAACATATTAAAGTATTTGATTATTGAGGCATCAATTTCATGGGACCATTCCCCTCATCTTTTGGATGTGTCTACATATTGATAGTAATAGACTATGTGTCAAAATGAGTAGAGGTGATTCCTAGTAGAACCAATGATCATCGCATAGTTCTACGATTCCTAAAAGACAACACATTATCTAGATTTGGAACACCTAGAGCCATCATAAGTGATGGTGGTTCTCACTTTTACAATAGGCCTTTTGAGAGCTTAATGAAGAAATATGGCATATCGCATAAAGTGAGCACCCCATATAACCCACAAACAAGTTGAAATTTTCAATCAGAAAATTAAACACATTCTTGAGAAAATGGTGAAACCAAAATACAAAGATTGGTAGCTGAGATTAGTTGATGTGCTTTGGGCATACAGTATAGCTTATAAGACCTCGATTAGGATGTCTCCCTATAAACTTGTCTATGAGAAAGCTTGCCACTTGCCCGTGGAACTTGAATACAAAACCTATTGGTCAATTCGGGCATTGAACTTCAATGTTGACAAAGCTAGCTGGCTTCGCAAAGTCCAATTAAACGAACTTGACGAGATCCAAAATGATATATATGAGAGTTCACGGATATATAAGAATAGGATGAAGGCCTTACATGATAAACACATTTTCAGAAAATCTTTTAATCCCGGTTAAAAAGTACTCTCGTATTATTCGTGACTACACCTTTTTTCAGGCAAATTGAGATCTTGATAGACTTGCCCACACATTGTAAAAGAAGTATTTCCTCATGGGGCCGTTGAGATAGAGAATTCAACGAATGTTAACTGTTTCCAAGTGAATGGCCAAAGATTGAAACCATTCGTTCAGAAGTTTGATTCGGAGGACATGTCCATCCCTCTGGATGATCCTATCTATTAGGATGATTAATCTCCTAGTCTGGTGGAGGTATAGAGTAGTTCATGATTAGGCTATTTTCTGTTTTGTTTTTATTACTTTTATTAGAATCAATTGTTGGAGGTAGATTCTCACTTTTGACTGTCTCAACTACTCTCGTTCTCACTCTCCTTTATTTTTTCGTTGCTCTCATGTCATTACATATTGCATATGTTTTTACATTGGGGACAATGTAAAATTATAGTTGGGGTGAGATTCCTAGATGAATCTACTAGTTTCTGTAACATTTTGAGCAAGTTGTGTAAAAAAAATTTGATTTTTCTGATTTTAAAACTCTTTTAAAAAACTTTATTTCTATGCACTTGAGAATATGTGAATATGAGAAGAAGGGAGATGAAGCAATTTGATTTTGAAAAGTCTCAAAATTCTTTTAATATAGTAGTTTTCTATATGAGTTCCCCTCTTTATATGGCTAATAGAAATTTTGAACACTTTTGAAGTCTAGTTCACATTATACGATTCGCATTATTGAAAGGATTAGAAGGTATATTTAGATTGGGTAGACTGTGATCTAAAGTGTTGAGGAACCAAGCTGATGATTTTTGTCCATCGCGTTTAGGAAGTAAGAATGAAAAGAAATTTATGATATGGATTTCGAAAAATCCTATCTTATGACATTTTGGATGAAAGGAAAAATAAAAGAGTGGAGTTGAAAATCTGTTGAGAAAAAAACAATATCGAAAAGGGCTACCTATCACCAACCAAGGGAGGGTTTATCACCCAAGCTGATAATGGGAAGTAGTGTGAAAGCCATCGATAGAACGGTAAGGCAAATTTTTGTCATAGGCTTGTTGTTGATCTGTACACTTTTTTGATTTATAGTCTAGTCGATCCATGAAAAGAAGGGTAATCCTGAAAATTGATAAGTTGAGCATTCACTGAGCACACTAGACCATACTTGTTTGGATTATTCTATTTTGTTAATTACTTAGTGGGGACTCTATTTGAAACACTCACTATGTTTTAAGAAGATTAAGGTTTGAGAATTTATCACTACTTAATTCTAAATCTCACTTTCATATGTCTTGGAGTCTATAAAAGTATAGTTTTTTAAAAAGGTTTGAGTTGGGAGGTGGAATTGTTTCATGCATGTTTTTCTCTGGATTAGCAAAATGCTGGTTGGGGGTGTGTTGAGCTCTAAATTGTGCATGTTTATACCCTAATTCATCACACGTTATGCATGGTTTTGAGTGTTAAAAGATTCATCTTATATGTGTATTTGTATTTGTAGGAAAGAGAGAAAGACCTCATGAATTCAATGCTTAAAGGAGAACTTTAGAGCACTTTGAAGATCAAATGAAGAAAGGAAGAATTCGAGTGGAAAAAGTTTGGAGTTCATAAGTAAAAAGAATGAACAAACAACAATTTTAGATAGGTGTTCGATAGGTCTTCAATGATGCATCGAAAATTACATTTTGATATATCGAAACTGGAGTTCGATTAATTGAAAATTCACAAATCAGGAGCTGAACGTCTGAACTCTTTGGAATGATTCTCGATATATCAAGATGATTTCGATCAATTGAGATTTGAATCGTGATACATCGAAAATATCATTCAATTAATCGAAAAATCAAAATATTTGGATTGAAAAACTTGCAACTCTCTAGATAGAAACTTCGATACATCAGGATAGTTTTGATAAATCGAAGCATCCATCGAAATAGTTCCGATCAATCGAAGAACCCATCGGAACTGACTTCAACTATGAAACACTTACACATTCTCTCGAAGATTCCAAGGCAATGACGAATTTTCTCTATAAAAGGACACCTTCACATCTTTTTTAAGGCATCCTAGAAGAGTCCTAGAAGTGTTAGAGGTGAAGAGATTAGAAGTGAAGCTTCTACAACTCCAAGTTCTTCTAGTTTGTTCTAGTTTTCTATGTTTTTAGTAGTTGTTCTTTGTTTTCTAGTTCAATGATGTCTATGGTTGGCTAGAACTCTTAGCTAGAGCTAAAAGGTGAAGCTTGTAGTTAGATTTAATGTTTAATTCATTCATGCAAGTATTCTAAGCTTTTGTTTTGAATTTTTCAAGTTCTAGTTTGAATAAAATTGATATTTTTAGACAATTTTAAGAGCTTGTGCGCCAAGTACATGAGTTTCTTAATAGTTTTTTAGACTTGTCATTATGCTCTTATACGTTTTGAATTATGGAAACCCTAGATCAGTCATTATCTCATGGTATGTCTGATTCTTCAAAGTGCTACAAGTTCATCTTCTCCATGCTTCATTAGAATTAGAACTGAAGTTCCAGATTTAAGTTTGGACTATTTTGTGTTTGAATACAATATATTTTGATTGGATAGAGATAGGACTTTGATTCTATTCGTGTTTATATGCTTGTGAATGGATTAACATTAAAACTACTACAAGAGGATCCTTGGCACTCCAGATGCTTTAATTCTTAAATTTTTCTTAATCAATTCATGTTTATGCTTAGACTTAAATCTCTGAACTTTCTAATCTAAGTTGTTAGAAGAATTAGAGTTGATTTAATTACATAATCCTTGTGGACGATCCGGTCTCATGATCGATTATTACTACATCACAACCTTACACTTGGGGTTGGCGAACAGGGATGCATGACCTATCAATCTATATGTAATGGGCCATCAAGGGTCAACCAACCCACCACATAGTGGATCACGTCTATCGTTTTCATGAGAAAAATGCACGCTTCCAGTTTAAAATTGAAATTTTATCAAAAATTACTATTTTTAATAATTTCATTTTTATCGTATTTTTTTATTTTTAGAGTTTTAGATTTTCATCTTGTTTAGAGATTGATTGTAATCATGTCGGGAATCTTCAGTAAGGTTAACTTGGAACTTACTATTTTTGGCAAAACTTAATATTTGGGTAAGTTCTATTCTAGATGAATTAGGACTTTTATTAATGTTAGAATTATTCTATTTGGGATAATTTCAAATTAGGGATTTATTTTTTCTTACTGGTAGGATAATGGAGAAATCATACACATTACACATTACTCAATAAAAATATTTGAGTTTCTCTTATTATTTCTTATGGATTCAAGAACTACCTTGAGGATTCAAGATTTTAATTTTAATTACTCTGAGGAAGATGATGATCTTTCTCTTACTTTCTCACATTCTTCCTTATGTTAAGATTCCTTAAGAAGATGCCCTATTATTGTGGAGATCATTCCATGCAGGTGTGAGAACTTACCCCATTATTCCATGCCCAACCTAGCCACAAGGAACATTTGTTAATAACTTGTTATATTTTATGTCAACAGCCTGTTACCTTATTAGTTGTGTCCGAGTTTGACAACTAGTAGGTTTAGGTTTGAGACACCATGACAGCACCTCTAGGTGCTAAGGGCTAGGTAAAAATAAAAAAACTTGTTATATTTTATGTTGTTTCTTAATGTAGAAGCTTGATATAGTGCCTAGAACGAATTGATTATTGCTTATTTCATAGACCTTGCAGTTGCAACACAAGTCGAAGAATTGGGTTAAGTTAGTGCCAGGGTGTATGCGAAATAGGGAGGCCTGGTAATCTAACAGGCTAAGTACCATGCAAACCTCGAGTGTCAACATGGGAAATAGTGGGAAGATCTCAGCCCAACACCAGCTGGGCTCCATTGTATTGATTCTTGTTCGCTCCCCAAGTGTAGGGTTGCGATGTAGTAATAATTCGGTAAAGACCGAGATCGTTCTCAGGGACTAATGTAGGAATTCTCAGAATTTCTTCTGATAATCTTTAATTGAAATCAAACTACAATAAATTGAAATTTGAATGTAGAGGAGTAATCTTTAAACTTGAGATAAAAGTAACAATCTAAAGAAGCACTAGAGTGCCGAGGATCCACTTGTAGCGATCCTTGATGCATAATTCATTTTCGTTTCTCAATTACACAACTAGAATTGAAATCAAATCCTATCTAACCGGATTATAGAGCGGTTAATTTAGCAAAACAGTCTATTACATGTATTGTTCATTAACATGATTCACTTAATTCAAGTTAGGACTTGGGCACACTCAATTGCATAGGCCAATCCTAGTTGCAATAGATTAAGATCACAATCATAATAATCATCAAACCTTGTCATAAAGTTTAACTAATATCATGGTTTGAACTTGAGTCAAATCACATAAATAAACAATACATATCTCAGACTTTTCATAAAAAGTTAGAACTTTGGTTAGAAGTTCCCAAGTGAAGAACCAAGTTTTAGAGCGTCTTGAATCCAATTCCTTAGAGCGTACAGGTCTAGATCCATGCAAAACAACTAAGAACTAAGACAATTCTTCCAAACATCCATGAGTCATCATAAGATTAAGAAGAACTAATCAGGACTTTATTCAAACTTAACAAACCATTGTTCAATCAATAAAAATCCAACTTGAAACTATTAAAAACAAATTAAAATATCTTAGAACTACTACAAGCTTCACCCCTTAGCTCTAGCTAAGAGGTTTAGCAAACTAATGAAAACATGAAGAACTAGAAAGAAAACTAAGAAGAGGAAGTGTAAAACTCCAAAACTAACTCTCTCCACCTCCCACTATGATAGATCTCTATTAGGATGCCCTAGGAACGAAGTGGAAGAGCCCTTTTATAGCTTTAAAGCCCCATCAACGCAGAAGATTCGAGAATTTGTGTAGAATTTACGTACTTGCATAACAAAAGTTGGAGCTAAATTTAGAAATTTCTAAACTGGGCGATTGGGAGATTGATCGCTTGGCTGGGAGATCAATCGACCATGCTGGCGATCAATCGGTCAGCGTCGGGCGATTGATTGATGGGTGCAAAAAGTGTCTAGAGAATTCTAGCAACAAGTCTTAAAAAATCTGGACTTTTTATGGTTCAGGTGATTGATCGCCTAGGTTGAGCGATCAATCGATTGCTGAGAGATCAATTGATCAGGCTTAGGAGATCAATCGATCTTGGTCTTTTTTGTCCAGCAACTTTTCTGGATTTCTGCATTATGGGCGATCAATCGGGTTAGCAACCGATCAATCGATCGCCCATCCTTCAGTCTAGCAGAACATGCACTATGGCCGATCAATCGTTCTGGCCAGTGGATCAATTGATCACCCTGGCGATCAATCGGCCAGGGTGATTTTTCTTCTTTTCTTTTCTTCTTCTTGCTTCTTTTCTTCACTCTTTTTCTTGCTTCTTTTCTTTGATCTTCAATACGCATTAAGGGTGTCCTTTAATCATCATCTCGGTGAAGTCTTTCTCTCATCCTACAATCACAAAACCATTACATTAAATAAGTCCGTAAGCATAGAAATCATGCAATGTTAGTGATGAAATGGGGTTAGAATATGCTGATTTTAGAGCTCAACATACCCCCTAACTAGCATTTTGCTAGTCTCTAGAAAAACATGCGTGAAACAATCCCATCTTCTAAAACTCAACTCTCTCTTGGAAACATTTTTCTATAAACTCTAAGACATACAAGTGTAAATATCATAGAAAATCATTAAAGGAGATTGAAATCTTGAACCCTCCAAATACTGTAAATATTCCACATAGAATTCCCAGCAATCGATTGACAAATAGAAGATCTAGAACAAATGTGATCTAGTGTGCAAAGTGAATGCTCAATTCATGGACTTCAAGGATTACCTTCTTCATAAATCAATCAAATTGAAAATTCAAGGTGTACAGGTCAACAACAATCCTATAATAGGAAGTTGGCTTACCGTTCGGCTTTCACACTACTTCCTATTTCCAGCTTAAGTTACGAGTAGACCTTCCTCTAGTTAGTTAGTAGGTAGCCCTTTTCAAAATTTTCTCAACAAATATTCAATAAAAACCAAACATTCTTTCTTTTTTTTTACACATTAGATAGGATTTTTAGAAATCTATATCTTTCGTTCTTTTCTTTTATTTTCTCATGAACAAGGATGGACAAAATTCCCCGGCTTGGTTCCTCAACACCTTAAATCACGGTCTAATCAATCCACAAATCTAGTAATCTCCTCCATCATGAAAATCGTGGGATGTGAGCTAGACTCAAAATATTCAAAATTTCTATCAATTATTCAATATGGGAATTCACTTGGGAATCTACTATATTCAAAAGAATTCAAGGATTTCAAAATCACAACACTTCATCTCTCTTCCTTTTATATTCGTATTATCTAAAGTACATAGAAACAATGTTTTTAAAACAGATTTGAAATTTCGGAGAATGAAAAATTTTCCTACATGATTGCTCGAAATGTACAAAATACTAGAAGATGAAATCTCACCCCCCAATTGAATCTTACATTGTCCTCAATGTAATAAGATGTGAATGTAATGATATCATGAGAGCAATGAAAAAAATAAGAGGAGTGAGGAATGAGAGTGCCTTGAGAAAGCAAAAGTGTAGGAGTCTACCTCCATCTAACAAACCTACTAAAAGACAAATAAAGCACAAGCAGCAATCCTAATCCCAAACTACACTATACCTTCATCAGACTAGGAGATTAAGTATCCTGATATACAGGATCAGTCAGAGGCTTGGACATACCATCTGAAGGAAAGTTTTTAAAGAATGAATTTAAACGTTGACCATTCGCTTTAAAGATATTTTTGTTCCTTAGATTCAACAACTCCACAATCCCATATGGATAAACAATTTTGACAATGAAGGGACCAGTTCATCGAGATCTCAATTTACCCGGAAATAGATGTAATCGAGAATTATACGAAAGAACCTTTTAATTTATCATGAAAGTCTTACGAAGGATGTTCTTATCATGGAATACTTTCATCTTATCCTTGTAAATTCTCCTATTCTCATATGCCTCATTCTGGAGTTCTGTAAGTTCCTTCAATTGAAGCTTGCGCAGTACGCTCGCTTTGTCAGAATCGAAATTCATCTTCTTTAACGCCCAATATGCCTTATGTTCCAACTCCACAGGCAAGTAACAAGCTTTCTCATAGACAAGTCTATAGGGTGACATTCCAATGGGGGTCTTGAAAATTGTACGATAAGCCCAAAGCGCGTCGGTAAGTCAAAGTGACCAATCCTTGCGATCGAAGTTCACAGTTTTCTCTAAAATGTGTTTGACTTTCCTATTGGATATCTCAGCTTGTCCACTTGTTTGTGGGTGATAGGGGGTGCTCACTTTATGAGTAACACTATATTTCTTCATTAATGTTCAAATAATTGGTTATAGAAGTGAGATCCTTCATCACTGATAATGACCCGAGGGGTTCCAAATCGAGAAAGAATGTTTTCTTTTAAAAATCTAATGACTGTTTTATGGTCATTATTCAGGCATGGAATCGCCTCGAACCATTTTAAAACATAATTAACTGCAAGAAAAATGTATAAATTTTCAAAAGAAGATAGGAATGGACCCATAAAATCGATGCCCCAACAATAAAAATTTTGATTGGTAAGATGGAATTGAGTGGCATCATATTTCGTCGGGATATTCCTCCCAATTTCTGACAAGGCTCACTAGCCTTACAATACTCATGGGTATCTTTGAACATGGTGGGCCAATAGAACCCACATTACAGAAGTTTGGCTGTGGTCTTCTTAGCCGAGAAGTGACCACCACATGCTTGAGAATGATAGAAGGAGATGATACTATGTTGCTCATCATTCGGCACACATCTCCTTATAATCTGATCGGGACAGTACTTGAACAAATATGGGTCGTCCCACAGGAACTTTCTTACCTCGCTGAAAAACTTACCTTTATCTTGCTTTTTCCAATGTGTTGGAATGGTACCTGTAGCAAGATAGCTAGCAATGTTCACATACCATGGTAATTGAGAGACTTGGAAAAGTTGTTCATTAGAAAACATGTCATTGATCACAGTCGTCTCAGAGGAATCAGTGAGAATAAGTCTTGAGAGATGGTCAGCCAGTACGTTTTCTACTCCCTTTTTATCCTTTATTTCTATGTTAAATTCTTGGAGTAGGAGGATTCATCCCAACAAGTGCGACTTAGAAAGAAGGTACTTAAGCACGACATGATCGGTAAATATTATGATATTGGATCTAATCAAGTAGGACCTAAACTTGTCTAAAGCAAATACTACAACTAAGAGTTCCTTTTCCGTAGTGGTGTAATTTGCTTCAACCGAGTTTAGAGTTCTACTTGCATAGTAGATGACATATGGCTTCTTTTCTTTTCTCTGGCCTAAGATTGCCCCAATAGCGTAATCACTGACATCACACATGATCTCAAAAGGAATGCTCCAATCAGGTGGTTGCATTATAGGAGCACATCTCAACATACCTTTAAGTTTGGCAAAGGCATTTTGACATTCCTCATTCCACTCGAATGAGTTTTCCTTTTGGAGGAGGTTGTATAAAGGATGAAAGGGGGTGCTAAAGTCCTTGATGAACCTCCTATAGAATCTGGCATTTCCTAAAAAGGACTGCACATCTCGTACGCTCTTAGGTGGTGGAAGGTTAGAGCTAAGATCGATTTTAAACTTGTTTACTTTGATTCCTTTGGCTGAGACAATGTGACCAAGGACTATTCCCTTTTAAACCATAAAGTGATATTTCTCCCAATTCAGCCCAAAGTTCTTATATTCACACCTTTTCAAAACAGTTTTTAAGTGCCCAAGGCACTCATCAAAGTCGCGACCAAATACAGAGAAGTCGTCCATAAAAACTTCAAGAATTTTCCCCACCATATCTGAAAAGATACTCAACATGCAATGCTGAAAAGTGGCAGGGGCATTGCATAGTCTAAACAGCATCCTTCGATAAGCAAAAGTGCCGAATGGACATGTGAATGTTGTCTTCTCTTGGTCCTCTAGGGCGATCACTATTTGGTTATACCCTGAATATCCATCGAAGAAGCAAAAGTGGGAATGACCTGCTAATCTTTCTAAGATTTGATTAGCAAAAGGTAAAGGGAAGTGGTCTTTCCTCGTGACAGTGTTTAGCTTTCGGAAGTCAATGCACATTCTCCAACTGATAGTGACCCTGGTTGGCACGAGTTCATTGTTGGCATTGGCTATGATGGTTATTCCAGATTTCTTAGGCACGACTTGAGTTGGACTCACCCATTGACTATCGGCTATTGGATAAATGATACCCACATCCAATAGCTTTAACACCTCGGCCTTAACCACCTCCTTCATGTTTGGATTGACGCGTCTTTGTGGTTGCCTAGATGTTCTCGCATTCTCCTCAAGGTGTATGCTATGAGTACAAATTAAGGGGTCTATGCCTTTGAGATCTACAATGGCAATAACCTATTCTCTTGTTCTTGGTCCAAGTAGGAAGAAATCACCACTGGATAAGTCTCATCTCGACCTAAATATACGTATTTGAGATCTATAGGCAAGGGTTTTAGGTCGAGCTTCGGAGCCTTGATACTAAATGGAAGAGGCTTGTTTTCAGTTAAAGGAAAAGGCTCAAATGGTTTTCTCCATTGGTTAGTATCAAGTACTGGCACAGAGTCCAAAATGGCATCCATCTCTCTATCATGTCATCATCAATCTCATGAGAGTGGGCCAAACATGCATCCAAGTGATCGGAGAAAATGTTAAGAGGCATGTATCTTCCACGAATGAGTCAATCAGATTAATTTCGTGGACCTCATCATCACCATCCCCTGGTTGTTTGTATAAATTGAAAATATTCAGCTCAAATGTCATGTTTCCAAAGGACATTTGTACAAGCCCGTTTCTACAATTGATGATTACATTTGAAGTGGCTAAGAAAGGGTGGCCAAGTATGACAGGAATTTGAGCACCGGTACCAATCACAGGATGTATATCTAAAATAATAAAATCCACTAGATAGTAGAATTTATCGACTTGTACAAGCATATCTTCAATCATCCCCCTTGCTATACGAACGGATCGATTAGCAAGTTGGAGTGTGCTTTTGGTGGGTTTTAATTCACCTAAACCAAGTTGTTCGTAGACCAAGTATGGAATGAGGTTAACACTTGCTCCCAAATCAAGTAATGCCTGTTCGATCTGGTAATCACCTATGATGCATGAGATGGTAGGACTACCCGGATCCTTGTTTTTTTAGGGCACCTCTTGTTTAATGATGGTGCTCAAATTCTCAGTTAAAAGTACTTTATTGTGTACATTATGTTTCCTTTTGACTGTACAAAGTTCCTTAAAAAATTTGGCATATGATGGTATTTGTTTTATAACATCCAACAACGGGATGTTGATCTTCACTTGCTTAAAAACCTCTAAAATTTTCAGATTTTTGTCTAGAGGTTTGGGCGAAATCAACCTTTGAGGAAAAGAAGCAACCAGCTTCTATTGCTTTTCCGGTTCTTTCTCATGTGTAGTGTTGTTAGAACTATCATCCTTATTGGCAATTTTCGAATCATTAGGCATTGGGGCCTTCACCAAATTGGATTTATCAATTGTTTTGCCGCTTCTCAAGGTGGTAATAGTTTTAACATGTTCCATATGTTGGGAGGATGAGCTGGGATCTTATATCTCGAATTGGGTTCTTAGGTTCGGGAGAGGTCGGGCAGAAAGTGTGCCTTTCTCCCTGACACTAAGATGAGATTTAACTCTAGCCATTGAAGTTTTCAAATCAATGATGGCTTGAGATGTGTTTTAGTTGAATCTTAGTTGTTCTTGCATGAACTCATCAATTTTCAGAGAATTAATCTTGTTATATTCAGCTTGAACCGACACGAATGCACCCAACATCTCCTCAAGCATAGCTTTTGGTGTGATTACTAGGGATGGACCTAGTAAAGGTTGAGCTTGGGGAGTGTTATTTGTATTCGCAGTTAGTCCATTCCTCCAACTGAAGTTGGGATGATTCTTCCAGCTAGAATTATATGTGTTTAAGTTTGGAGCATTAAATGGTCGTTGATAATTGTTTACGGCATTAGATTGTTCTTACAAAACTTCTTGAAACGCAGGAATTATAGGATAATAATGTGTTTCATGTTAATTTTCGGCACAAATTCTATAAACATTCTCAACAACTTCTATGGGTATAATCGTTTCTCCTTTCTTTAATTCCATGGCCTCAACTTTTCTTGTGAGACTAGCTACATGTGCACTTATGTTGTTTCTTCTGAAATGACATAAATTCCTCCATTTTCTCTTTGTTGGCTTGTCTTGAGATTTGTTGGTTTAAATGTATCCCAAGATTGTGCATTCTCGGCCAAGACATCAAAGTAATCCCACACTTCCTCGGCTTCCTTATTCATGAATTCTCCATTACACATCATCTCTATGAATTAGTGCATGGGTGAAGTCAGTCCTTCATAGAAAAAGCTTACTACCCGCCAACTTTCATAGCCATGATGTGAGCATGTTTGCAATAAGTCCTTAAACCTCTCCCAACATTGGAAGAAGGTCTCGTCCTCATTTTGGGCAAAATTCATGATGAGGCGCCTTAGCATATTGGTTTTATGAGTTGGGAAAAACTTTTTAAGGAATTCCCTAGTCATTTCAGTCCATGTGCCAATTGATCTTGGCCTTAATGCATGAAGTCAAGCCTTTGCTTTATTTTTAAGGGAAAAGGAAAACAACTTAAGTCGCACAACGTCATCCGATATGTTAATTTGTAAAGTGCATCATGGCTATCACTTCATCAAATTCCTTAAGATGTTGATAGGCACTTTCACTGTCTAAGCCATGAAATTTTGTAAGGAGTTGGATTACTCCTGGTTTTAGATCAACATTCCCTGCATTATATGGAAAATTTATGCATGAGGGAGTGCTCGATCTTGCAGGTTGCAAGTAATCAGGTAGAGTCCTTGGTCGAGGAATATTCTCAACTTCATTCTCTCCCGTTTCTGTTTGATTTTGGCCCAGATTTTGATTGGCCCTTGGGTCGGGTTGATTTCAACTATATTTTCAGAAAAAATTCAAAATTTTAAACGTTTCTTAGCGCGTGGTTCCTTGTCAATCCCTTCAACGATTCCCCGTTCACTTATTAAGCAATTATTTGAATCCTGGACCCAATGGGGCATGCAAATTCAAAATAAAAAGAATGAAAAGAGAAAGAATAATTCTTCCTTCTTTTGTTTACTCTCTTTAGGACTGAAGCATAAGGTGTCTTGTAATGGCTGAGCCAGAAACAATGACTAGAGACCAATTTCTCCTGGTCAATAGGGGTTCAGAGGACTCCCCACCCACTCTTTGAGTCTTTTGAAAAAAGTTTAAAAAAAGAAGAAAGAGGAGTAGATTTGAGAAGAGAAATCTCTGAGCATAAAGTGATCCAAGACGGCAATGCCGACCAATACGAATCAAGGCGGCTCGATGCCAACCTATCAGAGATCCAATAGGAGTCTCCACCCACTCTATAAGAGATGAAGATGATATGAATGAATAGGCAAGAAGAAGAGTAAGGTTGGAAAGACAAAACCTGATTTGAGAACTTAAGATAACCAACTTACTTCTACTTCAACTCTTAGAAAATCCTGCAAAATAAAATAAACTAAGTTAGTAAAATTCTTAAAAATCTCAATAGAAAACTATATTCAGAAAATTTGGAAAAACCGTTAAGTCCCCGGTAGCGGCGCCAAAAACTTGTTTGCTCATCAAGTATAGGGTTGCAATGTAGTAATAATTCGGTAAAGACCGAGATCGTTCTCAGGGACTAATGTAGGAATTCTCAGAATTTCTTATAATAATCTTCAATTGAAATCAAACTACAATAAACTGAAATTTGAATGTAGAGGAATAATTTATAAACTTGAGATAAAAGTAACAATCTAAAGAAGCACTAGGGTGTCGAGGATCCACTTGTAGCGATCCTTAATGCATAATTCGCTTTGGTTTTTCAATTACACAACTACAATCGAAATTAAATCCCATCTAGCTAGATTATAGAGCGGTTAATTCAGCAAAACAACTCTATTACATGTATTGTTCATCAACATGATTCACTCAATTCAAGTTAGGACTTGACCACACTTAATTGTATAGGCCAATCCTAGTTCCAATAGATTAAGATCACAATCATAATAATCATCAAACCCTGTGACAAAGTTTAACTAATTCCTGGTTTGAACTTGATTCAAATCACATAATAAACAATACATATCTCAGACTTTTCATAAAAAGGTTGAACTTTGGTTTGAAGTTCCCAAGTGAAGAATCAAGTTTTAGAGCGTCTTAAATCCGATTCCTCGGAGCGTACATGTCTAGATCCATGCAAAAAAAAATAAGAACTAAGACAATTCTTCCAAACATCCATGAGTCATCATAAGATTAAGAATAACTACTTAGAACTTTATTCAAACTCAATAAACCATTGTTCGATCAATAAAAATCCAACTTGAAACCATTAAAAACGAATTAAAACATCTTAAAACTACTACAAGTTTCACCTCTTAGGCGTAGCTAAGATGTTTAGCCAACCATACTAAGAAAAAACAGGAAAACTAATGAAAATATGAAGAAATAGAAAGAAAACTAAGAAGTGGAAGTGTAAAACTCCAAAACCAACTCTCTCCGCCTCCCACTATGATATATCTCTTCTAGGATGCCCTAGGAACGAAGTGGAGGAGCCCTTTTATAACTTTCAAGCCCCATCAACGTAAAAGATTTGAGAATTTGCGTAGAATTTACGCACTTAAGCAGCAAAAGTCGAAGCTGAATTTAGAAATTTCTAAACTGGGCGATTAATCGCTTGGCTGGGAGATCAATCGATGATGTTGGCGATCAATCGGTCAGTGTAGGGCGATCGATCGATGGATGCAAAAAGTGTCTAGAGAGTTCCAGGAACAAGTTTTCAATAATCTAGACTTTTTATGGTTTGAATGATTGATTACCCGAGTTTAGTGATCAATCAATTGTTGAGAGATCAATCGATCAGGCTTGGGAGATCAATTGATCTTAGTCTTTTTTGTCCAACAACTTTTTTGGATTTCTGCATTATGGGTGATTAATCGGTTTGAGCAACCGATTAATTGATCACCCATCCTTCATTCTAACAGAACATGCAGTGTGGCTGATCAATCGGTCTGGCCAATGGATCAATCGATCACCCTAGCGATCAATTGGCCAGGGTGATTTTTCTTCTTTTCTTTTTCTTGCTTCTTTTCTTCACTCTTTTTCTTGCTTCTTTTCTTTGATCTTCAATAAGCATTAAGAGTGTCCTTTAATCATCATCTTGGTGAAGTCTTTCTCTCATCCTACAATCACAAAACCATTACATTAAATAAGTCCGTAAGCATAGAAATCATGCAATGTTAGTGATGAAATGGGGTTAGAATATGCACATTTTAGAGCTCAACAATTCCCTGGAAAAAAATTGTGTGGATCAAATCGTGGGGCTCCTAGCCTCCCTTTCCACTGAAGAGATTAAAGACACAGTTTTTTCCATCCCGTTTGATAGTGCGGCTGGGTGGGATGGCTTCATAGGAGCCTTTTTCAAAGGTTGCTGGGACATCATCAACAAAAACATCACCAACGCCATCAACTTCCTCTTCAAGGGAGGTGAAATCCCCAGATCTTTCTCTGCTTCCCTCATCTGTCTTGTCACTCCCCAAACCTGGGGACGGGGCTCATTAAATTTCCGATCGCCGACCTTGGTGCCAATAGCCTTCGTAGTACCCCATTCTCGGCTCCTAGTTCTCATATGCCAGGTTCCGATCCTGGGATCCCACTAGGAGGATTTTCAGGGTAAATTTTTTTTGTAAAGGAACATAATCAAAACCATAAAATATCATGAAATATCCACTAAAAGTTTGTTGAGTACAATGTTGGAAAGGGAAATAGAAAATGTAATAAAAGCCCAAAATATCAAGTACATGAACCGAGCTCAACGCTGCTGATGTGTCCTAGTACCTGCAGCATAAACAAACGCGCATAAGCTTCCTACGAAGCTCAGTAGAGTGCGTGTGTGCTCGTGTGATGCATATGACAAGTATACAGATATCAGAGTAAGCGAAAGTGATAGAGAGCTAAGTTATCAAGTTCATAAATGCTATCAGCCACCCCAAGGCTATGCGATGCAAAGCCTACATGGCCGAGTGTTACATGTTAGAGATGCAATGCAAACACGTCAATCCTCAACTAATCCACATATCAAAATGGTTCATCTGGGACATCACTGAGGTCTAGTACACTCTGATACTGGCCGCCAAACATCGCGTGCATAACCAAATGAGTAGAAAAGATCTCACTATCCGCCTCGTTAGTGGTATGCCAATGCCCACCCGGCTCGTCGATAGCGGACCCATTTCATAAGCTGGTCAGCCTCGACCTAGCTTATAGCCCACTACACCCAGGCAGATAAGGTCACACCCCTTTCCAACCGACCTCGACACAGTGGGAGACGCGGCCTATTGGTATTTGGCACTCAGGCGCTCGTGTTATTCACTCGGTCTCGACGTTGGAGCATCCTACTGGTACCACAGGGTTTAGGGACTTTCACCCAAGGACATCCATAGCGCCCACTATTGAGCTCTTAATTGTGCATATTCCAACCCCAATTCATCACTCATTGTGCGAGGTTTGCATGGTTTATAAATGAATCTAATGCATGTTTTGTGACTATAGGATTGAGAGTGGACTCTACCTAATTGAAGACAAAGAGGGCTCATTTGGGACTATTCTGATGAAGATTAGTTGAGGACCAAAGAAGAAAAGAAGAGAGAAAGTGAAAGAAAGGAGCAAGGAAAGAAAGAAAAGGAAGAAATAAAGAAGCAGGAAGACTGCCGACCGGTCTTGACCGGTCGGCCAATGGAGCCAGACCGGTCTTGACCGGTCAGCTGTTCCTGCTGGACCAATGCTAAAGACGGTCAAGACCGATCGGACATGGTTGCTGGATCAATGTTAAACAAGCTGACCGGTCTTGACCGGTCGGCCATGTCTACTGGAACTGAAGCCAAAGAGGCTAGACCGGTCGTGACCGGTCGGCCAACCCAGTCCAGACCGGTCGGCCACATGAAAAATTAGAAATTTCTATCTTCGGCCCGATTTCCTCTGCGCACTGCGTAACTCTTACGCAGGTTTCTCGATTCTTCTGAAGTTGCGGAGCCTCCAGACTATAAAAGGACACCTAGGGATCATTCCTAGGGCATCTAAGAAGGGTTGAAGCAAGCTTAGAGGCGGCGGAAGTGAATTTTGGAGTTCCACAACTCCTTAGAGTTTGTTTTTGCTGTTTTTATGAACTTTTTAGTTGTTTCATGTTTCCTTAGATCATGAGCAGCTAAACCTCTTAGCTAGAGCTAAGAGGTGAAGCGTGTGGCGGATCCAAGATGTTTTCATTCGTAGCTAGCTGGTTTTAAGTATAGAATTCATGATTATGGACTATGGTTTGAAGTTTATACAAGTTTTTAAGTAGTTTTTCTTAGTCTTATGATGACTCATGGATGTTTGGGAGAATTACTTAATTTCTTAATTAGTTTGCATTAGTCTAGACCTGTATGATCCGAGGAATTGGAGTGCGCTCTAGTACTATGATCTTCATGTGGGGACTTCCTACCAAAGTTCTACTTTTCTGAATTTCTGTAATGTGTATGGACTATGCATGTGATTTGAATCAAGTTCAAATTGTAATCTAGCCTTGTCTTGTGACAGGACTTGAGGATGGTTATGATTATGAACTGAACCTTTTGGAATGGGGATTGACCTATGCAATTGAGCATGCTCAGCTCAGCCTACATTGAGTGAATCTATGCATTGGACTTACATATAATGGATTGTTTGGTTTAACAGCTCTATTATCTGATTAGATAGACCTTAATGTCGATTCTAGTTGAGAGAATGAGAAACCACAGCGGATTGAACATCAAGGATTGCTACAAGTGGATCCTTGAACCCCTAGTGCCTTTTTTATAATTGTCTACATTCAAATTAGTTTAAAACTGTTATTCACATCAATTCTATTCAAAATTTGATTATTAGCTTTTAATAGACACTTTTGGATGTGTTTGTGAAATCCTACATAAGTCCCTGTGGATCGACCTCGGTCTTACCGAGTTTATTACTACATCGCAACCCTACACTTGGGGAAGCGAACACCCACGTACTAGAATAAGTTTCCGGTGTCCATTACTGCCAACCACGATGTGACTATGGTGGCCACCACCCCGATGCTGCTAGGGTGTGAAAGCGAACGTGGCATACATAATGCGAAATGCATGAGTCACACAATCCAAGTCATGCACCAAACTTACTGCATACTACGCAACCATGTGGGGCAACCCTGTCTCGCACGGGTCCCCTAAGTATAACAAGCCAACTAGCATATGCTATGATTAATCGTGGTCCATAACAGGCATACAAATGATGCGTATAGGCATATGAATGAGCATGGTATTCATTATACTAAGCATATTATCAGTGTGAAGTATTAAGCTAAGTATACTAGCATGTTACCAAACATATCATGTAATGTTGGCCTTAAATGGCCCAATATATATATAGAGAGTGGGACCCGGACTGTGGGCCCCATTGGAAATGTAAAGGTCTTCGTGGCATAGCCCACTTGAGACCACATCGACCCCATACTTGGGCCTGCACATACAAAATAGGCCGACAAAAATAGGTGTACGGCATGAATAAAACATATACATCAAAGGAAGGACCATGGTGGGCCCTGCCCACTGGTCGGATAACAAATATACATCATCGGTCTTAGGAAGTTTCAGTGGTAGGTATTCAATCACCACCATTTTCTAAGTGAAGCCCATTCAATTCGGGTCCCACGCGTCGATCAAGACGGGTGGCATGATACACAATACATCCATCAAGGTGGAACCCAAGGATGGGCCCACACCCTCTAGTTGGATGGAAGATAATCGTCATAGTGGCCCTAAGAAAGTTTTCAATGGTGGGCATCATTGACCACTGTTCCCTACGGGTGTGGCCCACCTAACATTTGGACTTGCCTCATTGTTGGGGGCCATATCCTAAAATGGCATGGAAAAACAGATGGGCAACATGTATAAAACAGGTACATCATGGTGGGACTAAATAGATACATCACGTTAGAACCTACAGGGTGGGCCACTTGCTGGGCTGCGTGGTACCCAGCTGGGTTCCAGGAAGTTTTGAATCAAGTAGATATTTGTGTCTTCCCCTCCATCCAGACCTATGCCATAGGTGTTCGCTCTCCTCAAGTGTAAGGCTGCGATGTAGTAATAAAACTCGGTAAGACCGAGGTCGATCCACAGCGAAAGAGGTAAACAATTCCAAGTACTCTAATAACTAGAATCTAAGAAGTTTAAGAAAGTAGTTTTTCACATGAAATAGGAAAATCTGAAAATAAGAAGGACTAGAGCATCAAGGATCCACTTGTAGTAGTCTAATGCCAATCCATTCATCCAAGTACAACATAATTAGAATCAAAGTCCTATCTCTCATCTAATTGGAAGATGTAACATTCAAGCACAAACAGTCCCACTTAAATCTGGAAATCAGATTTCTAGTTCTAATGAAGCACATAGAACTTGAACTTGTAGCCTTCGGAGTAACAGCCATGCCTATGGACTATGGCATGCTCAAGGGTTACTACAATTTGAATTCAAACAACGCAATCATGGTAATCTCAGAGAATTGCAAGGAACTCATGTTCGGAGTACAAAAACTCTCACAAAACTTCTAAAAAACCAAACTTTATTTAAACTAGAACTTGAAAATCCATAAATAAGTAAAGGGTACTTGCAGAACAAATTAAAGCATTGAAACAAACTACAAACTTCACTTCTTAGCTCTAGCTAAGAGGTTAGCTAAAAGAAAACATTAAAAACTAGAAACTAGAACTAGAAGAAGAAGAAAACTAGTTGTAGGAGGCTTGGAAGCCTCCTAGGTCTTGATCTCTTTACTCCCCACAGTTGCTAGATGCCCTAGTGTAGACACCCCACCTCTGGCTACACTGTTGGTAGAGATAGCTGGATTAATGGAGGACCATACCCCCAAATCCCAAGTCCAAACTCAGCCAAACTCACCCTTGTAAGCCCCAATCCATAGCCCAACTCAAGCTTGAACCCAGTCAACCCACTCCTAAACATCAGCCTGAAAGACCCCCATAAGAAAAGCCAGTCAAAAAATCCTAAAAAAGCCAAACTCACTGAGTCAACCCACTGAGTTAACCCGCTGAGTTAACTTGTTGAGTCAACCCGCTGAGTCAACCCGTCGAGTCAAAACTCTGAGTCAACCCGCCGAGTCAAATCACCAAGTCGACCCGCTAAGTCAACTCACCGAGTTAACCCACCGAGTCAAAACAGCAGCCCCGAGAAATGACCGTACCACGCGCTGGAAACCGAGGAGCGTCCGTACGGGCGGCCCACAGGGGGCCGCCCAAACATATTTACAAGATCTGCCACTCTCCAATGCTATAAATACCCCCTCCCCTTCTCATTTCAACAGACAATCCAGCCCAGAGAGAGCCCGTCCGTTCCGAGTTTCCTTCTCCACCTTTTAGCCCATTTTTCCACCAAGGAGAGCCCGAGGAGAGTGTTGAGGTCTTAATTGTGCATATTCTAACCCCAATTCATCACTCATTGTGCGGGATTTTTATGATTTAAAGACTAATTGAATGCATGTTTTGTGATTGCAGGATTGAGAGTGGACTCCGCCTAATTGAAGATGAAAAGAGCTTATTTGGGACTATTTGGATGAAGATCGAAGGAGGACCAAAGAAAGAAGGAAGCAAGTAAAGGAGAAAAGAATGGAAGAAAGAAGCCAGAGAAATGAAAGAAAGAATGCAGAAGAAGGTGCCCACGACTGATCGTTCGACCGATCGTCCAAGGCCAAGGACCGGTCGTCCGACCGGTCCGCACATGCACAGAGGAGGCACAGAGGCCATAGCTCTCTTGACTGTTCACGACCAGTCGTGCGACCGGTCGTCCACTTCTGCGACCGGTCATGCGACCGGTCCTTAAATTAATTTTCCAAGCTGAAACTCTCTGGACTGTTTTTGGTCGTTTTGAGACCGGTCGTCCAGCATCCACGACTGGTCGTCCAGCCACTGCGACCGGTCGTACGACCGGTCGCCTGCGTAAGATTCAAACCTTCTATTTCTAGCGTCGATTTTCTCTGTGCAGTGCGTAAGTGTTACGCAGATACTCGAATCTTCTGAAGTTGCGGAGACTCCCCACTATAAAAGGACACCTAGGGATCGTTCCTAGGGTGTCTTAGAAGGGTTTAAGCAAGCTTGGAGGCGGCGGAAGTGGATTTCGAGTTCCATAACTCCTTCTAGTTTGTTTTACTGCTTTATGTTTTTTTAAGTTGTTTCATGTTTCCTTGGATCATGAACGGCTAAACCTCTTAGCTAGGGCTAAGAGGTGAAGCTTGTAGTGAATATAAGATGTTTCAATTCGTATTCAGTTGGTTTTAAGTTTGGAATTCATGATTATGAACTATGGTTTGAAGTTTATACAAGTTTTAAGTAGTTTTTCTTAGTCTTATGATGACTCATGGATGTTTGGGAGAATTACTTAATTTCTTAATTAGTTTGCATTAGTCTAGACCTGTATGATCCAAGGACTTGGAGTGCGCTCTAGTACTATGATCTTCATGTGGGGACTTCCTACCAAAGTTCTACTTTTCTGAATTTCTATAATGTGTATGGACTATGCATGTGATTTGAATCAAGTTCAAATTGTAATCTAGCCTTGTCATGTGACAGGACTTGAGGATGGTTATGATTGTGAACTGAACCTTTTGGAATGGGGACTGACCTATGCAATTGAGCATGCTCAGCTCAGCCTACATTGAGTGAATCTATGCATTGGACTTACATATAATGGATTGTTTGGTTTAACCACTCTATTATCCGATTAGATAGATCTTAATATCGATTCTAGTTGAGAAAGTGTGAAACCACAGCGGATTGAACATCAAGGATTGCTACAAGTGGATCCTTGAACCCCTAGTGCCTTTTAATAATTATTTTCCTTCAATTTTATTCAATTTTGTTACTCAAATCAAATCAATACAAAATCTGGTTGTTAGCTTTCAATAGACACTTTTGGATGTGTTTGTAAATCCTACATAAGTCCCTGTGGATCGCCCTCGGTCTTACCGAGTTTATTACTACATCGCAACCCTACACTTGGGGAAGCGAACAAGTTTTTGGCGCCGTTGCCGGGGACTTTGACGATTTTTCATAAATTTCTGAAATTAGTATCTATTTAGGATTTTTAGGATTTTAGGACTAACTTAGCTTGTTTATTTGATTTTTCTTTTCAGGGATTTCTAGGAAGCTGAAGAAGATACAAGGATTTCAAGTGTCGAATCAGGTTTTATCTTTCTAAACCTTACTCTTCTCATTCTCCTATTCATTCCTATCTTATTCATCTCTTGTAGAGTGGGTGGAGACTCCTTTTGGATCTCTGAAAGGTCGGCCTTGTGCCACCTAGATTCCTATTGGTCGGCTCTGCCGTCTTGGATCACCTTGTGCTCAGAGATTTCTTTTCTCACCTCTACTCCTCTTTCTCCTTTTTCTGCACTTTTTCTCAAAATATTCAAAGAGTGGGTGGGGATTCTCTGAACCCCTATTGACCAGGAGAAATCGGTCTCTATCCTTGCTTCTGGCTTAGCCATTGCAGGACACCTTGTGCTTCGATCTTAGAGAAGAGTGAAGAAAGGGAGGAAGAATTCTTCCTTCTCTTTGTTTCATATTTTTGGTTTTGCATGCCACATTGGGCTTTGGGATTCCAATAACCGACTCATAAGTGATGGGGGGATAGTAGAAGGAATTGACAGAGAGCCACATGCTAGGAGACATCTAGACTCATGGCCAATCCTAATCAGGGCCAAAACCAAACTGAAACGGGGGAGAATGTGGTTGAGGATGTTCCTCGACCTAAAACTTTACGTGACTTCTTGCAACCAGCAAAAGCAAGCACTCCCTCATGCATAGTATTTCCACCAAATGCAAGGAATGTGGATTTGAAACCGGGAGTGATCCAACTTCTCCCTAAATTCCATGGATTAGATAGTGAAAGTGCCTATCAACACCTTAAGGAGTTTGATGAGGTAATAACCACCATGCACTTTGCTAATGTGACTGACGATGTGGTGAGACTTAAATTCTTCCCTTTTACTCTTAAAGATAAAGCTAAAGGTTAGCTTCATGCATTAAGGCCAAGATCAATTGGTGCATGGACTGATATGCATAGGGAATTCATAAAAAAATTCTTCCCTACTCACAAAACAAACATGTTGAAGTGCCTTATCATGAACTTTGCCCAAAAGGAAGATGAAACCTTCTTCCAATGTTGGGAGAGGTTTAAGGACCTATTAAACGCATGTCCACATCATGGCTATGAAATTTGGTGGGTTATAAGCTTTTTCTATGAAGGACTGACTTCACCCATGCGCCAATTCGTAGAGATGATGTGTAATGGGGAGCTCATGAATAAGGAGGCTGATGAAGCATGGGATTATTTGGAAGAACTGGCTGAGAATGCACAGTCTTGGGATACATCAAAACCAACAAATTCCAAGACTGGCCAACAAAAGGAAAAAGGAGGAATGTATGTCTTATCAGAAGAGGATAGCATAAGTGCACGGGTGGCTAGCCTCACAAGAAAGGTCGAAGCCATGGAATTGAGAAAAGGAGAGACGATTAACTCCAATGACGTTGAAACTGTTTGTGGAATTTGTGCCAGAAACCAACATGCAACACAAGAGTGTCCCACAATTTCAGCAGTTCAGGACATCTTATAAGAACAATCAAATGCCATAAACAGTTATCAACGACAATTTGGTGCTCCAACCACAAACACATTTAATGCTAGTTGGAAGAACCATCCCAACTTCAGTTGGAGGAATGGACCCACTGTGAATGCAACCCCTATCCCTCAAGCTCAACCTATTCTAGGTCCATCTCTAGTCATTACTCTAAAAGTGATGCTAGAGGAGATGTTGGGTGCATTCGTATCGGTCCAAGCTGAGTATAATAAGACAAATTCTCTTAAAATAGATGGGTTCATGCAAGAGCAATTGAAATTCAATCAAAATTCAACCCAAACCATTAATGAATTGAAAACATCAATGGCTAGAGTTGAATCTCATCTTAGTGTTAGAGAGAAGGGCACACTTCCTGCCCAACCTCTTCTTAACCCAAGAACCCAGTTTGAGATACAAGATGCAAGCTCATCCTCTCACTACACGGAACATGTTCAAGCTATCACCACTTTGAGAAGTGGGAAAGAAATTGACAAATCGAATCTGGTGAAGGCCCCAAAGCCTAAGGATCCGAAAATTTCCAAAGAGGATGATAGCTCAAACAACACTCCACAAGAGAAAGAACCGGATAGACAATACAAGCCGGTTGCTCCGTTTCCACAAAGGTTGATTTCACCTAAACCTTTAGATAAAAATCTGGAAATTTTAGAAGTTTTCAAGTAGGTGAAGATCAACATCCCATTGTTGGATGCAATAAAACAAATACCATCATATGCCAAATTTCTAAAGGAATTGTGTACAGTCAAAAGGAAACACAATGTTCACAACAAAGTACTTTTGACTGAGAATTTGAGCGCCATCATCAAACAAGAGGTACCCCAAAAGTACAAGGATCCAGGTAGTCCAACCATCTCATGCATCATAGGAGACTACCGAATTAAACAAGCCTTACTCGACTTGGGGGCAAGTGTGAACCTCATTCCATACTCGGTCTACGAACAACTTGGGTTAGGTGAATTGAAACCCAGCAAAACCACACTCCAACTTGCTGATAGATCCATTCGTATACCGAGAGGAATGATTGAGGATGTTCTAGTCCAAGTTGATAAATTCTACTACCCGGTAGACTTTATTGTCTTGAATACACATCCCGTGATAGGCACCGGTGCTGAAATTCCCGTCATACTTGGACGACCGTTTCTAGCTACTTCAAATGCCATTATTAATTGTAGAAACGGACTTGTACAAATGTCCTTTGGAAATATGACCCGTGAGCTTAACATATTTGATTTATACAAACAAGCACGGGAGGTTGATGATGATATCCACGAACTAAACATGATTGAATCATTCGTGGAAGATACAATCCCCTTGTCATTATCTTCCGACCCTTTGGAGGCATGTGTGGCCTATTCTCATGAGATAAATGATGACATAATACAAGAGATGGATACCATACTAGAGGTGATGCCGGTGCTAGATAATAAAAGATGGAGGGCCCTATTTGAGCCTTTGCCTGTAAATGAGAACAAGGCCCTCCCATCCAACATCAAGGCACCAACGCTCGACCTAAAACCATTACCAAGTGAGCTGAAATATGTTTATTTAGGTCGAGATGAGACATATCCAGTGGTGATTTCTTCCCACTTGGATGAGGAACAAGAGAGTAGGCTAATAGCCACTCTATTAGAGCACAAGAGTGCCATTGGATGGTCGATTGCGGATCTCAAAGGCATAGACCCACTGATTTGTACTCATCGCATACACCTTGAGGAGAATGCGAAGACATCTAGGCAACCACAACGACGACTAAATCCAAACATGAAGGATGTGGTTAAGGCCGAAGTGGTGAAACTATTGGATGTGGGTATTATTTACCTAATATCCGATAGTCAATGGGTGAGTCCAACTCAAGTGGTGCCTAAGAAATCCGGAATAACCATCGTAGCCAATACCAATAATGAACTCGTGCCAACCAGAGTCACTACCGGTTGGAGAATGTGCATTGATGCTGAGCTCTTAAGTGTGCATATTCTAACCCCAATTCATCACTCATTATGCATGGTTTCATGATTTAAAGACTAATTTAGTGCATGGATTTGTGATTGTAGGAATAAGAAAGACTTCACCCAAATAATCACCAAACGGGACTATTTCGAAGCTTGGGATGAAGATACAAAGCAAGGAGAGAAAAGAAAAGAAAGGAAAAGAAGAAAGAAAGAAAGAAAATATCAAGAATTAGGCGGCCTAGACCGGTCGCCCAGACCAGTCCGACCGGTCAAGACCGGTCGGCCACCCATTACATGCCAAGGAGACACATGGACTGTCCAGCCCGACCGGTCATGACCAGTCGGGCATAGCTGCTGGACTGATGGACTGCCCAGGCCGACCGGTCATGACCTGTCGGCCATGGCTGCTGGAGTGACTTTCCATTGAGGCCGACTGGTCATGACCGGTCGGCCATGCATCAAAGGCTATTTCTAATTCAGGATTCCGGATTTTTCTGCGTTTTTGCGTAACCTTACGTGAAATTTGGAGTTCTCTTGCGTATTGGACTCCTCCAAGCTATAAAAGGATGTCTTCTCTTCATACCAAAGCATGCTAGGACGTGGGGATTGCTAAGGAGACCGATTCTACTTCGGATTTCTAGTTTTCTTCCTGTTTTAGTTGTTTTCTATGTTTTTAAAGGCTTCTAGTTCAAGGATGTTAGAGATGAACTAAAACCTCTTAGCTAGGGCTAAGAGGGGAAGCTTTTGATTCGTTTTTGATGGATTAATGCAACCTAGGTTTCCTTTTATGTTTTAAATGATGAATTTTAGTTCAATATGAGTTTGAATCAAGTACTATGTTGGTTTTTACTTTGATCTCTTGATGACTCCGGGCTCATGTGATTCTTAGTGATCTTAACTTAGTATCTTAGCTTTTGAGCATTGTTTATGCTTGTGTAATGCATTGATCTACCATCGACTCCGGGCATGGTAGATGCTTTGATTGCCTTGTATGCTTTGGCCTGATTTTCATGTGGGAATTCATTCAACTAAAATTCTTATCTTTTGTATATAATCTGAAATAGTTGGTTATTCATTGATTTTGATTTAATTAGAGTTCTAATCATGAGTTGAAATCAGGTCTAGTAACAGGATTTGGTGAAAACTATGGTTGTGAATCTCAACTAGATTGGAAAGAGGCTTGGCCTATACAATTGAGTGTGCCCAAGGCCTGAGCATGGTTGTGGGAATCAAATCAATGAATAAGCACTTGTTTTAGATAATTGTTGATTGAACCGCTCTATATTCCAATTGGATAGAGAAAGGAATTCGATTCCTATTGAGTTATGAGAGACCTAGTTGTGTTGATGCATTGAAACCTATCAAAAGTGGATCCTTGGCGCTCTAGTGCCTTTTTAGATTGAAATTACCTTAACCATTCACTGTTTAAACCCAAAGCGCTATTTCCAGTTTTAGTTCTTAATAGGATCTTAATTACTAGTTGTTTTAGACAAAATCTAAAGATACACATACATAAATCTCTGTGGGAACGATACTCGGTCTTTCCGAATTATTACTACTTCGCAACCCTACACTTGGGGAGTGAACAATTGACTACAGGAAGCTAAACACCGTCACTAGGAAAGACCACTTCCCCTCACCTTTTGTTGATCAAATTTTAGAAAGGTTGGCGGGTCATTCCTATTTTTGCTTCCTTGATGGCTATTCAGGGTACAACCAAATAGAGATTGCCCATGAAGACCAAGAAAAGACTACATTCACATGTCCATTCGGCACTTTCGCCTATCGACGGATGCCATTTGGACTATGTAATGCCCCTGCCACCTTTGAGCGTTGTATGATGAGTATCTTTTCTGACATGGTAGGGACAATTCTCGAAGTCTTCATTGATGATTTTTTCATATTTAGTTGTAGCTTTGATGAGTGCCTTGAGCACTTGAAATCTGTGCTGAAAAGATGTGAAGAAAAGAACCTTGTGCTGAATTGGGAGAAGTGCCACTTCATGGTTCAAAAGGGAATTGTACTTGGTCACATCGTTTCACAAAATGGAATCGAGGTGGACAAAGCAAAAATTGATCTTATCTTTAACCTTCCACCACCCAAGAGCATTCGAGATGTACGGTCCTTTTTAGGACACGTAGGATTTTACAAAAGGTTCATAAAGGACTTCAGTTCACTCTCTCGTCCTTTATGTAACCTACTTCAAAAGGAAAATTCATTCGAGTGGAATGAAGAATGTCAAAAGGCCTTTACCACCCTTAAAGGTATGTTGACATGTGCTCCCATAATGCAACCACCTGATTGGAGCCTTCCTTTTGAAATTATGTGCGCTGCTAGCGACTATGCTATTGGGGCCGTGCTAGGCCAAAGAAAAGAGAAAAAGCCATGTGTCATCTACTATGCAAGTAGAACCCTAAACTCAGCCCAAGCAAACTACACCACTACTGAAAAAGAACTTTTAGCCGTAGTTTTTACTTTGGACAAGTTTAGGTCCTACTTGATTGGATCCAAGATAATCATATTCACTGACCATGCCGCGCTTAAGTACCTTCTATCCAAGAAGGATGCTAAACCACGGTTGTTAAGATGGATCCTTCTACTCCAGGAATTTGACATAGAAATCCGTGATAAGAAAGGAGTAGAAAATGTCGTAGCTGACCATCTCTCTCGACTTGTTCTCACTGATTCCCCTGAAACGACCGCGATCAATGACATGTTCCCCGATGAACAACTTTTTCTGTTTCCCAATTGCCATGATATGCGGACATTGCTAACTATCTTCCTATAGGTACAATTCCTACACATTGGAAAAAGCAAGATAAGGATAAATTCTTCACGGAGGTGCGAAAATTCCTATGGGACGACCCATACTTATTCAAGTATTGTCCCGATCAAATCATAAGGAGATGTGTGCCAGATGAGGAGCAACAAAGTATCATCTCCTTCTGTCATTCTCAGGCATGTGGTGGCTACTTTTCGGTTAAAAAGATCACAGCGAAAATTCTGCAATGTGGGTTTTATTGGCCCACCATGTTCAAAGACACACATGAGTTTTGCAAAGCATGTGAACCTTGTCAAAAATTAGGAGGAATTTCCCGTAGAAATATGATGCCACTCAATCCCATCTTAATAATCGAAATTTTTTATTGTTGGGGCATCAATTTCATGGGCCCATTCCCATCTTCTTTTAGAAACGTATATATCTTGCTTGCCGTTGATTATGTTTTCAAATGGGTCGAGGCCATCCCTTGGCGGAATAATGACCATAAAACGGTCATTCGCTTCTTAAAAGAGAACATTCTTTCCCGGTTTGGAACATCTCGAGTCATCATAAGTGATGGAGGGTCTCACTTTTGCAATCGCTCTTTTGAAACCTTAATGAAGAAATATGGCGTAACACACAAAGTGAGCACTCCCTATCACCCACAAACTAGTGGACAAGCTGAGATATCCAATAGGGAGATTAAACACATTTTAGAGAAAACGGTGAACCCCGATCGTAAGGATTGGTCACTTCGGCTTACCGATGCGCTTTGGGCCTACCGTACTGCTTTCAAAACCCCTATTGGAATGTCTCCCTATAGACTTGTCTATGGGAAGGCGTGTCACTTGCCTGTGGAGTTGGAACATAGGGCATATTGGGCTATTAAGAAGATGAATTTTGATTCTGACAAGGCAAGCTCGTTGCGCAAACTACAATTGAATGAACTTGCTCTTTATGCTTTGCTTCGTATACTCTTACACGCTTAAATGTTCCTGTTCTGCTTCTATAAGGTACTATTCTTATAAGAAGCGTTCTGTAAGTGCTAGTTAGTTTTTCAGGAGTACATATTAAGAGCGAATGTAGAGAAAGGCCCTTTCAACTCTAGAGCTACCTGGCCAGGGATGTAACACTTTTGACAGATAGGTATACCTTGATAGCTCAACAATTTAGGTTCCTTGCCGTTGTAAAAATTCCGCTTACCCGTCGCTAATTTCGGCAAGAAATTCTTTAAAAGAAGTCTTCCATACAGGTATGGAGACTTACTAGGCCACATAGTCCTACTAATTAGAGGATCAGACTGCCTCCATATCTCATCAATCCTAATCCTAAAACAATAAAAACAAATGAAAACGAATCCAAGCAATTAATACACCTTTTAAAAGTTAAAAAAAGTTTTTAAGTTTTGAGAAAACCTTTTAAAACCAAGATACGTGAGTTCTACTACACTCCATAAGAAGAGGAGATATGAAGTGTATGAGGTTGTAAATCTTGATCTTCTCTTGGCATAATGTTTTATATGAGAATTCCCCTCATTCTGTGATCGATAAAAAATCTGAACACTTTTACACCTAGTCCACATTACACGATTTTCATGGGTTGAAGGGATTATGTGATTTATGGATTAGCTAGACTTTGAATTAAGGTGTTGAGAAATCAAGCCGGGGTATGTTGTCCATCATTGTCCATGGGAAAACAATGCAAGATATGGATTTCTAAAAATCCTATCTAAATTAAAAGAAAAAGGACAAGGAAGGATGAAATTGGGAATGATGGAAAAATGGTGGAAAATTTCGATTAGGGCTACCTACTACCAACCGGGGGATGGTCTACCCATAACCAAAGCTGGAAATGGGACGTAGTGTGAAAGTCGTCGGAAGGATGGTAAGGCCAATCCTGTCATTGGCTTGATGTGGCTCTATGTACCTTGAGATCTATAGTCTGGTTGATCTATGAAGAAGATAATCCTCGAAACTCATGAGATGAGTTTTCACTATCCACACTAGATTGAATTTGTTCAAGTTCTTCTATTTATCAACCAATCAGCGGGAATTTCATATGAATGCTTATCATGTCCTGGGAGTTTACGGTTTCAACTTCTGTCACCAAATATTTCTGAATCTTACACTTGTGTGTCTTGGGACGTATAGAAGAATGGTTTCTGAAAGAGAGTTGAGTTTTGAAGAATTGAATTAGTTTCAAGCATGTTTTGCTCGGGACTAGCAAAATGCTGGTCGGGGGGTGTGTTGAGCTTTTAATTGTGCATATTCTAACCCCAATTCATCACTCATTGTGCAGGATTTTTATGATTTAAAGACTAATTGAATGCATGTTTTGTGATTGCAGGATTGAGAGTGGACTCCGCCTAATTGAAGATGAAAAGAGCTTATTTGGGACTATTTGGATGAAGATCGAAGGAGGACCAAAGAAAGAAGGAAGCAAGGAAAGGAGAAAAGAATGGAAGAAAGAAGCCAGAGAAATGAAAGAAAGAATGCAGAAGAAGGTGCCCACGACCGGTCGTCTGATCGGTCGTCCAAGGCCAAGGACCGGTCGTCCGACCGGTCCGCACATGCACAGAGGAGGCACAGAGGCCATAGCTCTCTGGACTGTTCACGACCGGTCGTGCGACCGATCGTCCACTTCTGCGACCAGTCGTGTGACCGGTCCTTAAATTAATTTTCCAAGCTGAAACTCTCTGGACTGTTTTTGGTCGTTTTGAGACCGGTTGTCCAGCCACTGCGACCGGTCGCCTGCGTAAGATTCAAACCTTCTATTTCTGGCGCCGATTTTCTCTGCGCAGTGCGTAAGTGTTACGCAGATTCTCGAATCTTCTGAAGTTGCGGAGCCTCCCCACTATAAAAGGACACCTAGGGATCGTTCCTAGGGTATCTTAGAAGGGTTTAAGCAAGCTTGGAGGCGGCGGAAGTGGATTTCGTAGTTCCACAACTCCTTCTAGTTTGTTTTACTGTTTTATGTTTTTTTTAAGTTGTTTCATGTTTCCTTGGATCATGAATGGCTAAACCTCTTAGCTAGGGCTAAGAGGTGAAGCTTGTAGTGAATCTAAGATGTTTCAATTCGTATTCAGTTGGTTTTAAGTTTGGAATTCATGATTATGAACTATGGTTTGAAGTTTATACAAGTTTTAAGTACTTTTTCTTAGTCTTATGATGACTCATGGATGTTTGGGAGAATTACTTAATTTCTTAATTAGTTTGCATTAGTCTAGACCTGTATGATCCGAGGAATTGGAGTGCGCTCTAGTACTATGATCTTCATGTGGGGACTTCCTACCAAAGTTCTACTTTTCTGAATTTCTGTAATGTGTATGGACTATGCATGTGATTTGAATCAAGTTCAAATTGTAATCTAGCCTTGTCTTGTGACAGGACTTGAGGATCGTTATGATTGTGAACTGAACCTTTTGGAATGGGGATTGACCTATGCAATTGAGCATGCTCAGCTCAGCCTACATTGAGTAAATCTATGCATTGGACTTACATATAATGGATTGTTTGGTTTAACAGCTCTATTATCTGATTAGATAGATCTTAATATCGATTCTAGTTGAGAAAGTGTGAAACCACAGCGGATTGAACATCAAGGATTGCTACAAGTGGATCCTTGAACCCCTAGTGCCTTTTAATAATTATTTTCCTTCAATTTTATTCAATTTTTTTACTCAAATCAAATCAATACAAAATCTGGTTGTTAGCTTTCAATAGACACTTTTGGATGTGTTTGTGAAATCCTACATAAGTCCCTGTGGATCGACCTCAGTCTTACCGAGTTTATTACTACATCGCAACCCTACACTTGGGGAAGCGAACAGAGAGCCTAGCCCTGGTCCAGCCCAGCCTGACCACTGGTCCAAGTCTCCCAAGCCATCCAAGTCTTGATCCAGCCACTCGAAGCCAATCCTTGCGACACCTCCGTCCATCTAGCTGTTCCTTACTAGCATCATCTCATTCGCATCTAGCATAAGTGTAACATTTACTTTTCTTCCAGCCCCCCTACTTCACTGCAAGCACTTTGATTATTCGAACACACAGCATGCATCTCACATAAAGCACCTGTCAGTTCGAGCGTATGTTCTGGGCTTGCCTGTTAGTGGAACCTGCCCATCAGAAACTCTTACTGTTCAGACCTGCATTCATGTACATATCACTACAAGCACTTTGATTATTCAAACACACAGCATGCATCCCGCATAAAGCACCTGTCAGTTCGAGCGTATGCTCTGGGCTTGCCTGTTAGTGGAACCTGCCCATCAGAAACTCTTACTATTCAGACCTGCATTCATGCATCATGTCATCTATGAGAATATACGAGGATTAAAACAGACTTTCAAGTGTTAGTTCGATTCTGTGACGTAGAGACCGTACTTCGGTACGGGCAGTGTGTGGGGTGCTTAACCTCTTCCCACCCTGTAACCGTGATCCCTTACCTCGAATCTCTGGCCGCGGATCAATAGGAGTCATTTTAGAGGAAGGAATCTTCGGATCCCCTTTTCTAACATTTCTACGGGGTCTAGCCGACTGTAGATTCGAAGTAACTGGCTAGTGGCAACTCTAGTCTTATATAAACTCATTTAAACACATCTAGCTTAACACGACTACCAAACAAAGCCCTCGAGAACGAGGCAAGCCAGTGGCACAAACGGCGATTCGCACTCACGCATCCTCTCCTTCTTTTCCCGAAAGGAAAGGGACGAGAACGTCGTGTGGGAGCGCGGAACGGCGAGGGTCCACACCTAGGAATGAGGTGGAGGTCTCCTTTTCTAGCTTTCATACCCCATAAATAAGAATCTTCGAGAATTTGCGAAGAATTTACGCACTCGACAGAGAAAATCGGAACCAGACTTGGAAATTTCTAAACTGGGCGCATTGTTGATTGATCGCTCAGATCGGGCGATCAATCGCTAGTTCAAATAACTATAAAAACTGCTTTTTTCGGATCTGACGATTAATTGGCTGGCTGAGAGATCAATCGGTCACTTCTGGCAATCAATCGATCAGTGTCTAGCGATCAATCGGAGGGTGCAAAAAGTGTCCAGAGAGTTTTCTCCAAATTTCTTAAGAATCTGCATTCTGACGATTGATCTATGGAATGGGCGATTAATCATTCGGGCTGGGCGATCAATCGCAATTCTTCACTTCTCTCCAGCAACAATTCTGTCAAATTTCTACTGTAAGCGATCAATCGCTCAAGTCTGTCGATCAATCGCTCAGGCTGAGCGATCAATCGACGGATCAATCTCTGGATCAATCTTCAGAAACTGCAACTTTCTGCATTTTACTTTTTTGGCCCTGCAGCTCTGCACTTTGGTTTTTTCTGGCCCTGCCAAGTCTTTTAACATGATTTCTTCTGTGTTTTTCTTTGTCTTTCAACTCCAGCTTCCATAACTTCTTTCTTTCATTCTTGGGCTTTCTTCCTTTGATCCTCAAGGTGTCCAAAGTGACTCTTTTAACCATGAATTGGTGAAGTTTCCCTCTCATTCCTACAATCACAAAAATATGTATTAGATGAGTCTTTTAAACATGAAAACCATGCATCTAATGTGATGTAATGAGTTGGCGAATGTATAAATTGGAGGCTTAACAATAGGTCTGGATGGCATTTTAAACATCACAGTGAGCCTTAGGAAGGCTTCAACAGTGGACATCATTCCCACTGTTCCAGATGGTGTGGGTCCACCTAAGAGTTGGATCTGTCCCATCTTTGGGCCTTATCCCTAAAATGAGCTGGAAAAAGGGGCGGGCGGTGTAGATAAAACATATACATCCAGTGGGTCCCACGAGTGGGCCACCTGCTGGGCAGCCCAACCAGCCCATGGCGTTGGTTGCTCCCAGCGTCCTTTTTTTTCTTTTTTTTGTTATTGCTCTCATCAAGTGGGGCCCATAAAAGTTTCGATCAACCTGATATTTTTATTTTCCCTTCTTTCACACGTGTGTGAACTCATGAACAAGTTGGATCTCAAATAAACATCATGGTGGGCTGTAGGAAGGTTTCAACGGTCTGGTCACTGTCCCCACTGTTTTCTTTAGTAGGGCCCTCCTGAGATTTGGATCTGTCTCATTCTTAAGATCATGCCCTAAAATGATCTCCCCAAATGGATGGACGGTGTGGATATAACACATACAACACGGTGGGGCCCATAGAAGTTGGTGACGTCACTCCAGTAGCGAGATAGCTACTCAACCGTCAGCTTGGTACTCCCAGCGTCAGAGACGCTGGGAGCCTTCTCCCTTTTTTTTGTTTTCCTTTTTCTTTATTTTTCTTAGGTTTTCGTCCAGTGGGGCCCACAAGAGGACGATCCACTCCGTCTATCAGGTTTCCCAGCTTATAGGGGACCCAATGAGCCCAATATTTGGTATGTTACGAGGCCTACTAACATTAAGGTGGGCCGAGGAAGTTTCGAAAGTGGACACCATTTTCTCCACTATTTCATGTGGTGAGGTTCGCTTAAGATTTGAATCTGATTCAGATTTGGGCCCTGGCCCTAAAATGATTTGGGAAAACAGATGGACGGCATGGATTGAACATAGACATCAAGGTGGGTCCCACGAGTGGGGACCCCACTCATGTCGTCCAGGTCATCTGATGCTGGACTGTTCCAACGTCTCTGCCGCTATGAACGTCCAGCGTTTGGACGTTGAGTTTCTTTTTTTTAATATATTTATCAAGTGGGGCCCACTTGGGGAAGATCCATGTCATTCATCAGGTTCCCCAGCTCACAATGAGTCCAATATTGGACAGGCAAAAAGGTTCACAAACATCACGGTGGGCCCAAGAAGTTTCGACAGTGGACATCCTTATCTCCATTGTTTTCTATGGTGGGGTCCATCGAAAATCTGGATTTGCTTCATTTTTAGTATCCAGCCCTAAAATGGGCTGGAGAAACAGATGGACGGTGTGGATCTAGCACAAGCATCAAGGTGGGTCCCACTCGTGGGCCCCATGGTTAATGCCCAACTTAGGCTTCACCCAAGTGCTGCTGGGCAGCAGCGTTCTCTGGACGCTGACTGTCCAGCGGCCTTGCTACCTTTTTTTTTCTCTTTTTTTTCTTTTTATTATCTTTGCCAGGTGGGGTCCCCATGTTCAGATCCACCCCATTGATCAGCTTGGCCATCTCGTGGTGGGCCCAAAAATAAATTTGGATCAAGGTAATCCTTGTATTTTTCCTTCATCCATATCTTTATCATCAAGTCATCAAGTTAAATGGAAAATAAGCATCATGGTGGGCCACACAAGGTGGTCCACGCTGTGGCAGCGTGCGGGGCACGCTATCCCACAGCATGGCCCACTTGTGGGCCTAAAAATTGAAAGGCAAACAAGGAAAGGAGAGTTAATTTTCTCCCTTGCACTCACAATGATGGTTGGACGGTTGGATGGGGTTGGATTGATGATCGGATGGTCCGGATGGTGGTTAGGGCCCTCCAAGCTTGATCTCCACCTTCTAATTCTTAATCTCCCTCTAAATCTCTCTCTTCTTAGTCTTTTCTCTCTCCCTCTCTCTCTCTCTCTCTTTCTCTTTCTCTCTCCTTTCTCTAACTGAGAATGTCATGGATGTGTGGAGCTTGGGAATGCTTGGGGGGGGGTTTCCTTAGGGATGTGATGATGATGGCTAGCATGGGAGGGGGGTAGGATGGAATGGGAGGTATGGTTTGAGTTGACTTTTTGGTGAGAGAGGGATTGTAAGACCTGTACCCTTATTTGCCCTCCGTACGCTTATTTTCCGGTGCCGGTACGTCCTGGATGGACCAGATTAGCGAGCCTTGATCGCGACCCTATTTTAGTACCGCATCGACCCGAGACCTATACCCTGGCGACCGCGTAGGCGCTGCGATTCCAAAGCCGCGCGGCACGCCCCATTGCGATACCCGGTGTGTAAGTTGTATCATTTGTGTAATCCGAGGTGGGCCGCGCAATGTGCGTGTGGCATGGGCCCCACTTGCACAAATCCCAAAAATATGTCAAATCAATCAAATCCATCACCATCACTCTCACCCATGCCCCTACTCTACACACCCCATACCCCCCATCCCTCTCTCTCCTCCCAAAGTCAACCCTCACCCATACCTCCCATACCCCCCTCCCATGCACCATCATCACCCCCCATGACCCCATGCTTCCTCTCCCCCCCCCCCCCCCCCCCCCCCCAATACAAGTCCATACGTAGGGGGAGAGGAGAGCTCATTTCAAAACTCTAGAGATTTGAGAGAGAGAGGAGAGAGAAAGAGAGAAAGAGATTTGAGAGGAGAGAGAAAGAGAAAGATTTGAGAGAAGAGAGAGAATTGGGTGATCAAGAGAGAGATTAGAGAGATTGAGGGTGGAGATCCAAGCTTGGAGGGACCCAACCATCATCCGGACCGTCCGGATCGTTCGATCGTCAACCCGATTCAATCCAACCGCCCATCCTTTAAGGTGAGTGCAAGGGGGACATAAATCCCCCCATTTCCTGATTTCCTTTCATTTTCCTTTTCTTTTGGGCCCACCTGGTGGTGGACAACCTGATGGATGGATTGGACCATCCATGAATGGGCCTCACCTTCTTATAATAATAATAATAATAATAATAAAGAAAAAAAAACAAGAGGGAGAGGTGCCGCTGGACAGACAGCGTCCAGAGGGCGCTGCTGCCCAGCAGCACGTGGGCTAAAAGCCCTTTTGGGCGTTGGGCAGGGTCCCCACACGTGGGACCCACCTTGATGTATGAATTGATCCACGCCGTCCAGCTGTTTCTCCATCCCATTTTAGGGCAGGAAGCTAAAAATGAAGAAGATCCAGATCTCAGGTGGACCACACCATTGAAAACAGTGGGGCCAATGAAGCCTACTGTTGAGACTTCTTGGGCCCACCGTGATGTTTGTGGACCACATCACCCACCCAATATTGGGCTTGTTAGGTCCCCAATGAGCTGGGGAACATGATGAATGGGGTGGATTGTCCCTAAGTGGGCCCCACTTAAGATAAGTACAAAAAAATAAAAAAAAGGAAACAAAAAAAAATAAAAGACGCTGGAACGTCCAGCGTCTGGACGTTCTGACGCTGGAACGTCCAGCGTCACTTGGACAGTGAATGGGGTCCCCACTCGTGGGACCCACCTTGATGTTTGTGTTCCATCCACGCCGTCCACTTGTTTTCCCATATCATTTTAGGGCCAGGGCCCAAGGATGAGCCAGATCCAAATCTTAAGTGGACCGCACCACATGAAACAGTGGAAATGATGATTTCTATTGTCAGAAATTCTTCGGCCCACTTTGAAGTTTCTAGACCTAATCATATACCCAATATTGGGCTTATTGGATCCCCCATGAGATGGGGAACCTGATGAACGGAGTGGATCAGACCCATGTGGGCCCCACTTGATATGAGCATAAGAAAACAAAAAAAAGAGAGAAAGAAAATAAGAAGAAGAAGCTCTGACGCTGGGCGTACCAGCGTCCACGGACGCTGGCTTGTGCCAGCTGGTGGCCCACTTGTGGGTCCCACCATGATGCATGTGCTGTATCCACACCGTCCATCCATTTGGGGAGATCATTTTAGGGCATGACCCCAAGATTGAGTCAGATCCAAGTCTCAAGGGGGCCCCACCATAGAAAACAGTAGGGACAGCGGCCCTACCGTTGAAACCCATCTTATGGCCCACCATGATGTTTATTTGAGATCCAACCTGTTCATAAGTTCACACGTGCATGGAAGAAGGAAAAACAAAGATATCGGCTTGATCGGAACTTCTGTGGGCCCCACTTGTTAAGAGTAAAAATAAAATAATAATAATAATAAAAAATAATAAAAAAAATAAAATAAAATGCTGACTGCTGGACAGACAGCGTCCAGGGGATGCTGCTGCCCAGCAGCGTATCTATATGGGCATTGTCAATGGGCCCCACTCGTTGGGCCCACCTAGAATGTATGTGCCTTACCTATCCCGTCCATATGTTTTTCCCAGCTCATTTTAGTGGCTGAGCCCAAATTTTAAGCATATCCAAATGGCAAGTGGGCCATGCCACGGGACAACAGTGGGAATAATGAGCTCCACCGTTGAAACCTTCTCCATCCTACAATGATGTTATTTGTCACCCAACCTATTCATAAGTGGCTGGGCCCAAAATTTAAGCATATCCTAATGTCAAGTGGACCATGCCACAGTGGAAATGATGATCTTAAACGTTGAAACCTTTCTAAGTTCTACAGTGATGTTTATTTGCCATCCAACCAGTTCATAAGATCACGTGGATATGGATGAAGGAGAAAACACAAATATCTGCTTGATTCAAAACTTCTTGTAACCAGTTGGGTACCACGCTGCCCAGCAGGTGGCCCACCCTATGGGTCCCAAAGTGATGTATCTATTAGCTCCACCATGATGTATATGTTTTATCCATGCCATGCATATATTTTGATGGCCTATCTTGTATGTGCAGGCCCAAGTACGGGGCCGATGTGCTCTCAAGTGGGCTATGCCACGAAGACCTTTACATTTCCAATGGGACCCACAGTCCGGGTCCCACTCTCTATATATATATTGGGCCTTTTAAGGCCAATGTTACATGATATGTTGGTAACATGCTAGTATGATTAGCTTGATAAGTCACACTAATAACATGCTTAGTATAATGAATACCATGCTCATTCATATGCCCATACGCATCATTTGTATGCCTGTTATGGATCATGATTAACCATAGCATATGCTAGTTGGCTTGTTATACTTAGGGGACCCGTGTGAGACAGGGTTGCCCGACATGATTGCGCAGTATGCGTAAGTTTGGTGCATGATTTGGATTGTATGACTCATGCATTTCGCATTATGTATGTCACGATCGCTTTCACACCCTAGCAGCATCGGGGTGGTGGCCACCATAGTCACATCATGGTTGGCAGTATTGGACACCGAAAACTTGTTCTAGTACATGGGCACTATGGATGTCCTTGGGTGAAAGTACCTAAACCCTGTGGTACCAGTAGGATGCTTAGCGTCGAGACCGAGTGGATAACATGAGCGCCTGTGTGCCAAATACCAGTAGGCCGCGTCTCCCACTGTGTCGAGGTCGGTTGGAAAGGGGTGTGACCTTATCCGCCCGGGTGCAGTGGGCTGTAATCTAGGTCGAGTCTGACCAGCTCATGGAATGGGTCCGTTATCAGCGAGCCGGGTGGGCATTGGCATACCACTGATGAGGCGGATAGTAAGGTCTTTTCTACTCGCTTGGTTATGCGCGCGATGTGCGGCGGCCAGTATTAGAGTATACTAGACCCCGGTGATGTCCCAGATGAGAATTATTTTGATATGTGGATCAGTTGAGGATTGACGTGTTTGCATTGCATCTCTAGCATGTAACACTCGGCCATGTAGGCCCTTGCATCGCATAGCCTTGGGATGGCTGATAGCATTCATAAACTTAGTTACTTAGCCCTCTACTACTTTCGCTTACTCTGATATCTGTATACTTGTCATATGCATCACACGCGCACACACGCACTCTACTGAGCTTCGTAGGAAGCTCATGCGCGTTTGTTTACACTGCAGGTACTAGAGCATATCAGCAGCGTTGAGAGCGGTTCATGTACCTGATATTTTGGAATTCTGCTTCATGTTGTATTTCCCTTTCCAGTAATGTACTCAACAAACTTATTAGTGGATATTTGACGATGTTTTATGGTTTTGTTTATGCTCCTGTACAAAAAAAAAATTACCCTGAAAATCCTCCTGGTAGGATCCTAGGATCGGAACCTGGCACATGAGAACTAGGAGCCGAGAATGGGGTACTACGGAGGCTGTTGGCACCAAGGTCGGCGATCGGGAATTTAGTGAGCCCGGTCCCCGGGTTTGGGGCATGACAGGGATGGGGTGAGTAGGGTTTGTGTAGACTAGGGTGATAAGAGGGGAATGGGTGAGGGTGAGGGTGATTGATTGATTGATTTGACTTTTCTTGGAATTTGTGTAAGTGAGGCCCACTGTTCGCTTCCCCAAGTGTAGGGTTGCGATGTAGTAATAAACTCGGTAAGACCGAGGTCGATCCACAGGGACTTGTGTAGGAATTCACAAACACATCCACAGTGAGGCCCACTGTTCGCTTCCCCAAGCATAGGGTTGCGATGTAGTAATAATCCAATAGTGTCTATTGAAAGCTAACAACCAGATTTTGTATGAGATTAATGTAAGTAACAACTTTGAACTAAATTGAAGGTAAACAATTATAAAAAGGCACTAGGGGTTCAAGGATCCACTTATAGCAATCCTTGATGTTCAATCTGTTGTGGTTTCTCACTTTCTCAACTAGAATCGATATTAAGATCTATCTAGCAGGATGATAGAGCTGTTAAACCAAACAATCTACCATATGTAAGACCAATGCATATAACTCACTCAATGCAAGCTAGGATGAGCATGCTCAATTGCATAGGTCAGTCCCAATTCCAATAGGCTCAGATCACAATCATAATCATCCTCAAGTCCTGTCACAAGACAAGGCTAGATTATGATTTGAACTTGATTCAAATCACATGCACAGTCCCACATAGCATAGAATTTCAGAAAAGTAGAACTTTCGTAGGAAGTTCCCACATGAAGATCATAGTACTAGAGCGTACTCCAATTCCTCCGATCATACAGGTCTAGACTAGCACATAACAATTAAGAACTTAAGTAATTCTCCCAAACATCCATGAGTCATCATAAGACTAAGAAAAACTACTTAGAACTTGTATAAACTTCAAACCATTGTTCATAAACATGAAAACCTATCTTAAACCAACTTACAACGAATTGAAACATCTTAGATCCACTACAAGCTTCACCTCTTAGCCCTAGCTAAGAGGTTTAGCCGTTCATGATCCAAGGAAACATGAAACAACTAAGAAAAGCATAAAAACAGCAAAACAAACTAGAAGGAGTTGTGGAACTCTGAAATCCAATTCCACCGCCTCCACAACTTCAGATGCCCTAGGAACGATCCCTAGGTGTCCTTTTATAGTGGGGAGGCTCCACAACTTCAGAATATTCAAGAATTTGCATAAAACTTACTCACTGCGCAGAGAAATCTGGCGCCAGAAATAGAAAGTCTGCATCTTAAGTCTGGGTGATTGGCCGACCGGTCGCGACCGGTCGTACCTCACTGTGAAATTGTCCAGCAAGCTCTGGAGGTAGAAACTTCTCTGGCCGACCGGTCACGACCGGTCGGACATCCCTTGTATTCAGTCCAACAATCTTCCAGGCCACAAACTCCTCTGGCCGACCGGTCAAGACCGGTCGGACCATGATAGCCAATTAGTCCAGCGTGTGCACAGGGTTGGCGACCGGTCGTACGACCGATCTTGGCCCTATTCTTCTTCAGTTTCTTCTTTCTTTCTTCTTCTCGATTTCTTCTTTCTTTGGTCCTTCTTAACCCTTCATCCAAAGGCTTCATAATGGCTCTTTTTAGTCTCCTATCGGATGAAGCCCACTCTCATTCCTGTAATCACGAAACATACATTAGGTTAGTCTTTAGATCATGAAAACCATGCATAATGAGTGATGAATTGGGGCTAGAATATGCACAATTAAGAGCTCAACACACCCCCCAACCAGCATTTTGCTAGTCCCGAGCAAAACTTGCATGAAACTAATTCCATTCTTCAAAACTCAACTCTCTTTCAGAAACCATTCTTCTATATATCCTGTTAGTGCACTTTTCCGTGGCATACTAGTGCACCTTGTTTATCAATCACTTACGGCAGTGAGTCTAGTGTCGGTTGAGCCCAAAGAAGACGAAGACCGAAGACTCAAGACGGATCGGCCGCATCAAGGAAGAAGCTTCAGGTAAAAGTGATGCCTTGGTGCCTTAACCTTGACCAAAACCCATCCCCTTTGTACTCTTGATGACCTTGACCATATTGGAGTACATTTAGTCATCATAGATTGGCCCTAGGTGTCCCATTTGATCACCCTAAACTTGGCCAAAATTCACAGGCTGAAGAAAGTAGAGTTCAGCACATATGTGGGGAGAACCAGGCTGGTCCGACCTGTCATGACCGGCCGGCCAGCAACCTTGCTGCTGTATGCTAGTGGACAGCCGACCAGTAATGACCGGTCGGCCTTCTCATATCAAGTGGACAGCAGGCACTGCCGACCGGTCAAGACCGGTCGGCTTGGAGGCTTAAGTATGGACAGCAAGGGGGTCCGACCGGTCAAGACCGGTCGGCCAGCATTGTTTAGCCTGTCCAGCAAGGGGGTCCGACCGGTCATGACCGGTCGGCCCATGTATTTGGCCTGTGCTCTTGATAGTCTTCATCAGGGGAGTCCGACCGGTCATGACCGGTCGGGACAGGTCGGCTCATAGCCGTTTTATGACCGTTGGAGCCACTTTTCTATATATATGAGGCTCCGTTTTTGGGCATAAAAAGGAGGGATTTTTGAGGGAGTAAAGCCACCATTGAAGGAGATCTTTTGAGGCTCATTCCTTGACCTATGCAAGGCATCTTCCTTGTGCTTTAACACAAGATTAAAGCATTCCAAGCTCATGAAGAAGATGACCTTCATCCCCTCTTGATCTCTAGAGTTAGGAAGCTTCTTGATTGGCAAATCCTTGTCCTAAACTCGAAGATGAGATCGTTGTAGGTAAGAGACTCTAGGCAACCCATTCCCACTAAGTTGTAGAGCTCTTAAACCTATCCTCCTAGTACCTTGGGCATTTCAAGGCATCGCATGCAAGGTGTTTGATCGCATGTGGCTAAGGCATTGGCGACGCAACGGCAACATGATCGTGGAAGCAAGGGAAGCTGATTGAAGCACGGGAGAGCGGAGATCAAGCAACCCAATCCGGCGCTAAACAAGGGGCTCATCCGACAAGTAGGTTGTCTTATTTGAGAGTCCATTTTAGAGTTTGTTTTTCAAACTCGACCTAGGGACGTTAGTTGTTCCTTGGCCCGTCAGCCGGGCCTAAACTAAGTCTCCAAGGGGGAGCCTCCGACACGGGAGTAAACGTGCGATTAGGTTGAGAGTTAGCCTATGTCTAAAACTCCGGATACGGTTGAGAGGTGAACCGATAAAACCTCCGTGTAAAGGTTGAGAGGTGAACCTCATTTAAAACCTCCGATAGTGAATGCCGGTGTGCTCAAAGGGGTTGAGTACTTGAACCGGGAGTGGAGTAGACACGTAGTCGAACCACTATACATCCTTGTGTTTGTGATTGTTCTTGAGCACATTCATATCTTCACATTGTTAGTTTAATTGCTTAATTATGCATGTTTGATAGGAATGTATGCTAGGCACTTTTTAGACATTCCCACACAAGATGTACCTTCACTACTTGTGTAGACTTGAGCTCATTGATCCACTCTCATAAGTCTACACATGATGCATAGGTTAGAAGCTTAATTCTTTCAATCAATTACTTACCTATGCATACTTAGACTAGGATTGTTTAGTGCATATCTTTTGCTAGTCTTGTGATTGGACCCACCAAGGCTTGGAAGCCGAGGTGTTCTTGCTTACATAGCTTATTTGTTGAATTGTGCAAGTAGGCGAAAAGAATTTCAAAGGTCCTATTCACCCCCCCCCTCTAGGTCCATAGACATATCTCCAAGTGTCTCTACAAGCGGTAAAACCGCAATTTCAATTGGTATCAAAGCGGGTTCCTCTTTAAGGGCTTAATTTCCTAGAGGTAGATCCTAAAGAGAAACTTGAAAATATGTCTAGAGAGGACTCTTCATCCATCACTAAGCCTCCTTTCTTTGATGGGTCAAATTATCCATACTGGAAAGCTCAAATTATGATGAGGGCCAACATAAAGATCTTGCTTTCTCGGCCTCCATCACGACCCCTCTACCAGATTATCTAAGAGGGGATCCCAACCACTATCCCTTCTAGGAGAAGAAGGAGTTCCCAACCCCTCACCTCATGCTACATTCTATGAGGGTGTTGAGGAATTTAGGTACCCTTTGGCTTTTCAAACTCAACATGGTTAGTGCGGGTAGCTAGATATGTTTATATTGGAAAATCTGAGGATTTCAGCCTCATTTCTGTGTATACGGGTATATCAGAGGATTCAAGCCTCATTCGCCCGGTTTTGATGATTTAGCCTTATTTCAATTTAATATATTTGCTTGCTAGATTGTCATCCTGCTTAGATTAGCTAATCATCTTGAGTTTTATGCTTCATTATATGCTAATCTTAGCTTTATATTGGTCTTGATATACCAATAGGGGAGGATGGTTGATTGGGCTATAAGCCCTTTGTGCTTCATTGCAAATGTATGTCCTTGACCAATATTACATGATTAACTATGCTTAGATAGTTATATCTTCTTGTTAAATCATGTTTTCTTAGCATGCTCCATGTATTTATGATTTATGCAACCTATACTCTTCCTGCTAGCGTGTGCTTATAGTTATAACTGCGACATACTATCTTCTCTTCCCTTAGCCTTATTGATATATCATTAAGGGGGAGAGAATAGTTTGTCAATTGCTAACAAAAAGGGGGAGAAAGATCAAATCCCACCAAAACTAGTTTGCTATGTTTTGTAATGCAGGGATTGACAGGTTATGGGGGAGCAAACTGAAGAGGAGCAGCTTAGTTTGTCATGTCAAGAGTCCTGTATTTTATGTTTTATCTATGTAATATCTTGAACATGTAATGTTGTTTTGGTAGGTTAAGTTTTTGTAAGTAATTGACAAAGGGGGAGATTGTTAGTGCACTTTTTCGTGGCATACTAGTGCACCTTGTTTGTCAATCACTTACGGCAGTGAGTCTAGTGTCGGTTGATCCCAAAGAAGACGAAGACCGAAGACTCAAGATGGATCGGCCGCATCAAGGAAGAAGCTTCAGGTAAAAGTGATGCCTTGGTGCCTTAACCTTGACCAAAACCCATCCCCTTTGTACTCTTGATGACCTTGACCATATTGGAGTACATTTAGTCATCATAGATTGGCCCTAGGTGTCCCATTTGATCACCCTAAACTTGGCCAAAATTCACAGGCTGAAGAAAGTAGAGTTCAGCACATATGTGGAGAGAACCAGGCTGGTCCAACCGGTCATGACCGGCCGGCCAGCAACCTTGCTGCTGTATGCTAGTGGACAGCCGACCGGTCATAACCGGTCGGCCTTCTCATATCAAGTGGACAGCAGGCACTGCCGACCGGTCAAGACCGGTCGGCTTGGAGGCTTAAGTATGGACAGCAAGGGGGTCCGACCGGTCAAGACCGGTCGGCCAGCATTGTTTAGCCTGTCCAGCAAGGGGGTCCGACCGGTCATGACCGGTCGGCCCATGTATTTGGCCTGTGCTCTTGATAGTCTTCATCAGGGGAGTCCGACCGGTCATGACCGGTCGGGACAGGTCGGCTCATAGCCGTTTTATGACCGTTGGAGCCACTTTTCTATATATATGAGGCTCCGTTTTTGGGCATAAAAAGGAGGGATTTTTGAGGGAGTAAAGCCACCATTGAAGGAGATCTTTTGAGGCTCATTCCTTGACCTATGCAAGGCATCTTCCTTGTGCTTTAACACAAGATTAGAGCATTCCAAGCTCATGAAGAAGATGACCTTCATCCCCTCTTGATCTCTAGAGTTAGGAAGCTTCTTGATTGGCAAATCCTTGTCCTAAACTCGAAGATGAGATCGTTGTAGGTAAGAGACTCTAGGCAACCCATTCCCACTAAGTTGTAGAGCTCTTAAACATATTCTCCTAGCACCTTGGGCATTTCAAGGCATCGCATGCAAGGTGTTTGATCGAATGTGGCTGAGGCATTGGCGACGCAACGGCAACATGATCGTGGGAGCAAGGGAAGCTGATTGAAGCACGGGAGAGCGGAGATCAAGCAACCCAATCTGGCGCTAAACAAGGGGCTCATCCGACAAGTAGGTTGTCTTATTTGAGAGTCCATTTTAGAGTTTATTTTTCGAACTCGACCTAGGGACGTTAGTCGTTCCTTGGCCCGTCAGCCGGGCCTAAACTAAGTCTCCAAGGGGGAGCCTCCGACACGGGAGTAAACGTGCGATTAGGTTGAGAGTTAGCCTATGTCTAAAACTCCGGATACGGTTGAGAGGTGAACCGATAAAACCTCCGTGTAAAGGTTGAGAGGTGAACCTCATTTAAAACCTCCGATAGTGAATGCCGGTGTGCTCAAAGGGGTTGAGTACTTGAACCGGGAGTGGAGTAGACACGTAGTCGAACCACTATACATCCTTGTGTTTGTGATTGTTCTTGAGCACATTCATATCTTCACATTGTTAGTTTAATTGCTTAATTATGCATGTTTGATAGGAATGTATGCTAGGCACTTTTTAGACATTCCCACACAAGATGTACCTTCACTACTTGTGTAGACTTGAGCTCATTGATCCACTCTCATAAGTCTACACATGATGCATAGGTTAGAAGCTTAATTCTTTCAATCAATTACTTACCTATGCATACTTAGACTAGGATTGTTTAGTGCATATCTTTTGCTAGTCTTGTGATTGGACCCACCAAGGCTTGGAAGCCGAGGTGTTCTTGCTTACATAGCTTATTTTGTTGAATTGTGCAAGTAGGCGAAAAGAATTTCAAAGGTCCTATTCCCCCCCCCCCCTCTAGGTCCATAGACATATCTCCAAGTGTCTCTACAAGCGGTAAAACCGCAATTTCAATTGGTATCAAAGCGGGTTCCTCTTTAAGGGCTTAATTGCCTAGAGGTAGATCCTAAAGAGAAACTTGAAAATATGTCTAGAGAGGACTCTTCATCCATCACTAAGCCTCCTTTCTTTGATGGGTCAAATTATCCATACTGGAAAGCCCAAATTATGATGAGGGCCAACATAAAGATCTTGCTTTCTCGGCCTCCATCACGACCCCTCTACCAGATTATCTAAGAGGGGATCCCAACCACTATCCCTTCTAGGAGAAGAAGGAGTTCCCAACCCCTCACCTCATGCTACATTCTATGAGGGTGTTGAGGAATTTAGGTACCCTTTGGCTTTTCAAACTCAACATGGTTAGTGCGGGTAGCTAGATATGTTTATATTGGAAAATCTGAGGATTTCAGCCTCATTTCTGTGTATACGGGTATATCAGAGGATTCAAGCCTCATTCGCCCGGTTTTGATGATTTAGCCTTATTTCAATTTAATATATTTGCTTGCTAGATTGTCATCCTGCTTAGATTAGCTAATCATCTTGAGTTTTATGCTTCATTATATGCTAATCTTAGCTTTATATTGGTCTTGATATACCAATAGGGGAGGATGGTTGATTGGGCTATAAGCCCTTTGTGCTTCATTGCAAATGTATGTCCTTGACCAATATTACATGATTAACTATGCTTAGATAGTTATATCTTCTTGTTAAATCATGTTTTCTTAGCATGCTCCATGTATTTATGATTTATGCAACCTATACTCTTCCTGCTAGCGTGTGCTTATAGTTATAACTGCGACATACTATCTTCTCTTCCCTTAGCCTTATTGATATATCATTAAGGGGGAGAGAATAGTTTGTCAATTGCTAACAAAAAGGGGGAGAAAGATCAAATCCCACCAAAACTAGTTTGCTATGTTTTGTAATGCAGGGATTGACAGGTTATGGGGGAGCAAACTGAAGAGGAGCAGCTTAGTTTGTCATGTCAAGAGTCCTGTATTTTATGTTTTATCTATGTAATATCTTGAACATGTAATGTTGTTTTGGTAGGTTAAGTTTTTGTAAGTAATTGACAAAGGGGGAGATTGTTAGTGCACTTTTTCGTGGCATACTAGTGCACCTTGTTTGTCAATCACTTACGGCAGTGAGTCTAGTGTCGGTTGATCCCAAAGAAGACGAAGACCGAAGACTCAAGATGGATCGGCCGCATCAAGGAAGAAGCTTCAGGTAAAAGTGATGCCTTGGTGCCTTAACCTTGACCAAAACCCATCCCCTTTGTACTCTTGATGACCTTGACCATATTGGAGTACATTTAGTCATCATAGATTGGCCCTAGGTGTCCCATTTGATCACCCTAAACTTGGCCAAAATTCACAGGCTAAAGAAAGTAGAGTTCAGCACATATGTGGAGAGAACCAGGCTGGTCCAACCGGTCATGACCGGCCGGCCAGCAACCTTGCTGCTGTATGCTAGTGGACAGCCGACCGGTCATAACCGGTCGGCCTTCTCATATCAAGTGGACAGCAGGCACTGCCGACCGGTCAAGACCGGTCGGCTTGGAGGCTTAAGTATGGACAGCAAGGGGGTCCGACCGGTCAAGACCGGTCGGCCAGCATTGTTTAGCCTGTCCAGCAAGGGGGTCCGACCGGTCATGACCGGTCGGCCCATGTATTTGTCCTGTGCTCTTGATAGTCTTCATCAGGGGAGTCCGACCGGTCATGACCGGTCGGGACAGGTCGGCTCATAGCCGTTTTATGACCGTTGGAGCCACTTTTCTATATATATGAGGCTCCGTTTTTGGGCATAAAAAGGAGGGATTTTTGAGGGAGTAAAGCCACCATTGAAGGAGATCTTTTGAGGCTCATTCCTTGACCTATGCAAGGCATCTTCCTTGTGCTTTAACACAAGATTAGAGCATTCCAAGCTCATGAAGAAGATGACCTTCATCCCCTCTTGATCTCTAGAGTTAGGAAGCTTCTTGATTGGCAAATCCTTGTCCTAAACTCGAAGATGAGATCGTTGTAGGTAAGAGACTCTAGGCAACCCATTCCCACTAAGTTGTAGAGCTCTTAAACATATTCTCCTAGCACCTTGGGCATTTCAAGGCATCGCATGCAAGGTGTTTGATCGAATGTGGCTGAGGCATTGGCGACGCAACGGCAACATGATCGTGGGAGCAAGGGAAGCTGATTGAAGCACGGGAGAGCGGAGATCAAGCAACCCAATCTGGCACTAAACAAGGGGCTCATCCGACAAGTAGGTTGTCTTATTTGAGAGTCCATTTTAGAGTTTATTTTTCGAACTCGACCTAGGGACGTTAGTCGTTCCTTGGCCCGTCAGCCAGGCCTAAACTAAGTCTCCAAGGGGGAGCCTCCGACACGGGAGTAAACGTGCGATTAGGTTGAGAGTTAGCCTATGTCTAAAACTCCGGATACGGTTGAGAGGTGAACCGATAAAACCTCCGTGTAAAGGTTGAGAGGTGAACCTCATTTAAATCCTCCGATAGTGAATGCCGGTGTGCTCAAAGGGGTTGAGTACTTGAACCGGGAGTGGAGTAGACACGTAGTCGAACCACTATACATCCTTGTGTTTGTGATTGTTCTTGAGCACATTCATATCTTCACATTGTTAGTTTAATTGCTTAATTATGCATGTTTGATAGGAATGTATGCTAGGCACTTTTTAGACATCCCCACACAAGATGTACCTTCACTACTTGTGTAGACTTGAGCTCATTGATCCACTCTCATAAGTCTACACAAGATGCATAGGTTAGAAGCTTAATTCGTTCAATCATTTACTTACCTATGCATGCTTAGACTAGGATTGTTTAGTGCATATCTTTTGCTAGTCTTGTGATTGGACCCACCAAGGCTTGGAAGCCGAGGTGTTCTTGCTTACATAGCTTATTTTGTTGAATTGTGCAAGTAGGCGGAAGAATTTCAAAGCCCCCCCCCCTCCCCCTCTAGGTCCATAGATATATCTCCAAGTGTCTCTACAAGCAGTAAAACCGCAATTTCAATCGCAAGACATACAAGTGTAAGATTTAGAAATATTAGGTGACAGAGGTTGAAACCGTAAACCCTCAAAACATGATAAGCATTCATATGAAATTCCCGCTGATTGGTGGAAAAATAGAAGAACTTGAACAAATTTAACCTAGTGTGCATGGTGAAACTTCATCTCATGAGTTTTTAGGATTATCTTCTTCATAAATCAACCAGATTATGGATCTCAAGGTACATAGAGCCACATCAAGCCAATGACAGGAATTTTCCTTACCATCCTTCCGACGACTTTCACACTACGTCCCATTTCTGGCTTTGGTTACGGGTAGACCATCCCCCGGTTGGTAGTAGGTAGCCCTAATCGAAATTTTCCACCATTTTTCCATCATTCCCAATTTCATCCTTCCTTTTCCTTTTTCTTTAATTTAGATAGGATTTTTAGAAATCCATATCTTTCGTTGTTTTCCCATGGACAAGGATGGACAAAGTACCCTTGCCTGGTTTCTCAGCACCTTAACTCAAAGTCTAGCTAACCCACAAATCACATAATCCCTTCAACCCATGAAAATCATGTAATGTGAACTAGGTGTAAAAGTGTTCAGATTTTCTATCAATCACAAAATTAGGGGAATTCTCATATAAAACCATTATGCCAAGAGAAGAGCAAGATTCACAACCTCATACACTTCATATCCCCTCCTCTTATGCTCATATCATCTTGAATGCATAGAACCAAAATTTTCCAAAAGAGTTTTGAATTTTAGAAAAATTGAAAAATTTCTGCATTATTGCTCGAAATGTTACAAAACGCTGGATTCATCCAAGTGATCGTACACCCCCCAACCAAATCTTGCATTGTCCTCAATGTAAAAGATGTGCAATAAGCAAAACATGAGAGCAATTTGAAAATAAAAGGGAGTGAGGAATGAGAGTACCTGAAAAAGTGAAAAGTGGAATTCTTCCTCCTTCTAACAAACCTAAGAGAAAGCAAACAAAAGCAACAAAATCCTAATCCTAACTACTCTATACCCCTGTCAGACTAGGAGATCAATTCCAACAACTCATCCAAAAGCATAAAGTCAAGCAGAATCATTAGATGGATCAAAAGGTTTTGCAATAATGTCATCCAATATCCTGCGTTACAATACACATGTGTGTGAGTGATCCAGATAAGCCACTGAAGATTCCAAAAAAGAATTTCAGTGGGTTCATTAATGTTTTCACCACATGTATAAGAGGAGACATCGTCATATTTATCAGAAAAAATATGTCTCCATTCAGTTTTTTCTGGACATTGATTTTACAAATATGGATCATCCCAGGGTTGGTAGGGGTCGGTATGCATGATCCATAGAGGTGTGGAAATACGAATTGATTTCTCAGTACAACAAAGTGTTGTTTCCACATCCTTCTCTTGGCTAACGTTATGTGCCAATACCGACTCAAAAGGTGCAACTATGTCCCCTATCACATCAATATTCTTATCAAGAGAATAGGCCGCATCTTCTTCTAAGTGATTGGGGTAAGGAGTTGAGAGGGACACATCTTCCACAATAGAATTGATCATGTTTATTTCGTGGACCTCTTCATCTTCATCCTCTTGTTGGTTGTCAACATTGAAAGCATTTAACTCAATCGTCATATTACCAAATGACATTTGTATGACCCCACTCCTACAATTTATGATAGCGTTTGATGTAGCTAGGAATGGGCGGCCAAGTATGACAGGAATTTGAGGGCCACTATTAACCATGCGTTGTGTGTCCAAGACAATGAAGTCCACTGGGTAGTAGACCTTTGCAACTTGGACAAGAACGTCCTCAATCACCCCTTTCAGAATACGAATCGATCGGTCAGCGAGTTGTAATGTGGTTTTGGTGGGTTTTAATTCACCTAAACCCAATTGTTTATAAACCGAAAAGGGTATTAAGTTCACACTTGCTCCTAGATCAAGAAAAGCATGTTTCACCCGGTAGTCTCCAATTATGCATGATATTGTCGGACTACCAGGATCTTTGTATTTCTTGGGCATCCCGTGATTTATAATGGCGCTTACATTCTCTATTAAAAATGCCTTCTTTTGCACATGTATTTTTCTTTTTATCGTGCAAAGATTCTTCCAAAACTTAGCATATGATGGAATTTGTTTAATGGCATCCAACAATGGGATGTTGATCTTCACCTGCTTGAAAACCTCTAAAATTTTCAGATTTTTGTCTAAAGGTTTAGGTGAAATCAACCTTTGTGGAAACGGGGCAACCGGTTTGTATTGCCTTTCCGGTTCTTTCTCTTGTGGAGTGTTGTTCAGGTTATCATCCTCTTTGAAAATTTTTGGATCATTAGGCTATAGGGCCTTCACCGGATTAGATTTATCAATTATTTTTCCACTTCGCAAAGTGGTGATAGCTTGAACATGCTCCATATGTTGGGAAGATGAGCTTGCGTCTTGTATCTCAAATTGGGTTCTTGGGTTAGGAAGAGGTTGGGCAGGAAGTGTGCCCTTCTCTCTAATACTGAGATGAGATTCAACTCTAGCCATTGACGTTTTCAATTCATTGATGGCTTGAGTTGAATTTTGATTGAATTTCAATTGCTCTTGCATGAACCCATCTATTTTCAGAGAATTTGTCTTGTTATACTCAGCTTGAACCGATACAAATGCACCGAACACCTCCTCTAGCGTAACTTTTGGAGTAATGACTAGGGATGGACCTAGTATAGGTTGAGCTTGAGGGATATTGGTTGCATTCGCAGTGGGTCCATTCCTCCAACTGAAGTTGGGATGGTTCTTCCAACTAGAATTAAACGTGTTTGAGTTAGGAGCACCAAATTGTTGTTGATAACTGTTTATGGCATTTGATTGTTCTTGTAAGATGTCCTGAACCGTTGAAATTGTGGGACAATTTGTGTTGCATGTTGATTTCCGGCACAAATTCCACAAACAGTTTCAACGTCATTGGAGTTAATCGTCTCTCCTTTCCTCAATTCCATGGCTTCGACCTTTCTTGTGAGGCTAGCCACCCGTGCACTTATGCTATCCTCTTCCGATAAGACGTACATTCCCCCTCTTTCCTTTTGTTGACCAGTCTTGGAATTTGTTGGTTTCGATGTATCCCAAGACTGTGCATTCTCAGCCAATTCTTCCAAATAATCTCATGCTTCATCAGCTTCCTAATTCATGAACTCCCCATTACACATCATCTCTACAAATTGGCTCATGGGTGAAGTCAGTCCTTCATAGAAAAATCTTATAACCCGCAAAATTTCATAGCCATGATGTGGGCATGCGTTTAATAAGTCCTTAAACCTCTCCCAACATTGGAAGAAGGTTTCATCTTCCTTTTGAGCAAAGTTCATGATAAGGCGCTTCAACATGCTTGTTTTGTGAGTAGGGAAGAATTTTTTTATGAATTCTCTATGCATATCAGTCCATGCACCAATTGATCTTAGCCTTAATGCATGAAGCCAACCTTTAGCTTTATCTTTAAGAGTAAAAGGGAAGAATTTGAGTCTCACCACATCATCAGTCATATTAGCAAAGCACATGGTGGTTATTACCTCATCAAACTCCTTAAGGTGTTGATAGGCACTTTCACTGTCTAATCTATGGAATTTAGGGAGAAGCTGGATCACTCCTGGTTTTAAATCCACATTCCCTGCATTTTGTGGAAAAATTATGCATGAGGGAGTGCTCGCTTTTGCTGGTTGCAAAAAATCACGTAAAGTTCTTGGTCGGGGAATATTTTCTCAACCACATTCTCCCCCGTTTCAGTTTGGTTTTGGCCCAGATTGGCCATCGGATTAGGTTGATTTGCAGCCATGTTTTCAGAAAAAATTAGAGAGTTTAGATGTCTCCTAACACGTGGCTCTCTGTCAATTCCTTCTACTATCCCCCCTTCACTTATGAGTCGGTTATTAGAATCCCGAGCCCAATGTGGCATGCAAAACCAAAAAAAATATGAAACAAAGAGAAAGAAGAATTCTTCCTCCCTTTCTTTACTCTTCTCTAAGACCGAAGCACAAGGTGTCTTGCAATGGCTAAGCCAGAAGCAAGGATAGAGACATATTTCTTCTGGTCAATAGGGGTTCAGAGAACTCCCCACCCACTCTTTGAATCTTTTGAGAAAAAGTGCAGAAAAAGGAGAAAGAGGAGTAGAGGTGAGAAAAGAAACCTCTGAGCACAAGGTGATCCAAGACGGTAGAGCCGACCAATAGGAATACAGGTGGCACAAGGCCTACCTTTCAGAGATCCAAAAGGAGTCTCCACCCACTCCACAAGAGATGAATATGATAGGAATGAATAGGAGAAGGAGAAGAGTAAGGTTTAGAAAGATAGAACCTGATTCGGCACTTGAAATCCTTATATCTTCTTCAGCTTCCTAGAAATCCTTTAAAAAAGAAAAACAAATCAAAATAAATTAAGTTAGAACTATTCCTAAAAATCCTAAATAGATTCTATTTTCAGAAATCTGTGAAAAACCGTCAAAGTTCTAGGCAACGGTGCCAAAAACTTGTTCGCTTTCCCAAATGTAGGGTTGCGATGTAGTAATAAACTCGGTAAGACCGAGGTCGATCCACAGGGACTTGTGTAGGAATTCACAAACACATCCAATAGTGTCTATTGAAAGCTAACGACCAGATTTTGTATGAGATTGATGTAAGTAACAACTTTGAACTAAATTGAAGGTAAACAATTATAAAAAGGCACTAGGGGTTCAAGGATCCACTTGTAGCAATCCTTGATGTTCAATCCGCTGTGGTTTCTCACTTTCTCAACTAGAATCGATATTAAGATCTATCTAGCCGGATGATAGAGATGTTAAACTAAACAATCTGCCATATGTAAGACCAATGCATATAACTCACTCAATGCAAGCTAGGATGAGCATGCTCAATTGCATAGGTCAGTCCCAATTCCAATAGGCTCAGATCACAATCATAATCATCCTCAAGTCCTGTCACAAGACAAGGCTAGATTATGATTTGAACTTGATTCAAATCACATGCACAGTCCCACATAGCACAAAATTTCAGAAAAGTAGAACTTTGGTAGGAAGTTCCCACATGAAGATCATAGTACTAGAGCGTACTCCAATTCCTCGGATCATACAGGTCTAGACTAGCGCATAACAATTAAGAACTTAAGTAATCTCCCAAACATCCATGAGTCATCATAAGATTAATAAAAACTACTTAGAACTTGTATAAACTTCAAACCATTGTTCATAAACATGAAAACCAATCTTAAACCAACTTACAATGGATTGAAACATCTTAGATCCACTACAAGCTTCACTTCTTAGCCCTAGCTAAGAGGTTTAGCCGTTCATGATCCAAGGAAACATGAAACAACTAAGAAAAACATAAAAACAGCAAAACAAACAAGGAGTTGTGGAACTCCGAAATCCACTTCCACCGCCTCCAACCTTGCTTAAACTCTTCTCAGATGCCCTAGGAATGATCTCTAGGTGTCCTTTTATAGTGGGGAGGCTCCACAACTTTAGAATATTCGAGAATTTGCATAAAACTTACTCACTGCGTAGAGAAATTCGGCGCCAGAAATAGAAAGTCTGCATCTTAAGTCTGGGTGACTGGCCGACCGGTCGCGACCGGTCGTGCCTCACTGTGAAATTGTCCAGCAAGCTTTGGAGGTAAAAACTTCTCTGGCCAACCGGTCAAGACTGGTCGGACTGAGCTGGCAGACCGGTAACGACCGGTCGTGTCCGGTCGTGCCTCACTGTGAAATTGTCCAGCAAGCTTTGGAGGTAAAAACTTCTCTGGCCAACCGGTCAAGACTGGTCGGACTGAGCTGGCCGACCGGTAACGACCGGTCGCGACCGGTTGTGCCTCACTGTGAAATTGTCCAGCAAGCTCTGGAGGTAGAAACTTCTCTGGCCAACCGGTAACGACCGGTCGGACCTCCCTTGTATTCAGTCCAGCAATCTTCCAGGCCACAAACTCCTCTGGCTGACCGGTCAAGACCGGTCAGACCATGGTAGCCAATTAGTCCAGCGTGTGCACGCCGACCGGTCGTACGACCGGTCTTGGCCCTATTGTTCTTCAGTTTCTTCTTTCTTTCTTCTTCTCGATTTCTTTTTTCTTTGGTCCTTCTTCAACCTTCATCCAAAGGCTTCATAATGGCTCTTTTTAGTCTCCTATCGGATGAAGCCCACTCTCATTCCTGTAATCACAAAACATACATTAGGTTAGTCTTTAGATCATGAAAACCATGCATAATGAGTGATGAATTAGGGCTAGAATGTGCACAATTAAGAGCTCAACACCCACGCCACACGTGCGTTGCGCAACCTGCCTCGGATTGCGCAAATGATCGCAACTTTCACACCGGGTATCGCAATGGGGCGTCCCGCGCGGCGTTGGATTCGCAGTGCCTAAGCGGTCGCCAGGGTATAGGTGTTGGGTCGATGTGATACTAAGATAGGGTCACGATCAAGGCTCGCTAATATGGTCCATCAGGGACGTACTGACACCAGAAACTAAGCGTACGGAGGGCAAATCAAGGTATGGGTCTTACATGTCTCATTTTGAAAGTCATGTCGCCCTTGAATTTTTCTGATTTAAGGCCTATAAGCCTGTGTAGCTGTGTTTATAAAATCTTTTCCTAGATTATTACAGATAGGTTGAGTCAAGTGCTGCCAAAAATTATTTCAAAGGAGTTCATCCGAGGTAGGTCGATCGCTGAAAGTATTGCTCTAGCACAGGAATTATATCGTGACCTGGAGAGAAAACTGGGGGGGGGGGAAGGAGGGGTCATCATTATCAAGCTGGATATGGAGAAAGTGTATGATAGATTGGAGTGGGGTTTTCTTAGAAAGGTTCTGATCAGATTCGGATTTAGCGAGACTTGGGTGCATATGGTCACTAAATGTTGGGAGAACAACTAGTTCTCAGTTCTGGTGAATGGAGAGGCATGCGGTTTTTTCAAAGCTTCGAGGGGCCTACGCCAAGGGGACCCCATCTCACCGAGCTTTTTCATCATCACGACTGAGGTTCTGAACTAAGGCTTGTGGGATCTCAGAGAGAGAGAGAGAAGTCGTCATCCCGTATAAAACATGCAGAAGCTACCCGGTTGTCTCCCATTTGATTTTCGCCAATGATGTCCTAATTTTTGCTAATAGGTCTAAGAACTCTCTAAGAGGTTGTATGCTTTCTTACAAACCTTCCAAGATAGCTTGGGTCAAAAGTGAATCTTAACAAGAGCACGTTCTACTGCCCTGAGAGGCTCCCCACACGGCATGTTAGGAAGATCGAAGACACTCTCGGTATGGGCAGAATGCGTGGAGTGCTAAAATACCTTGGTGTGCCCATCTTTAAAGGTAAAGCTGGAAGATCCAAATTCCAGCCTCTCTGTGACAGAATCATGCATAAAATGGAAGGATGGTTGAGTAGAATGTTATCACAGGCTGGTAGAGTTACCTTAATCAGGCATGTGCCTTCGAGCATTCCAGTGCATACAATGGCAACAATTGTGATTCCCTCTCAATATCTAGTGCAAATGGAAATAAATATGGCTAATTTCTTTTGGGGTTGGAGAGGGGACAAGTCCAAGACCCACTGGATTAATTGAAAAAAACTAGCCCTGTCCTTTGAAGAAGGGGGCTTGGGGATTCGCAGGTTAGTTGATGTTATGGCCACCTTGAGGCTTAAGATGGGATGGTTTCTGAAGTTCAGATCAAACAACAGTGTTTGGGTGTCTTATATGCTGGCCAAGTACAGGGATCCATCTTCTTTGGAACCAGATTTTTTGCCGTGTTTCTAATCTAGAAGACCATTATCAAACTCATGTTGATTCTTAACAGTAATATTAGATGGCTGGTGGGGAAAGGGGACTGCAACGCCTGGTCTATTAACTAGACTGGTCTTGGCCCTCTGGCTCCTTTGATTCCAGGGGGAATTGCTGAGGATTCACAGGGCTTAAAGTCAGCAACCTTCTTAGGCCAGGTGGTCTGTTGTTAAAAGGGGAGGCTGTGGCGCTAATCCCCTAGGATGTGAGAACTGTTATATCTTTGGAAGGTTTCTTTACTTCTGCCAGGGAGGACGTTGCTATGTGGCCACTAGACAGACACAGAAACTTCACAGTGCATTCGACTTGGCACCTCTGTAGGCAGGCGGGTACTCCCATATCTTGGTATACATGGGTGTAGCATGTTAAAATGCCCCCTAAATGTGGTCTGCTCGTGTGGAAATCCCTCCATGGTGCCATTCCGACAGATGATAGAATTAAAAGCAGAGGAATTTGCCTCCCTTCCAAATGTAGTTGCTGTATTATCTCCAATGATGAGGAATCCATCCTCCATCTCTTCTCAACAGGGGAGTTGGCGCGTGAGGTTTAGGGGAAGCTCTGCCGCTGGTTCGGTTTCTCCGTAAGGGCTAGGCGCCCTTGGGAAGACTTGTTGGATCACTGGTGGAGAGAAGCTTCAGGTAAGGATCTTATCTATTCGCTTCCACAAGTCTAGGGTTATGATGTAGTAATAATCTCGGTAAGACCAAGGTTGATCCACAGGGACTTATATAGGAATTCACAAAATACTTCCAATGGTCTCTAATTAAGATCTAACTAAACATATTTTTAGAATTGAATGTAGAGAGAAATCTTAAACTAAATGTGAATGTAATCAATATAAAAGAAGCATTAGGGGTTCAAGGATCCACTTGTAGCAATCCATGATGCTTAATTCTCTGTGGTTTCCTAATTACACAACTAGAATTGAAATCAAATTCTATCTAGCTGGATGATAGAGCAGTTATAACAAACAATCTGTCATATATGTGATTCATATATATGATTTCCTCAATTCAAGTTAGGACTTGAGCACGCTCAATTACATAAGTCAATCCTAGTTCCATATAGGTTAAGATCACAACCATGATACTCATTAAACTCTGTCACAAAGCATAACTATATCATGATTTGAACTTCATTTAAATCACAAAAACAATCATCCATAATTCAGAAATTCTAGAAAAGTGGAACTTTGGTATGAAGTTCTCACATGAGAATCCAAGTCTAGAGCATCTTGAATCTGATTCCTCAGAGCGTACAGGTCTAGATCCATTCAAAACAATTAAGAAGTAAAGTAATTCTTCCAAACATCCATGAGCCATCATAAGATTAAGAAAGAGTACTTAGAACTTCATTTAGTGATTCACATATATGAATTCCTCAATTCAAGTTAGGACTTGAGCACGCTCAATTACATAAGTCAATCCTAGTTCCATATAGGTTAAGATCACAACCATGATACTCATTAAACTCTATCACAAAGCATAACTATATCATGATTTGAACTTCATTTAAATCACAAAAACAATCACCCATAATTCAAAAATTCCAGAAAAGTGAAACTTTCGTATGAAGTTCCCACATGAGAATCCAAGTCTAGAGCGTCTTGAATCTGATTCCTTGGAGCGTACAGGTCTAGACCCATTCAAAATAATTAAGAAGTAAAGTAATTCTTCCAAACATTCATGAGCCATCATAAGATTAAGAAAAAGTACTTAGAACTTCATTTAAACTTCAAAAACCATTGTTCTTTTATAAAAATCCAACTTGAAACTAATATAAACAAATTAAAACATCTTAGATTCACTACAAGCTTCACCTCTTAGCCCTAGCTAAGAGGTTAGCTAATCACGATCCAAGGAAACATGAAATCAACAAAGGAAAGCAAAAAAATTAAAAGAAACAAACTAGAAGAAGTTGTAGAACTCCAAATCCGTCTTTCGCCACCTCTCACCATAGTAGATTTCTTTTAGGATAGATTAGGAAGGATGTAGAGGTCCCGTTTTATAGCATAAATTCGTCTTTTGCTTGGAATATTCTAGAATTGCGTAACTACTTACGTGGCTTATGCAGACAGGTCCAATTGATCGGAGATCCCTCTGATTGATCAGACTGTAAACTCCGATTGATCGGAAGTCAGCCGATTGATCGTAAAAGAGTCCAGAGAGTTGCTATTTTCTGTCACTTATTCTGATTGATCGGACATGTTTCCAATTGATCGTAGGTGTTCTAATTGATCGAAAACATGTCCAAAGAAATCTGGTATTTCTGGTATGTCGGATTGATGGTTCGATCGATCGGACATCCATCGAAAACTCCTCCGATTGATCGGACAACTATCGACGATCCATCGGAACTGCTGTTTTCTTTGCTTGATTTCTTCCTTTCCTTGACTCTTCAATATCCTTTTGAAGTGTCCTTTAATGCCCAAATGATGAGGCTTCTCTCTTATTCCTACAATAAAAAACCATGCATTATATAGGACTTTAAACGTATAAATCGTGCATAGTTAGTAATGAAATGGGGTTAGAATATACACATTTTAAAGCTCAACACACCCCTCATCTAGCATTTTACTAGTCCCAAGAAAAACATGCGTGAAACTAATCCAACTCTCCAAAACTCAACTCTTCTTCGGAAACTATATTTCTATACATTACAAGACATGCAAGTACAAAAATCAACAAAACTGAGTAATAGAAGTTGAGACCTTGAACTTTCAAAAACATAACAAGTATTCATATGGAATTCTTGCTGATTGATTGATAATAGAAAGATCCAAACAAATTTAACCTAATGTGCATAGTGAATGTTCATCTTATGGATTTCTGGGATTATCTTCTTCATAGATCAGATAAATTAGGGATCTAAGGTGTACAGATTAACAACAAGCCTATGACAGGAATTTGCCTTGCCGTCCTTTCGACGGCTTTCACACTACTTCCCATTTCTGGCTTTGGTAATGGGTAGACCATCCCCCGATTGGTAATAGGTAGCCCTTTTCAGAATTTTCCACCATATTTTCAATCATTCCCATATTTTCATCATTCCTTTCCTTTTTTTCCACATTAGATAGGATTTTTAGAAATCCATATCTTTCATTATTTTCCTGTGGACAAAGATGGATAAAGTACCTCGGCTTGGTTCCTTAACGCCTTAAATCTAAACCTAACTAATCCACAAATTTACATAATCCTTTCAAAACATGGGAATCGTGTAAAGTGAACTAGATGTAAAAGTGTTCAGATTTTCTATTAATCATAAAAATAGGAGAATTCCCATATAAAACTATTATCTTAGAGATTGTTCAAGATATTCAACATCACTCACTTCGTATCTCTTTTTCTTATGCTTACACCATCCCAAATGCATAGAAACAAAGTTTTCCAAAGGAGTTTTGAATTTTCAGAAAAAGTTGAAAAATTTTCTTCATATATTACTTGAAATGTTACAAAATACTAGATTCATCCTAATGATTCCACACCCCCAACTAAATCTTGCATTGTCCTCAATGTAAATGATATGCAATGAGCAAAACATGAGAGCGATGATAAAATTAAAGGGAGTGAAGAAAGATAGTACCTGAGAGAGTAGAAAGCTGGAATTCTACCTCCTTCTAACAAACCTATTGAAAAAAAAATAACCAAAAGTATGAAATCCTAATCATAAACTATTCTATACCTCCATCAGATTAGGAGATCAAATATCTTGATGTACAGGATCGGTCAGAGGTATGGACATACATTCTGAGGGAAAGTTTTCAAAGAACAACTTTAAACGCTGACCATTTGCTTTAAAGATGTTGCCATTCCTTGGATTCAACAACTTGACGGTCTCATACAGTTAAACAGTTTTCACAATGAATGGATCAGTCCATCGAGACCTCAATTTTCTCGAAAATAAATGTAATTGAGAATTATACATAAGGACATTTTGATTAATCATGAAATTCTTACCATAAATGTAACTTATCATGGAATACCTTCGTCTTGTCCTTGTAAATTCTCACATTCTCGTAAGCCTAATTTCGGAGTTCTGCAAGTTCATTTAATTGAAGTTTGCGTAACGAACTTGCTTTGTCAGAATCAAATTTATTTTCTTTATCGCCCAATATGCCCTATGTTCCAACTCCACAGGTAACTGACAAGCTTTCCCATAGATAAGTTTATAGGGAGACATTCCAATGGAGTCTTGAAAGCTGTACGATAAGCTCAGGGCACATCGGTAAGTCGAAGCGACCAATCTTTGCGATTGGGGTTCACTGTTTTCTCCAAAATATGTTTAATTTCACTGTTGGATATTTCAGCTTGTCCACTTGTTTGTGGGTTATAGGGGGTGCTCACTTTGTGATTTACGCCATATTTCTTCATTAAAGCTTCAAATGGGTGATTACAAAATTGAAACCCTCCATCACTTATAATGACTCGAGGGGTTCCAAACCGGGAAATGGTGTTTTCTTTTAAGAATCTAATGACTGTTTTATGGTCATTGTTCCGGCATGGAATCGCCTCGACCCATTTTGAAACATAATCGACGACAAGAAAAATATATAAATTTCCAAAAGAAGATGGGAATGGACCAATGAAAAATTTCGATTGGTAAGATGGGATTAAGTGACATTCATATTTCTACGGGATATTCCTCCCAATTTCTGACAAGGCTCGCACATTTTGCAAAACTCATGAGTATCATTGAACATGGTGGGCCAATAAAACCCACATTGCAGAATTTTGGCTATGGTCTTCTTAGCTGAAAAAGTGGCCACCACAAGCCTGTGAATGACAAAAGGAGATGATGCTATGTTGCTCATCATCCGGCACACATCTCTTTATAATTTGGTTGGGACAATACTTAAATAAGTACGGGTCGTCCCACAAGAATTTTCTCACCTTGTTTAAAAACTTATCCTTATCTTGCTTGTTCTAGTGTGTTGGAGTTGTACCTGTAGCAAGATAGTTAGCAATGTCCGCATACCATGGTAATTGGGAGACTTTAAAAATTTGTTCATCAGGGAACATGTCATTGATCGCGGTCGTCTTAGGGGAATTGGTGAGAACAACTTTAGAGAGATGGTCAACCAATACGTTTTCTACTCCTTTCTTATCACGTATTTCTATGTCGTATTCTTAGAGTAGGAGGATCCATCTTAACAAACGTGGCTTAGCATCCATCTTAGTAAGAAGGTACTTAAGCGTGGCATGGTCAGTGAATATGATAATCTTGGATCCAATTAAGTAGGACCTAAATTTGTCTAAAGCAAATACTACGGCTAAGAGTTCCTTTTCGGTAGTGGTATAATTTGCTTAAGCCGAATTTAGAGTTCTACTTGCATAATAAATAATGTATGGCTTCTTCTCTTTTCTCTAGCTTAACACTGCCCCAATAGTGTAGCACTTGCATCACACATAATTTTAAAAGGAAGGCTCCAATCAGGTGGTTGCATTATGGGAGCACATGTCAGCATACCTTTAAGTTTATCAAAGGCATTTTGACAATCCTTATTCCACTCGAATGAGTTTTCCCTTTGAAGGAGGTTACATAAAGGACGAGAGAGTGAACTAAAGTCCTTTATGAACCGTTTATAGAATCCGACATGTCCTAAAAAGGACCGAACATCTCATACGCTTTTGGGTGGTAGAAGGGTAGAGATAAGATCAATTTTAGCCTTGTCCACCTCGATTCATTTTTGTGAGATGATGTGACCAAGGGCTATTCCCTTTTGAACCATGAAATGACATTTCTCTCAATTCAACTCGAGGTTCTTTTCTTCACATATTTTTAAAACAGTTTTTAAGTGCATAAGGCACTCATCAAAGTTACAACCAAATATTAAGAAATTGTCCATGAAGACTTCGAGAATCGTCCCCACCATATCAAAAAAAATACTCAAGATATAACGCTGAAAAGTGGCAGGGGCATTGCATAGTCCAAACGGCATCCTTCACTAGGCAAAAGTGCTGAATGGACATGTGAATGTTGTCTTCTCTTGGTCTTTTAGGGCGATCTCTATCTGGTTATACCCTGAATATCCATCAAGGAAGCAAAAATGGGAATGACCCACCGACTTTTCTAAAATTTGATCAACAAATGATAAGGGGAAATGGTCTTTCCTCATGACTGTGTTTAGCTTCCTGTAGTCAATGCACATTCTCCAACCAGTAGTGACTCTGGTTGGTACGAGTTCATTGTTGGCATTGGCTACAATGGTTATTCCAGATTTCTTGGGTACCACTTGAGTTGGACTCACCATTGGCTATCGGATATTGGGTAGATAATACCCATATCCAATAGTTTCAACACCTCGGCCTTAACCACCTCTTTTATGTTTGGATTGAGGCATCTTTGTGGTTGCCTAGATGTCTTCACATTTTCCTCAAAGTGTATGTGATGAGTACAAATCAGGGGGTCTATGCCTTTGAGATCCACAATTGACCATCTAGTGATGCTCTTATGCTCTATTAGAGTGGCTATCAGCTTACTCTCGTGTTCCTAATCCAAGTGGGAAGAGATCACCAATGGATATGTCTCATCTCGACCGAAGTATACATATTTCAAATCAGTGGGTAATTAGGTCGAGCTTCGTTGTTTTGATATTGGATGGAAGAGGCTTGTTCTCGCTTAAGGGCAAAGGATTAAATGGTTCCTTCCATATTTTATTGTTAAGTATCGGCATAGCATCCAAAATGGCATCCATCTCTTATATCATGTTATCATCAATCTCATGAGAGTGGACCAAACATGCCTCCAAAGGATCGGAATAGAATGTCAAGAGGGATGTATCCTCCACGAACGATTCAATTAGATTTATTTCGTGGACCTCCTCATTAACTTCCCGTGGTTGTTTGCATAAATAAAAATATTCAACTCGAGTGTCATATTTCCAAAGGACATTTATACAAGCCTATTTCTATAATTGATAATTGCATTTGAAGTAGCCAGAAAAGGGCGGCAAAGTATGACGGGAATTTGAGCACTAATACCTATCACGGGATGTGTATCCAAGACAATAAAATCCACTAGATAGTAGAATTTATCAACTTAAACTAAGACATCCTCAGTCACCCCCCTCGGTATATAAATAGATCTATCAGCAAGTTGGAGTGTGGTTTTGGTGGGTTTCAATTCACCTAACCCAAGTTGTTCATAGATTGAGTATGGGATGATGTTAACACTTGCCCCTAAATCGAGTAAGGCTTGTTTGATCCGGTAGTCACCTATGATGCATGAGATGGTAGGACTACTCGGATCCTTGTATTTTTGGGGCACCTCTTGTTTGATAATGATGCTTAAATTTTCAGTCAAAAGTACTTTGTTGTGAACATTGTGTTTCCTTTTGACTGCACATAATTCCTTAAAAAATTTGGCATAAGATGGTATTTGTTTTATAGCATCCAACAACGGAATGCTGATCTTCACTTGCTTAAAAACCTCTAAGATTTCCAAATTTTTATCTAAAGGTTTAGGTGAAATCAACCTTTGGGGAAACGAGGCAACCGGCTTGTATTGCCTTTTCGGTTCTTTCTCATGTGGAGTGTTGTTCGGGCAATCATCCTTTTTGGAAATTTTTGGATCATTAGGCTTTGGGGCCTTCACCAAATTAGATTTATCAATTGTTTTACCACTCCTCAAGGTGGTAATGCTTGAACATGCTCCGTATGTTAAGAGGACGAACTTGGGTCATGTATCTCAAATTGGGTTCTTGGGTTAGGGAGAGGTTGGGTAGGAAGTGTACCTTTCTCTTTAACACTTAGATGAGATTCAACTCTAGCCATTGAGGTTTTCAAGTCATTGATGGCTTGAAATGAATTTTGTTTGAATTTCAGTTGTTCTTGCATGAACCCATCAAATTTCAGAGAATTAGTCTTGTTATATTCAGTTTGAACCAACACGAATGCACCCAACATCTCCTCTAGCGTAGCTTTTGGTGTGATTATTACGGCTTGGCCTAGTAAAGGTTGAGCTTGAGGGGTGTTATTTGCATTCGTAGTTGGTCCATCCTCCAACTGAAGTTGGGATGGTTCTTCCAACTAGAGTTATACGTGTTTGAGTTTAGAGCACTAAATGGCCATTGATAATTATTTGTGGCATTTGATTGTTCTTGTAAAAGTTCTTGAAATGCAGGAATTATGGGACAATCTTGTGTTGCATATTGATTTTGGACACAAATTCCACTAAACAATTTCAACGTCCTTTGAGTTAATCATCTCACATTTCTTCAATTCCATGGCCTCGACTTTTCTTGTAAGGCTAGCCACACGTGCACTCATGTTATCTTCTTCTGAGAGGATATAAATTCCTCATTTTTCCTTTTGTTGGCTTGTCTTGGGATTTGTTGGTTTAGATGTATCCCAAGATTGTGCATTCTCAGCCAAGACATCAAAGTAATCCCATGCTTCCTCGGCCTCCTTAGTCATGAATTCTCCATTACACATCATCTCTACAAATTGACGCATGGGCGAAGTCAGTCCTTCATAAAAAAAGCTTATTACCTGCTAACTTTTGTAGCCATGATATGAGCATGTATTCAACAAATCTTTGAACCTCTCCCAACATTGGAAGAAGATCTCATCCTCTTTTTGAGCAAAATTCATGATTAAGCGCTTTAGCATGATCATTTTGTGAGTAGGGAAGAACTTTTTAATGAACTCCTTAGTCATCTTAGTCCATGTACCAATTGATCTTGGCCTTAATACATGAAGCCAAGCCTTAGCTTTCTCTTTAAGGGAAAAAGGAAATAATTTAAGTCTCACTACATCATTAGTTACATTTGCAAAGTACATCGTGGCTATCACCTCATCAAATTCCTTAAGATGTTGATAGGCACTTTCACTGTCTAATCCATGGAATTTGGGAAGGAGTTGGATTACTCCTGGTTTAAGATCTACGTTCTCTACATTATGTGGAAAAATTATGCATGAGGGAGTGCTCGCTCTTGTAGGTTACAAGTAATCACGTAGAGTTCTAGGTCGGGGAACATTCTCAACTTCATTTTCTCCCGTTTCAGTTTGGTTTTGGTTCAGATTTTGATTGGTCATAGGGTTGGGTTGATTTCCAGCCATACTTTCAGAAAAAAATTGAAATTTAAAACGTTTCTTAACATGTGTCTCCCTATCAATTCCTTCAACAATTCATCATTCACTAATGAGTCAGTTATTAGAATCTTGAACCAAATGTGGCATGCAAATCTTAGAAAAAAAATAAAAGAAAAGGGTTAGAAAAGCCGGACTTGAAGTGACTACTTCGACTCCTAGAATTCCTGTAAAAACAAAACAAAGTAAACAAACTTAGTAAAGGACTCCTAAAAATCTCAAATAGAAACTATTTTTAGAAATTTTGTGAAAAACCGTCAAAGTCCTTGGCAACGGCGCCAAAAACTTGTTTGCTTCCCCAAGTGTAGGGTTATGATGTAGTAATAATCTCGGTAAGACCGAGGTCAATCCACATGGACTTATATAGGAATTCACAAAATACTTCTAATGGTCTCTAATTAAGATCTAACTAAACAGCTTTTTAAAATTGAATGTAGAGAGAAATCTTAAACTAAAGGTGAACGTAATCAATATAAAAGAAGCACTAGGGGATCAAGGATCCACTTGTAACAACCATGATGCTTAATTCGCTATGGTTTCCCAATTACACAACTAGAATTGAAATCAAATTCTATCTAGCTGGATGATAGAGTGGTTATATGTTCGCTTCCCCAAGTGTAGGGTTGCGATGTAGTAATAATCTCGGTAAGACCGAGGTCGATCCACAGGGACTTATGTAGGATTTCACAAACACATCCAAAAGTGTCTATTGAAAGCTAATAATCAGATTTTGAATAAGATTGATGTGAGTAGCAGTTTTAAACTAATTTGAATGTAAACAATTATAAAAAGGCACTAGGGGTTCAAGGATCCACTTGTAGCAATCCTTGATGTTCAATCCGCTGTGGTTTTTCTTTCTCTCAACTAGAATCGATATTAAGATCTATCTAGTCAGATGATAGAGCTGTTAAACTAAACAATCTATCATATGTAAGTTCTATGCATAAGATTCACTCAATGTAGGCTGAGCTGAGCATGCTCAATTGCATAGGTCATTCCCCTTTCCAAAAGGTCCAATTCACAATCATAACCATCCTCAAGTCCTGTCACAAGATAAGGCTAGATCAGGATTTGAACTTGATTCAAATCACATGCACAATCCATACATATTTCAGAAAATCAGAAAAATAGAACTTTGGTAAGAAGTTCCTTCATGAAGATCATAGTACTAGAGCGCACTCCGATTCCCCGGATCATACAGGTCTAGACAGATACAAACCAATTAAGAAGTTAAGTAATTCTCCCAAACATCCATGAGTCATTATCAGACTAAGAAAAACTACTTAAAAACTTGTATAAACTTCAAACCATAGTTCATAATCAAGAATTCCATATTTAAAACCAACTAGCTACGAATTGAAACATCTTGGATCCACTACAAGCTTCACCTCTTATCCCTAGCTAAGAGGTTTAGCTGCTCATGATCCATGGAAACATGAAACAACTAAAAAGTTCATAAAAACAGTAAAACAAACTAGAGGGAGTTGTGGAACTCCGAAATTCACTTCCGCCGCCTCCAAGCTTGCTTTAACCTTTCTTCGATGCCCTAGGAATGATCCCTAGGTGTCCTTTTATAGTAGGAAGGCTCCATAACTTCAGAAAGATCAAGAATCTGCGTAAGAGTTACGCAGTGCGCAGAGAAAATCGGGCCAGGAATAGAAACTTCTAATTTTTCACATGGCCGACCGGTCACGACCGGTCTGGCCTCTTTTGGCAGTAGTCAAGCAACCATGTCCGACCGGTCAAGACCGGTCGGACCATCTTATTCATTCTCAGCGTGCCTGGCTGACCGGTCTAGACCGGTCAGGCTCTTTTGGCCAACCGATCAAGACCGGTCGGTCATACTCTTCTTCAATTTCTTCCTTTTCTTTTTTCTACTTTCTTCTCTTTTCTTGCTTCTTTCCTCCTTCCTTGCTTCCTTCTTCCTTCGGCCCTCCTTGGGTCTTCATCCAAGGTTCTAAATCAGCTCTTTCCATCATCAATTAGGCGGAGTTCACTCTCAAACCTGCAATCACAAAACATGCATGAGATTTGTCTATAAACCATGCAAACCTCGCACAATGAGTGATGAATTGGGGTTAAAATATGCACAATTAAGAGCTCAACACACCCCCCAACCAGCATTTTGCTAGTCCCGAGCAAAACATGCGTGAAACCAATTCCATTCTTCAAAAACTCAACTCTCCGTTAGAAATTATCCTTCTATGCGTCCCAAGGTACATAAGTGTAAGATTCAGAAATATTAGGAGACAGAGGTTGAAACCGTAAGCTCTTAAAACATAATAAGAATTCATATGAAATTCCCGCTGATTGGTTGATAAATAGAAGAACTTGAACAAATTCACCCTAGTGTGGACAGTGAAAATTTATCTCACGAGTTTCTAGGATTATCTTCTTCATAGATCAACCAAACTATAGATATCAAGGTATATAGAGCCACATCAAGCCAATGACAGGAATTTGCCTTACCGTCCTTCCGACGACTTTCACACTACGTCCCATTTCCGGCTTTGGTTACGGGTAGACCATCCCCCGGTTGGTAGTAGGTAGCCCTAATCGGAATTTTCCACCAATTTTCCATCATTCCCAATTTCATCCTTCCTTTTCCTTTTTCTTTTAATTTAGATAGGATTTTTAAAAATCCATATCTTTCGTTGTTTTCCCATGGACAAGGATGGGCAAAGTACCCCGGTCTGATTTCTCAACACCTTAATTCAAAGTCTCACTAATCCATAAATCACATAATCCTTTCAACCCATGAAAATCGTGTAATGTGGACTAGGTGTAAAAGTGTTCAAGATTTTCTATCAATCACAGAAATAGGGGAATTCACATATAAAACCATTATGCTATGAGAGATTCCAAACATACAGCCCCATACACTTCATATCTCCTCCTCTTATGCTCATATCATCTGGAATGCATAGAACCGATGTTTTCCAAAAGAGTTTCGAATTTTTTAAAAATCGAAAAATTTCCACATAATTGCTTGAAATGTTGCAAATGCTGGATTCATCCAAGTGATCCTACACCCCCCAACCAATTAATCTTGCATTGTCCTCAATGTAAAAGATGTGCAATGAGCAAAACATGAGAGCAATTTAAAAAATAAAAGGGAGTGAGGAATGATAGTACCTGAGAGAGTGAAAAGTGGAATTCTTCCTCCTAACAAACCTATGAAAAAGAAAACAAAAGCAACAAATTCCTAATCCTAACTACTCTATACCTCCATCAGACTAGGAGGTCAATCATCCTGATACACAGGATCATTCAGAGGTATGGACATACCTTCTGAAGGAAATTTCTCAAAGAACGGCTTTAATCGCTGCCCACTCACCTTAAAAATGTTGTCGTTCCTCAGATTCAACAGCTCGACAGTCCCATATGGATAGACAGTTTGCACAATGTAGGGACCGGTCCATCGAGATCTCAATTTTCCCGGAAATAGATGTAAGCGAGAATTGTACATGAGGACTTTTTGATTGATCGTGAATGTCTTGCGAAGAATATTCTTATCATGGAATATCTTCGTCTTGTCCTTGTAAATTCTCGCATTCTCATAAGTTTCATTCCGGATTTCTGCAAGTTCATTCAATTGTAGTTTGTGTAACGAGCTTGCCTTGTCAGAATTGAAATTCATCTTCTTAATAGCCCAATATGCCCTATGTTCCAACTCCACAGGCAAGTGACAAGCCTTCCCATAGACAAGTCTATAGGGAGACATTTCAATAGGGGTTTTGAAAGCAGTACGGTAAGCCCAAAGCGCATCAGTAAGCTGAAGCGACCAATCCTTACAATCGGGGTTCACCGTTTTCTCTAGAATGTGTTTAATCTCCCTATTGGAAATCTCAGCTTGTCCACTAGTTTGTGGGTGATAGGGAGTGCTCACTTTGTGCGTTACGCCATATTTCTTCATTAAGGTTTCAAAAGGGCGATTGCAAAAGTGAGACCCTCCATCACTTATGATGACTCGGGGCGTTCCAAACGGGGAAAGAATATTCTTTTTTAAGAAGTGAATGACCGTTTTATGGTCATTATTCCGGCAAGGGATGGCCTCGACCCATTTGGAAACATAATCAACGGCAAGCAAGATGTATAGGTTTCCAAAAGAAGATGGGAATGGGCCTATGAAATCAATGCCCCAACAATAAAAAATTTCGATTATTAAGATGGGATTGAGTGGCATCATATTTCTATAGGAGATTCCTCCTAATTTCTGACAAGGTTCACATGCTTTGCAAAACTCATGTGTGTCTTTGAACATGGTGGGCCAATAAAACCCACATTGCAGAATTTTCGTCATGGTCTTTTTAGCCGAAAAGTGGCCACCACATGCCTGAGAATGACAAAAGGAGATGATACTTTGTTGTTCCTCATCTGGCACACATCTCCTTATGATTTGATCGGGACAATACTTGAATAAGTATGGGTCGTCCTATAGGAATTTCCGCACCTCCGTGAAGAATTTATCATTATCTTGCTTTTTCCAATATGTAGGAATTGTACCTGTAGCAAGATAGTTAGCAATGTCCGCATACCATGGTGATTGGGAAACAGCAAAAAGTTGTTCATCAGGGAACATGTCATTGATTGCAGTCGTTTCAGGGGAATCAATGAGGACAAGTCGAGAGAGGTGGTCAGCTACTATATTCTCTACTCCTTTATTATTACGTATTTCTATGTCAAATTCCTGGAGTAGAAGGATCCATCTTACCAACCGTGGTTTAGCATCCTTCTTAGAAAGAAGATACTTAAGCGCGGCATGGTCAGTGAATATAATGATCTTGGATCCAATCAAATAGGACCTAAACTTGTCCAAGGCAAAAACTACGGCTAAAAGTTCTTTTTCAGTAGTGGTGTAATTTGCTTGGGCTGAGTTTAGGGTTCTACTTGCATAGTAGATGACACATGGCTTTTTCTCTTTTCTTTGACCTAACACGGCCCCAATAGCATAGTCACTAGCATCGCACATAATCTCAAAAGGAATGCTCCAATCAGGGTGGTTGCATTATGGGAGCACATGTCAACATACCTTTAAGGGTGGTAAAGGCCCTTTGACATTCTTCATTCCACTCGAATGAATTTTCCTTTTGAAGTAGGTTACATAAAGGGCGAGAGAGTGAGCTGAAGTCCTTTTATAAACCTTCTGTAAAATCCTGCGTGTCCTAAAAAGGACCGTACATCTCGTATGCTTTTGGGTGGTGGAAGGTTAGAGATAAGATCAATTTTCGCTTTGTCCACCTCGATTCCATTTTGTGAAACAATGTGACCAAGTACAATTCCCTTTTGGACCATGAAGTGACACTTCTCCCAATTGAGCACAAGGTTCTTCTCTTCACATCTTTTTAGCACAGATTTCAAGTGCTCAAGGCACTCATCAAAGCTACAACCAAATACAGAAAATTCATCCATGAAGACTTCGAGAATGGTCCCCACCATGTCAGAAAAAATGCTCATCATACAACGCTGAAAGGTGGCAGGGGCATTACATAGTCCAAACGGCATCCGTCGGTAGGCGAAAGTGCCAAATGGACATGTGAATGTAGTCTTTTCTTGGTTTTCACGGGCAATTTCTATTTGGTTGTACCATAAATAGCCATCAAGGAAGCAAAAGTGGGAATGACCCGCCAACCGTTCTAAAATTTGATCAACAAATGGTAGGGGGAAGTGGTCTTTCCTCGTGACAGTATTTAGCTTCCTGTAGTCAATGCACATTCTCCAACCGGTAGTGACTCTAGTTGGCACGAGTTCATTATTGGCATTGGCTACGATGATTATTCCGGATTTCTTATGCACCACTTGAGTTGGGCTCACCCATTGGCTATCAGATATTGGGTAAATAATACCCACATCCAATAGCTTTACGACTTCGGCCTTAACCACATCTTTCATGTTTGGATTTAGTCGTCTTTGTGGTTGCCTAGATGTCTTCGCATTCTCCTCAAGGTGTATGTGATGAGTACAAATCAGTGGGTCTATGCCTTTGAGATCCGCAATTGACCATCCAATGGCACTCTTGTGCTCTAATAGAGTGGCTATTAGCCTACTCTCTTGTTCCTCATCCAGGTGGGAAGAAATCACCACTGGATATGTCTCATCTCGACCTAAATAAACATATTTCAGCTCACTTGGTAATGGTTTTAGGTCGAGTGTTGGTGCCTTGATGTTGGATGGGAGGGCCTTGTTCTCGTTTACAGGCAAAGGCTAAAATAGGGCCCTCCATCTTTTATTATCAAGCACTGGCATCATCTCTAGCATGGCATCCATCTCTTCTATTGTGTCATCATTTATCTCATGAGAATGGGCAACACATGCCTCCAAAGGGTCGGAAGATAGTGACAAGGGGACTGCATCCTCCACGAATGATTCAATCATGTTTAATTCGTGGACATCATCATCAACCTCCCGTGGTTGTTTACATAAATCAAATATGTTAAGCTCAAGGGTCATATTTCCAAAGGACATTTGTACAAGTCCGTTTCTACAATTGATAATGGCATTTGAAGTAGCTAGAAACGGCCGTCCAAGTATGACGGGAATTTGAGCACCGGTGCCTATTACGGGATGTGTATCCAAGACAATAAAGTCTACTGGGTAGTAGAATTTATCAACTTGGACTAAAACATCCTCTATCATTCCTCTCGGTATACGGATGGATCTATCAGCAAGTTGAAGTGTGGTTTTGGTGGGTTTAAATTCACCTAACCCAAGTTGTTCGTAGACCGAGTATGGAATGAGATTCACACTTGCCCCCAAGTCGAGTAGGGCTTGTTTAATCCGGTAGTCTCCTATGATGCATGAGATGGTTGGACTACCCGGATCCTTGTATTTTTGGGGCACCTCTTGTTTGATAATGGCACTCAAATTCTCTGTCAAAAGGACTTTGTTGTGAACATTGTGTTTCCTTTTGACTGTACATAATTCCTTTAGAAATTTGGCATAAGATGGTATTTGTTTTATTGCATCCAACAACGGGATGTTGATCTTCACCTGCTTGAAACTTCTAAAATTTCCAGATTTTTATCTAAAAGTTTAGGTGAAATCAACCTTTGTGGAAATGGAGCAACCGGCTTGTATTGCCTTTCCGGTTCTTTTTCTTATGTGGTATTGTTTGAGCTATCATCTTCTTTAGAAATTTCCGGATCCTTAGGCTTTGGGGCCTTCACCGGATTGGATTTGTCAATTTCTTTCCCACATCTCAAAGTGGTGATAGCTTGAACATGTTCCGTGTGGTGGGAGGATGAGCTTGCATCTTGTATCTCAAACTAGGTTCTTGGGTTAGGAAGAGGTTGGGCAGGAAGTGTGCCCTTCTCTCTAACACTAAGATGAGATTCAACTCTAGCCAGTGATGTTTTCAATTCATTGATGGCTTGAGTTGAATTTTGATTGAATTTCAATTGCTCTTGCATGAACCCATCTATTTTTAGAGAATTTGTCTTATTATACTCAGCTTGGACCGATACGAATTGTTGAACCTCCAATTTATACATTGCATTGCCCATTACACTACATAGTTTGCATGATTTTCATGGTTTAAAGGCCCACCTAACACGTGTTTCTGTGATTGTAGGGATGAGAGTGGATTTCATCAAATTGGAGCCAAAAGAATGTATTTGAAGACATTGCATGAAGTCCTAGGATGGACCAAAGAAAGAAGAAGAAAAAGGGAGAAAAGAGAATGAAGAAAAGAAGAAAAAGTGGAAGAAAAACAAGGCTGACCGGTCGTCTGACCGGTCAGCCACATAAAAGAAGTAAATGGAAGGAGGCCGACCGGTCTTGACCGGTCGGCCAGGAAGGTTGGACACATTGCAGAAAATCAGCCCGACCGGTCATGACCGGTCGGCTATAGGCACTGGATGAAGGATAAATCAGCCCGACCGGTCATGACCGGTCGGGCATGCACACTGGAACAATGGACAGTCCACACCGACCGGTCATGACCGGTCGGATGTGCTCTCTGGAGTATTTGAAAAGCCAAGCCGACCGGTCACGACCGGTCGGCCCTGCGTAAGAAGAATCCTTTCTAATTCGGGACTCCGAAAATTGCTGTGCAAGGCGTAGGATTTCGCAGAATCCGACGCAAGGGAGGATTGTTGCTATAAAAGGCCACCTAGGGGCTCTCCCTAAGGTATCAGAGAAGGGAAGGAACGTGAGTTTGGAGGCTGAAGGCGACTGTGGAGCGTCTGCAACATCTATCTTCGGGTTTTTCTAGTTTTATGCTTTATTTTTGAGTTTTTAGTTGTAGCATGACTATGCTCGGCTAAAACCTCTCAGCTAAGGCTGAGAGGTGAAGCTTGTAGCCAATTCTATGTTAATTTCAGTTTGATTCAAGTATTTTTCAATTCACAGTTAGATTTTCCTTATGTTTTAGTTCAAAAGATGGTAGTTTGAGATATCTTATCTGAGTTCATGTGCTCCGGACATGAATTCCTTTTAATTCTCTGAGATTATCACAGGTTGCTTGTTTAGATTTCAAATTATAGTAATCCTTGAGCAGGCCATAGTCCATAGGCATGGCTGTTACTCCGCAGGCTATGAATTTGAATTCTACATTGATGGAATGGACTTGAACTTGGAAGTTCAACTTGAATTGGATGAATGTGTGTGAATGCTTTACTTTCCAATTAGATGAGAGATGGGACTTCAAGTCTAGTTGTGTTTTCTACTTGGATTGACTGAATTGACATAGGATTGCTACAAGTGGATCCTTGAAAGCCTTAGTACATTAAATCTCTGATTTTTCATTAAGTTACTGTTTTAATTAAACATCCCATTGAATCTGAATTTACCCTATTAAACTGAGTTGCTGAAGTAATTAGGAAGCTGTTATTCTTTCCCTGTGGATCGACCTCGGTCTTACCGAGATTTATTACTACATCGCAGCCTTACACTTGAGGCGAGCGAACACGAATGCACCCAACATCTCCTCTAGTGATACTTTTGGAGTGTTGCTTGCATTTGCAGTGGGTCCATTCCTCCAACTGAAGTTGGGATGGTTCTTCCAATTAGGATTAAACGTGTTTGAGTTTGGAGCACCAAATTGCTGTTGATAACTGTTTATGGCATTTGTTTGTTCTTGTAAGATGCCCTGAACTACTGAAATTGTGGGGCAATCTTGTGTTGTATGTTGACTTCCAGCACAAATTCCACAAACAGTTTCAACAGTCAGTGGAGTTGATCGTTTCACTTTTCCTTAATTCCATGGCTTCGACCTTTCTTGTGAGGCTAGCCACCCGTGCATTTATGCTATCTTCTTCTGATAAGACATACACTCCCCCCTTTTCCTTTTGTTGGCCAGTCTTGGAATTTGTTGGCTTCAATGTGTCCCAAGCCTGTGCATTCTCAGCCAATTCTTCCAAATAATCCCATGCTTCATCAGCTTCCTTATTCATGAACTCCCTGTTACACATCATCTCTACAAATTGGCGCATGGGTGAAGTCAGTCCTTCATAGAAAAAGCTTATAACCCGCCAAATTTCATAGCCATGATGTGGGCATGCATTTAATAAATCCTTAAACCTCTCCCAACATTGGAAGAAAGTTTCATCTTCCTTTTGGGCAAAGTTCATGATAAGGCGCTTCAACATGTTTGTTTTGTGAGTGAGGAAGAATTTTTTTATAAATTCTCTGTGCATGTCAGTCCATGCACCAATTGATCTTGGCCTCAATGCATAAAGCCAACCCTTGGCTTTATCTTTAAGAGTGAAAGGGAAGAATTTGAGTCTTACTACATCTTCAGTCACATTTGCAAAGTGCATGGTGGTAATTACCTCATCAAACTCCTTAAGGTGTTGATAAGCACTTTCACTGTCTAATCCATAGAATTTAGGGAGAAGTTGGATAACTCTCGGTTTCAAATCCACATTCCCTGCATTTTGTGGAAAAACTATGCAGGATGGGGTGCTCGCTCTTGCGGGTTGCAAGAAATCACGTAAAGTCCTAGGTTGGGGAACATTCTCAACCACATTCTCCACTGTTTCAGTTTGGTTTTGGCCTAGATTAGGTTGATTCGCAGCCATATTTTCAGACAAAATTGGAGAGTTTAGATGTCTCCTAGCACGTGGTTCTCTGTCAATTCCTTCTACTATCCCCCCCTTCACTTATGAGTCTGTTATTGGAATCCCGAGCCCAATGTGGCATGCAAAACCAAAAATAATAAGAAATAAAGAGAAAGAAGAAATCTTCCTCCCTTTCTTAACTTTTCTCTAAGACCGAAGCGCAAGGTGTCTTGCAATGGCTAAGCCAGAAGCAAGGATAGAGACCGATTTCTCCTGGTCAATAGGGGTTCAGGGAACTCCCCACCCACTCTTTGAATCTTTTGAGAAAAAGTGCAGAAAAAAGAGAAAGAGGAGTAGAGATGAGAAAAGAAATCTCTGAGCACAAGGTGATCCAAGGCGGCTGAGCCGACCAATAGGAATCCAGGTGGCAAAAAGGCCCACCTTTCAGAGATCCAAAAGGAGTCTCCACCCACTCTACAAGAGATGAATATGATAGGAATGAATAGGAGAAGGAGAAGAGTAAGGTTTAGAAAGATAGAATCTGATTCGGCACTTGAAATCCTTGTATCTTCTTCAGCTTCCTAGAAATCCCTGAAAAGAAAAATCAAATAAACAAACTAAGTTAGTCCTAAAATCCTAAAGATCCTAAATAGATACTAATTTCAGAAATTTGTGAAAAACCGTCAAAGTCCCCGGCAACGGCGCCAAAAACTTGTTCGCTTCCCCAAGTGTAGGGTTGCGATGTAGTGATAATCTCGGTAAGACCGAGGTCGATCCACAGGGACTTATGTAGGATTTCACAAACACATCCAAAAGTGTCTATTGAAAGCTAATAATCAGATTTTGAATAAGATTGATGTGAGTAGCAGTTTTAAACTAATTTGAATGTAAACAATTATAAAAAGGCACTAAGGGTTCAAGGATCCACTTGTAGCAATCCTTGATGTTCAATCCGCTGTGGTTTTTCTTTCTCTCAACTAGAATCGATATTAAGATCTATCTAGTCGGATGATAGAGCTGTTAAACCAAACAATCTGTCATATGTAAGTTCTATGCATAAGATTCACTCAATGTAGGCTGAACTAAGCATGCTCAATTGCATAGGTCATTCCCCTTTCCAAAAGGTCCAGTTCACAATCATAACCATCCTCAAGTCCTGTCACAAGACAAGGCTAGATCAGGATTTGAACTTGATTCAAATCTCATGCACAGTCCATACATATTACAGAAAATCAGAAAATTAGAACCTAGGTAAGAAGTCCCTTCATGAAGATCATAGTACTAGAGCGCACTCCGATTCCTCGGATCATACAGGTCTAGACAGATACAAACCAATTAAGAAGTTAAGTAATTCTCCCAAACATCCATGAGTCATCATAAGACTAGGAAAAACTACTTAAAAACTTGTATAAACTTCAAACCATAGTTCATAATCATGAATTCCATACTTAAAACCAACTAGCTACGAATTGAAACATCTTGGATCCACTACAAGCTTCACCTCTTAACCCTAGCTAAGAGGTTTAGCTGCTCATGATCCAAGAAAACATGAAACAACTAAAAAGTTCATAAAAACAGCAAAACAAACTAGAGGGAGTCGTGGAACTCCGAAATTCACTTCCGCCGCCTCCAAGCTTGCTTCAACCCTTCTTCGATGCCCTACGAACGATCCTTAGGTGTCCTTTTATAGTAGGAAGGCTCCATAACTTCAGAAAGATCGAGAATCTGCGTAAGAGTTACGCAGTGCGTAGAGAAAATCGGGCCAGGAATAGAAACTTCTAATTTTTCACATGGCCGACCGGTCTGGACCGGTCGGACTGGGCTGGCCGACCGGTCGACGACCTGTCTGGCCTCTTTTGGCAGTAGTCCAGCAACCATGTCCGACCAGTTAAGACCGGTCGGACCATCTTATTCATTCTCAGCGTGCCTGGCTGACCGGTCTAGACCAGTCAGGCTCTTTTGGCCGACCGGTCAAGATCGGTCGGTCATACTCTTCTTCAATTTCTTCCTTTTCTTTTTTCTACTTTCTTCTCTTTTCTTGCTTCTTTCTTCCTTCCTTGCTTCCTTCTTCCTTCGGCCCTCCTTGGGTCTTCATCCAAGGTTCTAAATCAGCTCTTTCCATCATCAATTAGGCGGAGTTCACTCTCAAACCTGCAATCACAAAACATGCATGAGATTTGTCTATAAACCATGCAAACCTCGCACAATGAGTGATGAATTGGGGTTAAATATGCACAATTAAGAGCTCAACATTATAACAAACAATATGTCATATATGTGATTCATATACACGATTTCCTCAATTCAAGTTAGGACTTGAGCATGCTCAATTGCATAGGTCAATCCTAGTTCCAATAGGTTAAGATACAACCATGATACTCATTAAACTCTATCACAAAGCATAACTATATCATGATTTGAACTTCATTCAAATCACAAAAACAATCACCCATAATTCAGAAATTTCAGAAAAGTGGAACTTTGGTATGAAGTTCTCACATGAGAATCCAAGTCTAGAGCGTCTTGAATCCGATTCCTCGAGCGTACAGGTGTAGACCCCTTCAAAATAATTAAGAAGTAAAGTACTTCTTCTAAACATCCATGAGCCATCATAAGATTAAGAAAGAGTACTTAGAACTTCATTTAAACTTCAAAAACCATTGTTCTTTTATAAAAATCTAACTTGAAACTAATATAAACAAATTAAAACATCTTAGATTCACTACAAGCTTCACCTCTTAGCCCTAGCCAAGAGGTTTAGCCGATCACGATCCAAGGAAACATGAAATCAACTAAGGAAAGCATAAAAACTAAAAGAAACAAACTAAAAGGAGTTGTAGGACTCCAAATCCATCTTTCGCCACCTCCCACCATAGTAGATTTCTTCTAGGATAGATTAGGAAGGATGTAGAGGTCCCCTTTTGTAGCACAAATCCGTCTTTCGCTTGGAATCTTCTAGAATTGCGTAACTACTTACGCAGCTTATCTAGACAGGTCCAATTGATCGGAGATACCTCTGATTGATCGGACTGTAAACTCTGATTGATCGGAAGTCAACCGATTGATCGTAAAAGAGTCCAGAGAGTTGCTATTTTCTGCCACTTATTCCGATTGATCGGACATGTTTTCGATTGATCGAACACCTTTTTCTGATTGATCGTAGGTGTTCCGATTGATCGGAAGCATTTCTAGAGAAATCTGGTATTTCAGGTATGTCTGATTGATGGTTCGATCGATTGGACATTCATCGAAAACTCCTCCAATTGATCGGACACCTACTGGCGATCCATCGAAACTGTTAATTTCTTCATTTTCTTCTGTTTTCTCTCTGAATCTTCTTTGCTTGATTTCTTCCTCTCATTCTTTCTTTCCTTGACTCTTCAATATCCTTTTGAAGTGTCCTTTAATGCCCAAATGATGAGGATTCTCTCTTATTCCTACAATAAAAAATCATGCATTAGATAGGACTTTAAACGTATAAATCGTGCATAGTTAGTGATGAAATAGGGTTAGAATATACACATTTAAAAGCTCAACATTATCTACCTCTTGCATGGCCTCACGTCCCTGTTTACATTGTGGGAGATATGGAGGGAAAGAAACAGAGTCAAGTACAAGGGAAGAAAGAATGGAATTGTCCAGAGTCTTGAAGAATGTCATCAATTGGTTGACGTGGGCAAGCAAGAGCGTGCACTCTCGAGTCAGCACAAGCAGCGCTGTCCGGTTGTTCTGTCAGGCACTTGGTATAGCTGAACCTCGGGTTTTTCCCTCTTCTCTCTCCATTGAGAAATGGAGTAAGCCTTCAACAGGTTGGGTAAAATTAAACGTAGATGGATCGACTCTTGGTAACCCGAGGCCATCGGGTGGAGGAGGCGTTTGCAGGGTTGATGGAGGACAATTTTTATTTGCCTTCTCTAATGGCTTCGAGTCCTCGTCGAGTGCTCGTGCCGAGGTTTGGGCTCTAGTCGAGGGTCTAACTTTGTGCATTGAAAAGAGCTTTTCCAACATTGTGCTAGAAAGTGACTCAAAGTATACAGTCGAAGCAATGTCCGAAGGGGCGTTGAATAGGTGGAAAATGTGGTATTGGAAAGCTGCATACGGTGAGTTACTAAAGTGGGCCCAGGTTCAGGTGGTGTTTACGCCGGGAGAGGCAAACTAGGTTGCGGATGGTCTAGCTTGTCTGGGCAGCGAGTGCCAGCTGAATAGGGTGTACGTTGTGGAGAGAGAGTTGCCCCATATTGTGAAAGGTAGGCTGTTCCTGGACTGGGTAGGGCTGGGTTCAGTTAGGGAGAGGGTGGTGAGGGTTAGCCAGGGGCTTGAGTTGGGTTCCTCAGTCCAGTCCTCATTTTGGCTTTGTGCAGGACTACATGTTGTGATTTTGGGTGCCTTTTGAGAAATAAAGATTTCTATTCCGAAAAGAAGAAAAAAAAAAAGTAGAAGGGACAAGTAAAAGAATTTTTTTATCCATCCATTTGTTTAGTGCATTGTGGCTGGCCTGATGATTGGACCGGCCTGAATATTTTGTGAAAGGCATATGGTGTGGCCGAACCTGATTGATGGCTTTGATTTCCATACATGTGTCATATAGTTGCATGTGGAGGCGTTTACGGTAGATGAGTTATTGACTTTTTTTAGGAATGCCATGCCTCATGACATAGGTGAAATCGGTAGCTAGAATGGAATAATGAGTTCATAAAGTGAATTAAGTTAAAAGCAACGTGATATGTAATCCTCTCATTAGGGCATTGTCACTAAAGCAGGCTCGCCTTTGGAGAAAATCAAACCTTTCTATTGATTTTGAGAACCTTTCACTTTAAATTGCGGTCAAAATCACTTGGCCCACATGAGTGTAGAGTCAAGACAACCCCCTTAGAGAGATCAAAGGTCAATGACCAGCACAATAGAACTCTTCCAACCAATGCATTTTATGTAAAACACCAGAAGGCCCTATATCATGAACAGTATTAACTTAAAAACTGACCAGAAGAAAAAAAATGCTACAATGATGCAACCGTTACAAGAAGTTCCATGAAGCTGAGGATACATGACTAATCTAGCGGGACACGATGTACATAAGAAATAGCCCAAAAATTGTAGTGATTGAACTATCCTAATTTTTTAGTTTTAAGTTTTCACATTTCTTAACTACTTTGTTTCAACCATCCATTTCCACAATTGCATTAACTCCGTGGTATCATCAACTTGGGCTTTGGCCTAAGTGCGATCCACAGGATATCCAAACTAACCAATGGTTCTGATCACCTCTCGCACGCACCACATGTACAATCAAGCTGTTTTTGTCAGCACTTTATGGAATTCCCTGAGCATAAAAATCATAGTAGCATTCCTCTTCAAGCAATGCATGCATGTCACGAGAATATATTCCAAATGGACGCAAGAGGATTGAAAGTTGGAGATGCTGTCTGACAAAGGAAAGAGAAAAATGGATGAGGAGAATTGATACAGATGTATGTAATGTGTGCAAACGAATCAATCTTTTCTTCACTTGCCTATAAATATTGGGGTATGTAAGGCCGTTCCAGTATACAAAGAAGAGAGAGGAAGAGAGGTCTTACATGCAGATAAAGAGCCTTGTTAGGTAGCCAAGGATGGCTTGCCTATATATACATTCATATGGATTTTAATACACTCCAATGCAAACGTAAGCTGTTGCAGTGAAATCTATATACAATCTTATAGGCAGTCTCCTTGGCTAGCCCAAACCGCTCTTATCTCTCATGCTAGACCTTCTCTTTCTACCAATGCATGTTCTCTTCACTAGTTAGGAGGAAGGTAAACTAGGGGGAGGGATTCAATTTAAAATAGCAAGACATTTGCACTGGCTTAGGAATTGGAGGATACTACTGCAAATGGTTTGGTTTTGCATTCCTTCCTCAACAAGAGAGTACAACTATTTTTTTCATTTTTTTTTTTCTAAAAAGTCAAGAGGGAGAACAATTTTTTTTGCCTTTGATGTTAGGCTGGAGGTAAGAAAAGTTTCCTTTATGTGGTTGCAATCCAAACAGTTTCAAGTCCTAAGGGTTTGCTTCGCCTTGTGCTAATGTAATCTTGGTGTATTGTTATGTTGACCCTTCACCTCATATTATGCCTTTGGATCTTTATCCACCAATGCCAAGTAGCCGTTGGACCCCTTGATTCTGAGGTGATGCCATCTAAACTAAGCTTTGTATCCCTTCTGTTCTCTAATACTGAGGTTCTTACATATTACAAGCACATCTTGCAGCGTTAGCTCTAACTGCAGCCTCTACATTGATAGAGTTGTCGTAGTGGTAATGAAATGATAGCACCTTTCTCATCCATGCCACAGCCCGCACTACCACTAGGACGGGGATTACCATGGGCAGACCTCTCAACGTTCATTTTGAGCCTTCCTGATGGAGGGAGGATCTATCTTGTCACCACAACCGCTTTCTGCTTCACCGGGCCAAAAACCCTATATAATATATATATATTGGGCAATATCTTTCAGCACACGACAGTCCATGACTTCTTTTTTTGTTTTTTCAAAAGAAGAAGCATCCATAAAAAAGGAGAGACTATACAAGGCACTAGCCCAACCTGCCACAAAGAAACACAAACAATACCGGCACACAAGCACTCTCTAAACACAGGCTCGGGCACTTAAAACTGGCCCGTCACCTCTTTCCCTCTCTAATGCTCCCAAAGCCAGCCCTATCCAACAGGAGGGTCCCTCTCGCAGCCAATGGGAGGCCCTATAAGTCAGGAACAGTAATTCTCAACTAAGATTCCGAGCCCCAACGGGAAAGAGCATCCGCCACCCCATTCGCTTCCCTCATAATGTAGGATATGCTGATCTCTGCCCGGCACTTGAAGGTGGCCAGCCTGGCCCACCAATTCCACATGGACCATAAGCTCGGCCTCTCCATGTTAAGAAAGCCAACTGCTTGCTTAGAATCGCTCTCTACCATAGTATGTGAAAAGCCACGATGAATACAGAAAGAAATCCCATCCACTATCGCCGGATTTCAGCCCGTGTTGAGTTTCAGCCACCCTTCGGTGGGCTTGTACCACTTCATACTGAAACGGGCACCTTCTTATTGGGCCCAAACTTTAAACCCAACACTTGGAGAAGGAAGCCATTGGATAAACAAAGGCTACCTGGCATGGGCAGCAGCGGGGTTAGCCGCTGGAACCACTACTTGATACGGGAGTTGTTATGGCTATTCACCTGGATTTCCTCTGCTCTACCGCTATTCCTCTCTTTCCACAGCTCCCAAAAAATTAAGCTAGGCAGGAGACCTCTAAGGACTGTGATACCATACTCCACCACAGCGACCTTCTAAACCCGGACCGAATCATCGCCAAGGAGGGGCAGATTAAAAATTTGCGCGAAATGTGCCCAAACCTGATCCGCCAGCTCGCCTGTCACAAACAGATGGCTTACCATTTCATAGTATGTTCTGTTCCCGCTGCAACAACAAATACACTTCGAGGCTAACTGAATGTCTTTAGCTTAAGTTCTATCTTCAACTGGCACAACTCCCCAGAAAAGCCTCCAAACGAACACAGAGATTTTTGGGGGTAACTTCGGATGCGAAACCCAGTGGGCCCAATCCTTCTTTAGGCTAACTTTTCAACACAAATTCCAGGCAGACCTGACACTGAAATTCCCAGAGGAGGTTAATGTCCAAACACTTCTTTCGCGGCCCTAGGTAGTGCAAAAACCTTCATAGGTGATGTGGTCCCACATTAAACTCGGTAGGAACCACTTGATTGGAGAGTTTGGACGAACACTCTTCCGCATCCAGCAATTCTCTCACCATCCCTGACTGCCACTCCTGCGGGACATTACCCACAGCCCACTCAGAAAGCTACCCTAGCCCGGACCAGTTAGCAGTTTAGAAGCCAATGTCACCATTGTCCAGCAGTCAGCGGCTATTGCTCTCTAAGATTGGGACCAGTGTTGAGTGCTTAAATGTGTATATTCTAACCCCATTTCATCACTAACTATGCATGGTTTTCAAGCTTAAAGACTATTCTAATGCGTGGTTTTGTGATTGTAGAAATGAGAGAAAGTTCACTTGATCGATATCTAAAAGATTACATTTAGGAGCCTGGGATGAAGACCCAAGGTGGGCCAAAGAAAGAAGAAAGCAAGAAGAGTAAAGAGAGAAGACAAAAAGAAGAAAAAATCAAGAAAATCAAGTCCGACCGGTCTAGACCGGTGGGCCAAGATGGCCACGACCGGTCTTGACCGGTCGGCCACACCTCTTTACCTCTCTGGACACCAAAAATAATAGCCCCCCCCTGCACGCTGGACACTCCACAGAAAGGCTAGACCGGTCTAGACTGGTCGGCCAGCCTAGTCCGACTAGTTGACCAGTGTATTGCAGCGGGAAATTAGCAGCTTCCTTTTAAAGCTCCGAGTTTTATGTGCAAGTGCATAAGTACTGCGCAAATCTGGAAGATTCTGAGGCGGTAGACCCTCTCCACTATAAAAGGGGACCTAAGGGTCGTAGCTAAGGTATTCTAGAAGAGATCTACGAAGGTGGGACGCAGAGAAGGACGGAATCGGAGTTCCACAACTCCCTCTAGTTTGTTGCTTTCTATTTCATGTTTTTAGTTGTTTTCATGTTTCCTTGGATCATGAACGGCTAAACCTCTTAGCTAGGGCTAAGAGGTGAAGCTTGTAGTGAATCTAAGATGCTTTAATTCATTTGTTTTGGTTTCAAGTTGGATTTATTGAAGAACAATGGTTTTTAGAAGTTTGAATAAAGTTCTAAGTAGTTTTTTCTTAATCTTATGATGGCTCATGGATGTTTGGAAGAATTGATTTAGTTCTTAATTGTTTTGCACAGTTCTATACCTATACACTCCGAGGAATCGGATTCAATACGCTCTAGATTTGGATTGTCATGTGGGAACTTTAAATCGAAGCTCTACCTTTTTGTTCTAAATTCTGAATTATGTGTTGATTGTGTATGTGATTTGAATGAAGTTCAAATCATGATCTAATTATGCTTTGTGACAGAGTTTGATGATGATTATGATTGTGATCTTAATCTATTGGAACTAGGATTGACCTATGCAATTGAGCGTGTTCAAGTCTTAACTTGAATTAAGGGAATCATGTATATAAATCACACGTATGACAGATTGTATGTTACAACCGCTCTATCATCCGGCTAGATATGATTTGATTTCGATTCTAGTTGTGTAATTGGGAAACCTAGCGAATTATGCATCAAGGATTGTTACAAGTGGATCCTTGAACCCCTAGTGCTCTTTTATATTGATTACATTCACTTTTAGTTTAAGAATTCTATGTACATTCAATTCTAGAAATCTGTTCGGTTAACTCTCAATTAGAGAATATTAGAAGTAATTTTGTGAATTCCTAACAAGTCCCTGAGAACGATCTCGGTCTCTACCGAATTATTACTACATCGCAACCCTACACTTGGGGAAGCAAACAACCAGCTTGCACAATCTTTTCCAAATAGGGGAGGCAATAGTTGTTTGACTGGAATTTGGACAAGGATATGCTCTTGCAAGCTGAACTTCGCTTTCATGAAATCTGCTCAGTTGTTCTTCTCCTCAGAAAAGAACAGCGACCAGGCCATTCTCATGCGAAGGCTCTTCATGATGTCTTTCATACGCTTAAACCCAATCCCACCTTCTAATTTGGGAATTGAAATCATGTCCCTAGATTTCTAGTAATATTTCTTTCTCCCATCTGTCCAGCCCTAGAAAAAATTGGCAAACAATCTTTCCATCTCCTCCAGCACCTGCAACGGAACCTTTGTTGCCTCCATTGTGTGGATTGAAATAGTCCCTTGTACATGGCTTATGAGGACTCCCTGGCCTGCTTGTGTCAGACATCTTCCTTGTCACCCCGCAATTCGATTCTGAATCTTTTGGATGAGAGGCTTGAAGTAGATTATTTTGGATTTACCTTTGAATATGGGAATGCCCAGGTAAGTGAAATGCATTGCGAACCGAGAAAACCCCACTGCCCTTTCAATCTCACAAGCTCTTGATGGCTGAATATTATTTGGAACCATACAACAACTCTTCAATCTATTAATCCTTTGTCTTAATACTGCTTCATACTTCTTCAAGAAATTGGTCACCACTCCTAGGGAGTTCTCGCTCCTATTCATGAAAAGAATGGTATCATCCGCAAAAAGCATGTGCGATACCAGTGGATAGCCATGTTTCACCTTAAACGGTGTACAAAATCCTCTCTCTCCTAATCTCCTGAATCCCCTGCTGAGAGCTTCAGCCACAATAATGAAAAGGCTGGGGGAGATGGGGTCACCTTGTCGAAGCCCTCAGGATGATCTAAAAAAAAGCAGGATTCTCCATTAACTAGGACTGAGAACCAATTGTTCGCCCAACATTTTTCCACCAATAAAATCCAGTCATTGCTAAACCCAAACTTCGAAAGGACTGCATTAGGAAATCACAATCCACTTTATCATATGCCTTTTTCATGTCAAGCTTCAACATAATGTTGCTTTCATGAACATTTTTGTCTATTTCCCTAAACAACTACTGCATAATAGCAATATTCTTCGCAATTTGCCTCCCTTGACCGAACACTCCCTGCTCAACAGAAATTATGTTGGGGAGAGTGATATTTAGTTTGTTTGCTATAATTTTGGAGAAGATTTTATATAAGTAGTTACATAAGCTAATAGGCCTGAAATCTGAAGGAAAAGAACATGATGGAGCTGGGCAAGGCTGCTCTCCCAGCTGCAAATGGAGAATGTCACTTTGGAGGAGAAGCTCCAAAGTGAAGGGGATCGGACAGTCGAGGCCTTCAAGGAGTTTGAGGCTTATGATGAAGATCGGCTCTTAGTGTATACCACTGCTAGGAACTGGGCTCAAAAGGTGATGCAGAGGCTACATCTCGGCCTTGACCTCCCAGGCTATGAGAGCACAGAGATGAAAATTGGCGAAGAGGAGAGAGCTGCCAGGGAGGAAGAGACAACAGTGATGACTAAGGCCCTTGATGTTGGGAAAGAGGTTACCATCTGTTGGGGTCCCAAAATGTTAAGATCCTTAGAATGGTTAAGTAGCCACACAACTCCAAAAGAATCCCACAAAACGTCTCCCGGTGCACGCAAAACGGAGATTTACAAAATTTTCCTTAGCCAATTTCGATTAAAATCTCCGGCGGGCCCCGCAAATCACCGTGATCGGAATCGTCCGAAATCAAACCCATAACTTCGTTACGATTTATGATAAACAATGCATGTACTTTCATCATCAAGCGGGCCCCACAAACTCATCGAAATTCAAAACCCAAATGGTGGAGTTCAAAAGTCCGTCAACGCATCCATAAATTTAGACTCCCACGCATCCATAAATTCAGACTCCCACGCATCCATAAATTCGGGTACCCACGCACCCGAAAAATCAACAAAATCAGGAAACTAGTTTTTGGGTGCATGGAGTCCCACGCACCCATAAATTCAGGTGCCCACGCACCCAAAAATTCGTCAAAGATCAGAAAGTGATTTAAAGGGTGCATTGCTTCCCACGGACCCAAAAAATGGGTCCACGCACCCATAAATTCAGCATATTTCAGGAGTATCATTTCAGGGTGCAGGAGGTCCCATGCACCCATAAAATCAAGGTCCCATGCACCCATAAATTCAGCAAATTTCAAGATGCCTTTTGGGGTGCGTTGGAGGTATTTTAAGGGTGTGTGGCACGTGACAGCCCCTCATTGGCTGAGTTTCGATATTTTCGGGTATAAATATCCCATCCGACTATTCATTTCTACGTTCTGAAAGAGAGAGAGAGAGAGCTACTATCCTCTGGGTATTCGAGATTCCCATCGGAAAACCCTCACTGGAATACTTTTCCGATCCCCGAAAACCCTTCCCGATCGCCGGAATACCTTTCCGATCGCCGACATCTTCCACCGAAAGATCACTCCGACCAAGACTACCGCAGGTTCGAATTATGAAAAATCACAAGTATGGGCACCACCCAAAAATCCGGTCCCACGCACCTAAAAATCGTCCCACGTGTCCATAAATTCGAAGTAATTCGGACAAGTGGATTGGTGTCCCACGCACTCGAAAAATGGTCCACGCGCCTATAAATTTGCATCCCACGCGCCCATTAATTTGACATGAATCGGACAAGTGCATCGGACTCCCACGCACCCGAAAATGGTCCACGCACCCATAAATTCAGGTCCCACGCGTCCATGAATTCGATGAAATTCAGATTTGCATATTTGGTCCCACGCACCCGAAAAATGCCCCACACATCCATAAATTCAACAAAAATTAGGCACTTAATTTAAAGGTGCGTTGGATCCCACGCACCCATAAATCAAGTCCCACGCACCCAAAAAATCAGCGAATTACAGAAAACGTTTGCCAATGTACCGAACTCAATTTAAAGTGTTTTCAAGTTTCGTTTGAGCCTATCTTGGGTATTTCGAGTGTTCCGGACACAATGAAATGGTCAAACAGACATTTCGAGATCTCTAAAATGAACAGAATTGCATGCCTTCAAGGTTTGACCCGATTCAACGCGATGAATGAATTGACTCCTCGGAAAGAAGTTGTCAGCATCCAGAACTATGCAAATATGTCATCATTTTTATCTACTGTAAAGATATGATCTGATTTGGGTCAAAAGTTAGACAAACGGGACTATGGTTGTCACGATAAACCATATCAAAGAGTTTCAATTCACTACAAAGTAATTGTTATGAACTACCACAACACAACAGTTGATGCCCTACCCATTCGAACGACATTCGTCGGTTGGCTACTCAGGTATACACAGTTGTAGATCGGACTTCCCAAGGTCACCTATTCATACATGACAGGCGCGGGCCCAGAGTTGTCCTTCTCAGTCATAAACCCTGATAGTCTCAGCCCGGATCTCCGATCAAAACATGGGACATAGACATCTGACTAATACAAAAATGGTTCAGTCCATAACAAAACAAATACAAGTCTCTATGACCACAAATCTAAGACCATCGTCCCTGTTGACCAGTCTTCTTCCTTTTAATCAAGGGTCATCGATCATTCGATGTAATTAAGGGCTCGTGCCAGATCACGGCCTAGAATGTACAAGATCTCTGGATCTCTGGAATAAAATTTGCCTTGCGATATCTCTTCTTGTGTACTTTTGTGAATGCTTGTGATTATCTATGAATGTTTCTATTACTCAGAGCCCCGGAACAACAATACACAGAAAATGTCCTTGCTTTCATTTTCTAGTTCTAATAAACTGGCGACTCTGCTGGGGATTTCAGCCCAGAATCTTTGGTTAGCTCTGAGTATAGAAACACTCTAAGATTAACCATTTGCAAACATGAACGTGTATGTAAGATATTTATCGCGAGGTATAATGTTTCGGTGCCCTCGGGCTCCAAACTGGCGACTCTCAACGGGAACGTTCTTCCCTTTATCTTTAAGGCAATAGATGGTAAATTAAAAGGTTTTCAAACCCATGAACTTCCACAATTACACATATTTGTCTTCTTCTTGCTTATTCCTGTTAGTTTATGCACTGCGATCGATGGGTTCACGCTCCCGGCTGCATTTATGAACTGTTCTAATGATTTACTGACACCGCAGAATAAACAAGACACTAAAGCAGATAGAGGAAATGGCATGCTCAATGACGACTTCGTGCACCTTCCTTGCCACTGGAGGCTTTAGCTTCCCTCGCTTCACCGTAATTGCAACAGCCAGCCCAAGCTCAGAATGACAGTTGGTTAAGACCCGAAGGCAGAAGAAAGAACAGAAGAAAGCGGCCATCATAACTGCACACAAGAAGGCGAGCGTTGTAAAACCTCGCCCCATCATAAGAAAATAGTGAAAACCGAAGCAGGGGCAGAAGATCCCTATCAACAGCCAGGTCATGTCAGCCAAACTAGCAGTGTCTGTACTGACAGTCGAGCAGTTCCCGCTGTTGTCCAAGACCGCTCGCACCTCGCAGAAACCTACCTGGCCTGCCCATGTAAAGAAATCCAAGCCCATGACGACTCCTGAACCGAAACAAAGGATGGCTCGGAAAATCTCGTTAGCGTAAGTGGTAATGGTCTAAGTGGCTGAAGAAGAAGAAGAAGGACCTTATGAGGCAGAAGAATTACCTCCATTCCAAGATCAGATTGATAGATTGGTTGAGGCTAATCGCGAGACAAACGATCGAATGAGGGCTATTCAAGAGCCCTTAACCACTTTGATAGTGCAGAATGCCACCAGAAGTATCACGCCGCCCACCTGTCAGTCGGTGGAGGAGTCCCAAGGACCAGCAGAAGGTCCGGTTGAGACTAAACCTCCCGTCCAACTCAGGGTCGCACCAATAGAACGTGCGCCACTGTCCGCATCTCACGTATCACGAGAAGAGTTATCCCAGACGATAGCCCACATAATGCAGCAAGAAAAAGAGAAAGAGAGGAGAGGCAGCTATAAATATCGGGTCCCGTACCCACCAGAGGTAGAAGAGGTACCGTTCCTGACCAGTTTCAGATGCTCAGACTTTGAAAAGTTTGACGGCAGAGGATCGCCGGAAGAGCACATCACCCACTTCTTGACTACGTTAGGAAATTGGTCTACAGTTCCGTAGTATTGCATGCGGCTGTTCGGATCTACCCTAACAGGGAAAGCCTTTCAATGGTACATGTCATTACCAACCAGCTTTATAAGGACATGGGAACAAATGCAGGACACCTTCATCTCAAAATTCTTTGTAACAGAGAGGGAGATCTCATTAACAGACTTAGCATTGGTCAGGCAGAGAAATGGTGAACCAATCAAGAAGTTCATCGACCGATGGGGAACCACAGCGGCTCAATGTCATGAATTACCTAGTGAAGGCGAACAGACGAAGATGTGTCTAAGGGCTCTAGACCCAATTATCTCGTACGGATTTTCAGGCAACACCTTCAACTCCTTTTACGAGCTGACGACGAAAGCGTATCTGGTGGAAGAAGCAGCATCCCGGGTAAACTTTAGGCCCGAGAGATAGAAAAGAGAGATGGTAAGAGTAGTAGAGACCCATCAAGTCAACAAGAGCAGGGACCAGAAAGACCGGAAACATCCCGCTGTCGATCACAAGCTGGAGACAAAGGCAATGGTTGTTCAAGACAAGGGTAAAAGGCCCTATGCACCCAAACACGTATCGATAGCCAAGAGAGAAAGGGCGAATGACCCCTACACGTTCGATATGGCCGATCTAGTTCCGATCATGGAATAATTGATCGAGGAAGGCTTAATGTGTCTGCCAGAGCCCGTCCGTCCCCATGAAGTCGAACGAATAAGCGATCTCAAATATTGCAAATATCACCAATGTGTCAGCCACAAGACAGAAGATTACTTCTCCCTGAAAGGAAAGATATAGGGGTTAATCAACCAAGGGGTTATCAGCATGAAGGTACCTGAGACAGCAAGGGAGACAGCCAGGACAATTTCAGCAATCCCAATAGAAAATGACATCAACCGACCGACTTCCTTGAGCCGAAGGAACCATGGACTATAGTCAGTAGCAAGAAAAGACTCGAGAACAGACGAAGGCTCGTTAACCGAAAAAGGAACAGGGGAAGAGGAAAGAGAGAAACATTACGGGGGCAGATATGACCCACGACGAACATGGCACATTGCGGAATGGTGTCGTTCGTCGAACAAGCATCTTCCGAGGAAACCCCACAAGCAACCGAGGGGGAAGTTGACGCAGTAATCTTATGATCAGGAAAGCAAATGCCTGACCGTAACCCTCCAAGACCAGACAACTCGATGCAAGAAGATGTTATCCCTGACAGGCCGCAAGAGAGACCCCGCATACAAAAACTGAAAGAAAAGGTCGGTGAGGCCACGACTAGTCAGCCAAGCCCGAGACCAGTGCCGTATGACGTTGTGTCACACTTACGGAAGTATATACGATGCTTTATATCTCTCGAAAGTGTAAAGAGAAATGTTAGTCAATGCCTTACTTGACAGTGAAGTCAGAGAGGTCATGATGATAGAGATAGAAGAAGAAATGAATAATACAGACAAATTTTAGGAGGGGTATATGTCGGTGTCACAATTCATGCATGCCAACCATCCTTCATGAATCACTTTCTCAAAAGAAAACCGCACGATCAAATTAATAGACCACAATCGTCCGTTGATGATCACAGGAACAATCAGGGACACGGAGGTTAAAAGGTGCATGTTAGATGATGGGTCTGCCGTAAACATTATGTCATTGAAGACATTACAGAAGCTGGGTTATAAGCAATCAGCATTACGCCCAAGTCTCATGATGATTCAAAGGTTCAATCAAGACAATCAACATACACTCGGATCAATCACGGTGATGTTGGAGATTGAAGAATTGACAACGAAAGTAACGTGTCAGGTGATCGATGCAGTGACAACGTACAACCTCCTCTTAGGGAGGCCCTGGCTCCATCAGAATCGCATAATCCCTTCGACATATCATCAGTGCTTCAAATACAACAAAGACGGGGGTCCAATACAGGGTAGCGGCAAATCCGAAGCCATACACGATAGCTGAGTCATTTTTGGCCGATGCGAAATATTACAACCTATCCAATAGTGGTAAGGCCAGCATAAATCCTGATGTAATGAAGAAAGGGCAAGGGGCGAAACCTCAAGGTGAGAAGTTCGTGCAGAAGAACAAACCTCAGCCCATCACTCAAGGAAGATCCCAATATCAGCTGGAAAATCAACCTCAGCCGATCACGAAGAAGTTCTATGTGTTACCGCAACATCTACATCAGCCGAGGCAATCCATGTTAAAACTGATCTCAGATCATCACATGAGCGTTTCAAGTCCAGCTTCAATATGCCGATACCCAAGATAGGAAAAACCAAGACATTCCTGAAAGCTCCAAGCCAATTCATCATGCCGTCAAGAGATATCACCCAGAAAGATATCAAGTTTCACTCAGGCCCAAGTCAGCCAGTACCATCAGAGGAGAAAGAAGAGGGAAGAGAATCTGCCCAACCTCGACCGATATAAGAAAAGAGATATAGCAGAGCCAGCCGGAAGATCATGAGGAATAAGGGATTCTTCGACCGAGGTTCAGACACAAAGAAAAGATTGCTAGCTCCATTTGAAGAATATAAGCAAGTATACAAAAACGGAGAAGGCCTAGGAGCGAAGGCAAGCGTGAACATGGTGACCATTGGCCCGGTAAAAGAAATCCAGTTGTAGGATCCTTTCGACATTATCTAGCCAAGTACCACACCCATGCAACTAGAAGATGGTGGACAACCAATGATTGATGATCTCGAAGAGGTGAATTTGGGCACCCTCGAAGAACCCAGGAACACATATTTAAACAGAAATGTCCCGAAAAATGAAAGAGAGAGATACATAAAATTGTTGAAGGAGAATAAGGACATCTTCGCTTGGACATATTCAGAAATGCCGGGGCTTAGTCTGACAATTGCCATGGACAAGTTGAGTATCATGAAGGAAAAGAAGCCAGTGAAACAACTCAACGATAGTTTCAGCCTGACATTGTACCCAATATTGAAGAAGAAATTAAGAAATTGATTCAAGCTGGGTTCGTTCGAGAGGTGAAGTACCCTTGATGGATTTCAAACATCGTGCTAGTTAAGAAGAAGAGTGGACAAATTCGGCTTTACGTCGACTTTCGGAATCTTAATGAAGCCTGCCCTAAAAACGATTTCCTTTTGCTAATTCTAGAATTATTGATCGACAGCACAACATGACATGCAGTAATGTCCTTCATGGATGGACACTCGGGATACAATCAAATTCGCATGGCCCTGGAAGATGAAGAAGCTACGACCTTCCTCACAACTCTCGGCATCTACTATTACAGCGTAATGCCCTTCGGGTTGAAGAACGCAGGGGCAACATATCAGCTCGCGATGCACGTTATATTCCAAGATATGATGCACATACACGTTGAATGCTATGCAGATGATTTGGTTGTGAGGTCAGCCGATCATGAATAACATAGGGAACATCTGAGACGAGTATTCCAGCGATTGCACAAGAAGAGTCTCCGTATGAATCCGCTCAAATGCGCATTTGGGGTCGCATCTGGCAAATTCTTGGGCTTTGTTGTCAGACACAGGGGCATAAAGATTAACCCTGCCAAGATTAAGGCCATCAGAGAAATGCCACCACCGAAAAATCTAAAACAGTTGAAGAGTTTTCAAGGTCGCGTGGCATATCTAAGAAGATTCATTTCAAACTTGGCTGGTTGTTGCCAGCCGTTCTCCCGCCTTAACAAGAAAGACGTTAAGTTTGAATGGGATGACGCTTGTCAGAAAGCTTTCGATTCACTAAAAGAAATGCTTGGGAATTCTCTAGTCCTCACCGCCCCAATCAAAGGGAAGCCGTTGATTCTATACATCGCAGTAGGTGATAACTCACCAGGGGCACCCCTGGCACAAAAGAACGAAGAAGAGAAGGAAAATGCGCTACATTATTTGAGCCGCACGCTGGTGGGGGTCGAATTCAACTATTCAGCAATTGAGAAGATATGTCTCGCTCTCATTTTCGCTGCGAAGAAACTTAGGCATTACTGCCTCTCGCCACCAAATAACGTTGATATCCAAGGCAGACCCGATCAAATTCCTCATGAATCGGCCCATGCTATTCGGACGCCTAGCAAAGTACGCCCTTCTCCTCTCTGAATTCGACATCACATACGTCTCAGCCCGAGCTATTAAAGGACAGGCGATCGCTAATTTTCTCGCTGCGTATCTGGTCCCGAGCAGCAAGGAAATGGAATGTGATCTCCCAGATGATCAGGTTATGATGATTGGAGAACCACGACTCTGGCAAATGTACTTTGACGGAGCCTCCAGGTCGACAGGGGCAGGAGAAGGGGTTATATTTATCAGTCCGCAGGGAGATTTGCTACCCTACTCATTTACGATCGTGCCAGCTTGCACTAACAATGAAGTAAAATATCAAGCCCTCATCATCGGACTACAACTCGCCTTAGAAATGCGAATCAAGGCAATATAGATCTATGGTGACTCCAGGCTAGTCATCAGACAGTTGACGACAGAAATGAGGCCTGCAAACCCGAGTTGTCGCCTTTCTGCCACCAAGCCCAGTCACTGTTCGACCAGTTCCGTAACATCAACATTTCACATATACTGAGGCAGGAGAATGTCCAGGCCGATGCGCTGGCTAGTCTGGCCGCTGCTCTAGCTAATCCTAGGGGCAGTCCACTTCAAGTGACAATTGAAGAAAGAATGATTCTACCGATAGCCATATTGTGTGGCGGTGAATCAAGCGTGAATCCCATCTGACCAAAAAGCATGTAAGGGAGCGTATCAAACGTCCCATTGCTCTTGCGTACCCCTATCTAGAGGGGGTGGCACGACCCTATCACTAAGGATTGTTAATGTCAAATTTTGTAATGAGATCCTCCGGCTTTTCTCCTCCGCTCCAACAGGGATTTCCACCACCAGACCTGAAGCAAGACAGCAAATAAGGGTGGCTGGGGACCAGCCGTTAGCCCTCCGACGATTAAGTTAGGCCACAGAAGAGAAGCCAAGCAAAACGGGATCAAGATTGAATGATGAGTACGTACCTCCTCTTCAATGGAGCCATCCCCTTATATAGATCTGAAACAATCCAATCTGTTACGTGAGATGTCGAAATCCCGTTGATGTCGCACACGATACTGAGAATCCGCTGATTTCGTGGGATAAGATCCTATCTTTTTAGTCAGATCCAACCCAATGATTTATTCCAACAATCACGCCCCTAGATGGTAATCCCTTGAAATCCGGCTGGTTCCGGCCGGAAGCCATAGTTGGAGTCATGGCCTCCGAAAAGGAAGGAGACGCCCGTAGCTGGGAGTCATGACCTCCGAAAAGGAAGGAGACGCCCGTAGTAAAGCTGCTCGCAGGTTAAAATGTGGTCGCGAGTCCAAATACATATTTTGGGTGTAATATCTTTCAACGACTTGTGAGAAGGTCTGCTCGCGAATCTAGTTTTCCGTATTTGACCATCCATGACTCCAGACCAGATGATCTCGAGAGTCGAATGGGCGTCCCGCACTTGTCCAATATTCGACTCTCGATCAGATGATCTCGAGAGTCGAATGGGCGTCCCGCACTTGTCCAATATTCGACTCTCGATCAGATGATCTCGAGAGTCGAATGGGCGTCCCGCACTTGTCCAATATTCGACTCTCGATCAGATGATCTCGAGAGTCGAATGGACATTTCCACGTGAAATCTTATCTCCACCATTTTGCCTATAACAGATGCCCCCGAAGTCCTTGCCGCCAAGAATCCTTAAGGAAAGGACTTACTTGATGTCATGCGCGGCTGCCTCTTGCTTTCACCGAGACACCGTACATGATTAGGCTGGAATTAATGAGCGCCAGCCTTTCCACAGTCAGGAAATGAAGAGGCGCTCGCCACGTGTCCGAGTATTTAATGGGCGTGCCTGCTTGAGTGCTGTGCCGAACGAATGATCGCCACGTGCTACCATATACGGCGGAATGATTGCCTATAAATATACGGAGTCCACCATATCTTCTGATTTTCACAGAAATTTCAGAATCCTCCTTTGCTTTTTCCATCATCTTCCTCCGGAGCTCCTTGGTGTCTTCCTCGATCCCCTTTGGTGCTCTTTCTTTCCTTTTCCATTATTCTATTTCTTCTTCCTTTTTTTTCTTTTTTGAATATCCCATGGCTTCTGAGGAGAGTACCGTTCCTTTAGGAGATGCTACCCCGGAATCCTCTGCTTCTAGTAACGCAAGGGTTCCGGCAGGTCAGTATACAGCGGCCGGATATCCATCCATTCTATCGGAGAACCGGCTGCTGGAGTTACGGGAGAGATTTTCGATCCCTGACTCAGTCGATCTCCGGTTACCCAGAGACGGAGAGACGCCAGACTCCCCTCCCCCAGGGTGTGTGGCCTTCTATGAGTATCAACTCATTCTGGGGGTTCGCCTTCCCCTCCATCCCTTCATCCGGGATGTACTTCGGTGTTATAAAATTGCCCCCGGGCAACTTATTGTGAATGGATGGAGGGTGGTCCTAAGCTCATTCATCCTTTGGGCTCAGGCCGGGAACGGGGAGCTTACAGCTGATGAGTTCCTCCGCATGTTCCGCTTGAAGAAGGCACCCTCCAGCGAAGGCTGGTACTATCTATGTTATTGGCACCGGGATAACTTTGTGCTGGGGAAGCCCACATCGAATTATCCCGGCTGGAGGAAGCGTTGGTTTTACGCATCTGGAAATTGGGAATTTGCTTCTTCCAGGGGCCCAAGAGTAAATCGTTTTTTCTGTGAAGGTAGGCAGTCCCGCATTGTGATCCGTTTCTTCAATAAAAGGTTTTTAAGGTTTCTCCATCTGACCCCTGTTTGTGCTCGCAGGTATCCCGGCCTTGAGAAAACCGAACTTGAAAGGGGGGATCAACGAAAAAATCGTAAAGGTGTACAAGGTGCCTATTGGTGATAGGCACGTCGAGACTTGCTTGTCTCCACCTCGCCTTGCAGCAGCGGGCTTAATACCTGTAAGAGAAGTCGAGATGACGCAAGTTGGAGAAAAAAGAGGTTTGCTGCCCCGGCTGAAGGGCACGAGCTCTAAGAGGCAGAAGAAAACATCTGCTGGTCCATCTCACCCATCCACCGAGAAGGGTAGCGATCAGCCTGCTCCTCTCGCGAGCAAGGTGGGGGGGGGGGGGCTCCAGCAGGGCCCGCTAATCCTTTACTGGCGGTCGCGCCCGGGCCGCCAGTAATCAATATCGCTGACAACTCCCCGGACGGGGTAGGGTCCAGCTGTCCCCCAGCTGAGGAGGCTCGTGAGCGCACGGAGCCTCGAGAGATGGCTCCTGCCCGCGAGCTGGTACCTGCTACCGAGCAGGGACCTGCTCGCGAGGCGACGGCTCCTCCTCGCGAGCCGTCTGGGCTGATCGTTGCCCAACCTTCCGGTGGCGGAACGTATTCTGTTCCTCGCCATCTCCACCCCATCTGTAAATTCTTATTCGAGAATGTCCCACCTCAATCCTTTGGCTCTCTTCCCGAGCCAGGCCCCGAGAGCCTCTTCCTTGAGGCAGGGATGAGGATGGCTCAGGTAGAACCTCCTAACCCAAAAACTTTATTATTTTGGTGTTTTAAGTATTTCTTCTCATCCATCTTCTTGTTTGCAGGGACTAGACCTCATCTTGCGGACGAAGCGAGACATCGTCGCCGCTCGCCGCGTAATAGACGAGGCAGATGAAAAAAGGATTGCTTTGGAGAAGGCGGTCCTGGGGCGAGATCAACTCCTCAAATCCCGTGAGGCTGTGATTTCCAAGAAAGATGAGGAGATAAAAATCCTCATAGAGAAAGTCCAGGTGTTGACCGAAAGGTACCAAACTCTGGATAATAAGTTCGCGAAACTCGCCGACTTGAAGGAGAAGGCGGAGAGAGAGAAGGAGATCTTTCGCCAAGACAAGATCTCCCTGGAGGAGCGACTTGCGGAGGCTAGGTCGCAGCTCAAGGAGGCCTACGACAACCTAACCAAGGAGCGCAACGCTCTCGCGCAGCTTAAGGACGACTCGATCCACTGGGACGAGGAGAGAGTCGCCCTTGCGAAAATGCTCTCGGAAGAAGGGCCTCGGGCAATCTCCGAGTTCCGTTCTTCGCAGCAATATGACGACGAAAGGTACGAGTCGTATGATGCTGGTCGCGACTTTGCGCTAAGAGTAGTGCAACGAATGATCCCATACTTTGATATGGGGGAGTTCGGTCGAGTCGCGACCACCATTGCTGCCGAAGAGCAGGCTGCTGCTGAGAACGAGGTGACTGAAGCCACTCAGGTTGACGGAGCTCCAGAAATGGGCCCTGAAATTGAGAGCGCAGCTCCTCCAAGGGATTGATTTTCTTTGTTTTCCTCTCTTGTATTCGTGAATGGATATTGTAAACATTTATCATTAATGAAAGAAAAGAAAAAATATTTTTGAAAGTATTGTCCTCGTTGCCTTTTCCTCTTCACGCAATGAATGCCTTCTCGTTTTTGCTTACTTTCTTTTCCCTGTACTGAATGCCTTGTTGCAACGAGAATGTGCCTAATCTGGGGGTTCGTTGCGGCCAAACGATTGAGACCCCCAAGTTGACTTCATATCGAGTCATCAGTGAATGCGAACCCTTAATCCGAGCACGAGTTACACTGCTCGCAATTTAGGGTGTATGACGAACTGTGGTGCTCGCGATTAAGGTGTATGGCTGATTCGGGCTCGAGCTACGGTGCTCGCATTCCGGAGTGTGATCCTTCCTTACACCAGTCGTGAGCAACTAACTCATGAAAATGAATTAGACTCAATCCGGGGGTCGTACGACCATGTCCGCGTTGAGATAGACTGATCTATCGATTGAGATTTTAGTTCTACCAAGGGCAGAAGGTTGGTCAAGAGATGGTATTCATTCTCTTCGAGGCTGTTCAGGTCCATGTAAATGGAAAAGCAACCAACTAGTAATGATTTCAGTCCTACCAAAGGTAGGTAATTGGCCAAGAGGATGTGTAAGCACTCTCTTCAGGGCTATTCAGGTCCATATAAATGGAGTAGCGGCCAAAAGATATCTTTTACTTTATTCATAAAATGCTATAATAAACTACATCGAATCTAAGGGTAGTATCGTAGCAAATGCTCCACGTGCCAAGGGCGACGTACAGGCTTCCCGTGCATGTCTTCAAGATAATAAGTACCGGGTCGCACAACCCTAATAACCCGATACGGGCCTTCCCAATTCGGATCCAATGAACGAACAGGAACTCCAAGATTTCGCCTTAGAACCAAATCTCCGAACTGGAAGGATCTAGGTCGAACCTTTGCATTTCGATAACGAGCAATACGTTGTTGATATGCTGCCACTCGTACTTGGGAAGCATTTCTTCGCTCTTCCAAGAGATCGAGATGAAGTCGGATATTTTCCTGATTGCTCGCAGGATCATACTGTTCGATTCGATATGAGGGCACTTGAATTTCCACTGGTACCACTGCGTCAACACCAAATGCTAAGGAGAAAGGGGTTTCACCTGTCGATGCACAAGCTGTGGTTCTATAGGCCCATAACACTTCTGGAAGTAGTTCTGGCCACACCCCTTTACATTCACTTAGCTTGGTCTTTAAATGATGCTTTATAATTTTATTCACTGCCTCGACCTGCCCATTCGCCTGTGGATGATATGGAGAAGTGCGGAGATTACGTATTTTCCATTTGTCGCAAAATTCATCAAAGGCTGCGTTGTCGAACTGCGTTCCGTTATCGGTAATTATAGTATGAGGAAGTCCGAAGCGACATATAATATTTCTCCACATAAACTTAGTAGTTTGTTTTTCAGTAATTTTGGCTAATGGTTCTGCCTCGGCCCATTTGGTGAAATAATCAACCGCCACGATCGCGAACCTATTCTGTCCCTTTCCCATAGGTAAGGGACCGATGATATCGATCCCCCACTGAGCAAAAGGCCAAGGGCTGTCGACTGGGGTCATCCGCTCAGACGGTACGCGAGGTATAGGTTGATATCGTTGACACTTGTCGCATTTTTTAGAAAATTCTATGGCATCTGCTTTCATAGTAGGCCAATAATATCCTTGCCTCATCGCTTTATATGCTAGAGATCGCCCCCTGGGATGATTACCACATGCCCCCTGGTGTACTTCATCTAGAACACGATGTGCTTCTTCTGGGTGAAGACACCTCAAATAAGGCAAGGAGAAGCTTTTTCGCAACAAGATTCCATCTTGTAAGGTGTACCTGGCAGCTCGAAGCTGAATTTGTCTTGCAGCTTTCTTGTTTTCTGGTAGGTATCCATCTCTGAGATAAAGGATGATAGGATCCATCCAGCATGGAGACGATTGTACCGAAATAACTTGTTCGGGAGTTACTTGGTCGATACTCAAGTGTTGACGGTGCTCGATGGGGATCGAATGTGATAGTTCTGATTCTGGTGCAGAGGCGAGTTTTGCCAAGGAATCGGCAAGTTGGTTCTGCTCGCGAGGGATATGGAATATTTTGTAAGTCTTCAGTTTGGCGAACAGGATGAGGACACGAGACTTGTATAAGGCCATTCTTTCTTCTTTGGTTTCGAATTCGCCAAGAACTTGGTTGACAATGAGCTGGGAGTCGCTATGAATTATCAAATTCTGGACTGCGAGGACAACGGCTAGCTCGAGGCCAACAATAAGGGCCTCATATTCTGCTTCATTATTGGAGACGCGTGATTCGAAACGCAGAGCGTATTGAAAATGCGACCCGTCTGGAGCCACTAAAATCAGGCCCGCTCCACTACCACTGGCCCGTGACGACCCGTCCACGAAGAGCGACCAAGGAGGTTGATCGCTGGTCATGACGCTATCTTCAGAAGAATATGTAAATTCGGCGATGAAGTCAGCCACGGCCTGGCCTTTGACTGCGGTCCTAGGACAGAATGAAATATCATGCTCGCTGATCTCGACCGCCCATTTAGTTAAGCGCCCGGAAGCCTCAGGCTTTTGAAGGACTTGACGTAGTGGATGATTTGTTGGTACTAAAATGGCATGGGCTTGAAAGTATGGTCGCAGTTTTCGAGCTGCCGTGATTAAGGATAGGGCCAGTTTCTCCAAATCAGAATACCTAGTTTCTGCATCAACCATTGCTCGACTGATATAATAAACGGGCCTTTGTACCCCGGAATCTTCTCTTATTAAAGCGGCACTAACGGCCGTGGAAGACACAGATAAATAAAGAATGAGTTGCTCATGCGCCACAGGCTTAGATAAAATGGGGGGAGCGCTCATATATCGCTTCAGTTGTTGAAAAGCTTCTTCACATTGAGGTGTCCACTTCCAATCAGACTTGGCCGTTGCACGAAGGAGTTTGAAAAAGGGCAGGCACTTGTCGGATGCTCGCGAGATGAACCTGTTCAATGATGCGATGCGACCAGCTAGACGCTGAACGTCCTTCAGAGTCACTGGGGATTTCATCTCTATCAATGCTTTAATCTTTTCGGGATTCGCCTCAATTCCGCGTTGGCCAACCATGAACCCAAGAAATTTCCCTGCAGTACTCCAAACGCACATTTTTCTGGATTTAATTTCATCTGATACTTCCTCATCAGATCAAAGGCTTCTCGAAGATCAGGAATGTGGTCATCTTCATCGATGCTTTTCACAAGCATATCGTCAACATAAACTTCCATGTTCCTACCGATTTGAGCAGCGAATATTTTGTTGACAAGGCGCTGATAAGTGGCCCCTGCATTTTTGAGACCAAACGGCATTACCTGATAGCAATATAGTCCTCGATCTGTGATGAAGGCAGTATGTTGGCCATCAGGTGGATGCATCATAATCTGGTTGTAACCAGAGTAAGCATCCATAAAACTGAGGAGGGCGTGTCCGGCTGTCGAGTAGACCAACTGGTCGATTCGTGGTGTCGGGAAGCTATCTTTGGGACATGCTTTGTTTAAGTCTGAATAATCGACGCACATCCTCCATTTGCCATTAGCTTTCCGGACGAGAACTACGTTGGCGACCCACTGTGGGTAGTCAACTTCTTTTATGAAATTTGCCGCGAGCAGCTTCTCAACTTCAGTTTTGATCGCCATTTGTCTTTCTGCAGTGAAGGCACGTCGACGCTGATGTACGGGTTTATGCTTTGGGTCAATGTTGAGACGATGTACGATGACATTAGGATCGATGCCCGGCATATCTTTATGAGACCAAGCAAACACGTCCTGATATTCAGTGAGGAAACGGATCAAATCTTCGCGGTGGATACTGTTTAAGGAGGAACCGATGTACACGATCTTAGACTGGTCGTCTTCGGTCAAGCGGATCGCCACTGTTTCCTCCCCTGGAGTTCCTGATTTCAGAGCACTTTCTCTTGGATCCAACGCGGTGGCGAGCACGTCGGATGAACCTTGAACTATTTCCATGACAGGCGTCGCTTGAGCCTTCTTTCGATCTTGGAGGGCTATCTGGTAACAGGATCGTGCCTCCTGCTGACTTCCTCGCACGACCCCTATGCCATTTGGGGTCGGAAATTTAACGCATAAATATGATGGGTGCAAGGCCGCTCCAACCTTAGTTAGTGACGGTCTCCCCAAGATGGCGTTATATGCTGATTTTCGATCTACGACGAGGAAGTTTACGAAGACGGTGGTCTTCGCTGGACTCTCCCCAAAGGTGACTGGGAGGTCGATACTTCCTTCAGGTGTCACCACTTCTCCTCCAAAGCCGACAAGAGGGGTCGATACTGGCTTGAGGAGGTTTCTGGCAAGTGCCATCTTGTCGAAAGCCTCCAAATACAGAATATCGGCCGAGCTACCTGTATCCACCATAATTCGATGAGTCAGATAATTTGATACCTTCAGTGTGACTACGATGGAATCTTCATGAGGGAAATGAATTCCCGCTGCATCTTCGAGGGTGAAAGAAATTGGGGGATGGTTAGCTTTTGAAGAGTTGGACGTTTGTTCCAGCCAATAGATCTGCTGGGGTTCTTTGGACGCCTTTCGGGCGTATGCCTTTCTTGAAGCTTGAGAGTCACCCCCGCAAGCTGGACCTCCGACGATAGTGCGAATTTCTCCTGTGGGCTCAGCATCCTCTTGGTCGGTTTGATGATGAGAGGGTTCCTTTTGGCGAGATGAGGTTTTCGCCCTTTCTGGTGACCTATTTTTACGAGAAACATAATCCTGGAGATGGCCTTTTCGAATGAGGGCTTCGATATGGTCTCGTAGAGAGATACAGTCCTGGGTCCTATGCCCGTGATCTTTGTGGAAGTAACAGAACTTACTCTTATCTCTCTTCTCGGGATCGGATTTAATCTTTGCAGGCCACTTCACATATGGCTTGTGTTTTATCTCCATTAGAACCTTTTCAGGAGACCGATTAAGAGGAGTGTAATTATGATATTTACCAGAGTAAGGCTTCCTGGGAGAACGATCGCGCTGATCGCGATGGTATTTTTTATCTGTAGAAGTTCCTTCTGGCTTGCGTTTCTTACTTTGTACTCCATGGCGTGTCAATGCGACTTCTTCTGCATTGATATATTTCTGAGCTTTGGCTTGGAATTCCGCCATAGTTTTCGGCGGGCTCTTATCTAAGGCAAACCTAAATTTCTCGCTCGTTATTCCAGCAATGAGGGCTGTGAGACCCTTTTCTTCAGTGTAACCCTCAGTTTGAACGGCTTCGGCAGTGAACCGTACTGTGAACTCTTTTATTGTCTCCCCATGTTGCTGTTTCAGATTCATCAGATGGGAGGCTGGCTTTTTAATGCGAATACTTCCCATGAATTGAGAAAGAAATATCTCCGATAATTGGGAAAAGGAACTGATGGAAAGAGGCTTTAACCCCCGAAACCACGTACGAGCCGCTTCCTTCAATGTAAGGGGAAAAGCCCTACACATGATTTCTGAACCATGTCCCTCCAACTCCATGAGGGACCTATAAGTTTCCAGATGTTCCAGAGGATCACCAATGCCTGTGTACGGAGCGATAACAGGCGTTCGATACTTTCTGGGCAACGGGGCTTCCATGACCTCGCTTGTGAAGGGAGATTCAGATTGATGTATTGCCGCCATGATAGCAGATGGCCGATTTGCCTGGTATCTCTGCTCCATGACATCAAAACGGTCTTGGATTCTTTTGAGATCTCCTTCCCATGGCAAGGTATAGCTAGACGTTTCGGCGGTGGAGCCTTGCGGTTGAGGTTGTCGAGATGAACTGGAATGTATAGAATGCGGAGACGGCACAGGGGGATGGCCTCCAAGTGGTGGGACCTATGGTTCATCCATAGAATGTCTGGAAGCAACTGGTATGGGTGGCGGTGGTAATCCTTCGGAGGGTTGCCTTTGCGGTTCAGGGAAGTGCTGATCAAGCCGATTTGACAGTGCCTGAACTCCGGCGTTTAGAGTTAGGAGAGTGTTCCCGAGGAATCGTAGGACATCATCCTGATTTCCAGAGGCCTCCAATAATGGATTTGTTGATGGCATATTTGGGGCTCCTTGAGGGATATCCGTCGGAATAGGTGGGAGGGCAGGTGCGGACTCCGTCTCACCGGGTGGAGGTGGTGCCTGCCTCGAAGTTGAAGGATGAACAGTCTTTTTAGGAGGCATCACCGAAGGATTTTGATCGGTGGTTAACACGATTGATTTTAATGATCAAGTCGTTCCCACAGACGGCGCCAAACTGTTAATGTCAAATTTTGTAATGAGATCCTCCGGCTTTTCTCCTCCGCTCCAACAGGGATTTCCACCACCAGACCTGAAGCAAGACAGCAAATAAGGGTGGCTGGGGACCAGCCGTTAGCCCTCCGACGATTAAGTTAGGCCACAGAAGAGAAGCCAAGCAAAACGGGATCAAGATTGAATGATGAGTACGTACCTCCTCTTCAATGGAGCCATCCCCTTATATAGATCTGAAACAATCCAATCTGTTACGTGAGATGTCGAAATCCCGTTGATGTCGCACACGATACTGAGAATCCGCTGATTTCGTGGGATAAGATCCTATCTTTTTAGTCAGATCCAACCCAATGATTTATTCCAACAATCACGCCCCTAGATGGTAATCCCTTGAAATCCGGCTGGTTCCGGCCGGAAGCCATAGTTGGAGTCATGGCCTCCGAAAAGGAAGGAGACGCCCGTAGCTGGGAGTCATGACCTCCGAAAAGGAAGGAGACGCCCGTAGCTGGGAGTCATGACCTCCGAAAAGGAAGGAGACGCCCGTAGTAAAGCTGCTCGCAGGTTAAAATGTGGTCGCGAGTCCAAATACATATTTTGGGTGTAATATCTTTCAACGACTTGTGAGAAGGTCTGCTCGCGAATCTAGTTTTCCGTATTTGACCATCCATGACTCCAGACCAGATGATCTCGAGAGTCGAATGGGCGTTCCGTACTTGTCCAATATTCGACTCTCGATCAGATGATCTCGAGAGTCGAATGGGCGTCCCGCACTTGTCCAATATTCGACTCTCGATCAGATGATCTCGAGAGTCGAATGGGCGTCCCGCACTTGTCCAATATTCGACTCTCGATCAGATGATCTCGAGAGTCGAATGGACATTTCCACGTGAAATCTTATCTCCACCATTTTGCCTATAACAAGGATCTTCTTCTGGATATCCTTGGATAGTGTCAGTATGCACTCGTAAAAGTTGAAGGTTTCTAGAGGCATGAACCATTGAGGGTTCTGATCAAACGGACGATTGACTTTCTTCGAGGCTGCCCGTTTACACTTCAATGGAGTCAGTGGTTGACCTAAAGGGCCAGCTTGCGAGGGATCGCTAGCCATTATAATCTGCAAAAAGCACACAGGAAATTCAGGCCCAGTCCAAAACGAAGAAAATACGTAAAAGGTACGCTCGAAACATTGATCAAATTAATCACTAGGATTGCATCTTCGACTTGACTATCTAAAAATCTTTTAAGTGTACAAGACCCTACACCTCACCACAATATGTAAGTACGAGACGAAGGTGTAAGGGGCTCGTACCCTTTGGAGGTCCTAGTACAGCAAGGATTATAAAATATGTTTCAAATTTTTTTTTTTTTTTAAATTCACAAGTCTTGGATTCGGGGTGCTTGAGGCTCCACGCACCCTAAAATGTTCAAAATCACCAAGCTGGATTTCTGGGTGCGTGATACTCCACGCACCCCATAATCATGGAGAGCTCAATTTCGGGGTGCGTGGTATCCCATGCACCCTGTTAAATCTTCAAGTCCTTTAAGTAGGTGCGTGTGATCCCACGCACCCCAAAATGACCAAGCCGTATGTTTCTTCACCAAGTCCAAATTCTTGGGTGCGTGGCCCTCCATGCACCCTTAAAAATTGCCAAAAAACCCAATTGTTGGGTGCGTGGGGGGTAAAACCAAACTGTGAGGGTGACGAAGGGTGCGTGTGATCCCACACATCCTTGAAAATTCAAAAAATGCGAAGTCCAATTTTCAGGGTGCGTGCCATCTCACGCACCCATAAATTCATATTACCTAGAATAAACGGGTGCGTGCATAATTAATGGGTGTGTTAGGGTGCGTGAATTTTTTGGGTGCGTTGGGGTGAATTTTTGGGTGCGTGGAAGGCACAGTGAAAAATCCAACGAAATGAGCAAATGACGAAAAAATGGCTATCTCCTCTATATATAGTCGGGACCCAAAAGGTCTGGTGCGTTACACTGAACGATCGTACGCCCATCGCAACGCACCGGAAGGGGCATTTGTTGGGGTCCCAAAATGTTAAGGTCCTTCGAATGGCTAAAATAGCACACAACTCCAAAAGAATCCCACAAAACGCCTCTTGGTGCACGCAAAATAGAGATTTACAAAAGTTCCCTTAGCCAATTTCGATTAAAATCTCCGGCGGGCCCCACGAATCACCATGATCGGAACCGTCCTAAATCGAGCCCATAACTTCGTTATGATTTATGATGAACAATGCATGTACTTTCATCATCGAGCGGGCCCCACAAACTCATCGAAATTCAAACCTAAATGGTGGAGTTCAAAAGTCCATCAACGCATCCATAAATTCGGACTCCCATGCATCCATAAATTCGGGTACCCACGCACCCGAAAAATCAGTAAAATCAGGAAACTAGTTTCTGGGTGCATGGAGTCCCACGCACCCATAAATTCAGGTGCCCACACACCCGAAAATTCGTCAAAGATCAGAAAGTGATTTAAAGGGTGCATTGCTTCCCACGCACCCAAAAAATGGGTCCACGCACCCATAAATTCAATATATTTCAGGAGTATCATTTCAGGGTGCAGGAGGTCCCACGCACCCGTAAAATCAGGGTCCCACGCACCCATAAATTCAGTAAATTTCAAGATGCCTTTTGGGGTGTGTTGGAGCTCTGCGCATCGATTTTGAGGTGCGTGGGAGGTATTTTAAGGGTGCGTGGCACGTGGCAGCCCCTCATTGGCCGAGTTCCGGTATTTTCGGGTATAAATACCACGTCTGACTATTCATTTCTACATTCTGAAAGAGAGAGAGAGAGAGAGAGAGAGAGAGAGAGAGAGAGAGAGAGAGAGCTACTATACTCTGGGTATTCGAGATTCTCGCCGGAAAACCCTCGCCGGAATACTTTTTCGATCGCCGACATCTTCCATCGGAAGATTACTCTGACCAAGACTACCGCAGGTCCGATTTCTGAAAAATCACAAGTATGGGCACGCACCCAAAAATTCGGTCGCACGCACCCGAAAATCGTCCCACGTATCCATAAATTCGACACAATTCGGACAAGTGGATTGGTGTCCCATGCACCCGAAAAATGGTCCACGCACGTATAAATTCGCGTCCCATGCGCCCATTAATTTGACATGAATCGGACAAGTGCATCGGACTCCCACGCACCCGAAAATGGCCCACGCACCTATAAATTCAGGTCCCACATATCTATGAATTCGATGAAATCCAGATTTGAATATTCGGTCCCACGCACCCGAAAAATGCCCCACGCATCCATAAATTCAACAAAAATTAGGCGCATAATTTAAAGGTGCGTTAGAGCCCACGCACCCAAGAAATCAACGAATTAAAGAAAACGTTTGCGGGTGTACCAGACTCAATTTTAAGTGTTTTCAAGTTCTGTTTGAGCTTATCTTGGGTATTTCGAGTGTTCCGGACACAATAGAAGGATCAAAAGGACATTTAGGGATCTCTAAAATGAGTAGAAATGTGCGCCTTCAAGGTTTGACCCAATTCAATGCGATGAATGAATTGACTCCTTGGAAAGAAGTCGCTAGCATCCAGAACTATGCAAATATGTCATCATTTATATCTACTATAAAGATATGATCCAATTTGGGTCGAAAGCTAGACAAACGGGACTATGGTTATCACGATAAACCATATCAAAGAGTTTCAATTCACTACAAAGAAATTGTTATGACCTGCCACAACACAATGGTCAATGCCCTACCCATTCGAACGGCATTCGTCGGTTGTCTACTCAGGTATACATAGAAGTGGACAACGATCCGATCCGAGTCGAACATGGACCAGATCAGATTGTTCGGCTTCTTGAGTGGGTGTGTTCGAACAATGTTCGAACAAACATTAAAACAGGATGGCTTTGTTCGAACTCAATTTAGTATAGCCCAATCATGTTCGAACATGTTCGAACATATGGATTTTGAACAATTTTTACAAGTTCGAACAAGTTTGAACAATTTCACTTTTTTCGCTTGAAAATATTTTTTCTACTACTGAATAGTAAATACTGATTTTTTTGTTCTATGTGTCCCACCATGATGTATTTGTTTTATCCACTCCGTCCATCCATTTGTACAGCTTATTTTAAGGCATTAAATAAGAAATGAGGTAGATGCAAAACTCAAATGGACCACACCACAGGAAACAGTGTCCACCATTGAAACCTTCCTGAGCTCACAGTCACTTTTATTTGTCATCCACCCTTCTTCTCTCTCTCTCTCTCTCTCTCTCTCTCTCTCTCTCTCTCTATATATATATATATATATATATATATATATATATATATATATATATATATATATAATCGAGTCGAACGAACGAGTCGAGTCGAGTCAATCAATATTCGAGTCGAGTTCGAGTTCGAGTCGAGTCGAACAGGACTGTGTTTGAAATTGAATTGAATTTTTTTTCGAACATACCATGTGTGTTCGAACAAAGTTCGAACAATAAGACCTTCTGTTCGAACAGGGTTTTACCGAGTCGATCCGAGTCGAACCAAATGGTTAAACTCAGTTCGTGTCCAGCTCTAGGTATACACAGTTGTAGATCGGACTTCCTGAGGTCACCTATCCATATATGACAGGCGTGAGCCCAGAGTTGTCCTTCTCAGTCATAAACCCTGATAGTCTTAACCCGGATCTCCGGTCAAAACATGGGACATAGACATCTGACTAATACAAAGATGGTTCAGTCCATAACAAAACAAATATAGGTCTCTAGGACCACAAACTCTAAGACCATAGTCCTTGCTGACTAGTATTCTGCCTTTTAATCAAGGGTCATCGATCATTCGATGTAATTAAGGGCTCGTGCCAGATCATAGCCTGGAATGTACAAGATCTCAGGATCTCTGGAATAAAATTCACCTTGCGATATCTCTTCTTGTTTACTTTTGTGAATGCTTGTGATCGTCTATGAATATTTCTATTACTCAGAACCCCGGAGCAACAATACACAGAAAATTTCCTTACTTTCATTTTCTTATTCTAACACCATCGAGATTCTGGCCTCAGTTGCTGTCCGCTCCCTCTACCCCTATCATCAAAACCTCTAAGCCCGCCGTTGTTAAGGTTGTGCCAACTACTCAGACTTCAGGGCAGTTGTTATTGAGTAGTTATATATACATTGATGTTGAATGTATTGCCTTCAGGCATTTGAGACTTATTGAACAATTTATTTTTCTTCATTTTGCCTTGTTTTACATGTTCATCTGATAAACTGCTTTGCTAAGAATCTGAGCTTGGTGCTCAGTCCTTGATCATTAGGTGGCCATTTAGGCTTTATTCACTTTCCTGCTTAGCATGTAAGGGTTCAGTTCACAGTTAACAAACTTTAGTCAATGGTGGGCTTATTAAATTTTTTGAACATACTCATTCGTCGAGCTATTTGTCAGTCCGTTTGAGCAGACTGTGCTCAGTTAGAGACTGCCATAAGTGGCATCCCCCTCCCTTCGTGCAATTGATTTGCCAACTGAGTCTTTCGGGACTATGTCCTTTAAGGACAAAATGCTTGGCTGAGGAACGTCTTGCATTCCTTCTTGAGGCCTTTTATCCTCGAGGAATAAGGGTAGCCGATTAATGAATTCTAGAGTATACTTGAGGGAAATGGCAGAAACATCATTTATTTTCATCTAGCATAAAGTGCCTTATTACATCTTGGTTGTCTAGCAGCTTATCGAACTATTGATAGTACTTCTGCAGATTTGATGCACTCCAAGAGCGACAAAGGAATCTACCTTGCATGTTTTCGAGATAATAGGTCCCTGGTCGGACTTTCTTTGAGATCTTATACGGACCTTCCCAGTTTGGTCCAAAGGCTCGAGGCCTTAGCTCCCACGTGCTCGGGATGATTTTCCAGAGGACAAGGTCCCGGACCAGGAATGTTCTGACTCTTTTAACTTTGGAATTGTTAGTGTCGGGCCACTCTCTCCTGATAGGCTGCAACTCGTAGTTGCGCATTATTCATTGCTTCTTCCAGCATGTCGAGATGAAATCTCATGGATTCCTCATTTTGATCAGGTTTGAAATGCTAAAGGTGATATGAAGGCATCCCAATCTCCATAGGGAAGTGGCCTCAGCTCCGTGAGCAAGCATTACAAAAATGGGCAAAGGCTACGGATTATATTAGTAGCTATTCAATAACATTCGTAGCCTATGGCTACGACTTATGTCCGTAGCTCTTCTCTAAAACCACGGAAAAGCCATTCATTTCCAAAATAAATCAATTCGTCTAAGGCTACGGACTATATCCGTAGCTATGTTCTAAAAAAGAAAAAGAACTATACGCTAATGGTGTATCTAGCCGTTGCAAGTACATGCCCTAATAGATTAACCCATCTAAGCTAGTGTAAATAAACTTCATGGCTTACAAACCCTAATAGGCTATCATCTCAAGAATGAGTTCAAGTGTCACCTGTTAAATCCAAATCCATAAATCTTGTTCTCCAAATAACACTGAAAGATAATGTAGAAAACACAAATAATGCAACTACTCTCCTTTATCAAATAAAAAGGAAAAATAGAAAGAGAAGGAAACCACATCAGGCATCACAAATTAGAAAAACAAACAAACTGCACAATGTCCTTAAAATTTTCTATTAAAAAATATATATATAACAAAGATGTATTAAGAACAATGCAAAGTTACACACCTTACAATATCCTAAGGTTATCCCATATTGAGGTGCAATCCTCTGGAGTTTTCCAAAAGGACCTTTCTTTTCCTTACTTTTGACGAGTATACTTTTGAACCCACCATCGGACAGATCAAATGGAACCTGCATTCATTCAGTGACATGAAAGTCGAGCAACTATTGTAAATGTCTTTATTTAAGAAAAGTTTGTAACCCATTCGAATAAGAGAGCGAACAGAATAAGCCCATCTTAGGTATCACAAACTTATAATAAAAAAACCTATATAGTTTTGTATGCTAAAATTTAACCATCTATTCACTCCATTCATGTTTGCTCTTGATGATAGGATCAACCTAAATTTTGGGCCACCACATAGTGGACCCATTGATGAATGGCCTTAAGTTAGGACATACAACACTAGAATAGGGGAGTGGCATTTATTTATTCTTGATAGAGTATAATACAAGAGCCTAAGAATATTTACAGCATACTATAGACTTCAATTCATATAAGCAGGGCTCCTAGTTTAGTGATTTGAAGTGTTAATATAATGAGATCTGCTTAAGAGAGGTCACCTAACCAAAAAATATCTGCAAGAAAGAAAAAAAAACACTTAATTCATAGCCCACAAATAGATAACAATTACGAAAGAAAATATCACAATGGTAATAGAACAAAAGATTCGGTGGCTTGGATCTTCCAATCTATCAAGTTCTTTGATGCATAAGGTGTCCACATTGGGGCCCAGTACACCTTAAGTGAATAAAAAATCTCACTCATACAAGCTAAAAACCTGAGGATACCTTCGATCTTCTAGGTCAGGTATTGCAAAACATACTCATAGAAGAAACAATCTGCCAGGTAAAAACCTTACAATACTTCAACAACAAGAACCTCAACATGTTAGCAAGGCCTCCGAAAGCACACCAACCATCTAACCTGCATCAATCCAAATAGTTGTACTTGTAAAATTAATAGAAGCAAGAATTTTCACTCCCAAATTTCATAGGAATGGAATGGATGTCGGTCTAGAATAACCGAGTACACTAACAAAATCTAGTGGGGATAATGGCATAATTTAGAGAGAAGAAATTCCAAGGGGTCCGAAAGTGATGCATGCAAATGGATTACAAAATATATAGATGAATAGCAAAAGGGAATTATCTTGCCAACATTGGAGGAATACGTACAAGAAGCTTATTATATCAGTTTGTTTTCCTCGTCGCTGCCATCAAATACAATTTTGTCAGCAACAAATTTCAGATTCATTTTCAAAGGATGGCTATGCGGAGAAAAATGTCGACTTCATCCAACACAGAACAAATCATCAACTTCAACTAGGAAAGCAAGCGCTTTCTACTCAGCACTACATATATGCCAAAGGAGAAGAGAGATTAGGATGCTCCATCTAAATTGATTAAAATCACACTACCCCTGCACATGCATCTGAAATCACATCAAAGCTAAAAAAAAATTGAGCATATGAGTTTCCATCTTCACAACCATCACATGCATCTGAAATCATTCAAACACTTCAAAGAAAGATTCAAAACCAAAATGAAGATTGATAACCAAGAGGCCACATCACCTCTTCTTTGGTGTAAGTATTATCTATCATATAACAAAAATCCTCCACATGTGGAGGGCTGATATGACTACGTGAAAAAGCATTAAATTCGACGGCCCATAACCATCGTATTTTGGGAAATTCAACGGTTCGTGCAATAAAAAAATAGTTGTAATATTGTCAATCGAAATCTAAATTCGATGGCTCGTACCAATCCTCCAATATTAGACAGTCTGAGATAGTTGAACCAATTTCGAAGGTCCATACTCGTCAACTCATTTAGGAAGTCGTCCTCAGGGAAATCGACGATTAAAAGCAGTCGGAAAATAATTCAACGGTTAAAATCCGCTGTTTTGGGTGAAAATTATAGGAATTTTTTACTGCTAATAACTGTAAAAAATAATTCGACCATCCAAACCCGCCATTCTGGGTAAAGATTATAGGAATTTTCAACAGTTCTGTACAATCGAGAAATAAATACGACGGTCTGGAGCCGTCGAATTTTTGTTTGAACATAAAAAACACTATTTTGTGGGGGGTTGTGCCCCAATACATCTTGTAAACCTGTAAATTCGCAAATAATTTAGAAAACTACAACATTTACCAACACAATATACAAGTACAATCATCCACAACCACAATCCGCCACAACCACAACACATAATAAACACAATCCTCCACAACCACAATACTCCATAATCACATCACATAACCAATACAATACAACCACAATCCTCCACAACTACAAACCGCACACCCACAGTCCTCCACAACTACTTACAATCTACAACCACATCCTTCGAAAGTACTAAAGAGTTCCCTCATTTGCCCATTGCCTTGCAAACTCAAAGATGCTTCATGCAACAGTCCTTCATCGACTGCTGGGCAAAGCCAATACCTTCGATTTTTTTCAATACCACCCATTCTAAGTACCAACATTCCACAATCATAATCCTATAAACCTGTAATATACATCCTGTAAACCTAAAATATATAATTCATAAATAATTCACAAAATCACAAGATATAATACCAATACAATACAACCACAATCCTCCACAACCACAACCATAATACATAATACCAACACAATACCCACAATCCTTCAAAATACAAACATAATCATCCACAACCACCAAGTACCAACAATTCATAATACAAACACAATCCTCCATATATGTTGAACCTCCAATTTATACATGATATAGCCCATTACATCACATTATATGCATGGTTTGCATGTTTAAAAGGCACATCTAATACATGTTTTGTGATTGTAGGAATGAGAGCAACTTCGCCCAATTTGTGACCAAAAAGAGTATATTTAAGAGCCTTTGAATGAAGGCCCAAGGTGGACCAAAGAAGGAAGAAGAAAGAGGGAGAAAAGAGAAGAAAGAAAGGAACAAAGAAGAGGTCCGACAGGTCATGACTGGTCGGTTAAGGGAGCCAGACCGGTCGACCACCCTACTGCCCATTCTCTGAAAGTCGCTAGAGTAAGGACCAGTTTGGTCCGACCGGTCAAGACCGATCGGCCATCAGGTCAGAGACCTCCCTGTGCACGCTGGACTAATAATAGATAAGGTCCGACCGGTGGTGACCGGTCGGCCAGCCCAGTCCGACTGGTCGGCCATGCGTAATCAGCGATTTCTAAATCCAGTTTCAAGATTTTTTGCGCAGTGCGTAAGTGCTACACAATTTTGAAAGATTCCGACGCGGTAAAGCCTCCTCACTATAAAAGGACACCTAGGGTCTCTTCCTAGGGCATCATAGAAGCTGAGCAACTTCATGGGAAGTGAAGGAAGCCGTCGTGGAGCGTTTACAACCCTCCCAACTCCGGCTTTTTATGCTTTTTATGTCTTTTTCATTGAGTTCTAGTTATAGTATGATAATGCTCGTTTAGAATCTCTCGGGTAAGGCTAAGAGGTGAAGCTTGTAGCCAATTTTATGTTTAATTCAGTTTAATTCAAGTAGTTTCACTTCAAGGTTGAATTTTGAATGTTCTAATTCTTCTAAAGTTGATATTTTTAGAAGTTTTATGAGAGTTCATGTGCTCTGGACATGGATTCCTTGTAATTCTCTGAGATTATCATGTTTTTCTTGATTAGATTCGAATTATGGTAACCCTTGAGCATGCCATAGTCCATAGGCATGGCTGTTACTCCGAAGGCTATGATTTCAAATGCTATATGTGGTTGAATGGGACTAGAACTTGGAAGTTCAACTTAAGTGGGATTGAATGTGTTTAATGCATTATCTTCCAACTAGATGAGAGATAGAACTTCAAATTTAATTGTTTTTGATGCTTGGATTGATTGGATTGACATGTGATTGTTACAAGTGGATCCTTGAAAGCCTTAGTTCATTAATTACTGTTTTTCTTAAGATACTGTTTTAACACAATTCTCTCAATTGAATCTCTTAATTATTGCAATCCTAGTTGCTGGAATAGCTTAGAAGCTGTTTTCTAATTCCCTGTGGATCGACCTTGGTCTTACCGAGATTTATTACTAAATCGCAGCCTTGCGCTTGAGGCGAGCGAACAAGTTTTTGGCGCCGCTGCCGGGGAATTTAGATAACGGTTCTAAATTATTTTAGTGGCTGTAGAAGTAGAAGTAGATAGGCTTTTCTGATTTCCTAGAACTAACACATTGTTTTGCTTTGTAGGATTTTTTCTCTAGTTCAAGCGAATCGGGTAATATCCTTCTAACTTAGTACTTTTTGCAGATTTTCAATTTTTAGATTAATTTCAGATCTTAGGACTTAGGATTAGTTTAGTTCTTAGTTGAGTGGTTTATGTCCCGTTGGTCCAATCCGAAGGTGGTCTAGTTGGACCATTATCAGTCTATAGACGAGTCTGAAAATACCAAGAGCATTGTGATAGCTTGGGGAGTATGAATCAAACACCTTTAAGGAATCCTCCCCCCTACTCCAACTACAAATGCAAATCAAGGAGTAGGAGAGAATGAGGTACATAATGTTCCTCCAATGAGATCATTAAGGGACTACCTACAATCGGCCCGTGCAACTACACCCTTGTGCAGTGGTCTTACCACCAACCGGGGTGATTCAACTTATACCAAAGTTCCATGGGCTAGACTCTGAAAGTCCATATTTGCACTTAAAGGAATTTGAAGAAGTGGTGGCTACCTTACAATACACTAATATTTCGGAAGATGCCATTAAACTTAAACTTTTTTCCTTCCATTAAAAGAAAGAGCCAAGACTTGGCTTCACTCTCTTAGACCACACTCGATAGGGTCATGGAACGAGATGACCCGAGAATTCTTGAAAACGTTCTTCCCGGCTCATAAAACGAATACCCTTCAAAGAGCTATAATGAATTTTTCAGCTAAGGAGAGTGAATCATTCTTCCAATGTTGGGAAAGGTTTAAGGACCTCCTACTTGCTTGCCCACATCACTACTACGAAAGTTGGTGAATCATAAACTTCTTCAATGATGGATTAAGTTCCAATATGCGACAATTCATAGAGATGATGTGCAACAACGAGTTTATGAGCAAAAATCCAGATGAAGCTTGGAGTTATTTAGATATGTTGGCCGAGAATGCCCAATCATGGGATACCTTGGATAAATCTAATAACCCCAAGCCTACTCAAGAAAAAGAGAAAGGAGGGATTTATATCCTCAAGGAGGAAGATGATGTGAATGCAAGGTTAGCCAGCCTCACAAGGAAGATCGAGGTCATGAAACTTAGTAAGAGTGGAGTTTCAAAGTCCAATGAAGCTATTGAGACCACATGTGGGATTTGTTTCACCAATTTACGCGCTACACAAGAGTGTCCTACAATTCTTGCTTTTCAAGAGGTGTTACATGAACATGCAAATGCCACATATTGTTATCAACGACCTTTTAATGGACCGGTGGGTAATATGTACAATTCTACTTGGAAGAACCACCCAAATTTCAGTTGGAAGAATGCTCCCACGGGCAATCCTACCAACTCTCAAGGAGGGCCACCCATGCAAAATATGGCCCCACCTCAATTCTCAATGGAGGACACCTTAAAGGCATTTATGCAAGGGCAAATGCAAATCAATCAAACAAATCAACAAATGTTCCAAGAGCTTAAAGTCTCGGTTGATGAGATTAAGGGACGCTTGAATGCTAGGGAAGGGACCTTTCCGGCCCAACCTCAGCCCAATCCAAAGCAAGTACATGAAGTAAGCATTCCTAATCTCTCCAACCAACATATGGAGCAAGGCAAATCCGTCACGACTCTTAGAAGTGGTAAACAAATTGATAAAATAATTTCGGTGAAGGCCGACTGTTATAGGCAAAATGGTGGAGATAAGATTTCACGCGGAAATGCCCATTTCGCCCTCGAGATGATCTGATCAAGAGTCGCAGAACGGGTAAAAGTGGAGTGCGGGTTCAACTCTCGAGATCGTAAGCTCGGGAGTCGAAGAATGGATAAGTGCGGGACGTCCATTCGACTCTCGAGATCATCTGATCGAGAGTCGAATATTGGATAAGTGTGGGACGTCCATTCGACTCTCGAGCTCACCTAATCAGGAGTCATAGATTGAAAAATACGGAGCAGCTATTCGCAAGTCTCGAGTCTTCGTAACCGATAGTCAAATACGGCAAAGCTCGATCCGCGAGCAGACCTTCTCACAAGTCGTTGAAAGACGTTACACCTAAGTGTGTACTTGGACTCGCGACCACATTCTAACATGCGAGCAGCTTGTCCAATCCCTCTGCGACATCAAGCAGGACTACATCCAGTTCGGTGGTTTCCGTCTTGTCGGCGTCTCCTTCCTTTTCGGAAGCTATGACTCCAACTACGGCTTCCAGTTTATCATGACACATCAGCGCTATTACCACGCTTACTGGAAGCCCGTATAGGTCGGCTTTTGGGCTTATCTTCTCTAAATGGATCCGGATCTCAAGGGATTGCCATCAAGGGGCGTGATTGTTGAAATAAATCATTGGGTTGGATCTGACTCAAAAGATAGGATCTTATCCCACGAAATCAGCAAGATCTCAGTATCGTACGCGACATCAACGGGATTTCGACATCTTACGCACACAACATTCAATCTTGGTCCCGTTTTGCTTAGCTTCTCTTCTTACTGTGGCCTAACTTAAGCATCGGAGGGCTAACGGCTGGTCCCCAGCCACCCTTATTTGCTGTCTTGCTTCAGGTCTGGTGGTGGAAATCCTTGCTGGAGTGAAGGAGAAAAGCCGGAGGATCTCGTTACAAAATCTGACATTAACACCGACAAGCCTAATTATCCAGTAAATTCTGAGGATGAGGACGGATCTAACTTAGCCCCACAAGAAACGGAACACGTTTACAAGCCTGTAGCACCATTCCCTTTGAGATTGGTTGCTCCAAAATCTTTTCCAAACTCTCATGATATTTTAGAGATTTTTAGACAAGTCAAGATAAACATTCCATTGCTTGATGCCATCAAACAAATCCTCTCTTATGCCAAGTTTCTAAAGGACTTATGCACAACTAAACGCAAATATAATGTGCAGCAAAAGGCCTTCTTAAATGAGCAAGTGAGTGTCATTCTCACTCAAAAGACCCCCCCAAAATTCAAAGATCTCGGTAGTCCCACAATCTCATGTATCATTAGAGACTACCGGATTGAGCGTACATTGCTAGACTTGGGGGCAAGCGTAAACTTGATCCCGTACTCTGTATATGAGCAATTGGGTCTTAGTGAATTAAAACCCACTAAAACCACGTTGCAACTCGCTGATAGATCCATCTGTGTATCAAGAGGGATAGTTGAGGATGTTCTAGTCCAAGTTGACAAATTCTACTACCCGGTAGATTTTATCATCTTGAACACACAACCGATTATAGATGCTAGCACTCAAATACCGATAATTTTAGGCCGCCCGTTCATTGCTACATCAAACGCAATCATAAATTGCCGAAACGGGGTGATGCAATTATCCTTTAGGAACATGACATTAGAGGTGAATGTGTTTCACTTGGGCAAAAGGCATAGGGATGTTGATGACGACGAGCTCTTTGAGGTAAACATGCTCGAATCTTTTGAAGAAGAAGAGTTCCTCCAACTTGAACCACTAGAAAGCTTGGAGACATGCTTGCCACGTTTCGAGGATTCCAAAGACCCATTATTAGTGAAATTGTGCAAGCATTGAATATTAAGAAACCAGTAGTTGATACTAGTCAGTGGAGGCCCCATTTTGAAAGATTGCCACCAACCACATCAAGGCCTCTACCGTTTAACATCAAACCACCGAAGCTTGACCTTAAACCATTGTCATCCGAGCTTAAATATGTATACTTGGGTCAAGAAGAAACATCCCCGGTTGTCATTGCCTCTCACCTTAGGAAAGACCAAGAGCTCAAGTTGATTGAGCTACTCAAAGAACATAGGGGAGCCATAGGTTAGACAATAGCGGATCTCAAGGGGATAGACTCTTCGGTTTGTACTCACCATATACACCTTAAAGAAAATACGAAAACAACTAGAAAACCTCAACGAAGGCTAAATCCAAATATGATGGAGGTTGTCAAAGCCGAGGTGTTAAAGCTACTAGATGTGGGTATCATCTACCCCATCTCGGATAGCCAATGGGTGAGTCCTACCCAAGTTGTCCTTAAGAAATCCGGTATTACCATCATAGAAAATGCCAACAACGAGCTTATACCGACTAGAGTAACCACCGCTTGGCATATGTGCATTGATTATCGGAAGCTAAACACGGTCACTAAGAAGGACCACTTCCCTCTCCCATTCATCGATCAAATTTTGGAGAGGTTAGTGTGTCATTCCTATTATTGCTTCCTAGATGGCTATTCCGGTTACAATCAAATTGAGATAGCCCCAGAAGACCAAGAGAAGACCACTTTCACATGCCTGTTTGGCACCTTCGCATATCGAAGAATGCCATTCGAGCTATGTAATGCACCCGCCACATTCAAACGATGCATGTCGAGTATTTTCTCGGACATGGTGGGTGAATTTCTTAAGGTATTCATGGATGATTTTTCAGTTTTTGGTTGTACTTTTGATGAGTGCCTCAATCACTTGAAGTTGGTCTTGACAAGGTGTGAGGAGAAGAACCTCGTCTTAAACTGGAAAAAGTGTCATTTCATGGTATAGAGAGGAATAGTCCTTGGACATATCATCTCGTCTAATGGAATAGAGGTAGACCGAGAAAAAATTGAGGTAATTTCCAATCTACCACCACCCAAAAGCATACGCCATGTGTGGTCCATTCTTAGACACGCTAGTTTTTATAGAAGGTTTATAAAGGATTTTAGTCATATCTCAAGGCCCTTATGTAACCTTCTCCAAAAGGAGAACCAATTTGAGTGAAGTGCCGAATGTCAATTAGCTTTTTCAAAGCTAAAAGACATGTTGACAACCGCCCTTATCATGCAACCACCGAATTGGTCCACACCTTTTGAGTTGATTTACGATGCGAGCGATTATGCTATTGGGGCGGTGTTAGGCCAAAAGAAGGATAAGAAGCCCCGCGTTATCTACTATGCGAGTAGGACCTTGAATCCTGCCCAAGTCAATTACTCGACTACGGAGAAGGAGCCCCTAGCCGTCATCTTTGCCTTGGATAAATTCAAGCCTTACTTAATAGGATCCAAGGTCATTGTTTACACAGATCATGCAGTGCTGAAACACCTTCTTTCTAAGAAGGATGCCAAGCCCCATTTGCTTAGATGGATCCTACTCCTTCAAGAATTCGATTTGGAGATCAAGGACAATAAGGGAGTAGAAAATGCAGTGGCGGATCATCTATCTCACCTAGTCCTACCTAATTCCATTGACGAGTCCCCTATTGAGGACTCATTCCCTGATGAGCAACTCTTTGTTGCTATGCATCTGTTCGCTTCCCCAAGTGTAGGGTTGCGAAGTAGTAATAAACTCGGTAAGACCGAGGTCGATCCACAGGGAAGTAAGTAAATAATTCCAACTATCCTAATAACTAGAATCAAAGAGGTTTGTGAAATTGATTTTTTAACATAAAATAGAAAATCTAATAATGAAAAGATAACTAAAGCATCAAGGATCCACTTATAGCTCTTCTTAGATGCATAATTCGCTATGGTTTCTTACTTTCTCAACTAGAATCAATATTAAGATCTATCTAGTCGGATGATAGAGCTGTTAAACCAAACAATCTGTCATATGTAAGTTCTATGCATAGGATTCACTCAATGTAGGCTGAGCTGAGAATGCTCAATTGCATAGGTCATTCCCCTTTTCAAAAGGTCTTGTTCACAATCATAACCATCCTCAAGTCCTGTCACAAGACAAGGCTAGATCAGGATTTGAACTTGATTCAAATCACATGCACAGTCCATACATATTCCAGAAAAACAGAAAAATAGAACTTTGGTAGGAAGTTCCTTTATGAAGATCATAGTACTAGAGCGCACTCCGATTCCTTGGATCATACAGGTCTAGACCATCACAAACCAATTAAGCAATTAAGTAATTCTCCCAAACATCCATGAGTCATCATAAGACTAAGAAAAACTACTCAAAAACTTGTATAAACTTCAAACCATAGTTCATAAGCATGAATTACAACTTTAAAACCAATAAAACGAATTAAACAATCTAAGAAAACTATAAGGTTCACCTCTTAGCTCTAGCTAAGAGATTAGCTAATGAAAAGCATATTAAAAATAAAACTAGAACTAAGAAAAGGAAAAAAAAAACTAGCTGGAGGAGGCTAGGAAGCCTCCTATGACTTGAACTCCTTGCTCCCCACGTCCTTGGTTGCCCTGGAATAGAAAAGAGCACCCCCTTTTATAGTGCAGTAATAGTACAGCAACATAGCAGAATTTGTTTCGCTTGGTACGGCTTAACCAATGGTCGGATTGCCTTCAAAATTGATTTGTAACTTCCTTGTAATGTGATCTTCCTCATAGATGATTTAGATTTTCCAAGATTGTCCTCTGAATGGGCCCACCAATCACATCACTGACCGCCTCTCAAAATCACACACTTCGGGTACCTTCAGAACCAGTCATCTTGCTTCCAACGCTCCGGAGTGTACAGACGTCGGATTGATCCCAAATTTGGAACATTAGTAGAAAACTTCCTCCTCTACATGATAGACGGATTAGATTGTCCAAAACAATCCCAGAATATGGTCCGAAAATTAGAACAATTAGGGCTTTTATAAACTCTGCGCAGTTGGATCTTTCTGGATGGTCCATCTTTCTTCAACCGGTACGATCAAACCACACATCCTTTTGATCTGAAACTTTTGTGGTTATTCATATATGGAAACAGCGAAATCTGAAACTTTCTGGACAATTCGTATTGTTTTTGCCACCACGATCAATCCGTAGCTCCGATCGACACGAAACCACTTGGGTTAGTTCGGCGTCGAGCTCCTCTTCGACATGGATGTGTTGGATTTCCAAATATCATTAAGATGGCTTCAGAAAAGTGGTCCGAAAAGTCAGAAACGGGAATGGCCTGCTGTATGCAATCTGGAGTCTGAAACTTGCATGGCCGACCGGTCACGACCGGTCGGACAGGGCTGGCCGACCGGTCATGACCGGTCGGACAAGGCTGGCCTTGCTCCAGGGAGTGCATCCGACCGGTCATGACCGGTCGGGCCTTCTTGGCCGACCGGTCTTGACCGGTCGGACCCAGTTTTGCTTGTTTTTCTTCTTTCTTTTCTTCTCTCCTTCCTCTCTCTTTACTTTCTTCTTTCTTTGGTCCACCTTGGGCCTTCATCAAAGGCTCCAAATGGCCCCTTTTTGGTCTCTAATTGAGTGAAGTCCGCTCTCATCCCTACAATCACAAAACATGTATTTGATTAGTCTTTAAATCATGAAAATCTTGTATAATGAGTGATGAATTGGGGTTAGAATATGCACAATTAAGAGCTCAACACACCCCCCAACCAGCATTTTGCTAGTCCCGAGCAAAACATGCGTGAAGCAAGTTCAATTCTTCAAAAAACAACTCTCATTCAGAAACTATTCTTCTACACATCCCAAGACACACAAGTGTAAAAGTCAGAAAAATTAGGTGATAGAGGTTGAAACCTTAAACTCTGAAAACATAATAAGTGTTCATATGAAATCCCCGCTGATTGATTGATAAATAGAAGAACTTGAATAAATTCAACCTAGTGTGCATAGTGAATGTTCATCTCATGGTTTTCCAGGATTATCTTCTTCATAGATCAACTAAACTATGAATTTCAAGGTGCACAGAGCAACAACAAGCTTATGACAGGAATTTGTCTTACCGTCCTTCCGACGACTTTCACACTACATCCCATTTCCGGCTTTGGTTATGGGTAGACCATCCCCCGGTTGGTAGTAGGTAGCCCTAATCGGAATTTTCCACCATTTTTCCATCATGCCCAATTTCATCCTTCCTTTTCCTTTTTCGTTTACATTAGATAGGATTTTTAGAAATCCATATCTTTCGTTATTTTCCCATGGACAAGGATGGACAAAGTACCCCGGCTTGGTTTCCCAACACCTCAAATCTAAGTCTAGCCAATCCAAAAATCACATAATCCTTTCAAATCATAAAAATCGTGTAATGTGAACTAGGTGTAAAAGTGTTCAAATTTTCTATCAATCATATAGATAGGGGAATTCACATATAAAACCATTATATTAAGAGAAGTTTAAAGCTTACAACATCACTCACTTCGTATCTCCTCCTCTTATACTCATATCATCTTGAATGCATAGAAACAACGTTTTCTAAAAGAGTTTTGAATTTTAGAAAAATCGAAAAATTTCTACATAATTGTTCGAAATGTCACAAAAGCTATTAGAATCATCTAAGGAATCTCACCCCCCAACCAAAATCTTACATTGTCCTCAATGTAATAAGATATGCAATATGCATGACATGAGAGCAATGACATAAAACAAAGGAGAGTGAGAACGAGAATACCTGAGGTAGCAAGTTGATCAATTCTACCATCTTCCATTGTCTCAATGAGACTTATTCAATCCTAAATGCAGAAAGAAATCCTAACCTACCTACCTACCTTTGATTAGTCCGATCGACTACATGATCAAATTTGAGCAGGATCTTCATGAATTTCAATAGGTTTCTCATGAGGACCATCCAAAGTCCTGCTCGAATGTATACATGGGTGCGTTTCTTCATGAAGGTCCAATCATAGTGTTCACTACACGCATGTAAGGAGGAGATAAGAGTAGCAAAAAGATATCTCCTCAAGTTCTGAGTTGGGTTGTAATTGATTAAAAACGGGTCCTCTCAATCAGAATTTTCAATGGGTTGAAGAACCCATGATGGTGGAGAGACATTCATTAAGTATTTTTCAATTTGGGTTGTCTACTCCACAAATTTAGAATTACACGGTGTTTCCACAAATAATGGTAAAGAGTGTAAATCAGTGGAATGGTGTTCTTCAGGCACCAACACCATCTCTAACAAACTATCCAACTTCTTAAACATCTCATCATCCAGATCATAGGGGTGGGTCATGCATTCTTCTAGAAAATCGAGAGAGTGGGATAAAGGGTCCTCATTCTCCCTAAGTGATTAAGGAAATTCTGTTTCAAGGGTAAGGAATTCCTCCTCTATAGAGGGGAGGTCTTCCAAAGAAAAATTTTCAAATTCAGTGGTAAGCACATCATCTAGCATTGGTTGATCTTTTGAAATTTCAGATTGTGCCACCCCATCATCCAAAGAAACAGAATTTTCAACCCAAGGGAGTTCTTCCACAATAGAATCCGACATGTGTTGTTGGTGGAAAGACTCAAAAATATCGACTTCGGCCGTCTCTCTAGCAAGAATATCTTTCGGTGATTCAAAAACATTCGGCCCTTTGGAAGAACAAATCATGGACTCACAATCATCCTTCAAACCCTCATTGTAGGCAATCAAACTATCACTTTCAGATTTTATAGATTCCTCGGGTTCGTAAACCGTCTTTGAAATCTCTTCATCATTCAAATCGAAATAGCTAAAAGAGATAGTTGATTTACCATAATCGATGGTAATGGTGGGATCACTGAGATCAATATCCTCTAGAAGTTTAGTCATTAAATTTAGAGAAGGTTGGGTTTGGATAGCCTCATCCTCCTCATTGTTGGGGATTGATTCGGTGTTCCCAATGTTGGTTCAATATTTTGAGATGGCGAGAGATTTTGTATGCATTGCTCAGTTATTTCCATAAACTCTCGCAGTGTATCCTCAAGAGTTTGTGTCGGTTGAGGATCATGAGAAAGAAACTCTTGAGGATAATTGTTGGCATCCATGGTTGGCTCATCCTCCATTGGACTAGAGGTGTGAGGACTCTCTCGATGAAGACCATACGTGTTATATGACGAAGACTGATAAGATGGTTGATAGGCATAACCATACAAGTGATCACGCAATGTCTTTACCGGTTGGTCATTACTCCCCCGGTCCTTTTTCTTATTCCTACCTCCTGTTAAACTTGGTGGAATACTCTTGTTATTTTCAACCCAGTAATCATGTAGCGTCTTACGTTGGGGGGTAGTGGAGGTTGATTGACTCTCAGAATAATACTTATGCTTAAATTGGTTCCAATCATAAAGAGTTTTGATTTCATGGTCTGTCATCTCATCTTCCAAAAGGTATGCATAAGCACCACACTTCCAATCAGCCATAATGAGATTTTAAAGAGTTAGAACTACCCTAATCTAGAAAAAAGAACAAAAAGAAGGGAGATGGAGAGATGTTACCCAATAGAGCGAGATATATGTCAGCAACAATGTCCTACAAAATCCAACAAAAAATTGTTAGTAATCTAGAAAAAAAAATCAGAAAATCTTCTTCTATAAAAATTGAAAATCCTACCTAACTAAGACTACTCTATAGTTACTAGAACAATTAGAACCGTTTAACCTCTTCCCCGGCAGCGGCGCCATCCGACCAGTCATTACCGGTCGGGCCTTCTTGGCTGACCGGTCTTGACTGGTCGGACCCAGTTTTGCTTGTTTTTCTTCTTTCTTTTCTTCTCTCCTTCCTCTCTCTTTACTTTCTTTTTTCTTTGGTCCACCTTGGGCCTTCATCAAAGGCTCCAAATGGCCCCTTTTTGGTCTCTAATTGAGTGAAGTCCGCTCTCATCCCTACAATCACAAAACATGTATTTGATTAGTCTTTAAATCATGAAAATCTTGTATAATGAGTGATGAATTGGGGTTAGAATATGCACAATTAAGAGCTCAACAGCATCCACTATGGTACGCTGACATAGCCAATTATCTTTCCACAGGTGCGATGCCGATTCATTGGACTGCGCAGGATAAATTAAAATTTCTAAGGGAAGTACACAGAATTTTCTAGGATGAACCTTTACTGTTTAAATATTGCACAGATCAAATTATTAGGAGATGTGTCCCTGATGATGAACATAATTCCGTCATCTCCTTTTGCCATGATCAAGCATGTAGGGGTCATTTTTCCACCAAGAAAACCACTGCAAAAATTCTGTAGTGTGGTTTTTATTGGCCCACTCTATTTAAGGACACCCACGAGTTTTGCAAAGCATGCGAGCGTTGCCAAAAGTTAGGAAGATTATCCTGTCAAAATATGATGCCTCTTACCCCAATTCAACATCTTGAAGTTGGGGCATCGATTTCATAGGACCATTCCCCTCATCTTTTGGACATGTCTATATATTGCTTTCCATAGACTATGTGTCTAAATGGATAGAGGCTATTCCATGTAGAACCAATGATCATCGTATAGTTCTAAAGTTCCTTAAAGAAAACAGTTTCCAGATTTGGAACGCCTCGAGCCATCATTAGTGATGGTGGTTCTCACTTTTGCAATAGGCCTTTTGAAGCCTTAGTGAAGAAATATGACATTAGGCATAAAGTGAGTACCCCATACCACCCACAGACGAGTAGGCAAGCTAAAATTTCCAATCGGAAAATCAAACAGATTTTGAAAAAGACGGTGAGGCCAGATTGCAAAGATTGGTCACTGAGATTAGATGATGCGCTTTGGGCTCACCGTACCGCTTACAGGACCCCCATTGGAATGTCCCCCTATAGACTTGTCTATGGGAAAGCTTGTCACTTACCTGTGGAGATTGAACACAAAGCCTATTGGGCAATTCGGGCATTGAACATTAATGTTGACAAGGCTAGCTCGCTTCGCAAACTCCAAATGAATGAGCTTGACGAGATCCAGAACGATGCCTATGAGAACTCGAGAATTTACAAGAGTAGGATGAAGGCCTTTCATGATAAACACATCTTCAGGAAATCTTTCCATAAAGGTCAGAAAGTGCTCTTGTATAATTCTCGACTTCATCTTTTTTCGAGAAAATTGCGATCTCGATGGACCGGCCCATACATTGTTAAAGAATTTTTTCCTCATGGGGCTGTCGAGATAGAGAATACCACAAGTGGTAACTGTTTTAACGTTAATGGACAACGCCTTAAACCATTAGTTGAGAAATTTGATTCAGAGGACATGTCCATCACTCTAAATGATCCTGTCTATCAGGATGATTGATCTCCTAATCTAACGGAGGTATAGCATAGATTAGGTTTAGTTGTTTTTTCTATTTTAGTTTTACTATTTTAGTGGATTTAGTTGTCGGAGTTGCAGACTTCCATCATCGACTCTCTCAGGTACTATTGTTCTCACTCTCTAGTATTTTACCATTGCTCTCATGTTGATGCTCATTGCATATCTTTTACATTGAGGAAAATGCAAGATTTGGTTTGTAACGAGCCGAGATTTTCAACTCTCGTGTATAACACGACGGTCGAATTCCCAAGTAATTTATGGAATAACTAATTTTTCAAATAATAAAATATAGCATTCAAGCACAATGGCGGAAACAATTATCATCTTATTCTATCAAACTTACTACTGTCATCATCAATGTTTAAATAAGGGAACCAACCAATATCCATACTGATTAATTAAAATAGAAAACCATGTCTTCTCTTGAAGACTTATTACAATTCCATAAATGTATCAACTACTCAAAGAAATATTTAATAAATGATAACATCAATTAAGTTTATCTAACATCGTCATCCGCCATGTGATCGTACGAACCATCGAACTCTTTTCCTTGAAAATCGGGTTCATTACCTGGATCTTCACCTGCATCATCTAAATTGTGTTTGGGATAGCGTTAAACGCTATCATAGTGGGGAATATTTCCTCCAAGACAATCAAGAATAATAATAACGATACAGAGTAAACGCAAGCATGATATTATTATTTAATCAAATCAAAACAACCAACTAAAAATCTTTGTTAATGCGATGCATGGAATGCATGCTCTGGGTAAGGCACCCTGGCTAGAATCACAATCCATGAAGTGGGAGACTCCCTGTTACGACTTCATGCTAGCCACTAGTCACCAGAGGTTCTTGGGACGCACAAGCCCATAGTTTTGCCCTGACCACGTGAGAAACGGGACGCTCATAGCCCAAATCTACACGTGACAGTGTATGGGAGTAGTAGGACGCTCTAGCCTATTCTCAATTCCGTACACCCACATGGAACCAAGTGAATGCATGACTTTAGTTTCACCTTTATTTAAGTGTTTTCACATACAACCGATTTAAATAAAACTCAATGGTCACTATGGGGAGTCGCAAGCAACCCAGCATAGGCTGACAACACGAGATTAGTGTCCATAGCACCAACCCCGGCTCATGAGAATTTGTATACCATTAGTGTCCACTCGTTGTCCCGTTTTATGATTTCATTATGTCCCAAAAAGCTAATGTTGTACATCATGACCAAATTCATTAAAATACCCATGTAATGTAAATGGATCCAATCAAGCATCATATACATGTAAGGATCCATTTACAAACAAGCACTTCATTCTCTCAGTTAAGTCAAGAGATATTCTTCCATCATGGACACCTCTCATGGGTTCCATCTCTCTACATTGAATAATTTTACCAACTTAGGGACAAAGAGTATACAATAATGGGATGTCCATATGATGATCTTATACACATATTTCATATCACAATATGAAAACCAATGTTACTTGTAATACATGGACTAAGAAAATAAGGGCATAGATTTCATAAAAATAAATAACACAAGTACACATGCTTCTTAGTCAAAAATCTAAACAATGAATCACATCATTATATAATGATATTCATTACAAATCCTACATTAAACTTCATGTTATATGGATCAGCAATTCAAAGCAAAACAACTTCACATGCCACAAAAGAAACTTATGATAATCATAATATTATTAATGAAAGGCTTGAAGGAAAATCCTCACCTTAGGATGGACTTAGAAGAAGAGGGTTGTAGAAGATCCTAGCCGCTGGAAAAATATGAGAAAGAACTCTATTCTTCTTCTTCTTCTTCTCTCTCTCTCTCTCTCTCTCTCTCTCTCTCTAGGGCATGGAGGCTAGGGTTAGGAGAAGGATTTGGAGATGCGTAGTAGAAATATGGAGAGGGATGTGCACGTGAGGTCTTGTGTAACAACCTCTTGAGGTGGGTTTCTCAAATCTCAATATTCGGGTGATCTATGATCAATTCTAATCCGTTCATCTTATCAAGCTCGAAGAGTAGAGTCAGAATACGTAAATTTCTTGATGATCCACATTCTAGATTAGCCGATCCTTGAAAATGACCTAACGGGTGCTAAAATGGGCTAGATCTCAATTAACGGTCTACGCTTGATGATCAGGGCCCAAATTTTGAGAAAATATGTAGTCATGATAGGCAAACAATTGTACAAATTTTAGTGGTTGATTGATGGTGAGAAATGCCTAGATCTGAAATTTCAACTTTTGGCGAAAAAGGAAGGGGCTGGCTTTGTGATTCAACGGTGTACGATTATAGATCGGGGTCCAAACTTTGTATAAACTTGTAGTCATATGAGTATAATAAGTGGTCCAAATTTGAGAAGCGATTGATGGTGAGAAGTGAGTAAATTGAAAGGTTCATATTTAAAAAGAGTTGGTAACTCGTTAATTTTCAAAACGGGATAACTTTGCGCATAAGAAAGATGCTTATCAAGGTAGGGCACTCAAATCACACTATTGGTCCATGATAAAGACAATCCAAGTCATTCATATGAAGAAAAATATTCGATTACGACTACCCATCTACTTTCCTCACTCGATGGACATGAAAATCAAGGGTTAAGGGGCTGATTTGACAATTGGACCACTTCTACTATGATTTAAGGGCTGAAATTTGACATGTATTGTTAATATGTGCCCAAATGCTTAAATCCAGGGTTTTGCGTGAAAGTGATCGTCAGAAACTATAATACTTAAAAATAGCATCTTAACTTAAGTTTAACTAATGCATTTTCGTAATTATTTGAAAAGTGCGTGATTTTTGAAATCTGAACTTTCTACGATATTTATAGGATCATTCTAAATAACTTTTGTAAAGGGTCCCCTATCGGATCTCCTACGGATGTCCCCCTATTCGCAAATCAACGGTAAATGTACGATAATTAAAAAAAATAAATTAAAAATGAATTTTCAAAAAATTTCAAATAAATCTCGAAAATCTGGGGCGTTACAAACCACCCCCCTTAAAATAAACTTCGTCCCCGAAGTTTCCTAAGCATCGTCGATAAAAGATTGAGGGCAATCTCACTTTATGACTTCTCGTCTAACTTTCTAAACTATTCCGGGTTAGACGCGATCACAATCCACCCCCCTTAAAATAAATCCGAACTCGACATCGATTTTTACAAGCTCCCCCAAATTTCTTTCCTATCTTGCTTCCATTGCGCACTCTGATTCCTATATGGTTCTATACATAACGATGGGTCTAATCAAACATCTGATGCCCTGATATGTCTTAGGTCTGGGGGTGCTCCTATAGTCAAGGATCTAAAATGATGATTAGGGCTAGATGATTACTAAGGATGTTTGATAAATAATGTGATGACTGACCGGGAGTTTAGAGGATAGATATGAGTTTGATTAGGTTGGCATGATCAAATGGTCACGTGAATGAGTAAATAAACAAGCAGATAACAAAGTGAATGAGATATCATCAACGGTTCTTTCATAGCTGAAAGTGCGACAGAAAGGTGAAGTTAGGAATACCGAATTTTAGCTCTTTATAGAATCTAAGTGGCTAAGCTTCTTCGTCCTAGGGTCGTCTATACATCTATCTTATTTTTGTCATCCAAAGAAAACAATCACACACATTCCAAGAGAATGCATAAAAGTCGTCAAGTTAAAACAAGGATGCGATTTGTATTATGTCGACATCACGGGTGAACAGTTCAAGTAGATTTGGATCCGATACTTAGATCTTCTACTCGCATTTGAGCATTGAGTTCATTAGTATCCATTCGAAATTCCGAGTGTCGACCCTCGGGATTTGAACGAGGATCCAATCCTTTACACAATATATTAGGTACAGTTCTGTCCTCCTGTGCAGCCGATTTAGTCTAATATTGTGGGGACTTTCATGTATTCTCCAATAAAGAAAACATCAACAAAGATCACGTAAATTAAAATCCAACAATACAAAACATTAAAACCTTTACGAGATCCTATTTACTTTCATTGTTAGACATGGTCGAAGATTTATGTGAGGGATTGGTAAATGGCATTTTATGGTTAAATCTACTTTAAGTAAGAGGGTTGGGCCTAAATTTCATAGGGATGTATGAGCATGCACTAAGGAATACTTCTAAGGGTGCCATCTTACGATAACTAAGCCTAAACAAGGGGTTTAGAGGTTTTCAAAGCTAAGGAACTACGATAGTGTCGAATCTGGAACATAGGACTTATAAGCGCTCTTAGAATTTTATCTCTTAAACTGAACGTGGTTTTTGCCTGAAATTTGGAGGGTAATCTGAAGGTTAGGTGAAGAATCACCCAAATTTTTCTCAGAATGAAATTCCTATGGAAAGATATGATTCTGACCTCTAAAAGTCTGAAAAACGTAATAATCCAGCAAGTTTCCAGCGCAAGATTTTCTCTACTTACAGAATTTTCACGATTTATCTAAATGTCGGATTGATCTGAAATTTTATGAAAGTCTTGGGTTATGAGTTACAAATATGTATAAAAAATTTTAAAAATTTATCAATTCTGAAAATATAATTATTGGTGGTGACATTGCCAAAGGGTCAGGAAATTTGTCCTAACAAAAACAATTCAAAATAAAATAGTTATCCTTAAAATTTGGGAGAGATAAATCCCATGACTCAGTGTAACACTGATCTAAATATGAGAAAATGATGAGAGCTCCAAAAATTCTAGAAAAAGTGAGAATCCACCTCCCAAAAATCGTAAAATTTCATATTTTTACGTTCATCGGCTATCCTAATGATTTTAAGGGGCCTATGTTTGAGTCTTTAGATTCATAACATCTCATGCATCCAATGGGGGATGAACCTAGGTGTTTTTGTTTCTATTTCATGGGAACCTAAGCCCTAAGGGATATTTATTATGAAAATGGTTAAGCTTCTCACCCAGAGGTCCCGATTGTGCTCTGATACCAACTGTAACGACCCGAGATTTTCAACTCTCGTGTATAACAAGACGGCCGAATTCCCAAGTAATTTATGGAATAACTAATTTTTCAAATAATAAAATATAGCATTCAAGCACAATGGTGGAAACAATTATCATCTTATTCTATCAAACTTACTACGTCATCATCAATGTTTAAATAAGGGAACCAACCAATATCCATACTGATTAATTAAAATAGAAAACCATGTCTTCTCTTGAAGACTTATTACAATTCCATAAATGTATCAACTACTTAAAAGAAATATTTAATAAATGACAACATCAATTAAGTTTATCTAACATCGTCATCCGCCATGTGATCGTACGAACCATCGAACTCTTTTCCTTGAAAATCGGGTTCATTACCTGGATCTTCACCTGCATCATCTAAATTGTGTTTGGGATAGCGTTAAACGCTATCATAGTGGGGAATATTTCCTCCAAGACAATCAAGAATAATAATAACGATACAGAGTAAACGCAAGCATGATATTATTATTTAATCAAATCAAAACAACCAACTAAAAATCTTTGTTAATGCGATGCATGGAATGCATGCTCTGGGTAAGGCACCCTGGCTAGAATCACAATCCATGAAGTGGGAGACTCCCTGTTACGACTTCATGCTAGCCACTAGTCACCAGAGGTTCTTGGGACGCACAAGCCCATAGTTTTGCCCGACCATGTGAGAAACGGGACGCTCATAGCCTAAATCTACACGTGACAGTGTATGGGAGTAGTAGGACGCTCTAGCCTATTCTCAATTCCGTACACCCACATGGAAGCCAAGTGAATGCATGACTTTAGTTTCACCTTTATTTAAGTGTTTTCACATACAACCGATTTAAATAAAACTCAATGGTCACTATGGGGAGTCGCAAGCAACCCAGCATAGGCTGACAACACGAGATTAGTGTCCATAGCACCAACCCCGGCTCATGAGAATTTGTATACCATTAGTGTCCACTCGTTGTCCCGTTTTATGATTTCATTATGTCCCAAAAAGCTAATGTTGTACATCATGACCAAATTCATTAAAATACCCATGTAATGTAAATGGATCCAATCAAGCATCATATACATGTAAGGATCCATTTACAAACAAGCACTTCATTCTCTCAGTTAAGTCAAGAGATATTCTTCCATCATGGACACCTCTCATGGGTTCCATCTCTCTACATTGAATAATTTTACCAACTTAGGGACAAAGAGTATACAATAATGGGATGTCCATATGATGATCTTATAAACATATTTCATATCACAATATGAAAACCAATGTTACTTGTAATACATGGACTAAGAAAATATGGGCATAGATTTCATAAAAATAAATAACACAAATACACATGCTTCTTAGTCAAAAATCTAAACAATGAATCACATCATTATATAATGATATTCATTACAAATCCTACATTAAACTTCATGTTATATGGATCAGCAATTCAAAACAAAACAACTTCACATGCCACAAAAGAAACTTATGATAATCATAATATTATTAATGAAAGGCTTGAAGGAAAATCCTCACCTTAGGATGGACTTAGAAGAAGAGGGTTGTAGAAGATCCTAGCCGCTGGAAAAATATGAGAAAGAACTCTCTTCTTCTCTATCTCTCTCTCTCTCTCTCTCTAGGGTATGGTGGCTAGGGTTAGGAGAAGGATTTGGAGGTGCGTAGTAGAAATATGGAGAGGGATGTGCACGCGAGGTCTTATGTAACAACCTCTTGAGGTGGGTTTCTCAAATCTCAATATTCGGGTGATCTATGATCAATTCTAATCCTTTCATCTTACCAAGCTCGAAGAGTAGAGTCAGAATACGTAAATTTCTTGATGATCCACATTCTAGATTAGCCGATCCTTAAAAATGACCTAACGGGTGCTAAAATGGGCTAGATCTCAATTAACGGTCTACGCTTGATGATCAGGGCCCAAATTTTGAAAAAATATGTAGTCATGATAGGCAAACAATTGTACAAATTTTAGTGGTTGATTGATGGTGAGAAATGCATAGATCTGAAATTTCAACTTTTGGCGGAAAAGGAAGGGGCTGGCTTTGTGATTCAACGGTGTACGATTATAGATCGGGGTCCAAACTTTGTATAAACTTGTAGTCATATGAGTATAATAAGTGGTCCAAATTTGAGAAGCGATTGATGATGAGAAGTGGGTAAATTGAAAGGTTCATATTTAAAAAGAGTTGGTAACTCGTTAATTTTCAAAACGGGATAACTTCGCGCATAAGAAAGATGCTTATCAAGGTAGGGCACTCAAATCCACACTATTGGTCCATGATAAAGACAATCCAAGTCACTTATATGAAGAAAAATATTCGACTACGACTACTCATCTACTTTCCTCACTCGATGGACATGAAAATCAAGGGTTAAGGGGCTGATTTGACAATTGGACCACTTCTACTATGATTTAAGGGCTGAAATTTGACATGTATTGTCAATATGTGCCCAAATGCTTAAATTTAGGGTTTTGCGTGAAAGTGGTCGTCAGAAACTATAATACTTAAAAATAGCATCTTAACTTAAGTTTAACTAATGCATTTTCGTAATTATTTAAAAAGTGCGTGATTTTTGAAATCTGAACTTTCTACGATATTTATAGGATCATTCTAAGCAACTTTTGTAAAGGGTCCCCTATCGGATCTCCTACGGATGTCTCCCTATTCGCAAATCAACGGTAAATGTACGATAATTAAAAAAAATAAATTAAAAATGAATTTTCAAAAAATTTCAAATAAATCTCGAAAATCTGGGGCGTTACATGGTTGGGGGGCGAGATGAGATTTCTCATCTAGCAGTTTGCAACATTTCGAGCATCATATGTGCAATTTTTTCAGATCTTCTAAAAATTCAAAACCCTTTTAGAAAACCTTATTTCTATGCATTCAAGATGATATGAGTATAAGAAGAGGAGATACGAAGTGAGTGATGTTGCAAGTTTTGAACTTCTCTTAATATAATGATTTTACTATGTGAATTTCCCTATTTATGTGATTGATAGAAAATTTGAACACTCTTACACCTAGTTCACATTACACGATTTTCATGGTTCGAAGGGATTATGTGATTTGTGGATTGGCTAGACTTAGATTTGAGGTGTTGAGGAACCAAGCTTGGGTACTTTGTCCATCCTTGTCCATGGAAAAATAACGAAAGATATGGATTTCGAAAAATCCTATCTAATGTAAAAGAAAAAGGAAAAGGAATGATGAAAATTGGGAATGATGAAGAAAATGGTGGCAAATTTAAAAAAGGGCTACCTATTTACCAACCGAGGGATGGTCTACCCGTAACCAAAGCCAGAAATGGGATGTAGTGTGAAAGCCATCGGAAGGACGGTAACACAAATTCCTGTCATAGGCTTGTTGTTGCTCTATACACCTTGAGATCCATAGTTTAGTTAATCTATGAGGAAGATAATCCCAGAAACTCATGAGATGAACTTTCACTATGCACACTAGGTTGAATTTGTTTGAGTTCTTCTATTTATCAATCAATTAGCAGGAATTTCATATGGAGACTTATTATGTTTTGAGAGTTTAAGCTTTCAACTTCTATCACCTCATTTTTCTGAATTTTACACTTGTATGATAGAAACATAGTTTCTGAAGGAGAGTTGGTTTTTGGAGGTTTGAGCTTCTTTCACATATGTTTTGCTTGGGACTAGCAAAAATCTGGTTGGGGGTTGTGTTGAACCTCCAATTTATATATGATATAGCCCATTACATCACATTATATGCATGGTTTGCATGTTTAAAAGGCACATCTAATACAGGTTTTGTGATTGTAGGAATGAGAGCAACTTTGCACAATTTGTGACCAAAAAGAGTATATTTAAGAGCCTTTGAATGAAGGCCCAAGGTGGACCAAAGAAGGAAGAAGAAAGAGGGAGAAAAGAGAAGAAAGAAAGGAAGAAAGAAGAGGTCCGATAGGTCATGACTGGTCGGTTAAGGGAGTCAGACCGGTCGACCACCCTACTGCCCATTCTCTGAAAGTCGCTAGAGTAAGGACCAGTTTGGTCCGACTGGTCAAGACCGATCGGCCATCAGGTCAGAGACCTCCCTGTGCACGCTGGACTAATAATAGACAAGGTCCGACCGGTGGTGACCGGTCGGCCTAGCCCAGTCCGACTGGTCGGCCATGCGTAATCAGCGATTTCTAAATCCAGTTTCAAGATTTTCTGCGCAGTGCGTAAGTGCTACACAATTCTGAAAGATTCCAACGCGGTAAAGCCTCCTCACTATAAAAGGACACCTAGGGTCTCTTCCTAGGGCATCATAGAAGCTGAGCAACTTCGTGGGAAGTGAAGGAAGCCGTCGTGGAGCGTTTACAACCCTCCCAACTCCGGCTTTTTATGCTTTTTATGTCTTTTTCATTGAGTTCTAGTTATAGTATGACAATGCTCGTTTAGAATCTCTCAGGTAAGGCTAAGAGGTGAAGCTTGTAGCCAATTTCATGTTTAATTCAGTTTAATTCAAGTAGTTTCACTTCAAGGTTGAATTTTGAATGTTCTAATTCTTCTGAAGTTGATATTTTTAGAAGTTTTATGAGAGTTCATGTGCTCTGGACGTGGATTCCTTGCAATTCTCTGAGATTATCATGTTTTGCTTGATTAGATTCGAATTATGGTAACCCTTGAGCATGCCATAGTCCATAGGCATGGCTGTTACTCTGAAGGCTATGATTTCAAATGCTATATGTGGTTGAATGGGACTAGAACTTAGAAGTTCAACTTAAGTGGCATTGAATGTGTTTAATGCTTTATCTTCCAACCAGATGAGAGATAAAACTTCAAATCTAGTTGTGTTTGATGCTTGGATTGATTGGATTGACATGGGATTGTTACAAGTGGATCCTTGAAAGCCTTAGTTCCTTAATTACTATTTTTCTTAAGTTACTGTTTTAACACAATTCTATCAATTGAATCTCTTAATTATTGTAATCCTAGTTGCTGGAATAGCTTAAAAGCTGTTTTCTAATTCCCTGTGGATCGACCTTAGTCTTACCTATATTTATTACTACATCGCAGCCTTGCACTTGAGGTGAGCGAATAATATATAACTGTTAGAACTACAAAATGATGCTAATAGACATTTTCTGAATAATGTTGCTCTGGGGTCTGAGTAATGGAAACATTCATAGATAATCACAAGCATTCACAAAAGGTATACAAGAAGAGATATCGCACGGCGAATTTTATTCCAGAGATCCTGAGATCTTGTACATTCCAGGCCGTGATCTGGCACGAACCCTTAATTACATCGAATGATCGATGACCCTTGATTAAAAGGCAGAAGACTAGTCAGCAGGGACTATGGTTTTAGAGTTGTGGTCGTAGAGACTTGTATTTGTTTTGTTATGAAATGAACCATCTTTGTATTAGTCAGATGTCTATGTCCCATGTTTTGATCGGAGATCTGGGCTGAGACTATCAGGGTTTAGAACTGAGAAGGATAACTCTGGGCCCGCGCCTGTCATGTATGGACAGGTGACCTCGGGAAGTCCAATCTACAACTGTGTATACCTGAGTAGCCAACCGACGGATGTCATTCGAATGGGTAGGGCATCGACTGTTGTGTCGTGGCAGTTCATAACAATTGCTTTGTAGTGAATTGAAACTCTTTGATATGATTTATCATGATAACCATAATCCCATTTATGTAGCTTTCAACCCTAATCGGATCATTTCTTACAGTAGCTAGGAATAATGATGTATTTGTTTAGTTCTGGATGCTGGCGACTTCTTTCCGAGAAGTCATTTCATTCAACGCGTCGAATCAGGTCAAACCTCGAAGGTACACAATTTTGCTCATTTAGATATCTCGGAAAGGCCAATTGACCATTCCATTGCGTCCGGAACGCTTGAAAAACCCAAGATAAGCTCAAAAGGAACTTGAAAATAGTTAAAATTGAGTCCGGTGCACCCGTAAACATGTTCTGTAATTCGCTGATTTTTTAGGTACGTGGGACTTAATTTATGGGTGTGTGGGCTCCAACGCACCTTTAAATTAAGTGCCTGATTTTTTATGAATTTTTGGATGCATGGAGCATTTTTCGGGTGCGTGGGACCAAATATGCAAATCTGAATTTCATCGAATTTATGGACGCGTTTGTTCCCTCACCTCAAGTGTAAGGCTAGGGGATATCGAGATCTGGCCGTCTGGTGCGTTCTGGACCCGAGGTCACTTGATTCCTCACTCGGGTTACGAAACATGGTCCCGTCACATTTTGAAACAACACAGGGCCACAATGCGAGCCGTAGGTCTGTACAAGGCCATCGAAGCAACGTTGAGTTATTTTCATAGGGAGCCGTGGGTTTACAAGGGCTTCCTCAATCATTGGTGTTCTATTACCAACTCCTTCCACTCACCATACGGAGAGATGAGCATCTCTCTATGGGATATGAATCGGATCGCAGGTCTTCCGATCCGTGGGAGGGTTTACGATGAATGGGTTCCGAGCGACAAGGAATTATCTCGGAAGAAGAAGGGAGTAGACGAGGGTTTCTTCTCTGAAGCCTGTTATGAGCTCTTTGCTGAGCTCCCGTAGTTCTGGGTTTCAAAGATAAACTCCCATTCGAAGATTGGCTGGTCTATTTCAGCCATGGTTTGAAGTGAGTATTTTGTTGCAAGTTACATATTGACGTTTCTGTTTCATTTTCTTTCTTTCTGTTGATGTCGTGTTTTCTCTTTTCAGCTTGGATTATGAGGCCTATGACAAATGTCGTGGTGACAAGGCCTTCCTGGAGAGGAGGATGAAAGGAAAAGTTCCCCCATCCCAATAAACTATCCCCCACTTACGAGTTGGCCGGCTTTCTAGCCTATTGGCTGAGCTGCGTAGCACTGCCGAGCTTTAAGCAAGCAGACAATGTATGGGTATCCTGTTTTACCGTTGCGGGAGCTTTGGTGAATGGTCACCGGTACGCACTAGCTCCGGTGGTTCTATGCTCTATCTACCGGGCCTTTGGCTATGTCATTAGCAATAAGGAACGTGCTGCCTATGGGATGAATTCGACTTACTGTGGGTGGTACTTCTTCTCTGGCTGGCTAGGAGTGTATTTTCCTTGGGTCTATAGGGCAAATGCGGAGATTATATCCTACCCGGGAAGGTTCCACTGTATTTCTTCCAGAAGAAGAGAATGATTGGTCAAAATTTGACAACCATTGAAGCCAAGATTGCCCGATACGATGATATTCATTTCTTCCGTTTCTCGGGCACCCACAGCAGAGAGTCCATCCTGTGTACGGATGATGACAGCATCGACTACTATGAGCGTTCATTCCTGACAGTGATTCATCCATCATCGCTACCGCTGCATGAGGGGCTGGAATTCTGGAGGGAGCCTTATTACCCTAACCGCTTCACTCGTCAGTTCGGGTACGACCAAGGGGTGCCCGAGACATTAGAGCCGGTGACCCATGAGCAGCGAGCATATGGTGTCGGGGCCATTCATTGGAAGTGGATGTGGTGACAACTCATGTTGACTGGGATTGGGTGCTCTTTTGCCATTCCGGGGACATAGCATTGCACTGGGGCTTCCTTTGGATGGATGAGGTGGTGGGCCCACCAATATACACTGGTCAGAAATAACTTCCTTCTCAGTGAGCCCATTTTCGTCACACCTCCGGTTGTTACCCCCATTCAGGCCGATGGGCTCGGCTATGTATCGGAGCATCTATATCAGCCCGCCGCACCAAGTACGAAGAGACTGACCACTTCTCTAAACGTGGTGATTAACCATGAGAGGCCCGAACACACTTTGGAAGGTTGGATTGCTCACGGAGAGAGAAATGTAACATTGGAGGGGCCAGAGTTCCCGCCTCTCGGGCCTTTGGATGAAGTGCTTGAAGAAGAAGATATCTTCAGAGAGGGTGACAGAAATGATGGTGATGACGGTGGTGATGGGGGAAATGATGTTGATGAGGGTGGTGCTGGTGATGATGGCGCTGACGAAGATGATGGTGGTGTTGATGGTGAAGGTAATGATGGGGATGATGGTGGTGCTGGTGCTGAAGGTAATGATGTTGACGGTGGTGACGGTAATGACAGGGATGACGATGGCAATGGTGATGAGGGTGATGACGGTGGTGCTGGTGATGATGGTGATGGTGGCTCAGCAGGGATTGTATCGACAAGTGGTCAGAGGGGCCAAGGGGATTTTCCCAGATGTTCTAGCCCTGGGGACAGTGGTGATGAGGTGTTGCCTGAACGAGCTGGTCCCCGAGTGAAAACTGCCCCTAGTCTTCCTGTAAGACCCATACCCTGAATTGCCCTCCATACGTTTAGTTTCCGGTACCGGTACGTGCCGGATGGACCAGATTAGAGAGCATTGATCACGGACCCTATTTTAGTACCGTATCGACCCAAGACCTATACCCCGGCAACCGCGTAGGCGCTGTGATTCCAATGCCGCGCGGCATGCCCCATTGCAATACTCGGTGTGAAAGATGCGTACTTTTGCACAATCCGAGGTGGGCTGCGCAACGCGCATGTGGCGTGGGCCCCACTTGCACAAATCCCAAGAATATGTCAAATTAATCAAATCAATCACCATACCCACCCCATCACTCTCTCACCTCCAAAGTCAACACAACCCATACCTCCCATGCCCTCTCCCATCATCATCATCATTACCTCATGTACCCCCCCTCCCATGCTAACCATTCTCCTCTAGAAAAACCCCAAGCACCACTCGTCCATAAGATTTCTAAGGAGGAAGGAGAGAGAAAGAGAAAGAGAGAAATGAGAGAGAAAGAGATTTGAGGGAGAGAGAGAGAGAGAAGAAAGAGATTTGAGAGATTTGAGTGAGATCAGAAGAGAGATTAGAGAGAGATTGAAGGAGGAGATCAAGCTTGGAGGACCCCGTTCATCATCCGGACTGTCCGATCGGCAATCCAACCCCATCCGACCATCCAACCATCATTGTGAGTGCAAACTTCCACCCCCCCCCCCCCCCCCCCTTTTCTCGTTTACCTTTCATTTTATTTCCTTTGGCCCACCTTGTGATGGGCAATGAGATGGATGGGCTGGATCGTCCATGAATGGGCCCCACATAACTGTAATAATAATAATAATAATAATAATAATAATAATAATTAGTATTATTAAAAAAAAGAAACGAAAAGGGAGAGGAAGCCTGGCCGCTAGACAGTCAGCGTCCAGAGGATGCTGCTGCCCAGCAGCGCCTGGCCCCTTTTGGGCGTTGATATTGGGGCCCACTCGTGGGACCCCCTTTGATGCATGTATTCAATCCACACCGTCCATCCGTTTCTACAGCCCATTTTAGGACTAACCGCCAAAAAATGAAGTAGATCCAGATCTCGGGTGGACCACACCATAGAAAACAGTGGAGATAACGATGTTCACTGTCAAAACTCTTTGGGCCCACCGTGATGTTTGTGAGCATTTTTACCTGTCCAATATTGGACTCTATGGGTTCCCCATGAGTTAGGGAACCTGCTGAACGGATTGGATTATACCTATGTGGGCCCCACTTGAAATAAGCAAGAAAGAAAAAGGGGAATGTCAGACGCCAGACGTTCACAGCGTCAGAGACGCTGGAACAATCCAGCGTCACCTGGACGTGTGATGGGGTCCCCATTCGTGGGACCCACCTTGATGTTTATGTTGTATCCACACCGTCCATCTGTTTTCCCAAGTCATTATAGGGCCAGGGCCCGAATATGAACCAGATCCAAATCTTAAGCGGACCGCACCACAGGAAACAGTGGAGAACATGATGTCCACTGTCGAAACTTCCTCGGTCCACCTTGCTGTTTGTAGACCTATTCACATACCCAATATTGGGCTCGTTGGCTCCCCCATGAGCCGGGGAACCTGATAGACGGAGTGGATCACCCTTATGTGGGCCCCACTCGATCAAAACCATGAAAAAAAGGAGAAAGAAAGAAAAGAAGAAGGAGAGGCGTCGCTGACGCTGGGAGTACCAGCGTCCACGGACACTGGGCTCGCTGCCCAGCTGGTGGCCCACTCTATGGGTCCCACCATGACGCGGGTGCTATATCCACACCGTCCATCCATTTGAGGAGATCGTTTTAAGGCATGGTCTGAAGAATGAGACAGATCCAAATCTCCAGTGGACCCCACTTGAGAGAAAACAGTGGGGATAGTGACAGACCGTTGAGACCTTCCTACGGCCCACCATGATGTTTATTTGAGATCCAACCTGGTCATAAGCTCACACACGTGTGCAGGAAAGGAAAACAAAAATATCAGCTTGATCAAAAACTTCCGTGGGCCCCTCTTGATGAGATAAAAAAATAAATAGATAAATAGATAAATAAATAAATAAATAAAGTAAAGAAGAGAGAGAAGGAAGGGGGCGCTGGCCGTGGGTTGGCTGGGCTGCCCAGCAGGTGGCCCACTAGTGGGACCCACCTAGAATGTATATGCTTTATCTATTCCGTCCATATGTTTATCCAGCTCATTTTAGTGGTTGAGCCCAAAATTTAAGCATATCCAAATGTCAAGTGGACCATGCCACGAGAAATAGTGGGAATAATGATCTCCACCATTGAAACCTTCCCAGGCCCTACAGTGATGTTTATTTGTCATTCAACCTGTTCATAAGATCACATGGATATCGATGAAGTAGAAAACAAAAATATCAGTTTGATTCAAAACTCTTGGGGCCCATTTAGGTGCCACGCTCCAAGCATCTTGCTTTGGCACACTGCCCAGCAGGTGGCCCAACCTGTGGGTCCCACCACGATGTATCTGTTTTATCTATGCCACCCATCTGTTTTTCCATATTATTTTAGTCCATGGGCCCTCCAAGAAAAGATGAGGCAATCCAAAGCTCTAGTGGACCACATTGTAGGAAACAGTGGTCATTGAAGCCCACTTTTGGAAACCTTCCTTGGGGCCATTGTAATGTTTATTTATCCATCTAACCAAAGGTGATGGGGCCCAACTTTGGGTCCCACCTTGATGAATGTTGGGTATACCTTGTCGTTCTTCTTGGTAGGGGTGTGGGCCCAGTTTTGGGTGGGCCACACGTAGAAAATAAGGGTGATTGAATGCCTACCATTGGAAACTTTACAGGACCCATCTGTTATGTTTATTTGCCATTCTCCTTGTTCATAAGTCACCCAACCATGGGTCGGGTTCCACACATGTGGTGTGCGGGCCCCACCATGGTTTTTGGTTGCCATCTCACTTGATTAGTGGGAAAGCACAAATATCGGGTTGATCCCAAACTGTTGGGGCCCATTGATGTATGTGGTTCCCCCACTCCTTTGTGCGGTTATACCCAACCACGGGTCCACCTTGTTATGCATGTGTTCTATCCACGTCAGCCATTGGCCACTATGGTGCGATATGTATGTTGGCCATCTAATAGGACCGCCTTAATTTTGTGCTTGATCCAAACCATCTAAATGAATGGACCCTAGCATGTTATGTATAGGATAGCCTTGGGACCACCTTAGTGTGCGTGTCCGAGTGACCGCGTTGTCCATCCCGTGGATCCACCTTGATGATTAGTTGTGTAAACCCTTATTGAAAGGTCATCCCTAAAGTTCGCTCGATCTAAGTCACAGGGCTACTTTCTTAAACTCACCCTGTTGAACTGCCTTGTCAATTCACTTTGTTAACTCACCATGTTGACCTGCCTTGTCAACCTGCCTTATTGACTCACCTTGTTGACTCGCCATGTTGATTGATCCTGGTAACTCAGCTTGTTGTATACTTATATAACTCACCCCTCCTACCCTTGTACCCAACTATTAAAGACCACCATATCGTGTATATCCCATCAACACCGTCCGTTTACCTTTAGGACGAGTGTGGGGCTCATCCTCGACGTTAGTATGTCATCTATGCCATCCATTATATGGAGCCTATCTTGCAGTATGAGGTTAGACCTATCGTCCCTTTTTGGACCTCATCGTATTGATCATCTATCTCAGATTACCCTACCATTTATGATTCTCTGTCATGACCTGTCAATCTTGCAACCCGTTCTATGACATTCCTTTTACGGACCATTATTGTGTTTATCTCAACTGTACTATAGGATTATGGGTCTCGGCATGATTTTGGGTATTCTACTCTTGCCGCTCAAGTAGGTTCTACCTTTGATGTGTCGGTAGTGTATTCAATCTTTTTCTTTCCATTTGGGTTATCTGAATGTTGAAGGTTAATCCACACCGTTCAATTGTTGGACCATCTGTGTTGTTGTATACCATCCATTTAGGGTCCTATCTCTTTGTGTTCGTTTGTGTTATAAGTGAATTATCTTTTTATGTTGTTTTTAGTATGTCTGTTGCCACACGTAGTGTTGTTGGAATACTCATATGTGATCTTTATACTTTATGCTTCAACGACCTCCATGCATGTGTAATAAGTATGCATCCTGAATCACCATTGTTAGTTGGGGACCATTAGGGCATAAACGCATTCATTAAGCATTCGAGATGTAGTAGCGCAAATGTAATTCATGTGCTCTCTATCGCAAACCTCTCCAATAGGTATGGGACTATTCGAGGATAGGAGTCTATCATCCTGACTTACACTGTATGGTAGGAATAGCTTAGCATACCTTGTAGCCCTTGGTGCGAGATTCCCTAGCTAGCGACATCTCGCACTATGACTCGATCATTCATATGTGTCCCCTCATCTTAATCATATTTCAAATAAGTTGGACTAGATTGATTTATTGCCATCGTGGTAGATTGACTACTTGTTGGCACTCATACTGTATGCTTGGCTCATGCATCATGAATGCTTGGCTCATCTGATTGTCTTGTATCAACCCGCCATAGCGGTCGTGTTGTCGTGCAGTTCATTACCAGTTGACGGTGACATTGTATTTGAGACCCTATAGTTTTATGGTGCTCTTTGAAGACTTGCACGGGCATGTCGTCCCACGTTTGTATGCATGGTTGCATTTCGCACCGTCTGCTTGTGCCGCATATAGCATGGTTACTACGTTGCAACCACAGCTCCATCGTGGTTTGCAGAACACCGAAAATATGTGATCTTTAAACTGGATGCCAAAGATGTCCCTGGGTGAAAGTCCCTGATCCCGTTGGTACCAAGGTGGGTGCTTCATTCAAGGACCGGGTGGTTTAATCATACACCAGTATGCCGAATACCAAACGGCGGTGTTTTCCACTGCATGTGGTCAGTTTGGAAGGAGGTCTGACCGAACCTGCCGGAAGAGTGTTGGCTAAGTGGGTGAGTTTGACCAGCTGTGAGTAGGTCCGCTATTGCACCAGATAGGCTTTGGCATTCTACTGGTGACTAGTGAGGTCTGTGAGATGTTGAGCTCATAATTATGCATATTCTAACCCCAATGCATCACTCATTATGCACGATATATACGTTTAAAGAACTAACTTAATGCATGATGTGTGATTGTAGGGACAAGATGGAGAGCTCACCATTTGAAGGCTAAGTGGAGTTTCTTACAAGTGTTAAAGACCATTAGATGAAGCATGAAGAAGAATCAAAGAAAGACAAGCAAGGAGAGAAGAGAAAAGAAGAAAGAAAGAAAGAAAGAATGAAGAAAAATAAGCCAGACCGGTCACGACCGGTCGGCCAAGACAGCCAGACCGGTCATGACCGGTCGGCTACTGCTGCTGGACTAAAGGGTTCATAGGCCCGACCGGTCATGACCGGTCGGGCATAGCTACTGGATTGATGGCCATGGTTGCTGAAACATTGTTGAAGACCTCCGACCGGTCATGACCGGTCGGACAACGTTGCTGGAGTGACCTTACATTGAGGCCGACCGGTCACGACCGGTCGGCCAGCGTAAACTGCCTCTTTCTATTATGGGAACTCCGAAAATTCCTGCGCAAGTGCGTAGTATTACGCAAATTCTGGATCTTTCTTGCGTAAAGGACTCCTCCAAACTATAAATAGACACCTAGGGATTGTTCCTAGGGGAGGCTAGAAGGCTTGAAGCGAGGTTGGAGACTGTGGAAGTGGAGCTTGGAGTTTCACAACTCCTTTTGGTTTGCTTTGCTGTTTTCATGCTTTTAGGAGTTGTTTCATGTTTCCTTGGATCATGAGCAGCTAAACCTCTTAGCTAGGGCTAAGAGGTGAAGCTTGTAGTGTATCCAAGATATTTTAATTCGTAGTTAAGTGGTTTTCAGTTTGGAATTAAGGATTATGAACTAAGGTTTGAAGTTTATACAAGTTTTTAAGTAATTTCTCTTAGTCTTGTGATGACTCATGGATGTTTGGATGAATTACTTATCTGCTTAATTTGTTTGCAACGGTCTAGACCTGTATGATCCGAGGAATTGGAGTGCGCTCTAGTACCAAGCTCTTCATAAAGGGGCTTCATGCCAAAGTTCTAGTTTTGGTTGATTATCTGGAATATGTATGGACTGTGCATATAATTTGAATCCAGTTCAAATCATGATCTAGCCTTGTCTTGTGAGAAGACTTGAGGATGGTTATGATTGGGAATTGGACATATAGAAAAGGTGAATGACCTATGCAATGAGCATGCTCAGATCAGCCTAGAGTTGAGTGAATTTTATGCACAGAACTTACGTGTTATGGACTTCTGGTTTAACAGTTCTATTATCCGACTAGATAGACCTGACTGGTAATTCTAGTTGAGAGAATGGGAAACCACAGCGGATTGAACATCGAGGATTGCTACAAGTGGACCCTCGAACCCCTAGTGCCTTCTTATACTTGTTTACATTCAATTTAGCTTAAACTGTTAATCACACATATTCTATTCAAACTTTGATTGTTAGCTTCAATAGAAACTTGTGGATGAGTTTGTGACATCCTACATAAGTCCCTGTGGATCGACCTCGGTATTACCGAGTTTATTACTACATCGCAACCCTACACTTGGGGAAGCGAACAAGTTTTTGGCGCCGCTGCCAGGGATTTTGACGGTTTTCACAGATTTCTGAAATTAGTATCTATTTAGGATTTTTTTTAGATTTTTAGACTAACTTAGTTTGTTTATTTGATTTTTTTCAGGGATTTCTAGGAAGCTGAAGAAGATTCAAGGATTTCAAGTGCGAATCAGGTTCTATCCTTCTAAAACCTTACTCTTCTTCTTCTCCTATTCATTCCTATTTTATTCATCTCTTGTAGAGTGGGTGGAGACTCCTTTTGGATCTCTAAAAGGTCGGCCTTTTTGCCACCTGGATTCCTATTGGTCGGCTCAGCCGCCTTGGATCACCTTGTGCTCAGAGATTTCTTTTCTCATCTCTACTCCTCTTTTTCCTTTTTCTACACTTTTTCTCAAAAGATTCAAAGAGTGGGTGGGGAGTTCTCTGAACCCCTATTGACCAGGAGAAATCGGTCTTTATCCTTGCTTCTGGCCTAGCCATTGCAAGACACCTTGTGCTTCGGTCTTAGAGAAGAGTAAAGAAAAGGGAGGAAGAATTCTCCTTTCTTTTTGTTTCTTATTTTTGGTTTTGCATGCCACATTGGGCTCGGGATTCCAATAACCGACTCATAAGTGAAGGGGGGATAGTAGAAGGGATTGATAGAGAGCCACGTGCTAGGAGACAGCTAGATTCTCCAATTTTATCTGAAAATATGGCTGCAAATCAACCTAACCCGGTTCAAAATCAAACTGAAACAGGGGAGAATGTGGTTGAGAATGTTCCCCGACCTAGGACTTTACGTGATTTCTTGCAACCTGCAAGAACGAGCACTCCCTCATGCATAGTTTTCCCACCAAATGCAGGGAATGTGGATTTGAAACCGGGAGTGATCAATCTTCTCCCTAAATTCCATGGTTTAGACAGTGAAAGTGCCTATCAACACCTTAGGGAGTTTGATGAGGTAATCACCACCATGCACTTTGTAAATGTGACTGAAGATGTAGTAAGACTTAAATTCTTCCCTTTCACTCTTAAGGATAAAGCCAAGGGTTGGCTTTATGCATTGAGGCCAAGATCAATTGGGTCATGGAATGATATGCAAAGAGAATTTATAAAAAAATTCTTCCCTACTCACAAAACGAACATGCTTAAGCGCCTTATCATGAACTTTGCCCAAAAGGAGGATGAAACCTTTTCCCAATGTTGGGAGAGATTCAAGGACCTATTAAACGCATGCCCACATCATGGCTATGAAAATTGGCGGATTATAAGTTTTTTCTATGAAGGACTGATTCCATCCATGCGCCAATTTATAGAGATGATGTGTAATGGGGAGTTCATGAATAAGGAAGCTGATGAAGCATGGGATTATCTGGAAGAATTGGCTGAAAGTGCACAATCTTGGGACACACCTAAACCAACAAATTCCAAGATTGGCCAACAAAAGGAAAAGGGAGGAATGTATGTCCTATCAGAAGAAGATAGCATAAGTGCACGGTTGGCTAGCCTTACAAGAAAGGTCGAAGCCATGGAATTAAGGAAAGGAGAAACAATCAACTCCACTGAGGTTGAAAATGTTTGTGGAATTTGTGCTGGAAATCAACATGCTACACCAGATTGTCCCACAATTTCAGCAGTCCAAGGCATCCTGCAAGAACAAACAAATGCCATAAACAGTTATCAGCAGCAATATGGTGCTCCAAACTCAAACACGTATAATCCTAATTGGAAGAACCATCCCAACTTCAGTTGGAAGAATGGGCCCAATGCAAATGCAAACAACACTCCAAAAGTATCACTAGAGGAGATGTTGGGTGCATTCGTATCGGTCCAGAATGAGTATAACAAGACAAATTCTCTCAAAATAGATGGGTTCATGCAAGAGCAATTGAAATTCAATCAAAACTCAAACCAAGCTATCAATGAATTGAAAACATCTTTGGCTAGAGTTGAAGCTCACCTTAGTGTTAGAGAGAAGGGCACACTCCCTGCCCAACCTCTTCCTAACCCAAGGACCCAATATGAGATACAAGATGCAAGCTCATCCTCCCACCATACGGAACATGTCCAAGCTATCACCACTTTGAGAAGTGGGAAAGAAATTGATAAATCCAATCCGGTGAAGGCCCCCAAGCCTAAGGATCCGGAAATTCCCAAAGAGGATGATAGCCCAAACAATATTCCACAAGAGAAAGAACCGAAAAGACAATACAAGCCGGTTGCCCCATTTCCATAAAGGTTGATTTCACCTAAACCTTTAGATAAAAATCTGGAGATTCTGGAAGTTTTCAAGCAGGTGAAGATCAACATTCCGCTGTTGGATGCAATAAAACAAATACCATCTTATGCCAAATTTTTAAAGGAATTGTGTACAATCAAAAGGAAACATAACGTTCACAACAAAGTACTTTTGGCTGAGAATTTGAGTGCCATCATCAAACAAGAGGTGCCCCAAAAATACAAAGATCCGGGTAGTCCAACCATATCATGCATCATAGGAGACTACCAGATTAAACAAGCCCTACTCGACTTGGGGGCAAGTGTGAATCTCATTCCATACTCGGTCTATGAACAACTTGGGTTAGGTGAATTGAAACCCACCAAAACCACACTCCAACTTGCTGATAGATCCATTCGGATACCGAGAGGAATGGTAGAGGATGTTCTAGTCCAAGTTGATAAATTCTACTATCCAGTAGATTTTATTGTCTTGGACACACATCCCGTGATAGGCACCGGTACTCAAATTCCCGTCATACTTGGACGACCGTTTCTAGCTACCTCAAACACCATTATCAATTGTAGAAACGGACTTGTACAAATGTCCTTTGGAAATATGACCCTTGAGCTTAACATATTTGAGTTATGCAAACAACCGCGGGAAGTTGATGATGATATCCACGAATTAAACATGATCGAATCATTCGTGGAGGATACAATCCCCTTGTCACTATTTTCCGACCCTTTGGAGGCATGTGTGGCCCATCTCCATGATATGAATGATTATACAACACAAGAGATGGATGCCATTCTAGATGTGATGCTGGTGCGTGAAAATAAAAGATGGAGGGCCCCAATTGAACCTTTGCCTATAAATGAGAACAAGGCCCTCCCATCCAACATTAAGGCACCAAAACTCGACCTAAAACCATTGCCAAGTGAGCTAAAATATGTTTATTTAGGTCGAGATGAGACATATCCAGTGGTGATTTCTTCCCATTTGGATGAGGAACAAGAGAGTAGGCTAATAGCCACTCTATTAGAGCACAAGAGTGCCATCGGATGGACAATTGCGGATCTCAAAGGCATAGACCCATTGATTTGCACTCACCGCATACACCTTGAGGAAAATGCAAAGACATCCAGGCAACCACAAAGACGACTAAATCCAAATATGAAGGATGTGGTTAAGGCCGAAGTGGTGAAACTATTGGATGTAGGTATCATTTACCCAATATCTGATAGCCAATGGGTGAGCCCAACTCAAGTGGTGCCTAAGAAATCCGGAATAACCATCGTGGTCAATGCCAATAACGAACTCGTGCCAACTAGAGTCACTACCGGTTGGAGAATGTGCATTGACTACAGGAAGCTAAACACTGTCACGAGGAAAGACCACTTTCCCCTACCGTTTGTTGATCAGATTCTAGAACGGTTGGCGGGCCATTCCCACTTTTGCTTCCTTGATGGCTATTCAGGGTACAACCAAATAGAAATTGCCCGTGAAGATCAAGAAAAGACTACATTCACATGTCCATTCGGTACTTTCGCATATCGACGAATGCCGTTTGGACTATGTAATGCCCCTGCCACCTTTCAGCGTTGTATGATGAGCATCTTTTTTGACATGGTGGGGACCATTCTCGAAGTCTTCATGGATGATTTTTCTGTATTTGGTTGTAACTTTGATGAGTGCCTTAAGCACTTGAAATCTGTGCTAAAAAGATGTGAAGAGAAGAACCTTGTGCTCAATTGGGAAAAGTGTCACTTCATGGTTCAAAAGGGAATTGTACTTGGTCATATCGTTTCACAAAATGGAATTGAGGTGGACAAGGCGAAAATTAATCTTATCTCTAACCTACCACCACCCAAAAGCATACGAGATATACGGTCCTTTTTAGGACACGCAGGATTTTACAGAAGGTTTATAAAGGATTTCAGTTCACTCTCTCGCCCTTTATGTAACCTACTTCAAAAGGAAAATTCATTCGAGTGGAATGAAGAATGTCAACAGGCATTCACCACCCTTAAAGGTATGTTGACATGCGCCCCAATAATGCAACCACTTGATTGGAGCCTTCCTTTTGAAATTATGTGCGATGCTAGCGACTATGCTATTGGAGCTGTGTTAGGCCAAAGAAAAGATAAAAAGCCGTGCGTCATCTACTATGCAAGTAGAACCCTAAACTCAGCCCAGGCAAACTACACCACTACTGAAAAGGAACTTTTAGCAGTAGTTTTTGCCTTGGAGAAGTTTAGATCCTACTTGATTGGATCCAAGATCATCGTTTTCACCGACCATGCCGCGCTTAAGTATCTTCTCTCTAAGAAGGATGCTAAACCACGGTTATTAAGATGGATCCTCCTACTCCAAGAATTCGACTTAGAAATACGTGATAAGAAAGGAGTAGAGAATGTAGTAGCTGACCACCTCTCTCGACTTGTCCTCACTGATTCCCCTGAAACGACTGCAATCAATGACATGTTCCCTGATGAACAACTTTTTGCTGTTTCCCAATTACCATGGTATGCGGACATTGCTAATTATCTTGCTACAGGTACAATTCCTACATATTGGAAAAAGCAAGATAAGGATAGATTCTTCTCAGAGGTACGGAAATTTCTATGGGACGACCCATACTTGTTCAAGTATTGTCCCGATCAAATCATAAGGAGATGTGTCCCAGATGATAAGCAACAAAGTATCATCTCCTTCTGTCATTCTCAAGCATGTGGTGGCCATTTTTCGGCTAAAAAGACCACAGCGAAAATTCTGCAATGTGGGTTTTATTGGCCCACCATGTTCAAAGACACACATGAGTTTTGCAAAGCTTGCGAACCTTGTCAGAAATTAGGAGGAATCTCCCGTAGAAATATGATGCCACTCAATCCCATCTTAATTGTCGAAATTTTTTATTGTTGGGGCATTGATTTCATGGGCCCATTCCCATCTTCTTTTGGAAACCAATACATCTTGCTTGCCGTTGATTATGTTTCCAAATGGGTCGAGGCCATCCCTTGCCGGAATAATGACCATAAAACGGTCATTCGATTCTTAAAAGAAAACATTCTTTCCCGGTTTGGAACGCCTCGAGTCATTATAAGTGATGGAGGGTCTCACTTTTGCAATCGCCCTTTTGAAGCATTAATGAAGAAATATGGCGTAACGCACAAAGTGAGCACTCCCTATCACCCACAAACTAGTGGACAAGCTGAGATATCCAATAGGGAGATTAAACACATTTTAGAGAAAACGGTGAATCCCGATCGCAAGGATTGGTCACTTCGACTTACCGATGCGCTGTGGGCTTACCGTACTGCCTTTAAAACCCCTATTGGAATGTCTCCCTATAGACTTGTCTATGGGAAGGCTTGTCACTTACCTGTGGAGTTGGAACATAAGGCATATTGGGCTATTAAGAAGATGAATTTCAATTCTGACAAGGCAAGATCTCTACGCAAACTACAATTGAATGAACTTGCAGAAATCCGGAATGAAGCTTATGAGAATGCAAGAATTTACAAGGACAAGACGAAAATATTCCATGATAAGAATATTCTTCGCAAGACATTCACGATAAATAAAAAAGTCCTCATGTATAATTCTCGCTTACATCTATTTCCGGGAAAATTGAGATCTCGGTGGACCGGTCCCTACATTGTGCAAACTGTCTATCCATATGGGACTGTCGAGCTGTTAAATCCAAGGAACGGCAACATTTTTAAAGCAAATGGGCAGCGATTAAAGCCGTTCTTTGAGAACTTCCCTTCAGAAGGTATGTCCATACCTCTGAATGATCCTGTGTATCAGGATGATTGATCTCCTAGTCTGATGGAGGTATAGAGCAGTTAGGATTAGGATTTTGCTGCTTTTGTTTTCGTTTTCATAGGTTTGTTAGAAGGAGGAAGATCTCCACTTTTCACTCTCTCAGGTACTATCATTCCTCACTCCCTTTTATTTTCAAATTGCTATGTTTTGCTCATTGCACATCTTTTACATTGAGGACAATGCCAGATTTGGTTGGGGGGCGTAGGATCACTTGGATGAATACAGCGATTTGCAACATTTCAAGCAATCATGTGGAATTTTTTTTCGATTTTTCAAAAATCCGAAACTCTTTTGGAAAACACCGATTTTATGCATTCGAGTTGATATGAGCATAAGAGGAGGAGATATGAAGTGTATGGGGCTGGATGTCTGCAATCTCTCATAGCATAATGGTTTTATATGTGAACTCCCCTATTTTTGTGATTGATAGAAAATCTGAACACTTTTACACCTAGTTCACATTACACGATTTTCATGAGTTGAAGGGATTATGTGACTTATGGATTAGCTAGACTTTGAATTAAGGTATTGAGAAATCAGGCCGGGGTACTTTGTCCATCCTTGTCCATGGGAAAATAATGAAAGATATGGATTTTTAAAAATCCTATCTAATTTAAAAGAAAAAGGAAAAGGAAGGATGAAATTGGGAATGTGAAAAACGGTGGAAACTCCGATTAGGGCTACCTACTACCAACCGGGGGATGGTCTACCCGTAACCAAAGCCGGAAATGGGACGTAGTGTGAAAGTCGTCGGAAGGACGGTAAGGCAAATTCCTGTCATGGACCTGATGTGGCTCTATGTACCTTGAGTTCTATAGTCTACCTGATCTATGAAGAAGATAATCCTAGAAATTCGTGAGATGAATTTTCACTACCCACACTAGGTTAAATTTGTTCAAATCTTTCTATTTATCAACCAATCAGCGGGAATTTCATATGAATGGTTATTATGTTTTGAGAGTTTACGGTTTCAACCTCTGTTGCCTAATGTTTCTGAATCTTAAGCTTATGAACCTTGGAATGTATAGAAGGATGGTTTCTGAAAGAGAGTTGAGTTTTAAAGGATGGAATTAGTTTCACGCATGTTTTGCTCGGGACTAGCAAAATGCTGGTTGGGGGGGGGGGGGTGTTGAGCTCATAATTATGCATATTCTAAACCCAATGCATCACTCATTATGCACGATATATATGTTTAAAGAACTAACTTAATGCATGATGTGTGATTGTAGGGACAAGATGGAGAGCTCACCATTTGAAGGCTAAGTGGAGTTTCTTACAAGTGTTAAAGACCATTAGATGAAGCATGAAGAAGAATCAAAGAAAGACAAGCAAGGAGAGAAGAGAAAAGAAGAAAGAAAGAAAGAAAGAATGAAGAAAAATAAGCCAGACCGGTCACGACCGGTCGGCCAAGACAACCAGACCGGTCATGACCGGTCGGCTACTGCTGCTGGACTAAAGGGTTCATAGGCTCGACCGGTCATGACCGGTCGGGCATAGCTACTGGATTGATGGCCATGGTTGCTGAAACATTGTTGAAGACCTCCGACCGGTCATGACCGGTCGGACAACGTTGCTGGAGTGACCTTACATTGAGGCCGACAGGTCACGACCGGTCGGCCAGCGTAAACTGCCTCTTTCTATTATGGGAACTCCGAAAATTCCTGCGCAAGTGCGTAGTATTACGCAAATTCTGGATCTTTCTTGCGTAAAGGACTCCTCCAAACTATAAATAGACACCTAGGGATTGTTCCTAGGGGAGGCTAGAAGGCTTGAAGCGAGGTTGGAGACTGTGGAAGTGGAGATTGGAGTTTCACAACTCCTTTTGGTTTGCTTTGCTGTTTTCATGCTTTTAGGAGTTGTTTCATGTTTCCTTGGATCATGAGCAGCTAAACCTCTTAGCTAGGGCTAAGAGGTGAAGCTTGTAGTGTATCCAAGATGTTTTAATTCGTAGTTAAGTGGTTTTCAGTTTGGAATTAAGGATTATGAACTAAGGTTTGAAGTTTATACAAGTTTTTAAGTAATTTCTCTTAGTCTTGTGATGACTCATGGATGTTTGGATGAATTACTTATCTGCTTAATTTGTTTGCAACGGTCTAGACCTGTATGATCCTAGGAATTGGAGTGCGCTCTAGTACCAAGCTCTTCATAAAGGGGCTTCATGCCAAAGTTCTAGTTTTGGTTGATTATCTGGAATATGTATGGACTGTGCATATAATTTGAATCCAGTTCAAATCATGATCTAGCCTTGTCTTGTGAGAAGACTTGAGGATGGTTATGATTGGGAATTGGACATATAGAAAAGGTGAATGACCTATGCAATGAGCATGCTCAGATCAGCCTAGAGTTGAGTGAATTTTATGCATAGAACTTACGTGTTACGGACTTCTTGTTTAACAGTTCTATCATCCGACTAGATAGACCTGACTGGTAATTCTAGTTGAGAGAATGGGAAACCACAGCGGATTGAACATCGAGGATTGCTACAAGTGGACCCTCGAACCCCTAGTGCCTTCTTATACTTGTTTACATTCAATTTAGCTTAAACTGTTAATCACACATATTCTATTCAAACTTTGATTGTTAGCTTCAATAGAAACTTGTGGATGAGTTTGTGACATCCTACATAAGTCCCTGTGGATCGACCTCGGTATTACCGAGTTTATTACTACATCGCAACCCTACACTTGGGGAAGCGAACATGAGACCCCGGTGATGTTCCGTTTCAGAGATGGTATTGGTATCAGTGATGTGACTGATGTTCTGTATGGTGTGGGACGGTCCTGACGTGGGCAGGTGTGATGTGGGCGAGGCTGTAAGCTTGGGCGAGCTACCACACTGGGTGAGCTACCAATTCCGAGTCCTACATTGCTTGGGCGATCGCGATATGACTTTTCGTATCTGGACCACTGTACTGAGAGGTGGTGATTTGCATACATGCATTGGATCATTGCATGTGACATTAGGCCCTATAGGCCATTTCATAGTATGAGTATATAGCCTTGGTAGGCTGGTTACCTGTATTACATGCTTGCATAGCCATGGCAGGCTAGTTATCTGTATTGCATGCTTACATAGCTGTGGTAGGCTGGTTATTCATATCACATGATCGTGTAGCCTAATTAGGTTAAGTTTTGGTTTAGAGATCTCATCATGCTTTACTGCTTACTCTGATATTTATCATGCTTGTCATACGCATTGTGTACGCACACACGCACTCACAAAGCTTCGTTAGAAGCTTATGCGCGTTTGTTACGCTGCAGGTTATACCAGAGTGTATCAGCAACGTTGAGTTGGAGTTGGGAGTGCAATAGCAGGAGGTGCCGGATCGTGCACAGTTTTTATATTTACGCATTGTGTATTTACCTTTCAGTACTGTATGTAAACGAAATGACTTAGTGAAAATATTGTTTTTGTCTTTGAAGGTACCCATATGGTGATGCTCATGTTTCAAAAAAAAATTCAGACCCTAAAATCCTCCTTGTGGTATCCCAGGATTGGAACCTGCCATGTAAGGTTAGGATCCGAGATCGGGGTACTACGGAGGCTGCCACCTCTGAATTCGGGTTACGACGAATGGACGTCGAGAACCAAATTTGGGGCGTGACACTTCCTGTTACTTGCCGGGGCAAGAAGATTAAGGAGATGTGGAAATTACACAGGGCCGAGCGCTTACGAAAATGACTCTTTGAGGATACAGGCGACACTCTAGTTGATAATGGAGATGAGGTTAGGGAAGAGGGTGAATTAAGCTCTCAGGCCAATATAAGTGAAGACTGCCACACCCGGGAGAGCAATGATAACGAGCCAATATATGAGAGATCTGTCCCCGAGGAGGACACCGGAGCCGTCTTTATGGATCTGGATGATGATACACCAGCTGAATCTGTTCTTCCTCCTAATCCTTGTATTGAGTTAAGTGTGTCTGAGTCTGCTATGGAAGCACCTTCCACTGCTGAGCCACCATCGATTGATCTTATTGTGGAGGCTCCTCCTTCTGTTGAGCCACTATCAACCGAACCTGCCGTGAACGTATCTCCTGCTGTCGTGCCATCATCAGTTGAGCTTGTCGCTTAAGCCCCTCCCATTGCTGAGCCAGCGTTTAGTGCTAGTATTCTCAAGGTCGTGGTGCTATCATCTCCAGAATTACCTGAACCATTGACCGAGAGAGTAACCGAAGCTGCCCCAGTGTCATCTGTGCCCACTACCTCATCTAGTGCTCCTGTCATTAATGTTCCTGAAGTCACTGGTATATCATCTATTTTTTCTATTTCTGTTTGTTTCCTTTCTTCTGTGGTCTTTGCATGTTAATGTTTATCATTTTTCTTTGCCAGCGACTACTCCTGCCCGCGTCCCAGTACTTGTGGTCTTGCCCGAGGTATTCGTTTCATCTCTCTGTGGCTTGTCAAGGACTAAGGTGAATCTTCTGAAGAGCCTTCTGTCTCATATCGCCGACTCATTAAAGAACGGGGATGAATGGTCTATCTTGGACGAAGCACTGCAGGCGCTAGAACTCAATGCTACCTGGCTTAGGATTGACCTATCTTTGATAGTCAGTCACGTGGCTCAGTTCAAGGAAGGGATGGCTCGAGTTAATGAGGCGAGGCACCTCAAAGTTGACCCTTCCGTCGAGGAAAAGCGCAGTCATTTGCAATCCCTTCTTCCGAAACTCAAATTACACGAGGCAGACATGGCTGCAATGAGGAAGGATTGGCAGGTCGCTGACGTTGGATGCCAAGATGCCACTGAACGTCTTGTGGAGATTGATAATGAGATGGCCCACCTGCAAGCCGAACGTTCTGTCGTCCATCTCAACTTTTTAAAGCTCAGTGGTCAGAAGGCTCGTTTGCAGTCCTCCATTGACCAACACGAGGTGTAATGTCGTGAGGGCCCAAGTTGCAGAGCTGGAGCAGTCTCTTCAGGACATTCCCAACCCTGCTCAAGTTTTGGCTGAGGTTGAAACAGCGCAAAAGGTGATTGAAGAATCTGCAGTTAACTTGTTAGAACAATGTTTGAAAATTCTAAATGGTTGAGCTGTTATGATATTCATTTGTAATTTGGAATATGTTGTAATGGATATTGTATCAATATGTATACTATTGCAGTTTTGGATTTATGCTGTGTCTTTAGCCTACTTGCCATTTTATTTGAGATTGAATGCAAACTGATTGAGCTATCTGGGAAAGAGCGTCCCCCTGTTAGGACTCAAACCTATGCTTATGTGAACAAAGATGTGATCGAGTCTTTGTTGAGGGCTTATCCCAATTCTTGATGGTCTTGAAAAGGGGAAGGTGACATACTTGACGTGTCCTGAGTCTTAATGACTTTCTGATACCTGTGTAAACACAAAATAGATGATTAATATTTTGATTTAATAATTGTGTGGTATCATTTCTTTTGGTATCTGTTTTATTACACTTTCCCTCTAATGGGGTGTTTACAAATCACAACGATAAGCTTATGTCAAGTATAATATCTTTTAAAAAATCGGCCGTTCACCAGCGAACTAATGCCCTGTCCTTTGCAATCTATTACCCGATAGGCTCCATTGGAATATACTTCATCGATGATGCAGACGGGATCCCATTTCGGGTTGAATTTTCTTTTTGATCCTTGTGTTAGTGTTGAACGCTTCATCATTAGCACGAGATCACCCTTCTTGAATGATCTGCCCTTGACATGTTTATCGTAAACGGTTGAAATTTGCTTCTGATATATTTCGAGCCTTTGTTGGGAACAAGTCTCTTTTCGTCTAAATCATCGAGTTCGGCCATTCTGATCTTGGCATTGTGCTCGGTTGTCAAGGAGTGTCAAAGTGCGACCCGCAGTGACTCAACTTGTATCTCCATCGGGATCACAACTTCCATACCGTACACCAAAGAGTAGGGTGTAGCTCGAGTGGCTGTGCGGTGTGTGGTCCTGTATGCCCATAATGCTTTGGGTAATCGTCTGTCCCAGTCCTTCTTATTTTTTACCACTGTCTTTTTCAGAATCTTCATAATAGTCTTATTGAATGCCTCGGCCAATCCATTCGCAAGAGGATAATAAGGCGATGAATAGCAATGCTTGATCTTGAACTTTGCGCACAGCTTATCGATAGTAGCATTTTTTAAGGGCATTCCGTTGTCTATGGTAATTCTTTCAGGGATACCATGTTGATACAATATGGCATGACGAATGAAACCTTCAACGTGTCTGGCTTTCACATTTCTCAGGGTAATTGCTTCAGCCCACTTAGAGAAATAATCAGTTGCTGTAAGAATATATTGATGTCCCTGGGAGGATGGCGGACTAACCGGCTCGATCACATCCATGCCCTAGGCGGCGAAAGGCCAAGATATCACTGATTGATGTAACTCTTCCGGTGGTGAGTGTATTATATTTGCATGGATCTGGCATTGATGGCACTTCTTAACATATTCTATCGCATCCTTTGCCATAGTGGGCCAATAATATCCCATGTGTCGGACACGGTGATGTAAATTCTTGCCTCCTAGGTGCGCACCGCACTCTCCTCTGTGGGCTTCCTTTAATATGACATATGCTTTATCTTGGTCCAAGCAGCGTAACAAAACTCCCTCATATGAGCGCTTGTAAAGGATATCATTCTGTATTATAAATGAACCGGCCGTCTCCTAACCTGCGTCCGCATCTTGGGCTCTTCTGGTAAAAATCCATATTTCAAGTAGTCGACGAATGACCTTTTCTAGTCATTTTCTTCTGTGATTTCGAAGCAACAGATGGGGTTTGCACCTGATCCACCACTACGTAGCATAGCTGTTGGTGGAATCCTTCTTTCTTCAATTGTCACTTGAAGTGGACTGCCCCCGGGATTGGCCAGAGCAGCGGCCAAACTGGCCAATGCATCGGCCTGTACATTCTCCTGCCTCGGTATATGTGAAATGTTATTGTTACGGAACTAGTCGAACGGTGACTGCGCTTGGTGGCAGAAAGGTGACAACTTAGGTTTGTTGACCTCATATTCTGTCGTCAAGTGTCCGATGACTAGCCTGGAGTCACCATAGATTTGTATTGGTTTGATACGCATCTCTAGGGCGAGCTGTAGTCCGATGATGAGGGCTTGATATTCTGCTTCATTGTTAGTACAAGCTGGCATGATCGTAAATGAGTAGGGCAGTAAATCTCCCTGCGGACTGATAAATATACTCCTGCTCTTGCCCCTATCGACCTAGAGGCTCCGTCAAAGTACATCTGCTAGAGTCGTGGTTCTCTGACCATCATAACCTGATTATCTAAGAGATCACATTCCATTTCTTCACTGCTCGGGACAGGATGTGCAGCGAGAAAATCTGCAATCGCTTGTCCTTTAATAACTCGGGCTGGGACATATGTAATGTCGAATTCAAAGAGGAGAAGGGCCCACTTAGCTAAGCACCCAGACAACATAGGGCGGTTCATGAGGAACTTGATCGAGTCCGCCTTGGATATCAACGTTATTTGGTGTGAGAGGCAGTAATGGCTAAGTTTCTTCATAGCGAAAATGAGAGCGAGGCATATCTTCTCAATTGTTAAGTAGTTGAATTCGGCCCCCACCAGTGTGCGACTCAAATAGTATAGCGCATTCTCCTTTCCTTCTTCGTTCTTCTATGCCAGGAGTGCTCCTAGTGAGTTATCACCTATTGCGATGTATAGAATCAACGGCTTTCCTTTGATTGGGGCGGCGAGAACTGGGGAATTCCCAAGCATTTCTTTCAATGAATCAAAGGCCTTTTGGCAGGCATAATCCCATTTGAATTTAACGTCTTTCTTGTTGAGGCGAGAAAATGGCCGACAATGACTAGCTAGGTTCGAAATGAATCTTCTTAGATATGCCACATGGCCTTGAAAACACTTTAACTGTTTTAGATTCTTCGGGGGCGACATTTCTATGATGGCCTTAATTTTCACAGGGTCGATTTTTATGCCCCTGTGCCTGACAACGAAGCCTAAGAACTTGCCGGACGCGACCCCGAACGCACACTTTAATGGATTCATACGGAGGCTCTTCTTGCTCAACCGTTAAAATACTTGCCTCAAGTGTTCTTTTGTGCTATTCATGATCGGCTCACCTCATGACCAAATCATCTACATAGCATTTAACGTGTTTGTGCATCATATCTTGGAATATAACGTGCATTGTACGCTGATATGTTACCCCTGCGCTCTTCAATCCAAATGGCATTACGCGGTAACAGTAGATGCTGAGTGTTGTACGAAAGGTTGTAGCTTCTTCATCTTCTGGAGCCATACGAATTTGATTGTATCCCGAATACCCGTCCATGAAGGACATTACCGCATATCCTGTCGTGCTATCAATCAATAATTCTGGAATCGGCAAAGGAAAATCATCTTTAGGGTAGGCTTCATTCAGATTCTGGAAGTTGACGCAAATCTAGATCTGTCCACTCTTCTTCTTAACTGGCACGATGTTTGAAATCCATCGAGGGTACTTCACCCCTCGAACGAACCCAGCCTGAATCAGTTTCTTGACTTCTTCCTCAATCTTGGGTACAATGTCAGGGTGGAACCGTCGTTGAGGTTACTTCATTAGCTTCTTTTCCTTCATGATACTCAGTTTGTGCATGGCGATTGTCGGACTGAGCCCTGGCATTTCTGAATATGTCTAGGCGAAGATGTCTTTATTCTCCTTCAACAGCTGTATGTATTTCTCCCTTTCTCTTTCCGAGACGTTTCTGCTCAAATATGTGTTCCTGGGTTCTTCGAGGGTGCCCAAATTCACCTCTTCGAGTTCATCAATCGTCAGTTGTCCACCATCTTTTAGTTGCACGGGTGCGACACTTGGCTGGATAATGTCGACAGGATCTTGCAACTGAATTTCTTCTACCGGGCTGATGGTCACCATGTTCACCCTTGCCTTGGCTCCTAGACCTTCTCCGTTTCTGTATACTTATATTCTTCAAATGGAGCTAGCAATCTTTCATGATCTTCCGGCTGGTTCTGCTATATCTCTTTTCTTCTATCAGTCGAGGTTGGGCAGATTCTCTTCCCTTTTCTCTCTCCTCTAATGGTATTGGCTGACATGGCCCCGAGTGAAACTTGATATCCTTTTGAGTGATATCTCTTGACGGCACGATGAATTAGCTTGGAGCTTTCGGGAACGGCTTGACTCTTCTTATCTTGGGTATCGGCATATTGAAGCTGGACTTGAGCACACTCATGTGTTGATCTGAGATCAGTTTCAACACAGACTACCCTGACTAACGTAGATGTAGAGGGAACCACATAGAACTTTTTCGTGATCGGCTGAGGTTGATTTTCCAACTGATCTTGGGATCTCCCCTGAGTGATGGGCTGAGGTTTGCTTTTCTGCACAAACTTCTCAACTTGAGGTTTTTCCCCTTGCCCTTTCTTCATTACATCGGGCTTTTTACTGGTTTTACCGCTATCAGATAGGTTGTAATATTTTGCATCAGCCAGAAATGACTCAGCTATTGTGTATGGCTTCGGATCTGCCACTATCCTGTATTAGACCCTGTCTCTGTTGTATTTGAAGCATTGATGATACGTCGAAGGGATTATGCGATTCTGATGGAGCTAGAGCCTTCCTAAGAGGAGATTGTATGTTGTCACTGCATCGATCACCTGACATGTTACTTTCGTTGTCAATTCTTCGATCTCCAACATCACCATGATTGATCCGAGTGTACGTTGACTGTCTTGATTACCCTTGAATCATCATGAGACTCGGGTGTAGTGCTGATTGCCTATAACCTAGCTTCTGTAATGTCTTCAATGGCATAATACTTACTACAAACCCATCATCTAACATACACCTTTTGACCTCCGTGTCTGTGATTGTTCCTGTGACCATCAACGAACGATTGTGGTTTATTAATTCGGTCGTGCGATCTTCTTCTGAGAAAGTGATTGTTGAAGGATGGTTGACATGCATGACTTGTGACACCGGCATATACCCCTCCCAAAATTTGTCTGTATTATTCATTTCTTCTTCTATTTCTATCATCATGACCTCTCTGACTTCACTGTCAAGTAAGGCATTGATTAACATTTCTCTGTACACTTTCGAGAGACATAAAGCGTCGTATCTACTTAGATGGTGTGACACAACGTCATACGCCACCGGTGTCGGGCTTGGCTGACTAGTCGTGGCCTCAACGACCTTCTCTTTCAGTTTTTGCATGCGGGGTCTCTCTTGTGGCCCGTCAGGGATACCGTCTTCTTGCATCAGGTCGTCCGGTCTTGAAGGGGTACGGTCAGGCATTTGCTTTCCTGATCGTAAGATGACCGCGTCAACCTTTCCCCCAGCTACTTGTGGGATTTCCTCGGATGGTGCTTGCTCGACAAATGACACCATTCCTCAATGTGCCATGTTCATCGCGGGTCATATCTGCCCTTGTAATGTTTCTCTCCTTCCTCTTCCCCTGTTCTTTCTTTGGTTAACGAGCCTTCGTCTGTTCTCGAGTCTTTTCTTACTACTGACTAGAGTTCATGGTGCCTTCAGCTCAGGGAATGAAGTCGGTCGGTCGATGTCATTTTCTATTGGGATCGCTTAAATTGTCCCAGCTGTCTCCCTTATTGTCTCGAGTACCTTCATGCTAATAACCCCTTCATTGATTAACCCCTGTATCCTTCCTTTCAAGGAGAAGCAATCTTCTGTCTTGTGGCTAACACAATGATGATATTTATAATATTTGGGATCGCTTATTCGTATAACTTCATGGGGACGGACGGGCTCTGGCAGAAGCATTAAGCCTTCCTCGATCAATTGTTCCATGGCCGGAACTAGATCGGCCATATCGAATGTGTAGGGGCCATTCGCCCTTTCTCTTTCGGTCATCGATACGCGTTTGGGTGCATAGGGCCTTTTACCCTTGTCTTGAACAACAATTGCTTTTGTCTCCGGCATGTGATCGACAGTGAGGTATTTTTGGTCTTTCTGGTCTTTACTCTTGTCGACTTGATGGGTCTCTACTACTTTTCCCATCTCTCTCTTCTGTCTCTCGGGTTTGAAGTTTACCTGGGATGCTGCTTCCTCCACCAGATGCGCTTTCATCGCCAGCTCGCGAAAGGAGTTGAAGGTATTGCCTGACAATCCGTATGAGATCATCAGGTATAGAGCCCTTAGACACATCTTCATCTGCTCGCCTTCACTGGGTAATTCATGACATTGAGCCGCCGTGGTTCCTCATCGGTCAATGAACTTCTCAACTGGTTCACCGTTTCTCCGTTTGACCAATGCTAGATCTGTTAACGAGATCTCCCTCTCTGTTGCAAAGAACTATGAAGGTGTCCTGCATTTGCTCCCATATCCTTATAGAGCTGGCTGGACACGGCATATGCCATTGAAAGACTTTCCCTATCAGGGTAGATCTGAACAGCCGCATGCAATACTGCTGGATCGCAGACCAATTTCCTAACGTAGTCAAGAAGTGGGTGATGTGCTCTTCAGGCGATCCTCTGCGGTCAAACTTTTCGAAGTCTGGGCATCTGAAATTGGCCAGGAATGGTACCTCTTCTACCTCTGGTGGGTACGGGACCCGATATTTATAATTGCCTCTCCTCTCTTTCTCTTTTTCTTGTTGCATTATGTGGGCTATCGTCTGGGATAACTCTTCTCGTGATACATGAGATGCGGAAATGGGCACACGTTCTATTGCTGCGACCCTGAGTTGGACGGGCGGTTCAGGCTCAACCGGACCTTCTGCTGCCCCTTGGGACTTCTCTGCCGACTGACGGGTGGGCGGCGCGATACTTCTGGTGGCATTCTGCGCTATCAGAGTGGTCAAAGCTTCTTGAATAGCCCTCATTCGATCGTTTGTCTCGCGATTAGCCTCGACCAATCTGTCGATCTGATCTTGGAATGGAGGTAATTCTTCTGCTTCACACGTCCTTTTTCTTCTTCTTCGGTCACTGGGACCATCACCACTTGTGCCAATGGGATTTCCTGAGCTGACCTCTATTTTGGTTCGAGGGTTGTCATGGACTTGGATTTCTTTACGTGCGCGGGCCTAGTAGGTTTCTGCGAGGCGTGAGCGATCTTGGACAACGGCGGGAACTGCTCGACTGTCATCGCAGGCACTGCGACCTTGGCTGATATGACCTGACTGTTGATAGGGGTCTTCTGCCCCTGCTTCGACTGCCACTGTTTCCTAACCATTGAGTGAGATCTTGCCACATTCACTTTCTTATACGTGGCCGCGATGGCTGCTTTCTTCTGTTCCTTCTTCTACCTTCGGGTCTCAACCAACTGCCACTCTGAGCTTGGATTTGCGGTTGTGGTGAAACGGGTGAAGCTGAAACCCCCGACGGCAAGGAAGGCGCACGCACTTGTCATTGAGTATGCCATCTCTTCTATCTGTATTAGTATCTTGCTAATTCTGCGATGTCAGAAAATCATTAAAGCAGTTCATAAATGCGGCTAGGAGCGTGAACCCATCGATCGCGGTGCATAAACTAATAAAAATAAGAAGAAGACAAATATGTGTAGTTGTGGGAGTTCGTGGGTTTGAAAACCTTTTAATTTACCGTCTATTGCCGTAAAGATGAAGGGAAGAATGTTCCCATTGAGAGTCGCCAGTTTGGTGCCCGAGGGCGCCGAAACATTATGCCTCGCGATAGATCTCCTACACGTACATTCGCGTTTGCAAATGATTAATCTTAGAGCGTTTCTATACTCAGGTCGAAGCTAGAGATTCTGGGTTCGATTCCCCAGCAGAGTCACTAGTTTGTTAGAACTAGAAAATGATGCTAATGGACATTTTCTGAATAATGTTGGTCTGGGGTTCTAAGTAATGGAAACATTCATAGACAATCACAAGCATTCACAAAAGGTACATAAGAAGAGATATCGCAAGGCGAATTTTATTCCAGAGATCCTAAGATCTTGTACATTCCTGGCTGTGATCTAGCACGAACCCTTAATTACATCGAATGATCGATGACCCTTGATTAAAAGGCAGAAGACTAGTCAATAGGGACTATGGTCTTAGAGTTATGGTCGTAGAGACCTGCATTTGTTTTGTTATGGACTGAACCATCTTTGTATTAGTCAGATGTCTGTCCCATGTTCTGACCGGAGATCCGGGCTGAGACTATCAGGGTTTATGACTGAGAATGACAACTCTGGGCCCGTGCCTGTCATGTATGGACAGGTGACCTCGGGAAATCTAATCTACAGCTGTGTATACCTGAGTAGCCAACCGATGGATGCCGTTCGAATGGGTAGGGCAACGACTGTTATGTCGTGGTAGTTCATAACAATTGCTTTGTAGCGAATTGAAACTCTTTGATATGATTTATCGTGATAACCATAATCCCATTTATATAGCTTTCGACCCTAATCGGATCATTTCTTGCAGTAGCTAGGAATAATGATGTATTTGTATAGTTCTGGATGCTGACGACTTCTTTCCGAGAAGTCATTTCATTCAACGCGTCGAATCGGGTCAAACCTTGAAGGTACGTAATTTTTCTCATTTAAATATCCCGGAATGGCCGCTTGACCATTCCATTGCGTCCGAAACGCTTGAAATACCTTAGATAAGCTCAAACGGAACTTGTAAACACTTAAAATTGAGTATAGTGCACCCTTCTGTAATTCGCTGATTTTTTGGGTGCGTGGGACTTAATTTATAGGTGCGTGACCTCCAATGCACCTTTAAATTAAGTGCTTGATTTTTTATGAATTTTCGGATGCGTGGAGCATTTTTCGGGTGCGTGGGACTGAATATGCAAATCTGAATTTCATCCAATTTATGGACGCGTGAGACTCGAATTTATGGGTGCGTGGGCCATTTTCGGGTGCGTGGGAGTCCAATGTACTTGTCTGATTCATGTCGAATTAATGGGCACGTGGGACACGAATTTATGGGCGCATGGACCATTTTTCGGGTGCGTGGGACACCAATCCACTTGTCCGAATTACGTCGAATTTATGGACGCATGGGATGATTTTTAGGTGCATGGGACCAAATTTTTGGGTGCGTACCCACACTTGTGATTTTTTTTTAATTCAGACCTGCGGTAGTCTTGGTCGGAGTGATCTTCCAATGGAAGATGTCGGCGATCGGAAGGTATTCCGGTGACCGAAGGGTTTCTGGTGATCGAAAAAGTATTCCGGTGAGGGTTTTTCCGGCGGGAATCTTAAATACCCAGAGGATAGTAGCTCTATTTCTCTTTCAAAACGTAAAATGAATAGTCGGACGGGGTATTTATACCTAAAAATATCGAAACTCGGCCAATGAGGGGCTGTCATGTACCACGCACCCCTAAAATACCTCCCACGCACCTCAAAATCGATGCGCAGAGCTCCAACGCACCCCAAAACGCATCTTGAAATTTGTTGAATTTATGGGTGCGTGGGACACTGATTTTACTGGTGCGTGGGACCTCGTGCACCCTAAAATAGCACTTCTGAAATATGTTGAATTAATGGGTGCGTGGACCCATTTTTGGGTGCGTGGAACGCAATGCACCCTTTAAATTGGTTTCTGATCTTTGACGAATTTTCGGGTGCGTGGGTACCCATGCACCCAGAAATGAGTTTCTTGATTTTGCTAATTTTTCAGGTGCGTGGGTACCCGAATTTATGGATGCGTGGGAGTCTGAATTTATGAATGCGTTGATGGACTTTTGAACTCCACCATTTGTGTTTTGAATTTCGATGAGTTTGTGGGGCCCGCTTGATGATGAAAGTACATGCATTGTTCATCATAAATCATAACAAAGTTATGGGTTCGACTTCAGACAATTCTGATCACAGTGATTCGCGAGGCCCGCCTGAGATTTTAATCAAAATTGGCTAAGGGAACTCTTTATAAATCTCCGTTTTGCGTGCATTGGGAGGTGTTTTGTGGGATTCTTTTGGAGTTGTGTGGCAATTTTAGCCATTTTAAGGATCTTTACATTTTGGGACCCCAACAATAACCCACAAGTAACAACAATCCACCATAATATACAATCAACGTATAATATACCATCAACCACAAGCCATAATCCACAACCCACAATCCAAGATCCACAATCAATATACAAGATGAAATGTAAGAAATACACAAGTACAAAACCAATGTGCAAGATATAAAATTGTAAAACTAAAATCAGAAAGTATTACTCATGTTATAATATATAAAAAAAATCTAAGAAATGCACTAGTGTTCAGAAAATGCCAAACATATATAGAAATTATTTCATAATAAATATAACATGCATCTAGGCCGCCTAAGCATCTCTCCTAGACCTACACTAGCAAATGCCATCCCCTACTAAGTTTTAGGATCCTGCGGCTTCGCACTCCTATTAAAGATCTCCTTGAAGAGTATAGTATAATAATTTGGATACTGAACTTCAGACTCCACTACCACTCCAATTGTGTAGGTCTTCGTGTGCCGTATATTCTTTAGAAGACACCTACGTCCAATCGCATCTTCAGGAGAGGGATCTGAAGATGGAGCTAGTGTCTTGCCTGCTCTCCTCCTATGAGCATTCGCATCGCATCCTTTCCTGTTGTGATGCAATAATTATGAAATTAAATTACAACTGTTGGAAAATTAAAATTTTAACTTATGTAAAAGTATGAGTTAGAAAGTACGAGTCATACTCTGCTAGGCTGTGGGATCTACTGAGAGGATGACTGCGAGATCAAATGAGAGGAAACACCCGCATTCGACTGCATCATCGAGCTCACCTGCTGCATTGAGCTCACCTACTACATCAGCACCTACATTTGTTGATTGAGATTGGAGAACTGACTCCTCATATCATCAAACTGACCCCGGTGAGGAGACGTATAATGTAATGCTGTCTTAAAGACGCCCGCTCCCATTCCTCGAACATAACCTCTGTTATCTTTCCCATATATTTAATTAACAATTAATAAAGTCTTATTAGAATATGTATAAATTTGAAATAACAAACATTATAAATTAAGTAATGTATATATACCATTGAGACAACATTATGCTTTATATCTCCCTGTCTAAAAGTAGGATCTTTCATAATGATATTTCTTATTTGGGACTACAACATAAAAAAACAAATCATAAATATCATAAATTGATTTTAAACTAAGAAATAAATTTATTACAATTAAGATAACTCATAATGGCTTGTATCACTTCAGGAGTCAAAGCGCTTCCATCAGACCTTGTATAGCATTCAATTAATAGTTTGGTCCTAATGACCGGACGGCCATCTATCTTGTGATTCTTCTGTGAAATAAAAATATAAGCTTAGCTTATTTTAAAGTAACCTAAATTTGATACAGAATTAACCAAAGTAACCTAAATTTTAAACAAAATTTACCAATTCTTTCACTTTTCTCACCACACCCTTCTTGCCTATGGTGTGTGGTTTATGTCATAGGATAGCACATTTTCTTAAAATGCTCACTCATATTCTTTGCCTCATCAGTCGACCTCTAGTTGATGTATTTTCTCAATCTTCTTGTTTGACCCACTTATCGCGTTTATTTGATTTCCACTCCAAGTCCGTCGAACCAATCTTGGAGTAATCCTGACTGAGTCAGTATTTCTAGTCCCTCCAGGCAGAACCGACTTTCTTCAAACAATAACGACGATGTTCTGGATCCACCTCATATCGATTCTGCAAACATCATTATAAATATAAGTTACAATTTTAGATCCAATTAAATGACTTAAATAAACAAAATGAGTCCTTGAGGTCTACCTGAACTAACTGCCAAATCAAATCAAGCACCTGGTGGGGGACCTCTGTCATAAACGGTACACGAGGGACACATGTTGCATCGTAAAGTGACCAATATGTGTGAAAAAATCGACTACATTGGGGCCAATGCACTGTCCATTTTCATTTAACTCCAACGGAAGTTGACCTAAATTAAATGGAGCATGACTAAATGGGATTTATGTCCAGACTGAGAAGTGGATAGAGTATGTGTGTGCTACTCATCCAGTCCTCGAGCATCCTCATGTGAATCAGATTGATTCACCTCTGACATGGTGCTTGTATTAACATAATATCATTCTAGGGACTCTTTTAAGAAATTTCAAGCATCATAAGTGTATAAATTGAAATGAATCCATTAAATAACATATGAAACGGACAAATTAAAACTTCAAGCATCATAAGTATAGACCATATGTGGAATGAATCCATGATACCTTAATTTTCCTTATCATTAGAAATGATATCTTCATGTAGCGTTGTTAAAGTAGATGCGTTCATCCTCGCCGCAAAGACTAAAGGATCTTCATAAGCATCTACATCACGGTTCAATTTCTTTAGACTTTCTAACTCAACATGCCAATCATTCCTAGTATGATCCTTACAATAAAAGACTTGAGTTTCTTATGATGCAAGAATAAAATGCTCATTATCTTTTTTATCATTTATCATTAATCTATTTAGATTAACATATATCAAATTTGTTTCTGGATCAATAGAATTTCTATTGGAGTATTTAATGCGCACCCAATCACAATAGAAAATTATTTCCTTCAAGTCAACATAGTCTAGTTCAATGATCAGTTTGACAATGCCGTAATATGTGACTTCTTCTTCCATAAGATTGACACCCCTCGCACTTGACCTGAAACTAGTCACTGCCTTCATTAAGACATAGTTTTGTCTTGACAAGTTCTTTTCGTAATCCTTTATATAAAAAATATATCGATTTGCCGCATATGCGTTATATGAAATTAAATTAACGTTTGGGCCGTCAGCAAGCCTCTTGATGATAGAGGGAGTGAAATCATCATGTATTTGTTGTCTAACCCACGGGACATAATCCATTGGCTTTGCTGATTGTGAACTAACCTTTCGATTTTGAACTCGTGATATGTGAGTTTTTATATTAAAATTTGAGATGTATTCATCATATTTCCTGTCAAAGAAAAATTAATGCACTTTAAATACAAAAAATACTCATGCAAATGTGTGATCAATAGTGTTTACAGATATTGAATTTAACGTACTTCTCCCAGTTGGAATTAACTTTCGATTACCTTAGTTACCATTTACGCACTTGTTGGTACTGTAGGGAAGTAAATAAGGCTTCCCATTCTCATCGATAAGGTAGTGACCATCAGCATCGGTGTCATCCATGAGCGTTCCTCGTACGTGTCGATGACTTACTAATGCACGTTGATCACTCGGCATGTATTGCATGAAAACAACATTGCTTCTTCTATCATATAACACTCCGCAATAGAACCCTCTAGGAATGTCTGATTCACTACGTACGATTTGTATCTTTTCAACATCCTGAAATAAGTGTTCTAACTCAAATTTTCATATCTAACAAAATACCTAAAATAGTAGATAATTTTCAGAAGAATATTATTGAATTACCGCTCAAAAGGATACATCCATCGATATCTGACAGACCCGCACACAAGCGCTTCCTATGCCAAGTGCACAAGGTGGTATACAATCGAAATGAAAAATACTGGAGGAAAGTACTTATCAAATACACACACTGCTTCCACAATGTGATGTTTTTGTCTCTACAACTCTAGATGGTTGATAATCCTCGAGCATAAGACATTGAAAAATATCGATATTTATCGAATGGCGGCACTCGATGGCCTCTGCTGCCTTTCTTTAAACGCGTTCATTAGCAACACCAACAATGGTTGTTGCATAAGAATATGGTAATCATGTAACTTCAGGTTTTTTAGTTGTAGTTCTTGCAAGTTTACATTATATTTCCAGTTTAAACTATAACTACCGAAACTTTCAAGTCTTACAAGGTTTTGCATATTAATTCTTTCTCCTCCCGAGATAGTTTGTAAGGAGCTTTAGGTAAAACTTGATGACATCATCTGGCCATAATTTTTTCTTCAACCTCATTTCTTTAAGATATAAATGAGCTTTGTAACCATCCTTAGTCTTATCTTTTATGTTCATGATTGTTGCAATGAGATTTTCTACTACATTTTTTTCACGTGCATGACGTCTAGATTGTGTCGAATGGGTAAATCTGTTAGATTGTTATAATCATTAGTAAAATGGAAGAATGAACAAATTGTAAAACATATGTGCGAGTATAGCGTTTGAAAGATGCACCTTCCAATACGGCAAGTCAAAGAAGATTGATTTCTTTGACCATGAAGTATCATCATTCACAGACCACTTCCTCTTCTTCCCTGCGACTTTTTCAAAAATCGCTACGAGTATTTTTCCAGTCTGCTTAATAATTTAATGCCGCTCAAACGACTAGTCGCAGTCTTGTGCTCTTCTTGCCCATTAAATTATGATTTCTGACTTCTAAATTTATGTTTTCGATCCGCTAGGTACTTCTTATGACCCATGTAAGCAAACTTTCCTCTATGTTTTAGCCACATCGAGTCTGTCATTTCACCACAAATAGGACAACCATACGCCTCTATAGTCCTACACCCCGATAGATGACTATACGCTGGAAAATCATCTATCACCCACAACAAAATTGCTTTCATATTAAACATTCGCTTGGTGAAAGAGTCATATATATCGGATCTGATGGACCAGAGATCATTCAACCATGTAATTAATGGTTGCAAGTAGACATCAATTTCATGTCTTGGACCATTCCTCCCAGGAATTAGTAGTGCTAACATTGTGAACTCCTTCCTCGTGTATAATGACGGGAGTAAATTATATGAGATAATAATAATAGGCCAACAACTGTATGGATTGTTCTTGTCCCCAAAAGGATTGAATCCATCTATTGCAAGTCCTAAGCGGACATTTCCTGGCTCGACTGTAAAGCTTTCCCATTTTCGATCCACTTCTCTCAAACAAGTAGACTCCACCGAATGATGCATTGATGTTCTACATCCAAATTTACTTGCCTCGACATGCCATCTCATCTTCTCAGCAATCCACAGTACACTGTACATTCGTTTCAACCTCATTGTTAGTGGAAAATATCTCCAAAAAATTTTAGGGATGATTTTTTTCCTCGGCTTTCTTTCACTAACAGGTTTTCATCTGCTCTTGCCGCACTTTAAACAATTCTCCTTATGTGCATGCTCTCTCCGATATAGTATACAATCATTATGACATGTATGAATAATTTCACACTCCATTCGTAAATCCTTAATCATTTTCTTTGCACTATAAGTATTATCTGGCATAGTATTCTCTGTTGGTAGTATCATTTTCATCAATCACAGTAAATCATCAAAACTCTTGTGGGACCACTGATGTCTCCTCCTCATGCTCAACAACTCAACTGTATCTGACAATTTAGTATCCTCTACTTAACACAATGGATACAAGAGTTGTATAACATCTTCTATTAACTTTTCATACCGAATATCACCTGTTGAATCATCTGAAATGTGAGAATGGTATTTAGCTTCTGCTGCAAACTCCACTTCATTGTGACACTCATTTCCATTAAAATGACTAAGTGCATCATTGACCATATCAACCATCCTTGGAAGGAAATCTCCAATATGATCAGTAGCAGACGAACTAGCCCTTACAGTTCCATAACTTTAACCCCATTATTCACTGTGGTATATCCATGTCGTGTAAGTCATATAAATACCTTTATAGATTAAATGTTCTGAAATTATGCCTATTCTTTTTCTCGGTGCACGAACATTACGACATTCTGTACAAGGACAATAAAAATAATCATAATCCTCTAAAATCCTAGAACTTTCTGAAATTGCGTCGGGTAATCTAACACGACACCCTATGCATATACGTGCGGAAGCTTAAAGAGCAATTAGAATTATGGCTAAACCTATAGGAGGGGGTGATTAGGACCTTTTTTGAAATTCTTTTTGCCTACTTATATAATTCAACAAATCAAACTATGTAAGCAAGAACACTTCGGCTTTCAAGCCTAAGTGGGTCCAATCATAAGACTAGCATATGATAAAGCAATAAACAACCTAGTCTAAAGCATGCAAAGGTAATCAAAAGATTTAACTAATCAAGCTCCTAACCTATGCAACCTATGTAGACTTATGAGAATGGATCAATGAGCTCAAGTCTACACAACTAGTAAAAGTACATCTTGTGTGTGGATGTGCTTAATTAGTGCCTAGCAAACATTCCTATCAAGCATTCATAATTAAACAATTAAACTAACAATGCTACGATATTAATGTGCTCAATTCAATCACAAACACGAGCATGTATAGTGGTTCGACTTTGGGTCTACTCCACTCCCGGTTCAAGTACTCAACTCCTTTGAGCACACCGGCATTCACTAACGGAGGTTTTAAATGAGGTTCACCTCTCAACCTTTACATGGAGGTTTTACCGGTTCACCTCTCAACCATGACCAGAGTTTTGGACAAAGGGCTAACTCTCAACCCAAACGGAGTTTTGGACATAGGCTAACTATCAACCCGACTCACGTTCACTCCCGTGACAGAGGCTCCCCCTTGGAGACTTAGTTTAGGCCTGGCTAATGGGCCAAGGAACGACACAAACTCTAAATGGACTCTCAATAAAGACAACCTTACTTGTCGGATGAGCCCCTTGTTTAGCGCCGGTTCGGGTTGCTTGATCTCCGCTCTCCCGTGCTTCAAGCAGCTTCCCTTGCTCCCACGATCGTGTTGCCATTGCGTCGCCAATGCCTCAGCCACACTCGATCAAACACCTTGCATGTGATGCCTTTGAGATGCCCAAGGTGATAAGAGGATGGTTGAATCTCCTACATGGGATTTGTAGCTTGTTCTAACTAGGAGATTCACCTAGAGGGTCTTCTAGAGGTCTTGGACAAGGGATATGCCTATATGGAATAGTGTCTCACCTCTAGATTTGAGAGAGGAATCAAGTCATCTCTATATTGCACTTGAATGCCCACACTTGTGTTTAAAACACAAGGGATATGACATAAAACCCTCCTCTTTGAGGCCTCATATGATGTACAAAAGGTGTGGGGAATAGGCTCTCAAAAACCTCTCACATATGCCCAAAATCTGAGCTCCTTATATAGGAAAAATGAGCTCCAACGGTCATAAAACGGGCAAAAACGGCTCCTTCCGACCGGTCGGCCAAAGACCAGTGAAGACAGAAAGTTCACTGTCTGAAAGGGGGGTCTGTCTGACCGGTCGCGACAGGTCGGACCAGCCCTATGGCCTGCTTCAGCACAGCGGCTGCTGTACACAGCTGGAACCAGTCCGACCGGTCTTGACCGGTCGGTCCAGTCCATCCTGACCAGGTCGTGACCGATCGGTCAGGCCTAGGTTCAGCCTGGTAGTTTGCTAACCCAACTCTTCTTCAACCCACTCTCTTAGGCCAAGTTTAAGGTGATGTTTTGGGACACCTAGGGCCAATCTATGATGACTAAAGGTTCCCTAATATGGTCAAGGTCATCAAGGAGTATAAGGGGTTGGGTTTAGGTCGAGGTTAAGGCACTAAGGCATCCACTTTACCTGACTCTTCTTCCTTGATGCAGCGGGGCCATCTGAGTCTTCGGTCTTCGTCTTCATTGGGCTCAACCGACACTAGACTCACTGACATAAGTGATTGACAAACAAGGTGCACTAGTATGCCACAGAAAAGTTCACTAACAATCTCCCCCTTTGTCAATAACTTACAAAAACCTAACCTACCAAAACAAAATACATGTTCAAGACATTACATTGATAATGAATTAAATACAGGACTCTTGACATGCCTAATCTAAGCTGCTCCTCTTCAATTTGCTCCCCCATAACCTGTCAATCCCTGCATCATAAAACATAGCAAACTAGTTTTGGGGGGATTTGATCTTTCTCCCCCTTTTTGTTAGCAATTGACAAACTATTCTCTCCCCCTTAATGATATACCAATAAGGTTAAGGTAAGAGAAGATAGTATGTCGCAATTATAACTGTAAGCACATGCTAATAAGGAGAGTATAGGGTGCATGAATCATAAAAGCATGGAGCATGCTAAGGAACATGATTAACAAGAAAATGAGACTATCTAAGCATAGTTAATCATGCATAATTGGTCAAAGATATACATTTGCAATAAAAGCACAAAGGGCTTATAGCCTGTTGTAGACAAATTTGGCTTTAAAAAGAAGTGAGGAATCGCGGTCGCATCTCCAAAATGTGACCAGTCAGGCTCGTGCTCGTCGAAAGGGATCGCATCTTCGAAATGCGACCAGCCCGGCTCGTGCTTGTTGAAAGGGGTCGCATCTTCGAAATGCGACCAGCCCGGCTTCGTGCTCGACGAAAGGGGTCGCATCACCAAAATGCGACCAGCCCAGCTCAGTGCTCGACGAAAGGGGTCGCATCTCCAAAATGCGACCAGCCCGGCTCGTGCTCAACGAAAGGGGTCGCACCCCAGAATGCGACCATCTCGGCTCGTGATCGTCGAAAGGGGTTGTTCCCCAGAATGCGAGCACTCTTGATATGAACAGCTCTCGACATATGAGCAGTCGTGGTTTCGGGTCTCTGGCATGGATGGCCCTCATCTCATAGTACTAGCAGCCTGTATAGGCCAATTTTGGTTTATATCTATTCACAGTTCCAAGTATCTAGAGACGTAATCAGCTAGATGTCTAGAATGTTTTGACTACTTCCTTATCCAAGGATTAACAAGATAAGCTTCTTATCCCATGAAATCAGCACTAATCTTAATAGGCTTGCGTAGCAGGTTGGATCATTAAGATCTGTATAAATAGATGACTCTATTGATGATAAAGGTACACAATACTCAATCTATAATCTCCATCGCTTATTTTGTTCTCTTTTCAACCTACCCTATCTAACTTAGGCATCGGAGGGCCAACGGCTGGACGCCGGCCACCCTTAGTTATTTTCTGTCTCCTTTTAGGCTCAAGGAGGAAATCGCTTGGAGAGAAGGTGAACGTCTGGAGGATCCTGTTACAAAATTCGACGTAAACAGTTTGGCGCCGTCTGTGGGAACGATTTGATCATCAAAGTCAGTCATTCTTACCACTGATCAAAATCCTTCCATAATGCCTCCTAAAAAGACTGTTCATCCTTCCACATCAAGGCAGACATTACCTCTGCCTGACGTTACGGAATCAGTGCCTGTTCTTCAAACCACTTCAACAAACATCCCTTAAGGAGTACCAAATGTGTCATCAGCGAACCCGTTATTTGAGGTTTCCAGAAGTCAAGAGGACGTCATGCGTTTCCTCGGAAATACCCTTTTAACCCTCAACGCCGGAGTTCAAGCCTTGTCTAATCGGCTTGATCAGCATTTTCTGGAGCCGCAGAGACATCCTTCCGAAGGGTTACCAGCGCAACCCATACCGGTGGCTTCCAGACATTCTATGGACGAGCCACAGGTCCAACCAAATCATCCTCCATCAAATCGAGTGCCGCTTGGCAACCAACCCCCTGTGCTACCTCCGCATTCCATACATTCTAGTGCTTCTCGTCAACATCAATCTCAGGGGTCCACCGTTGAAACGTCAGGCTATACTTTAACGTGGGAAGGAGACCTCAAAAGAATCCATGATCGTTTTGATGTCATGGAGCAGCGATATCAGGCAAATCGACCGTTAGCTTTGGTGGCGTCGATACATCGATCCGAGTCTCCTTTCACCAACGAGGTCATGGGAGCACCTTTACCTAGAAAATATCATACACCTGTCATCACTCCATATACAGGTATAGACGATCCTCTCGAACACTTGGAAACTTATAGGTCTCTTATGGAGCTGGAGGGACACGGGTCGGAAATCATGTTTAGAGCTTTTTCCCTAACCTTAAAGGAAGCAGCTCATACGTGGTTCCGGGGGCTGAAGCCTCGATTTATCGGCTCCTTTTCACAGTTATCGGAGATTTTCCTTTCTCAATTCATGGGAAGCATCCGCACCAAGAAGCCAGCGTCCCACCTAATGGATTTGAAATAGCAGCATGGGGAGACGATAAAGGAGTTCACAGTACGGTTCACTACCGAAGCTGTCCAAACTGAAGGATATACAGAAGAAAAGGGCCTTACCACCCTCGTAGCCGGAATTACGAGCGAAAAATTCAGATTTGCCTTAGATAAAAACCCTGCCAAAAACCATGGCAGAATTCCAAGCTAAAGCTCAGAAGTATATCAATGCAGAAGAAGTTGCTCTGGCACGTCATGGTATACAGGGTAAGAAGCGCAAGCCGGAAGAAATCTCGCCCCCGGATAAAAAATATCGACGTGATCGACGAGACCGCTCTCCTAAGAAGCCTTATTCTGGTAAATATCATAACTACACTCCTCTCAACCAATCCCATGAAAAGGTGTTAATGGAGATTAAACATAAACCATATGTAAAATGGCCAGCCAAGATCAAATCTGATGCTGAAAAGAGAGATAAAGGCAAGTTTTGTTACTTCCACAAAGATCATGGGCATAGAACCCAAGACTGCATATCTCTGCGAGATCACATCGAAGCTCTTATTCGAAAGGGCCATCTCCAAGATTATGTTGCTCGTCGAGTCGATCACCAGAAAGGGCAAAAGCCTCACCCCACCAGAAGGAGTCGCCTCACCATCATACTTTACAAGAAGACGTTGAACCTACTGGCTGAAATTCGTACCATCGCCGGGGGACCAGCTTGCGGTGGCGATTCTCAAACTTCAAGAAAATTATACACTCATAAGGCATCCAAGAAGCCCCAGCATATTTACTGGCTGGAATAGACGCCCAACGCGTCAAAAATCAGTCATCCTCCAATTTCCTTCTCCCTCGAAGATGCAAAGGGAATTCACTTCCCTCACGAAGACTCCATCGTAGTCGTACTAAAGGTATCAAACTATTTGACTCATTGTATTATGGTGGATACAGGTAGCTCTGCTGATATTCTATACCTGGAGGCTTTCAACAAAATGGCACTCGCCAGAAGCCTACTCAAGCTAGTCTCAACTCCCCTTATCGGCTTCGGGGGCGAAGTGGTGACACTTGAAGGAAGCATTAACCTTCCTGTCACCTTTGGGGAGAGTCCAGCGAAGACGACTATCTTCATAAATTTCCTCGTGGTGGACCGAAGATCAGCATATAACACCATTTTGGGGCGGCCATCTCTTAATAAGGTTGGGGTAGCTTTACATCCTTTGTATTTGTGCATCAAATTTCCTACCCTGAATGGTGTTGGGGTTGTACGAGGAAACCAAAAAGAGGCCCGGTCTTGTTATGAGATAGCCCTACAAGATCGGAAGAAAGCACAAGCGACACCAGTCATGATGATAGCACAGGGTTCATCCAACTCCCCAGCGGATACCTCGCTGGACCCAAGAGAGGATGCTCTCCAATCAGGAACTCCTGGGGAAGAGACAGTAGCGATTCATTTAAATGAAGAAGACCCATCCAAAGTTGTTTGTGTGGGATCCTCTTTAAGGAACATCTTTCGAGCAAATTTGATCTGTCTCCTCTCTGAATATCAAGATGTGTTTGCCTGGTCTCACCAAGACATGCCTGGCCTCACCAAGACATGCCTGGCATTGACCCTAGCGTCATCGCACACCGTCTGAATATCGACCCAAAGTATAAACCTGTCCACCAGCGCCGCCGTGCCTTCACTGTAGAAAGGCAAATGGCGATCAAGACTGAAGTCAAGAAGCTGCTTATGGTCAATTTCATAAAAGAAGTTGACTACCCAGAATGGGTCGAGAATGTAGTTCTCGTTCGAAAATCTAATGGCAAATGGAGAATGTGTGTAGACTATTCAGATTTGAACAAAGCATGCCCCAAAGATAGCTTCCCGACCCCGCGAATCGACCAGTTGGTCGATTCAACAGCTGGGCATGCTCTGCTCAGTTTTATGGATGCTTATTCTGGTTATAATCAGATCATGATGCATCCGCCCGATATCCAACATACTTCCTTCATCACTGACCGAGGTCTATATTGCTACCAGGGAATGCCGTTTGGTCTTAAAAATGCAGGGGCCACCAATCAGCGTCTCGTCAATAAGATATTCACCGCACAAATTGACAGGAATATGGAAGTCTATGTTGATGACATGCTCGTGAAGAGTGTCATAGAAGACGATCACCTTTCAGATCTTCGAGAAGCTTTCGACCTGATGAGGAAATACCAGATGAAGCTAAACCCAGAAAAATGTGCGTTCGGAGTGTCTGCTGGAAAATTTCTTGGATTTATGGTTGGCCAGCGAGGAATTGAGGCAAATCCTGAAAAAATAAAAGCATTGATAGAGATGAAATCCCCAACCACTCTTAAGGACGTCCAACAGTCTGGCTGGTCGCATTGCATCGCTTAATAGGTTCATCTCACGGGCATCTAACAAATGCCTACCCTTCTTTAAGCTCCTCCGTGCCATAGCCAAATCTGATTGGGAGTGGACGCCACAGTGCGAAGAAGCTTTTCAACAATTGAAGCAATATATGAGCACACCCCCTGTCTTATCTAAACCTGTGGCGCACGAGCAACTCATCCTTTATTTATCTGTGTCCTCCACGGCCGTTAGCGCCGCCTTAATAAGCGAAGATTTCGGGATACAAAAGCCCGTTTATTATATCAGTCGAGCAATGGTGGACGCTGAAACTCGATATTTTGATATGGAGAAACTAGCCCTTGCTTTAGTCACGGCAGCCCAAAAACTGCGACCATATTTTCAAGCCCACACTATTTTAATACCAACAAATCATCCGCTACGACAAGTCCTTCAAAAACCTGAGGCTTCCGGAAGATTAACTAAATGGGCGGTCGAGATCAGTGAGCATGACATATCATTCTGCCCCAGGACTGCAATCAAGGGCCAGGCCGTGTCTGACTTCATCGCCGAATTCACATACTCCTCTTCCGCTGAAGATTCCGCGATCAGCGACCAGCCCCCCTGGTCACTCTTCGTGGACGGGTCTTCAAGGGCCACTGGCAGTGGAGCGGGCCTAATTTTAGTCGCCCCAGATGGGTTGCATTTTCAATACGCTTTACGTTTTGACTCTCGCATCTCGAATAATGAAGCAGAATATGAGGCCTTGATCGTTGGTCTCGAATTAGCACACGTCCTTTTAATTCAGAATTTACTCATTCACAGTGATTCTCAACTCATAGTTAATCAGGTACTCGGTGAATTCGAAGCAAAAGAAGAAAGGATGGCTTTATATAAATCTCGAGTGCTCATCCTGTTTACAAAGCTAAAGAATTATGAAATAATTCACATCCCTCGCGAGAAGAATAAACTCGCTGATTCTTTGGTAAAACTCGCCTCTGCACCAGAATCTGAGTTATCATATTCAATTCCCATCGAGCATCTTCAGAACTCGAGTATCGACCAAGCAACTCTCGAGCAGGTGATCGCAGGTACATCCGTCTCCATGTTGGATGGACCCCATACTCCTTTATCTCAGAGACGGATACCTCCCAGACGATAAGAAAGCCGCCCGACAAATTCGTCATCGAGCCGCCAAGTATACCTTACAAGATGGAATATTGTTACGTAAAAGTTTTTCCTTGCCCTATTTAAGGTGTCTTCACCCAGAAGAAGCACATCGTGTTCTAGATGAAATACACCAGGGGGCATGTGGTAACCACCCAAGGGGGACGATCCCTAGCGTATAAAGCAATGAGGCAAGGATACTATTGGCCCACTATGAAGGCAGACGTAATTGAATTCTCTAAAAAATGTGACAAGTGCCAGCGATACTCTCCTATACCTCATGTACCGTCCTGAGCAAATGACTCCAATTGATAGCCCTTGGCCCTTCGCACAATGGGGGGTCGATATCATCAGGGCCCTTGCCTTCTGGAAAAGGACAAAATAGGTTCGCGATAGTGGGGGTCGATTACTTCACCAAATGGGCCGAGGCAGAGCCACTAACCAGAATTACTGAGAAACAGACCACTAAGTTCGTATGGAGAAACATCATATACCATTATGGACTCCCCCATACTATAATCACTGACAATGGAAAGCAATTCGACAACGTCGCTTTCGATGAATTTTGCGAAACATGGAAGATACGCAATATCCGCACTTCTCCCTATCATCCTCAGGCAAATGGGCAAGTTGAAGCAGTGAATAAAATCACCAAGCATCATTTGAAGACCAAGCTCGGTGAGTGTAAAGGCATGTGGCCAGAACTCCTGCCAGAAGTCTTATGGGCGTATAAGACTACGACTCGCACGTCTACAGTCGAAACTCCCTTCTCCTTGGCATTCGGTACCGACGCGGTAGTACCAGTTGAAATTCAAGTACCCTCGTATCGGATCGAGCAATACGATCCCACTTGTAATCAGGAAAGTCTTCGACTTCACCTCGATCTCTTGGAAGAACGGAGAATTGCCTCCCAGATGCGAGCAGTAGCATATCAGCAGCGCATTGCTCGCTACCGTGATGCTAAAGTTCAGCCTAGAGCTTTCTAACTCGGCGATTTAGTCCTCAGACAGAACCTCGGAGCTCCTACTCATTCGTTTGACCTGAATTGGGAAGGTCCGTATCGAGTCATCAAAATCGTGCGACCCGGTACCTATTATCTTGAAGACATGTAGGGAAGACCCGTATATCGCCCCTGGCACGTGGAACATTTATTACGGTATTTCCCTTAATTCGTTGTAATTCTGAACGACATTCCGAATGAATAAGAATTAAAATCATTCCTTTTGGTCGCTACTCCATTTAATTGGACTCAAATAGCCCCAAAGACAATACATACATTCTCTTGGCTAATTGCCTACCCTTGGTAGGATTAAGATCATTCTTGTTGGTTGCTTCTCCATTTTATGGATAAAAAATAGCCCTGAAGAGAACATACATACTCTCTTGACCAATCTTCCACCCTTGGTGGAATCAAAACCTCAATCGATAGATCAGTCTATCTCAATGCGGACATGGTCATACGACCCCCGGATTGAGTCTAACTCACTTTTTCATGAGTTAGTTATGCGAGCAGTCAGTACATGATCAACACAAGGCGAAAAAGCTAAGGAAAGTTCACAACATTGAAGAAATGGATGTTTCATTATAATTGACCAAAAATTCAAGTCAGTTATATACACATATTCTTCTCAAAGGTATATAAAAAAAATATACAAAATAGAGGAAGGCGGACAACACTTTAAGATTGGTCATCCCCATCTAGAGCAAGCTCACGGCTCTCAGCTTCAGGGCCGATGTCAGGGGCAGGCGCGGCGTCTGTGGCTTCGGTGACCTCATTCTCAGCCGCAGCTCGCTCCCTAGCCGCGACCTCGAAAGCCACTCTCTCGAACTCTTCAACGTTGAAAGACGGAGCAATCTGCTGCATAACCCTGACCGCAAAGTCGCGACCAGCAACATACGCTTCATAGCGCTCCTCGTCATAGAGTTAAGAGGTTCAGAACTCTTGGACTGCACGAGGGCCTTCGTCAGATACCATCTGAACAAGAGCCACTCGCTCCTCCTCCCAGTGAATGGAGTCATCCTTCAGCTGGTCGAGTCTCTTCATGGCCTCCTCGAGCTTGGTCCGAGAATCCTTGAACTGCTCCTCGAGGCAGATCTTGTCTTCGCGGAAAATCTCCTCCCTCTCGCTCTTGGCATAGAGTTCTTGGAGCTTCGCAAGTTGAAGATCCACTGACTGAAAACGGTCAGTCAGGGCTTGAATCTTTACAAGGAGGATTTGCTTTTCCTCGTCCAGTTTGGCTATTTGGGCTTCCAGTGCCTTCACCAGGCGGTCCCTTCCCTGGACTTCGGCCTCCATTGTCTTTTTCTTCTTTTCCGTAACTTCAACAGTGCGGCGGGCAGCTTCAATGTCACGTCTAACATGAAGCGTGAGATCTAGACTCTGATATAAACAAAGAAAGAAGGATTAGATTGGCTCGCTAGATTATTAATCCACAAACAAAACGATAGAGGGGAAAGGAGCTGTTACCTGAATCAATCTCACCCCTATATCAGTAGAGAGAGCCTCTGGGCTTGGCTCAGGGAGGCTCCCGAAGGAGTTGGGGGAGATGTTATTGAACATAAACTTGCATATTGGGTGCAAGTAAGATGGGATAAAAAAGACTCCCGACCCAGAGGGTTGGGCTACAACCATCTCGTTGGAGCCCGTCTCGCGGGCATTCGCAGCACCCGAGGAAGGTGTAGCGGACTCGCGAGCAGCGAAAGGCTCGCATACTGTCTCCTTCAGAGGGAGGCCTCCCTCCATTCGATCGCCTTTCGGCGAATTATCAGCGACTTCGATTACCGGCTGGCCACGAGCGCCGGACGGAGGAGTCGCAACAACCGGAGGGGTCGTAGTCGCACGAGGAGTCGGGGCGGCCCCCCCTTTTCCAGTAGCATGCGGTTGTTTGCCGAGAGGCGATCCTTCTACCGGACCGGGCGCAGCTGAAGGACCGGCCACAGTTTTCTTTTACCTCTTCGAGGCTGTACCCTTCAAGCGAGGGAGCACCCCTAGTGCACCCCTCTTATCTCCTACGTTCGTCATCTCTTCCTGTGAAATTAGGCCCGCGGCACAGAGGCAACGTGGCTCTAAGGCGACGTTAACGTGACGCACGGCCGCTGAGAGCTTGTAAACTTTTACAAGCTTTTAGTGAAGTCCTCCCCAGATGTTCGGTTTTACACAAGTCAGAATGCCTGCAAGAAATATAGGAAAGGTACATCAATCACCACAAGCGAAATTATTGTTCCCTTTTCAGACAGACGGGCAGAAACTCAACCCACCTTCGCCAAAATAGCGACTAACGTTATGGCCTTTGGGGTCGGAGCCTGCTTCGGACTCCCAGTTGCCGGAGACGTAAAACCATTTTTTCCTCCATCTAGGGCAATTGGAGGAGGGGTTTCCCAGAATGAAGTTATTCCGATGCCAAAAAACAGTGGTAATACCAACCCTCGGTAGATGGGGCCCTGCTTTAACTGGAATAACCTCAAAATTTCCCCAACGGTTAACTCATCATTACCCGCTTGTTTCCAGAGGACGAAGGTACTTATAAGCACCCGCCAGCCGTTTACGATAAGCTGGTCAGGGGCAATCTTATAAATACGTAGGAAATTTCGGATGAATGGATGAAGGGGAAGATGCACGCCAACTTTGAAAAAATATTCATAAAAGGCCACATAGCCTGGTGGTGGTGCATCGGTCGTCTCCCCTCTCCCAAGTAATCTAAAAATAACGGACTCTAGGACCCGATATCTCTCCCGAAGGCTAGAGAGCCGTTCTTCTGTTAGTATTGAGGAGTAACCGGCGGCAGAGTACCTTCCTACCGGTACCCTGGCAGTGTTAGATTCCGATGAATCGGGGGTGTGATCTCCTAGGGGAACGATCTCTTCATCGGAAGACTCCGCCATTGCAAAAGAAAAAACAAGATAGAAAAAGAAAAGATGAAGGAGGACTACCTCTACGAAGAGGTTTTGCACCGGAAGCAAAGGAGAAAGAAGAAAGAAAAATATCCTTCAGCAGAAAATTCGAAAATGAAAGAAGTTCTGCAGGATCTGATATTTATACGCAATCATTTCGTTTAATTTGGTTGACAAGCGGCAGCCTCTCATCCGGCACGATAGACAAATGGGCACAAGCATTAAATACGGAGACACGTGGCGACCAACGCCTCATTTCTGGCGGTAGGAAAGCTGCGTAAAAGCTGGCCATCATAAATGCAGAATCATGTTAAATGAATCACGCGCGATTCTCTCCCAGCAGTCAGCTACGCATACAAACAAAACCCTTGGCATAGTGTTCACTCCCCAAGTGTAGGGTTGCGAAGTAGTAATAATTCGGAAAGACCGAGTATCGTTCCCACAGAGATTTATGTATGAGTATCTTCAGAATTTAACTAAAACAACTAGTAATTAAGACTCTATTAAGAACTAAAACTAAACAAACAGTGATTTGAGTTTAAACAGTGAATGGTTAAGGTAAATTCAATCTAAAAAGTCACTAGAGCGCCAAGGATCCACTCTTGATACATTTCAATGCATTAACACAACTAGGTCTCATATAACTCAATCAGAATCAGATTTCCATCTCTATCCGATCGGAATATAGAGCAATTAAACACAGTTGTCTGAAATAGGTGCTTATTAACTGATTTGATTCCCACAACCATGCTCAGGCCTTGGGCACACTCAATTGTATAGGCCAAGCCTCTTTCCAATCTAATTGAGATTCATAACCATATCCTTCACCAAGTCCTGTCACTAGACCTGATTACAACTCATGATTTGAACTCTATTTAAATCAAAATCAATCACTAAACACATATTATAGATCATACATAAAAGATAAGAATTTCAGTTGCATGAGTTCCCACATGAAAATCAGGCCATTGCATACAAGGCAATCAAAGCGTCTACCATGCCCGGAGTCGATGGTAGATCAATGCATTACACATGCATGACAATGCTCAAAAGCTAAGATACTATGCTTAGAATCACTAAGAATCACATGAGCCCGGAGTCATCAAGAGATCAAAGTAGAAACCAACATAGTACTTGAATCAAACTCAAATTGAACTAAAATTCATCAATTAAAACACAAAAGGAAACCTAGGTTGCATTAATCCATCAAAAACGAATCAAGGGCTTCCCCTCTTAGCCCTAGCTAAGAGGGTTTAGTTCATCTCTAACATCCTTGAACTAAAAGCCTCTAAAAACATAGAAAAACTACTAAAACAGGAAATCCGAAGTCGAATCCGTCTCCTAAGCAATCTCCATGTTCTCCCCCCCTTGGTATAAAGATATGAAGTCCTTTTATAGCTTGGAGAAGTCCAATACGCAAGAAGGATCCAGAAATTGCGTAAGCTTTCGCAATTGCGCAGAGATTTCCGGAGTTTCTGAAATAGAAAGTGATTGTTACGCATGGCCGACCGGTCTGGACCGGTCGGCCTTGAAAGTTCCCTTGTCCAGCAACCTTGTCCGACCGGTCATGACCGGTCGGACATCTTCAGCAAGTCTCCAGCAGCTATGCCCGACCGGTCATGACCGGTCGGGCTTGGGCAGTCCATCTGTTCTTTTGGTACAGCAGCAATGGCCGACCGGTCTTGACCGGTCGGCTGCCCTCCTTGATCAAATCAGCATTATGGCCGACCGGTCATGACCGGTCAGCGTGGGCATTCCATCAGCATGTGTGTGGCTGACCGGTCTTGACCGGTCAGCTTCCTTGGCCGACCGGTCAGCCGACCGGTCTGGCTCTCTTTCTTCTGTATTTCTTTCTTTCTTTTCTCTTCTCTCCTTGCCTTGGCTTTCTTTTGTCTTCCTTCATGCTTGATCCTATGGTCTTCAATGCTTGAAAGAAGCCTCATTTAGCTTTCAAATGATGAACTCTCCATCTTGTTCCTACAATCACACATCATGTATTAATTTGGTCCTTTAAACATGTATATCATGCATAATGAGTGATGAATTGGGGTTAGAATATGCACAATTATGAGCTCAACACACCCCCCAACCAGCATTTTGCTAGTCCCGAGCAAAACATGCGTGAAACAAGTTTCATTTTCCAAAACCCAACTCTCCTCTAGAAACTACTCTTCTATACATTCCAAAACACATAAGCGTAAAAATCAGAGAAATTCAGTGAAAGAGATTGAAACCTTAAACTCTCAGAACATAACAAGTGTTTATATGAAATTCCCACTGATTGATTGATAAATAGAAGAACTTGAACACATTCAACCTAGTGTGCATAGTGAAGGTTCATCTCATGAGTTTCCGGGATTATCTTCTTCATAAATCAACTAAACTATGGATCTCAAGGTATATAGAGCAACAACAAGCCTATGACAGGAATTTGCCTTACCGTCCTTCCGACGACTTTCACACTACGTCCCATTTCCGGCTTTGGTTACGGGTAGACCATCCCCCGGTTGGTAGTAGGTAGCCCTAATCGGAATTTCCACCATTTTTCTTTCCTTCCCGATTTCATCCTTTCGTTCCTTTTTCTTTTAAATTAGATAGGATTTTTAGAAATCCATATCTTCCGTTATTTTCCCATGGACAATGATGGACAAAATACCCCGGCTTGGTTTCTCAGCACCTCTAAATCAAAGTCTAGCTAATCCACAAATTACATAAACCTTTCAAATCATGAAAATCGTGTAATGTGAACTAGATGCAAAAGGTGTTCAAATTTTCTATCAATCATAAAAATAGGTGAATTCACATATAAAACCATTATATTAAGAGAAATTCAAAGCTTGCAACGTCCCTCACGTCGTATCTCATCTTCTTATACTTATGCTATCTCGAATGCATAGAATCAAAGCCTTCCAAAAGAGTTTCGCATTTTTAGAAAAATCGAAAAATTTCTACATCTTTGCTCGACATGTCACAAAAGCTAGCAGATTCATCAATTAAGGAATCTCTCACCCCCCAACCAAAACTTTGCATTGTCCTCAATGTAATAAGATATGCAATATGTATGACATGAGAGCAATGACATAAAATAAAGGAGAGTGAGAAAGAGAGATATCACCTGAAGCATATGGCAAGATTAGCTTTTGGAGATGGATTACTTCACAACTAAATCAACTATCAAAGCAAATCCTAATGGGAAAGCATTCTAACAAATCATCCTCCGTCAGACTAGGAGGTTAATCCCAACAACTCATCCAAAAGCATAAAGTCAAGCAGAATCATTAGATGAATCAAAAGATTTCGCAATAAAGTCATCCAATATCCTGCTTTGCAATGTACATGTGTGTGAATGATGGAGATAAGCCACTCAAAATCCCAAAAAGGAATTTCAGCGGGTTCCTTAGTGTGCGCACCACATGTATCAGGGGAGACACCATCATATTTATCAGTAAAGATATGTCTCAAATCAGATTTTCCTGGGCAATGATATTGCAAGTAAGGATCATCCCAGGGTTGGTGGAGTTCGGTATGCATGATCCACAAAGGTGTGGAAATCTGAATTGATTTTTTAGCGCAAAACGGTATTGTTTCCACATCCTTCTCTCGGCTAACGTCATGTGCCGATACCGACTCAAAAAGTGTGACCATATCCCTTATCATATCATCGTTCTCATCAAGGGAGTGAGTCACTTCTTCGTCGAAGGGACTGGAGTAAAAATGTGAGAGGGACTCATTTTCCACAACAGAATTGATCATGTTTATTTGGTGGACCTCCTCATCTTCATCCTCTTGTTGGTTGTCAATATTGAAAGCATTCAGCTCAATCGTCATATTGCCAAAAGACATTTGTATGACCCCACTCCTACAATTTATGATAGCGTTTGATGTAGCTAGGAATGGGCGGCCAAGTATGATAGGAATTTGAGGGCCAATATTAACCGTGGGTCGCGTGTCCAAGACAATAAAGTCCACCGGGTAGTAAACTTTATCAACTTGGACAAGGACGTCCTCAATTACCCCTCTTGGAATACGAATTGATCGGTCAGCAAGTTGTAATGTGGTTTTGGTGGGTTTTAGTTCACCTAAACCCAATTGTTCATAGACCGAATAGGGGATTAAGTTCACACTTGCCCCTAGATCAAGTAAAGCATGTTTCACCCGGTGATCTCCGATCATACATGATATGGTCAGACAACCGGGATCTTTGTATTTCTTGGGCATCCCGTGGTTGATAATGGCACTTACATTCTCTGTCAAAAAATGCTTTCTTTTGCACATGTATTTTTCTTTTAACCGTGCAAAGGTCTTTTAAAAATTTTGCATATGACGGTATTTGTTTAATGGCATCCAACAATGGGATGTTGATTTTGACTTGCTTGAAAACCTCCAAAAATTCCTGATATTTATCTTGAGGTTTGGCTGGAATCAAGCGTTGGGGGAATGGGGCAACCGGCTTGTATTGCCTTTCTGGTTCCTTCTCTTGTGGGGTGTTGTTCATGTTATCATCCTCTTTGGAAATTTTCGGATCATTAGGCTGTTGGGCCTTCACGAGATTAGATTTATCAATTATCTTCCCACTTCGCAAAGTGGTGATAGCTTGAACATGCTCCATGTGTTGGGAAGATGGGCTTGCATCATGTATCTCAAATTGGGTTCTTGGGTTAGGAAGAGGTTGGGCAGGAAGTGTGCCTTTCTCCCTAGCACTGAGGTGAGATTCAACCCTAGCCATTGAGGTTTTCAAGTCATTGATGGCTTGGGTTGTATTTTGATTGAATTTCAATTGCTCCTGCATGAACCCATCTATTTTTAGAGAATTTGTCTTGTTATACTCATGCTGGACCGATACGAATGCACCCAACATCTCTTCTAGTGATACTCTTTTAGTGTTGTTTGCATTTGCATTGGGCCCATTCCTCCAACTGAAGTTGGGATGGTTCTTCCAATTAGGATTAAACGTGTTTGAGTTTGGAGCACCGTATTGCTGTTGATAACTGTTTATGGCATTCGTTTGTTCTTGTAAGATGCCTTGGACTGCTGAAATTGTGGGACAATCTTGTGTAGCATGTTGATTTCCACCACAAATTCCACAAACAGTTTCAACGTCAATGGAGTTGATTGTTTCTCCTTTCCTTAATTCCATGGCTTCGACCTTTCTTGTAAGGCTAGCCAACCGTGCACTTATACTATCTTCTTCTGATAAGACATATATTCCTCCCTTTTCCTTTTGTTGGCCAGTCTTGGAACTTGTTGGTTTAGATGTGTCCCAAGACTGTGCACTCTCAGCCAATTCTTCCAAATAATCCCATGCTTCATCAGCTTCCTTACTCATGAACTCCCCATTACACATCATCTCTACAAATTGGCGCATGGGTGGGGTCAATCCTTCATAGAAAAAGCTTATAACCCGCCAAATTTCATAGCCATGATGTGGACACGTGTTTAATAGGTCCTTAAACCTCTCCCAACATTGGGAAAATGTTTCATCTTCCTTTTGGGCAAAGTTCATGATAAGGCGCTTAAGCATGTTCGTTTTGTGAGTAGGGAAGAATTTTTTAATAAATTCTCTGTGCATATCAGTCCATGCACCAATTGATCTTGGCCTCAATGCATAAAGCCAACCCTTAGCTTTATCTTTAAGGGTGAAAGGGAAGAATTTAAGTCTCACCACATCTTCCGTTACGTTTGCAAAGTGCATGGTGGTGATTACCTCATCAAACTCCCTAAGGTGTTGATAGGCACTTTCACTGTCTAAACCATGGAATTTAGGGAGAAGATTGATCACTCCCGGTTTCAAATCCACATTCCCTGCATTCTGTGGAAATATTATGCATGAGGGAGTGCTCGTTCTTGCAGGTTGCAAGAAATCACGTAAAGTCCTTGGTCGGGGAACATCCTCAACCACATTCTCCCCTGTTTCAGTTTGATTTCGGACTGGGTTAGGTTGATTAGCAGCCATATTTCTAGTGATTTCAGGAAAATTCTGAAGTTTTCTAGCACGAGGCTCTCTATCAATCCCTTCAACAACTACTCCATCCCTTACAAGTCGGTTAGTATAAGTCCTAGCCCAATGTGGCATGCAACCAAAAAGAATGAATAAAAAAGGAAAAAGAATTCTTCCTTCCTTCCTTTACTCCTCTCTAAAACTTAAGCACAGGGTGTCTTGCTATGGCTGAGCCAGAAGCAAGGATAGAGACCGATTTCTCCTGGTCAATAGGGGTTCAAAGAACTCCCCACCCACTCTTTGAGTCTTTTGAGAGAAAGTACAGAAAAAGAAGAAAGAGGAATAGGTTGAGAAGAGAAATCTATGAGCACAAGGTGATCCAAGGCGGCAGAGCCGACCAATAGGAATCCAGGTGGCACAAGGCCTACCTTTCAGAGATCCAAAAGGAGTCTCCACCCACTCTACAATAGATGAATATGATAGGAATGAGTAGGAGGAGAAGAAGAGTAAGGTTAGAATGATAAAACCTGATTTGTGACTTAAGATGCCTTCTTCTTCTTCAACTTCCTAAAAATCCCTGCATTAGTCCTAGGTTAGAATCCTGCAAAAATCAAAACAAACTAAGTTAGTAATTAGAAGAAAACCTACTCTAAAAAGCAAAACAAATCCTAAATCTATCTTAACACAATCTCAACTAAAAGTTATTTCAGAAAATTCTAAAAATATCCCATAGAAATCCCCGGCAACGGCGCCAAAAACTTGTTCACTCCCCAAGTGTAGGGTTGAGAAGTAGTAATAATTCGGAAAGACCGAGTATCGTTCCCACAGAGATTTATGTATGATTATCTTCAGAATTTAACTAAAACAACTAGTAATTAAGACTCTATTAAGAACTAAAACTAAACAAACAGTGATTTGAGTTTAAACAGTGAATGGTTAGGGTAAATTCAATCTAAAAAGTCACTAGAGCGCCAAGGATCCACTCTTGATACATTTCAATGCATTAACACAACTAGGTCTCATATAACTCAATCAGAATCAGATTTCCATCTCTATCCGATCGGAATATAGAGCAATTAAACACAGTTGTCTGAAATAGGTGCTTATTAACTGATTTGATTCCCACAACCATGCTCAGGCCTTGGGCACACTCAATTGTATAGGCCAAGCCTCTTTCCAATCTAATTGAGATTCATAACCATAGCCTTCACCAAGTCCTGTCACTAGACCTGATTACAACTCATGATTTGAACTCTATTTAAATCAAAATCAATCACTAAACACATATTATAGATCATACATAAAAGATAAGAATTTCAGTTGCATGAGTTCCCACATGAAAATCAGGCCATTGCATACAAGGCAATCAAAGCGTCTACCATGCCCGGAGTCGATGGTAGATCAATGCATTACACATGCATGACAATGCTCAAAAGCTAAGATACTATGCTTAGAATCACTAAGAATCACATGAGCCCGGAGTCATCAAGAGATCAAAGTAGAAACCAACATAGTACTTGAATCAAACTCAAATTGAACTAAAATTCATCAATTAAAACACAAAAGGAAACCTAGGTTGCATTAATCCATCAAAAACGAATCAAGGGCTTCCCCTCTTAGGCTAAGAGGGTTTAGTTCATCTCTAACATCCTTGAACTAAAAGCCTCTAAAAACATAGAAAAACTACTAAAACAGGAAATCCGAAGTCGAATCCGTCTCCTAAGCAATCTCCATGTTCTCCCCCCCTTGGTATAAAGATATGAAGTCCTTTTATAGCTTGGAGAAGTCCAATACGCAAGAAGGATCCAGAAATTGCGTAAGCTTTCGCAATTGCGCAGAGATTTCCGGAGTTTCTGAAATAGAAAGTGATTGTTACGCATGGCCGACCGGTCTGGACCGGTCGGCCTTGAAAGTTCCCTTGTCCAGCAACCTTGTCCGACCGGTCATGACCGGTCGGACATCTTCAGCAAGTCTCCAGCAGCTATGCCCGACCGGTCATGACCGGTCGGGCTTGGGCAGTCCGTCTGTTCTTTTGGTACAGCAGCAATGGCCGACTGGTCTTGACCGGTCGGCTGCCCTCCTTAATCAAATCAGCACTATGGCCGACCGGTCATGACCGGTCGGCGTGGGCATTCCATCAGCATGTGTGTGGCTGACCTGTCTTGACCGGTCAGCTTCCTTGGCCGACCGGTCAGCCGACCGGTCTGGCTCTCTTTCTTCTGTATTTCTTTCTTTCTTTCTTTCTTTTCTCTTCTCTCCTAGCCTTGGCTTTCTTTTGTCTTCCTTCATGCTTGATCCTATGGTCTTCAATGCTTGAAAGAAGCCTCATTTAGCTTTCAAATGATGAACTCTCCATCTTGTTCCTACAATCACACATCATGTATTAATTTGGTCCTTTAAACATGTATATCATGCATAATGAGTGATGAATTGGGGTTAGAATATGCACAATTATGAGCTCAACACATAGTTCCTCAACGCCAAGGGTTTGGGGGGCACTTGTTGTAGACAAATTTGGCTTTAAAGAGAAGTGAGGAATCGCGGTCGCATCTCCAAAATGCGACCAGTCCGGCTCATGCTCGTCAAAAGGGGTCGCATCTTCGAAATGCGACCAGCCCGGCTCATGCTCGTCGAAAGGGGTCGCATCTTCGAAATGCGACCAGCCCGGCTCGTGCTCGACGAAAGGGGTCGCATCACCAAAATGCGACCAACCCAGCTCGTGCTCGACGAAAGGGGTCACATCTCCAAAATGCGACCAGCTCGGCTCGTGTTCGACGAAAGGGGTCGCACCCCAGAATGCGACCATCTCGGCTCGTGATCGTCGAAAGGGGTTGTTCCCCAGAATGCGAGCACTCTTGATATGAACAGCTCCCGACATATGAGCGGTCATGGTTTCTGGTCTCTGGCATGGATGACCCTCATCTCATAGTACTAGTAGCCCATATAGGCCGATTTTGGTTTATATCTATTCACAGTTTCGAGTATCTAGAGACGTAATCAGCTAGACGTTTAGAATATTTTGACTACTTCCTTATCTAAGGATTAACAAGATAAGCTTCTTATCCCATTAAAATCAGCACTAATCTTAAAAGCTTACGTAGCAGGTTGGACCATTAAGATCTATATAAATAGATGACTCTATTGATGATAAAGGTACACAATACTCAATCTATAATCTCCATCGCTTATTTTGCTGCGTGCTTCCATTATGCTCCGGTTTGAGGAGGACATGATTAGAAAGTGACTCAACTGTAAATGTGAATTATAAACAAGTCAATTCGAGGAATAAATCATGACTTGTAAAACATATATACATGTAATAATCAAATTATTCGAATTAAAAAATGACATGTAAATCCTATGTACATTTAATAATCATTGTTTGTATCATTATCGCTTAGGATTCTTTCTTCTTCACCATCACTATCGTTGATCAGTATTTCCTCTTTATCATCTGCAACATCGTCGTCAGTGAAATCACTATCAACTCTAACAACATCATGTATGATTGAAGCATCAATATGATCAGGTGGAACATCATCTCTATTCAATTGCACCACATCAATATCAACATTTAGATCATTCCCTTTATCCCTAGATGGCATGTCTTCTTGATATGCTTGTTCAACCCTAGACGTTTCATTTCTCCCGTCCTCACTGTCTTTAACGTCTAGTTCGGGAACGTTAATAGCTTTATTTTCTGCACTACGTGCCAAGAGTCGCCTAACTTGGTGTCAAGGAGGTAGAATACTTATTCAGCTTAGCTAGTTATGACAAATGGGTCGTTCTTAAACCACTTCCGAGATAAATTTACGCTTGTAAAGTAGTCGTTAGTCTGTCTTCCCAACTTCTTATTTCCAATATCCCACCAATCGCATTTAAATAAGTACACCCGTTTTCTCATACAATAACCCATCTTAATAATATCCATAAAAATGCCATAAAAGTCAATTTCTACCTCCTCATGCATTCCCTTCACAACCACCCCACTATTTTGTGTGGTCCTATACTTCTCACGCTCTTCAGTATGGAACTGAATCCCATTTACAATACAACATGTATATCTAGATACACATTTATCAGGGCCACACGCTAGTGAGTAGAGTGCATCAGTCGCATTCGCAGAGTTGCTAGCACGCAACGTCTTCATCTATTATCATGTACAGAATATAATTGTTTATGGATTTGAGATTAGGTTTAAATATTATGCAATACAACAAAATTGTAAGTGTGGTGAGATAGAAGGTGAATTAATCTTACACGTTTTGTGAACCATTCTAAAACTGATCCTAATGCATTCGATCATAATTTGTAGGGTATTGGGACTTCATCTCCTCGATGTGTTCGCTATACATAATTGCCACGTCATCAACAAGAAATATTAAGATTATCGTATATAGATATACAATTATCGAGTGAAGAGTTATTCTAAGTACGACTTTATTTCTTCACAATTATGCGACGTGTACCACCGCGCCTTTGCTTGATCCCCAAGGTCCATATCCTGAAACATCGGCGATCCTAAAGGACGGACGTTATGTACGAATACAGATATAAGTCATCGTTCATGCTCCTGCCCTTCATCGGCATTCCGATCTTCTCAGTTAAATCTAGTCTCTATGCCACGAAGATACATGGAGCAAAATGTCAGGCACTCATTATTAATGTATGCCTCAGCAATGAATACCTTTGAAAATGCCTTATTCCTCACATATCATTTTATTATGTGAAGGTATCTGTACACAAAACCACTACGTTATACGTATGAAAACATGGATATATGTAGTTTATGGAATGAATAAAAATTGTAATACATTCTATCACCTTTCGATCGGATACATCCAATGATATTATACTGGGCCTGCAAGCTTCGCTTAGTGCGGTAAGTGAATCGCTAGGTGTACCATGATATCGAAAAATGCAGGTGAAAATATTCTTTCAAGTTTGCAATGGATTACAACAATGTCCATCTCTAATCGTTTAATAACCTCTACATTTAATGATTTCGAACATAAATCCTTAAAGAATATCCCTAACTCAATCAGTGTCGCACTGATATCCTTACTTAGGAATCCACGAATCGCAACTGGTAGTAGACGTTGCAGAAGGACGTGACAGTCATGACTTTTCATTCCTATTACCTTACAATCCGTAATGTTTACGTGCCGAGAGATATTCAACGTATACTCATCAGGAAACTTCACCGATCTCAACCATTCACATAAATGTTTTTTATCTAATTTTGTCAATGTATAGTAGGCTGCTGATATAGTATATGAATTTTCATGTGGTTACAAGTGCAACTCTTTTCTTAAACCTATTGCTTGTAGATCCAATCGAGCCTTAAAATTGTCTTTTATTTTCTTCTCTATGTTCATCAATGTTTCGAAGACATTGTCACATATATTATTCTCAATATGCATGACATCCAAGTTATGTCACAATTTCAGATTACTCCAATAGGGCAACTAAAAAAATGTTCTTCTTCCTCCAGTTATACTCCAATACTGTATATTTCATCTTCTTCAAGTGTAGTGCTTTACCAAATCTAACTTATCCAATGTTACTCAGTTATTGTATCACATATTCTCTAGATAGTTCTTTCGGTGGTGGCCTATGATCTTGTTTGCCATAAAAGATCATTGTCTTCCTGCGCCAACTATGATAGCTCAGAAGGAAGTGAAGATGGCCCATATAGCATGTTTTTTTACCATGCTTCAATGACAATGAACACGCACGTCTCAATACTACATGTAGGACAAGCCAACTTTCCCTTTGTGCTCCACCCAAATAAATTTCCATACGCAGGGAAGCCATTTATTGTCCACAAGACCGCTGCATGCAATCGAACTGTCTATTCTACAAATGTGTCATAAGTCTGTACACCTTGACTCCACAACTCATTTAACTCATATACTAACAGTCGTAAATACACATCAATGTCATTCCCAGGTGACCTAGGCCTAGGAATAAGCAATGACATCATGAAAAATGACTCTTTCATACATAACCAAGGAGGTAAATTGTAGGGCATAAGTACCACCGGCCACATACTGTACGATCTACTCATATTACCAAACAGATTAAAGCCATCAGTTGCAACACTTAGTTGAACATAGCGAGAATCCTCTGTAAACCAATTATATTGCTTGTCAAAATTTTGTTAGGCTTCAGAGTTAACAGGTGCCTCAATGTATTATCATCATGAACGTGTTTCTCCTTATACCACCTCATATCTTCAGCCGTCTTGCTCAATGTAAATAATCTTTGCAATCTGAGTTTCAATGGAAAGTACCTTAACACCTTTTGTAAAATTTTCTTACGCTTAGCTTTGTCATACTTTGTTGAGCTCTTAATTGTGCATATTCTAACCCCAATTCATCACTCATTGTGCGAGATTTTCATGATCTAAAGACTAATTGAATGCATGTTTTGTGATTGTTGGATTGAGAGTGGACTCCACCTAATTGATGATAAAAGAGCCTCTTTAAGAACCCTGGATGAAGAACCAAGGTGCACTAAACAAAGAAGGAAGTAAGAAGAGAAGAAAGTAGAGGAAAGAAGGGAAGAAAAAGAAGAAAGAACAAGTCCGACTGGTCTTGACCGGTCGGCCAAGGGAGCCAGACCGGTCTTGACCGGTTGGCCGACCCTGTGACACACTGGACTAATGCTGGAGATGCTCCGACTGGTCTTGACCGGTCGGCCAACAGATGCTGAGCACGCTGGACTGATAGGATTGCCAGTCCGACCGGTCGTGACCGGTCGGCCAGCCCAGTCCGACCGGTCCAGACCGATCGGCCATGTGATTTAAAACGAAACTTTCTATTTTCAGTCCGAAAATCTCTGCGCAATGCGTAACCTTACACAGATTCTAGAATATTCTGACGTTGCGGAGCCTCCCCACTATAAAAGGACACCTAGGGATCATTCCTAAGGCATCTTGGAAGAGTTTAAGCGGTGTTGGAGGCGGCGGAAGTGGATTTCGGAGTTCCACAACTCCTTCTAGTTTGTTTTACTGTTTTATGCTTTTCTTAAGTTGTTTCATGTTTCCTTGGATCATGAGCAGCTAAACCTCTTAGCTAGGGCTAAGAGGTGAAGCTTGTAGTGGATCTAAGATGTTTCAATTCGTTTTAAGTTGGTTTTAAGTTCGAAATTCATGTTTATAAACAATGGTTTGAAGTTTATACAAGTTCTAAGTAGTTTTTCTTAGTCTTATGATGACTCATGGATGTTTGGGAGAATTACTTTAGTTCTTAACTGCTTTGTATTAGTCTAGACCTGTATGATCCGAGGAATTGGAGTACGCTCTAGTACTATGATCTTCCTGTGGAGACTTCCTACTAAAGTTCTGTTTTTCTGATTTTCTGAATTATGTAAGGGACTGTGCATGTGATTTGAATCATGTTGAAATTGTGATCTAGCCTTGTCTTGTGACAGGACTTGAGGATGGTTATGATTGTGATCTGAGTCTATTGGAATTAGGACTGACCTATGCAATTGAGCATGCTCAACCTAGCTTACATTGAGTGAATCATATGCATTGGACTTACATATGACAGATTGTTTGGTTTAATAGCTCTATTATCCAACTAGATAGATCTTAATATCGATTCTAGTTGAGAAAATAAGAAACCACAGCGGATTGAGCATCAAGGATTGCTACAAGTGGATCCTTGAACCCCTAGTGCCTTTTTATAATTGTTTACCTTCGAATTAGTTTAAAATTGTTACTCACATCAAATTCATACAAAATCTAGTTGTTAGCTTTCAATAGACACTATTGGATGTGTTTGTGAATTCCTATACAAGTCCTTGTGGATCGACCTCGGTCTTACCGAGATTATTACTACATCGCAACCCTACACTTGGGGAAGCGAACAAGTTTTTGGCGTCGTTGCCGGGGATTTTGACGGTTTTTCACAAATTACTGAAAATAGAATCTATTTAGGATTTTTAGAAATAGTTCTAACTTAGTTTATTTTGATTTCTTTTCTTTTTCAGGGATTTCTAGGAAGTTGAAAAGGACGTAAGGATTTCAAGTGCTCGAATCAGGTTTTATCTTTCTAACCCTTACTCTTCTCCTTCTCCTATTCATTCCTATCTTATTCATCTCTTGTAGAGTGGGTGGAGACTCCTTTTGGATCTCTGAAAGGTAGGCCTTGTGCCACCTGGATTCCTAATGGTCGGCTCTGCCGTCTTGGATCACCCTGTGCTCAGAGATTTCCTTTCTCACCTCTACTCCTCTTTCTCCTTTTTCTGCACTTTTTCTCAAAAGATTCAAAGAGTGGGTGGGGAGTTCTCTGAACCCCTAATGACCAGGAGAAATCGGTCTCTATCCTTGCTTCTGGCTTAGCCATTGCAAGACACCTTGTGCTTCGGTCTTAGAGAAGAGTAAAGAAAGGGAGGAAGAATTCTTCTTTCTCTTTGTTTCATATTTTTTGGTTTTGCATGCCACATTGGGCTTGGGATTCCAATAACCGACTCATAAGTGAAGGGGGGATAGTAGAAGGAATTGACAGAGAGCCACGTGCTAGGAGACATCTAAACTCTCCAATTTTATCTGAGAGTATAGCTGTAAATCAACCCAATCCAATGGCCAATCCTAATCTGGGCCAAAATCAAACTGAAACGGGGGAGAATGTGGTTGAGAATGCTCCTCGACCAAGAACTTTACGTGAGTTCTTGCAACCAGCAAAAGCGAGCACCCCTCATGCATAATTTTTCCACAAAATGCAAGGAATGTGGATTTAAAACCGGGAGTAATCCAACTTCTCCCTAAATTCCATGGATTAGACAGTGAAAATGCCTATCAACACCTTAAGGAGTTTGATGAGGTAATAACCACCATGCACTTTGCTAATGTGACTGATGATGTGGTAAGACTTAAATTCTTCCCTTTTACTCTTAAAGATAAAGCCAAAGGTTGGCTTCATGCATTAAGGCCAAGATCAATTGGTGCATGGACTGATATGCATAGGGAATTCGTAAAAAAATTCTTCCCTACTCACAAAACAAACATGTTGAAGCGCCTTATCATGAACTTTACCCAAAAGGAAGATGAAACCTTCTTCCAATGTTGGGAGAGGTTTAAAGACCTACTAAATGCATGCCCACATCATGGCTATGAAATTTGGCGGGTTATAAGCTTTTTCTATGAAGGACTGACTTCACCCATGCGCCAATTCGTAGAGATGATGTGT